>OY727106.1:19154382-19774382 GCA_963402855.1 Ormia ochracea
TCTCAGCAATTGCTAGTAAAAGTTATTTTTTAAATTATTACTTTTATTAAATTTATTTTTTTAAATAATTTAGATTCAGATTTCCTACAAGTTATTTTTTAATTTTAAAATATTAAGTTAGAAATTAAGACGGATTACTTTTAGTTTGTTAAAAAGCTTTTTCTATGGAAAATTATTGAAACGTTTTTACTAATCAAATTTATTTTATATAAACTTTTTTAAATTATATCAAACGATTTAAAATATATTGCTTTTTAGGATATACAGTGAAAAGAAAAAGTTATAATCCAAAGAAATACTAAATGTTTTGTTCGTGTCGTTCTCTTTGAGCGAAAGTTTGCTTCCATAAACCATTTGTGGGTGCCTCCCTAGGCGAATGGATAATTGGGTTTGCGGGTTCGATTCCGTTTAGACCCTGCGGACAAGCTCCGTACTACTGCTCCGTAGGCGAATAAATAAGGCGAAGATCGCGCGTTCGATACCTGCCTAACCATACATGTTTTCTTGCGTACAAGCCAAAAGCTTTGCAGGTTAGCTTGGTTAAAAAAAACTTACCCCACTATAATATTGGATACAAAAAAAAAATCCCTCTTTATGTGGCTTCCTTGACATGCCAACTAGAATCGTTCAAGTAAATGAATTCTTTCATATGTATGGCTTAACGAGTTGCTAATATTTGTAGGGGGGTCGGTTTTATCAGCAATGTAAATGCACTTACTCACTTTATTGAATTGATTAAATATTTTCTATTCTCTGATTACAACAAAAAATGCAACAAGCTGTAAATGCACTCACATGCATCTTAACACACATGTAAGAAAGCGCTTAAGCTTTTCTTTTTCTATAAAAATATAAATTCTAAAGATCAACACTAGTTCTCTATTTGCTCCCCAATTCTCAAACAATAATTTTTGCCAACCTTAAAAGTGAAACGTACAATGAATGACTTAACTGAAGTGCATATTCGGAAGCACACGAGCTGAAACGCAGTACCTGTGGAAGCAATAATATCCCATGACAGTTCTCTCAGTTGGCCATTGCTGCTCTCTCGTATGAAAAGGGTTGCAAATACTGGGTTTTCTTTTCATTTTACGTCTTTATGTTTGTTTTATGCTATTTTTCTATTCACGAATTCGTATTAGATAATATCGGTTTGGTTTTGCAGCGCTTTTATCTAATAAGTGCTTTAATATGGATTCAGTAATTTCTCTACAATATACTTTGGGCTTTTGCTTCCATTGTTATTGTTGCTGTTGAATCTTATTGCTGTTGTTGCTGCTGCGGTTATTTAATGTTCTCACTTTCATATTGCATTACAAGTCATTTGTAAATACCCGCAACAACAACGACAAAGCGATACACACTATTGAATTTCTAATTTGCCTGGTTTCTGCCTTCAAAAGTTGCCTTATAAACATTTCTAAAGTCTTGATAATTGCATTTCGTTATAATGTTGACAGCAACATTGTATATTGTATTGTATTGTATACATTGTCTGCAACATTATTTTAGTTAAGAAACGTCAGTAAAAATAAAATGGCAAAATGAAATCATGCTGCATACGAAATAATTCATGTATTTTATTAAAAAATACATGAGCACGCGTTGTAATATTAATGAATACATTTTACAATAAATATTATATAATATGATAATAAATAATCAATTTTTAATAAAAATATTTCTTTTACAACAATATTATTATAGTAAAAAGTTTATTTAGCTCGCTCATCTTTGTAAAAAATACGGGTAGTAAATCGAATCTCTGGAACTTTTGAAATCCAGTACCGCCAAAAAGGAAACGTCAAATAAATTAAATAAAAGATTGGCCAAGTATGCATCCAATAAAATTTCTGCTTCGACTTTGCCAGAAATCGTCTTCATCGGAATATAATATTATAATTTTCTTTTTTTTTAACCAACTCTAGCTGCCAAGCTTTTGGCTTGTCCGCAGGAAAATACCAAGGGTCTAGGCAGGAATCGAACCCGCGACCTCCGGTTCAATAGGCTGAGCGTTATTTACTCGCCTACGGAGGCAAAGAACTATTTATTTTTAAACTTTATTGTGAAATTTTTGGTAGAACTTAAGATGTCGGTTAAAAATAATTATTCCAATAAGTTTTAAAATTAAATTATACGAAAGCTTAATGACATTTCTAGCCGCACCGGAGAAAAATTATATATAAACCAAATATGTGTGTAGATTGATATAAAATGTTGTTTAATACCTGTCTGGTAAAGAATAACAAATAAACAATAGACTTTCTTAGCAAATCCCGGTAACATTCAATGTAAGAAATAATTTCTGGATTGTCTGAGTTTTAAAAGAATAGATAATCCCTTGACTTCGATTGACGTCGTTGTATCACCCACTCAATTATCACCGCAAACTATATACAAGTTTCAAATAGTTGAAAAAAAATATGTAAAAACTAAAACCCGGTCTGATGCGGCATCGTATGGTATCCATATTTATAAATGGAAGCAAAAATTTAATTAATTCAATTAAATAATCTAATTCTATTATGCTCAAAAAAGAAAGTGGAATTTTTTTCTAACTAGCAAGATATATATAATTAAAACATGGAGTAACTAACCGTAACTCTTCTTCTTGGTACTCAGTTTAGGTATAATTTCAATATACTTGCCACACCTTCGTTTTATGTGGCAGGAAATGATGAGCATTTTAATTTAAATAATACTAATAAAACTCTGAAAATTGATAGACTCAGACGTTGTAGGAAGGTACTGTGGAGCACAAGCCCTCCTCAAATTTTCATTTCCACAGAAAATAATCACACCCGATAAATTTTCATTATACAACTGGTGATGCTCAGAAAACTCCCACGTCATTACGAATATGATTCTCCAGATTAATAAATATATAGAGAAAAAAAAGATTTTCTTGGTGAAAACTATTGTTATAAAATTTGTAGACTCTTAAAACTATGCTTGTTTGGAATCACTAGGATATCTTTAAGCAATTCCTGGCTTATTTTCAGAAATCATAGTTGTGATATTAAGTGAGTGGAAATTCCACATGATGGCTTATTATAAGCAAGTAGCTTTCCAGTGTGTAACTGGAGCAACTTCAGAAACTGCCGAACATACAAAATCAACTCACATGCATTCCGCAGTTATAAATAATATATATGTGTGTGTGTACGCTAGTATAAGAATGCTTGTATATGCAAATGTGCTCTATAAATATCTAAAACGATATAAAATTGGTTTCGTTGCTTTTTTTTTATTACAATTGCAAAATAGAAACGTCATGCAAATCAATTGCAAATTATTCTCTGAAAGTTCTAAATACGGTTTAATGCACTTTTGCAACACATATTTATTCAGATTCTTAACCATAAATTAAAATTTCGATCAGCATCAAAAGCAAGGCATAAACCTTAGATGATAAATAAAGTTAGAGCGATTAGAGGCCACAGAAAACGTTCATTAGTTTGATAATAAATTTCTGAAATATTAAGACACATATATATGTACATGTGAGACGCATCTCATAGTTACAGATACACAGAAGAAGCTGGTAAATGAGGCTTTTGCATACGATACGAGTCTGCGCAACATTCAGCGGCCTTTGCAGTGTTAAAAGTACTGTTAAGATGTTTAATCTGTTAGGAAAACAAAAAGACTTGCCAGCTCTGGAGCAGCTTTCCAGCCGACCGAGTGAGAGGCAAATAAAGTTCTTACAATTTGTAATTTAAATTTATGATTTTGTTGTACGTCAGGAATTAAAAGTGCATGCAAGTGTAGAATAAATAACACTTTTTATTTTCCTAACATATTTATAAAACTTAACAGTACTTTTAACACTGCAAACCGCCGCACTGCCGACAACTTCTGACAGAATGGCGAGAAAAGTAGAAGTGAAAAAGTCAATCACCCGACAAATTGCATATACTTTCTATTAATAGAACTTGAGCTTTAATAACAATTCGAATATGTTGTTGACTTTATTCTCTACTTCCGGACGTCATAAAATAAAAAATTATCGTCAATTTTCCCAAGTTACTAGTGAATTCTCATGTGCCAGCAAACAATTTACATCGCTGACAAATTTCAGCACATGCACTCTACTTCGCTATACTTCTGCAGCAGTACTTCATCAACAAAACCAAACATTTTATAAAAAGCATTCTTCTGGAAATTAAGATGTCATAATTAATTTCGAAATTTACAAATTTATAAAATATGTAATTATGCTTTGAATTGGTTAATTGTAATCCATCAACAATCTTTCTTAAAAAACTTAAAAGATATCTTTTTGGCAAAAGCGATTTATATTTTTAGACCAACAAACCTTTTCATTCTTAAAGATTTTCATAAGCGAAACTTAAAAGAGGATTTCACATTCCTGCGAACGAAAGGCGTTGTCCTACAGATGCAAATAAGGATAATAAAATACGTATCACATTTCAGCACAAAATTTTCTTAAAAATTATAAGCAATTAAAATTTATTGCAATACTTTTAGTTTATTTATTTTAAATTATTATGAAGAGATTTAATTTATATTGGCTTTTCAAGGCTTGCCGTGATTGTGTTTTTGAAATTCTCAATCGATTGTTGAAAAAGTAAAATAATAAGTCTTGCAATTATATCTCAAGACGGACTGGTTAAACGTCCACTGATCGGGCAACCAGAGTAGCTTAAATTGTAGTACGTACACAATAATAGTAAATTCCATTGAATATTAACTAAATTTAATTTAAATAAATTTTCATTTATGACTATTTTAAATGCAAAGTGCCAATTTGATTTTAAGCGAATTAATCCGATTCGCAAATATTTGATTAGAGACTTCACAATCAATGATAGAGGGATGTCATACAAAGAGGAGGAAAAAATTAACCAACTTCACATTCTGATAAAATAAATTTTATTGAACGGCTAATTTTTCTTACAACTTGTTGGTATTTAATAAAAGACACTCGTCTATTTAATTTTTAAAGAAAGTTTATTATAGTAAATTTTATATTAAAATGAAGTAAAAAATTTATTAAGGAAACATTTAATTTGTTTTACTATTTATTTGTTTAAGATTAAAAATAAAAAGAAAATACTTGAATATAAAACAACTTTCATTTTGTATTCGAAACAATAAGAAATCCAAACATAGAAAACGAGTCTATATGAAAATATCTGAATACAAATTAAGTTAGAAGATAAAATACAATTAAAAAATATACTTAAAAAATATTCACAGCATTTAAATTTTAGTTTGAAATTCTTAAAATTGAAATATTTAAACTCAATTTAATTAAATTAAATTACACATAAAAAAAAAACATAAAAACTTATATTGTTAAAAGTTCGAGCTTTAAGAAAAATTAATAACGTTCAAGATCAGAAGCAAATAGTAGGAATGAAAGTAATAGATTGTAGTAAAATGTTTATAAAGTTTTATATAGAATTAAGAAAGTTTTTTCCTCATAATTTCTTTAAAGCGTATTTTATTTAAAAAAAAAGCACGAGTACAATTTTGCTACAATTTACTTAAGGCTAGCAAAGCTTTCGAAAATTGGCTAATTTTTTCTTTAAAACGATCTTCTTGAATTGAAAAACGAGTAGTAATGAAATTTCTTAAATGCCTAAGCTCGCTGAATTTGAAGCAATCGTGCCTTGTCACCTTTGGCGTGACATCCGGCATTGTTCTCTTTCCATAAGGCTTATGAGCAAGGAGATATTTGAAGATAGTACGGCCCTCGTACAACTTATTTGGGCTTTTCACATAATTACAAAAAAAAAAAACTTTTCTAGTCGAAAATAATGCCGAATATCTCAAACAATTGTAGCAAAATTATACAAAATTTTCTTTAAATAATAAATATTAGATTTAAAAAAAAATTAGCAATTGAATCAAGGATATTCAGGATAACATACGTATTAACAAATTAGCTTTCTGTTAAAAAGTTTTAAAATATTTTCTTATTTCAGTGAAGTGTTTTTTGAGACAGATTTAGAGAGAATAAATAAGAAAATTATTTATTACATTTTAATAATTATTTTTAACAAGTTTATCGGGTTATTTATAAAAAAATAATTTCTAAGTAATTTTCATAATATACATACAATAAACTACACATTAGTTTTTCTAAACTATTAAATTTATTGTTTATTTTTTCTTTTTTAATTTTTTATTAATAATTCATGCAGATTGTCAATTAGTTTCAGCTTTTTATGTACTCGAATTGATTCATTATAAGTTGTGTCTGTTTTACTTTTCATTATTTTTTTTTTATATAAATTCTCATTAGACATTTTGTGTTTTTAATTTATTTACATTTAGGTGAATTAAAAATGTTTGATTAAATTTTTATCGCTTTTAAATTTGTATTAAAAACTTTTTTATTATTTTTGTAATTTAATTTGAGAAACCTTCTTTAATTATAATGATGATGTGTTGAATTGAAATTGTATTTATTGTGAAAAAAATTGTATTAATATAATATTGATTTTTAAAAATGTTGGCTAAAGACTTTTGCATAACTTTTGTTTAAATTCTCAAGCTTATAAATTTTACAGTATTTACTTAATAAATTAAATTTATTATTAAAGTAATTTTATTTTCAATCAATAGCTTTTAACAAAGTTGGTATTTATTAAGAAAAAGAAAAATGTGGAATGTATAAAGTATATTTACGAAACACTATTAATTTTAAAACCAATCGAATACGAGAATTATAATCAAACATGATGATTTGCTGCCTATACAACATGTTGCTGTAGCAGTTAGTTGGTTAATTGCATTGGCAGCATTTCCATAAACATGTTTCTAAACACATGTTTAAAAGCAAGTTGTATTGAAATGTATACCATAGAATAGCTATCGATTTAACAAGATGCTGCGCTTTCAATATTTCTGAAGGTATTCAGACACCATCAAAGGTGATATAAGATTAATTTTGTACATGTGCCCGTATACATTTTCAAGCTGTATTTCCGAAAGCAACAATTGTCTGTTGGATCAAGTAGAACTTGTGGTATTTCCTTTAATTTTGCTGAAAGCTAGAAAGTGGTGACTGATTCGACATGGACACAGCAGATACATTTAAATAACAAATTATAAAAAATAAATAAAATTTTTCAATTCTGTATAGAAAATTTATCAGATAAATTAATAAATTTTGTTGAAAATTGTTCATTTAACTGTTCTTTCTTAACTTATAACAAGACTGATAAAAATGCATTGAAATTTCAAATGCATTTTAAGCACTTGACCTATAAATTTACGTGTATGGTCCATTATGTAATTAAAATTGACATACAATAAAAAATTGTATTAATATAATATTTATTTTAAAAAAATGTTGGCCCATACTTTTATCAATATCAATTTGGTTTTTTTTTCTTTAAAGGTTTTGGCAACATCTTACAAATAGAGAAACTCTTCTTCAAAACCAATTTTAAGCCACTAAATTATGTTACTGCATGCAAAACCTCTTAGCAAATAATGCACTTTATTAATTTCACTACTTTTTAAAAATATTTCGAGTGAATGAGTGACAGCTTTGAAATATTTTTCTTGAATCGTGTTGTGTAAATTAGCAGATAATGTGTCATTCAACTATAATTCTTCTTTTTCATAGAGATTAAGCATTAAATAATGTATTTCGAACATTATTAACGATGCATGTGTATTAGAAAGCTCTACGAAATGAGGAACGCTGGCAACATTGCATGCACAATGTTTCGCAATCATTTGCAACATCAGCTCAACATAAAAGCATCACCAGAATAACAACTTGACAACATATTTTGCCAAAGTAATGACAAAGAATTGCTACTTAAGTTGTCTAATGCTTGTTTTTCAACAATTTCCGTTTAATAGTTTGAAATAGGCAGCATCTGAAAGCTGTCCAATCCAGAAGTTTTCAAAACTTCCCATGTATATGCCGCTGCAAGTAACATGCTCCTGAAGGTATACATTTAATACAATTTTATATAAACATGAGTTTCCAATCAGTTACAAAATTCGACTATAAATAATGATTTGTGAATTCCGCTTTGCATAAAATAAAAGTTATTGATAGTTTTTTAGTTTCCTTAGAAATAAAACTTTCTAGTAAAATTTGTTTTATAAGATTAGGATTAAATTATTTTTTTAGTAAGTTACACTACTGGTTTAGCTATGGTATATTGGCCCCTAGATAAATTTTATTAACTACAGTTTTTGTTTTTCCCTACGATCCATATTCATATATTTCCATATATTTAGATTTGTTAAACAATAAAAGGGTTTAGGAAATTAGAAAAAAAGGATAATCGAAGGAGAGAAAGCAACACGTAATTAGAATTAACAATTTGTGTGCTACACAGTTTGTCATTTTATTTAAGGAAAATGATTATAAATTTAATTATAATGTTGCCGGCAACATGTTGCACTTCAATGTATACAAAGTAAATTTGCTTTTGCAATTAACAACATGCTGGGGGCTTTTTAATTAATTTTAATTTACTTTTGTATTTAAAAATTGTTTAATTTAAATCTTAAGTTGTTCTTTTTTCAATGTCAAGCTTTTTTCTGTTATCACATAATAGACACATATACATACATACACAAATATATATATAAAAAAAAGTTTCTTGATTTATTAATTATTTTTAAAAATATTCATAATATTTACACGTTTTACTAAACAATTACCAGCTACACACACACGAGCTACTAGACCTTCTACACACACATACATACAAGTTTACCAATATACTAAAATATGCTAAAAATTGTAGTAGAAAGTAAAACTACTAACAGTCATTGTTTATAATTATTGCAATAATAATTAGAATGAGAAAAATGGTTCAGTATAACTTTTAGAACAGCAGATGATGTCAATTGCTGCAGATAAGCGTTTTTCACTTTAAGATTTTTTTACGCAAAATTCTTTTTGGCTTTGCGAAATAATTTTATAATAGCAGAGAATGCGTGTGGCCGCACCTGCGATGCCGATGGCGGCCATGATGATGATTTGTTGCGTCAAGTGGCTCTTCAGTTACCTCCAGTTGTGCATGCACCAAATCTGTTCGTAACTGACAACATTCATCGACGGTTGTGACATCGTCATACGGCTGTTGGTGCATTTGTTGCTGTTGCTGCAAGCCTGTATGAGAAGAATGTTGCTGATCCAGAGAAACATGTTCTATGTGATGCTGCATCGATGGCTGTTGTTGATCGTCTTCTTCTTCATCAACATCCGCATGAGTGACATCACCTTCTACACGTGCATGGTGATCAACGATACCTTCATTCTCTTCGTCATCTTCACCAACATGATGTGCACGATGTTGGGGATTGTGGATGACTACAGCAACATCACAATCTTGTGATACACGCTGATAGCGACAACTGCTGGGCATGGAGTGTATAGTCTTTTCTATGGCACGTAGACGTTTTTCCAGCGATGTTGTTGCCAAGATATCAACCTACAAACGTAATAACATCACATTATTTACTGAGGAACTTTTGTTCATCTATATTAAATATTTAAAATAATTTAATTTTATTGCACAATAACCGAACTTATATTATCTTAATTGGACGAAATACTTAATTTTATTTTATTTGCGCCAAAAAAAATAATTATAATAAAAATTGAATGTTCTGGCTCTCGTTTAGTTTGATTATTCTTAAAAAGCTCTAGAAAGCTATTCGTATCTGAGCAATAGTTCCTTAAATATAAAAATTGAGTACAAAATTCTTTTTTAAGTGCATTTTAACACCATTTTTTAAATTATTTCATAATTAATTACCATTAAAGTGAAAGAGGCCAAAAAAAAAAAAAATTATTTCATTTGAAGTCTAATTCACTCGGTGTAAAAATATCGTTAGGTAATACCAACCTTTAGTTGTGGCCTTAATGGCAGCAACGCAATTATCCACCAAGCCCACGCCGGACCATCAGCAATCGTTTCCCAATTCGGCTCCACTATTGGCATTTCACCGTAGCTCTGCAGAATTTCATGCGTCAAGTCCTCCCCTAAGCTTTTGTACCACTGTATAGCTTTTGACAGGACCACATCGTGCATCTTAGTAACATACGATAAATGCTCATCTGGTATAGTCTCGTCATGTATATATTCCACTTTGGCCGTCTCGTAGCCATCCTTTTCGTTGCGCGCCAATATTTTAAAACGTTTACAACCCACAGTACTTAAAATCGAGCAGCCATCGCCCAGCAACACGCAATCTCTTATATCCAAAATACAACCGTAATCGTAATAACGTGATTTCCCACTATGAGGTTGCACAATGCCGAATTGCTTGTCACCCGATTCCACAGCACGTCGCACCATCAATCTGTAGCGTGGCTCGTATACGAATAGTGGGCAGGGCACATAGGGAAATGCTGTAGTGCAAATGAATATCGGCACTGAGGGTTCCATCACCATTTCTTGGCGAAAACGTTTATTGTAACTCTCTGGAATGAAACGTTTCATAGCGGCCTCGAGAAATTTTGTCACTGGCCTTTTGGTAAGAATTAAGGGTATAGGCGATGAAGTACCCTGATATATATTCAGACAAGGCTCTACTAAGGGTGACATGCACAAAGGGCAGGAGGAGGTGTAGTCCATGCAACGATCTAAGCACACTAGACAATATGTATGGCCGCAAGGTGTAACCACTGGTTTCCAGAATGTACGACAACACAACACACAATCGAAATCACTGGCATCTATCAAAGATGGACTTACAGCTGCCAAATGTCTTTGGAAATATTCGGATGACGATTCAATTTCTAAAAGGAGTATTTTTAATAAATATTTTTATTATTTCTGCATAATAAAAATATTGTTTTTTTGATATATTTTGAAGCAAACTCACTTTTCAGTCTCTCAATTTCCTGCTGCATACGCTCCAACACATTACGAAACTGGCTACTACACCTTGCAGTCTCCTCTTCAATGCTGGGCAACAGTTCTGTTTCTTTCTGCATCCATTTTCTTCTAAAGTGTTTCCGCGTTGACTGTCTTTTCAGTTCTAATTCATATTTCTGTGCAATATTTGCATAAGTTGTACGTTTATCAGCGCAGTTGAGAAAGTCCGCACAGGCCAACATATCTTCATCGGCCAATATGTCACACTCTTTGCCATAATTGGCCGACAGAAAATCTTCGTCTTCATAGAGATGTACCGATTCTTCATCCTGCATGTTATTGCCAAGAACGGAAATATTTTTTCGCCGCATCCTGTGTTCGGAATATACACTGTATGGTGCCTTGGCACGCAATGCATACAGGTCGATCTTGAGACTTTTTGGTGGCTGGGAAAGTAGCTTTTGAAGAATCTATAAAGTCAATGTTAAAATATAAAATAATTTTTTTTTTTTAAATTCAAAAAATTTTTAATTAAAATCAAAATCTTTAAAAAAATACTTTAAATACTTAATTATAATTCGAAAGCTTTTTGCAGGCACAAAACTTTTTTTTTGAAATACTTTAAAAGCGTAAAATAATTTCTATAAAAATCTGAAACTTTTCAAAATAGTAAAACATATCTCTAACTTTCTTTGCAAGCTCTATTTAATTATTAGATACAGCTTTTATCGATAATTTGAAAAATATATATTTTTTTCATTTAAACAAAATCTTTCAAGATAAATTCTGAAACCGGAAACATATTCATTATAATTGCAAAGCTTTTTTTTTAGAAAAATTTTAAAAATTTCTGAAGGAAAACTTGAAAGAGTTGGAAATCAAATATTTAATTAGTTATTAAATGAAAATCAAACATTTATAGTTTTGAAAAAATTTCATTTTACAGCCTTTTACCAGCAGCTGTTGCGAAAGCTCTTTTAAGCAGAAATACCAAATTAACTTAATTACCTTAGTGAGATCATGTTGAAATAATTCGGTATTACTAAGACTTGCCGACTTGTCCATGCCAATTGCCAGACATATTTCATATAAAGCTTCCTCATAACGGCTTAAGTCACTTAAGGCCAAGGCACGCAAGTAATGCCCCTAAAATATGTAACGGAAACTTAATAATAGAAACCAATTCTTACAAGTAATTCTTAAACTAAATTACCTTTGCTGAAATATAGCGAGCTTTTAATGCATTATCCACATCGGCTAAAGAGCTTTGATAGTGATTCATTTTTCTCAAAACTTCAGCGCGCAATAAGAGACTTTTGAAATTTGTGGGAGCTGAAATCAAATAAAAAACAATGTGATTTAAATTATTATTAATTATTTTTATTGTATTCAAATACTTAACAATAGAAAATTTCTTTTCAAAGAAAAAAAATAAATTTAATTAACTAAACGAGAGTGGCAGCGAAACCATTTAGAAAGAACAGCAAATAATGTCGTGTGTGTGCATGTGTGTGTGTGTGTGCGTATGCCACTCAAAATGTAGTCGTTTTCTTGTAGATGTCATAAAAGCTGTCAAATCTTTGCCAATCACTGACAGCCACACACTTATTTTGATTGTAGTTTCTCACTCTATTCCGCTCCTCTTGCTTTTCCTTTATGATTATTAAATTAAATATTAATTATTGTGATATATTTTCAAATTTTTATAGTAGACTGCCAGCCATTAAATGTGAGTAAGTGCAAGCAAGTTGCCATAAAGCGAGCTGTCACGTGTGACATAAGAATATTTAACAAATTTAAAATTCGCCATCTAATAATGTATTTCCCTTGAAGCTCTCACGTTCTCTAATAATCAAAATTTATTAATAATGGAACACTAAATAGATCTTTATTGTGCTTTTTATGTTTCTTAAACTTTTTTTTGCTCTGCATTAAAAGAATGCATTCATTTTTCTAAAGATTTTTTTTTTCTTTTTTTCATTATAAAATATTTTTTAATTTTTATTAGCTGAGCTTCCTAACAAAGTTCCGATGCCTTTCAGTTGTATGCACTTACTTTGCGTACTTGCTAACTTGGCTTTTTAAAACAATGCTAATTTATATTGCCATACAAATTTCTAAATTTCATGCTTATTTCTTTTGATAAAGTGCCAATATTTTTTTTTTATGAAAAAGCATTTTGCTAAACAAATTCACAGCGAATATAATGAAATCGAAATGATTTCCTTTTGGCTTCTTTCGAAATAATTTTCATTTTTTTTGGTTTGAATTAAGCAGTGCATAGCAAAGTTCAACGTACCGTAAAAGCTTAATATTAATTTAAAAGCGTAAATACGCACGAAACTAAATTAAGTATAATTTTTTGAATAGCCAAAAAAAAATAATCACATTGAATAAAAAGAAAAAAAAATTATTGCAAAAAATACAGAGTATTTTAATTTTTTTTTTTTAAATAGTTACTTATGCTTATTAATTTAAAACAGGGCTCAGGAGCTTTCCCTTAATTATAAAAACAAATATATACAATGGTGCACTGGAAGCTGTTGTAAGCTTAGCATATTTGATTATATACGGCATTGCGGATTATAAACGGTCGGTACTCCTTTGCCATAAAGTAACCGAATGAATTCCTTTATTTTTGGTGGCCCTTTTCAAAATGGCTGTTTATATTATTTTAATTTCTCATATGACACAAAAACCAAAATATTCTGAAAAACAGCTGACTTTTTTCCAAGCAGTATTCCAATCATCAGAAATTTAAGTTTTAAAAATAATTCAGAAATTTATTGCGCAATAAAATGGTTGTAAAACTCATCGCTTTTGATGAGAAAATATCGGAGATATTAATATAAAAATATTCTTAACACAAAAATTCAATGAAACAAAAATTTCGCAACTCTAAACTTTTTATTAAAAGTTTATGGTTGTTGCACTCTTGAAATCTTACAGGGTTTGCACTCTTTCAAATAAATTGTTAAAAGTGTTTAGGAATACTGCCTTATGAATTCTTTTTGACTTAAAGAGCAAACTTCTTATTACAAATGAAACGAAATGTTTATAGGAAAGTCATTTTAACAGGGTCAACTTTTTGAGGTAAATAAGAAAACGCCATTAGCGATGTATTACTGTACTTTTGCTTTTTTATCAGGGGAAATTTGGCTGTCACTGTGTATGAAATAAATAAATATAAATATTTAGATATTTGCGAAAACGATAAAAACAAGTCTTCGCAAATAACCATGATTTTGTCTATTAATGCAATATGAGCACCCCTAATATTATTATTATTATACATAATATTTTTTATATTCTTTTATTAAATTTTTTTCAATAATTTTTACTTTTATATAAATTATATAAATTAAAAAAAAATATTCAAGTCTTATTTTATAATAATTCCGCTCATAAAATTACGCTAATTTTAATTGTTTGCACGCGTGCTATTCTTCGACTTTTAAACGTATGGCAAGGCGTTAATAACGAGCATTAATTCGCGGCAAGCCTTCGGCAGCGCGATTACTGATCTTCTACTACGAGCATTTAATATAAATTATACGCCCCCAGCGATTTTATTTAATTTCTATACGAGTATGGAATGCTGTTCGCCAGTGCCAGGCTTGTAAAAATATTAAATATAATTGAATTGGGAAGCAGCTAAAAATCTCAACGAGCCCATTAAATTTCGTCTTGTAAAAAAACTGTATTAAGTGAAAAATTATAAAAAGTTTTAAGGTGTTTTTTCGTTAGTTAAATCTCGTAGGAATATTCATAGTAAAAGTGAATATGATCGTTAAAAAGTAAAACTGTGATTTACTTTAGTTTATAGCGGTGTGATTCCCCGCCACACAAAATATCAAAACTTCTTGAATACCCCAAAAAGTCTCATCTATATTAAATATTTCGTTAAATTACAAGCAGTGTATGAAGCGTTTATGTATGAAGCGGATTGTTGCGCAAAGATTTCTTTAAAAATTCCTAAAATCTGACAGCAAGTAATAGAAGAGTTTCCCTCTCTTTGCTCTTAGCATAAGAACAGGAGATATTAATTTTATCTCTGTCTTAATTTGTTTCGTAACTGAATAAAAAACATAAAGACGGAAGGGTGAGTTCGTAACTCGTCCTATGAAAAGTTCAACAATCAAAGTAACAACGGAAGTAATTGCTCGACACGAGTTTATATATTTTTCTACTTTTTTTTTTTTTTTTTTTTTGTTAAGCAAATAATTTATTTTTTTTATCACTTTACATGTTTCAGCAAATCGTTTCTAATGGAAGTGAATACAGAGAAAGCAAACCTGAACGAAGACTTGTGTGAATGGAACAATATGAAATGTTGCGTGCGTTGAAAAAATGTTTAATAAATTTTCCTGCTCAGATCTTTACCTAGGAAAAACATTTTGTATGGTGTATAATTCATGTAGGCATATTCCGAGAAACTATTACAGTATTAATAATCTAAAATGACCTGAACGATTTAATGTGATAAACGCGCCAACATTCAAGGATACATTTAAATATTTCGTTATTGTAAAAAATATTTTATTTGAATTTTGTGTGTTTTCTACACTGTGTCGTTAAGCGAATACACAATATAAATCATTAACTTTCAACACGTGCCTCCGTAAGTCATCACATTTTTTTTTTCTTACGTGTTTTTCATCTATAAATATTTATTAATATTTCGTAGCGAAGTACATTCAGAAGAGGCCAACGTAAATAGTTTTTTCCAACACCTTAACAAAACGATATCAGTCCAATTTCCATAACCCCTCACTTTTTAGCAAAAGCCATTAATAGTCCATTCACATTTCCGAAAAACTCAGAATATTTTTCTTTCTAGTTTTCCTTCGGCTTACATTATATTATTCTTTTTTTATTTTTTATTTATTATTTATTTTTTTAAATTTATTATTGAGTATCTGTAAGATATTGAGATAACTAAATCACTATAAAAAAAAGAAAAATGTAAATTAAATTAACCTTTATTAAAAAAATCTTTTCGCAAAGAACTGCTTCATAAAACGTAATTTTTGTAAAAAATACCGATTAATATCCTTTTTGACGTGAAAAAAGGATTAAAGTTCTCTTTAGTACAGAAATGAATAGCTGATACTTTTCTGACTAGGAGCGGAGTTAATTTTTTTTTTGTCTTGACCAATTCAAGCTGGAAGACTTTCGGCTTGTACGCAGGAAAATATCTATGGTTTAGGAAGGTATCGAACCCGCGATCTTTGGTTTAGTAGGCTGCGCCTTATTTATTCGCCTCCGGAGCAGCAGTATATGTTATAAGTGGAGAAATATCCCTACACCCGTAGACATGTTAGTACTTGAGCGCCAAGGGAATTGGTACCTAAGAGGGATTCTACGACACCTACAGAGCTGCGATCCCAAAACAATATGGCATGAACAGCAAAAACCCATAGCCAATATTGAAGAATGTCACAAAATAAATTCTTTGAACATAATTTTTCCTGAACATAATTTCTCTCCGTCCACGGATACTTCCAGAAGTATCTGTGCCCTACGGGTAAGGAAAAGAGTGGAATAACAAACGTTTTTCAACTGCGTTTCTCTCAACTGTCACATTAGGGCTTCATTCCCGCAGATATTCTTAGCAAAATACAGGATTTGCTACTGGCCGCAGGAACAATGTGGTAAGAACCTCAAATCCATACTACGGATATAGTACAAGAGGCTGTTGCTTTACCTGGCTAACATTACAAGCCCAAACGTGGCCTAATATTCTACTTCTTTCCGAAATAATATAGAAAGCAGCTTTAGGAAGATATACCCCAGAAAAAAACTGGAAGGAGACACCCCTCATCTCAATGAGGATGATCACTGTGGGGAAGTACGAAGGTCGAATAAATACTAAGGACATTAACAGATTGTTAACAAAATATCACAAAAACAATAAAGCTTTGGGAACAAAGCTTAAGATCACAAAATAGTATTCTTATGTTAAACTTATCTTAAGGACAAATTTTTTTTAACTAAATCCTTTTTATTTACAGTAAAACAATAAATGCTCTTCACTGTCGTTTAGACGTTCCTTACTCGTATACCACACCATATGAAGTGTGGTGACAAATATCATAACAATATTTAAAAAATTTTAATTAATTTTACATTTTTAATGCGCTTTTTATTTATTTTATTTCCCCAATAATTTTTATTGTCAGTCTGTCCTTTCAATTACAAAATTTCTGTTAATAGAAACTTAAGAAAAATAATATAATAAATGCATAATTTAAATAGTGCTTCCTTGTGGTTTCCTTCATAAAGTAAATTTCATTCAAATAAACAAAATAAGAAAAAAAAAATAATATGTGTTTCTTATTAAATCTTGACAAACTATTTTAAATTTATTTATCATGAACACTCAACCGTTTTATTGCCATTGTTCACATATTACATAATATGTTTTCAAGTTCTATTTACATATTAAAAATAATTCATTGTGTAATTGCTTACTCGCTTGTGGTAAGCATCATGTACGGTAGGAAATAAAATAAAATTTTTAAAAATTAATTTTTTTTTTATTTTTAATTATTTTTTTTAGGAAAATGTAGAGAAGATTGCCTTCTAAACAGATATCCAAAAGAGTGCTATAGATTCCCCCACTTGCGAGAATATAAATTGCCCCTGTCCAGTATTTTTTTTTTTTTTGCTGATACACAGATTTTGAGATCTTAAATTTTTTCCCCTATTTATTTATTTTTTCATTTATTTATTTAACTAATTCGGTGTATTGTCAGCCTCTACAGACTCAGAGCCATTTTTATCAAATAAAAAAAATAAATAAAAAATTAATAGATAAAAATGAAAAGGGAAGCCATCTGATTCACTTTATAATGGGTCAGCTTAAGCGGCACCTCTATTTGGTGGAGTACGGAATGAAACTTTAGTTGCAGTGCATGTTTCCCTCACACAATAGTCTCAAACCAGAATCGTTTATCTACAAAATATTACAAGCAATAAGTTTCAAAACTTGTAATTTTGAATAGGCATTTAAATTTATTTAATTATTTTGAATAAAATCAGTCAAATAATTTCTCTTGTGCTGAAACTAAGAATTTTTTCAGACTTTTCGCAGAGATCTTTTGTTGAATTAAAGTCTGCTTAAATAGACTCGGCAGATATAATAGGAGATGGAATGGATGAATTAAGGACTTAAATGCAGAATAACTGTTTCTGAAATCTCTGTAAGACGATACCATTTGGAATGTTTCCCAAATTATTATTAGCATAAAAAGATAAAGAAGTTATTTAAGCTGATCAGCTGATCAGAATACAAAAGCTACGTTTACCAAGCAGTTTACTCGAAAGCAACTTTAACATTAATCAATTCCTGCAGAAAAGAGATGCCCCGCATTACATTTTGCTTTTCTAAAGCTGGTAGACAGTAAGAGCAAGCCTACTAACACATGAATTCCATACGAGGCTTCAGTAACAGAATATCAAAAATTGTCAATACTATTATTATTACATTATATATGTATATATGTATATTATAAAATATATGATTAGAATAGGCATTATTTCCATACAATAGATCCACATTCGAAACTAAGGAGTTACAAAATGATCTCTTGTATTTGGAGCCAGCAAAGTTTGTAGACGGCAGCTTTGTTGTTCGTTAAGTAAGTATGGTCACGAAAATTCAGACTGTGACTTAACGAAAATTTCAGATAAATAACATTCTCTACATTTTCGAGTATAATTCCATCAACATCAATTTTTATACTCCGATCCGTAAATTCTTGTCTTGAACATTTTCATATCACCTGCATACAGGAGTAGTATAGATTGCAAAATCAGGCGTGATTTGTAGTGAAGTTGATTCTGTATATCCTTAAACAATTAGTGATCCCTAAAGAACATCGGAGCGAACATCGATTTCTGCTAAAGCACTACTTAGAAACCGAAATCTCCATGTAAATATTTGAAAATAATTTTTATATGAATTCCCTCACGGCAAATGGCCTCTTTATAAACAGCACTGGTCGGCCATTGTCAATATTATTATTCCTTGAAACCGATCAGGCAGGTATATATAACTATAGTTGGGACAGTCTGAGCATTGCGAGTTGTTCCCTGAAGAACATCGCAACGAACCGAAATCTCCATGTAAATATTTGAAAATAATTTTTATATGAATTCCCTCTCGGCAAATGGTCTCTTTATAATTATCATTGGTCGGCCATTGTCAATATTATTATTCCTTGTATTTCTTAATATTATTATACATAACTATATTTTGGGACAGTCTGAGCCTTGTAAGTTGTTCCCTGCAGAACATCGCAACGAACCGAAATCTCCATGTAAATATTTGAAAATAATTTTTATATGAATTCCCTCTCGGCAAATGGTCTCTTTATAATTATCATTGGTCGGCCATTGTCAATATTATTATTCCTTGTATTTCTTAATATTATTATACATAACTATATTTTGGGACAGTCTGAGCCTTGTAAGTTGTTCCCTGAAGAACATCGCAACGAACCGAAATCTCCATGTAAATATTTGAAAATAATTTTTATATGAATTCCCTCACGGCAAATGGTCTCTTTATAATTATCATTGGTCGGCCATTGTCAATATTATTATTCCTTGGAACCGATCAGGCAGGCATACATTACTATAGTTCGGGCATACTGAGCCCTGCGAGTTGTTCCCTGAAGAACATCGCAACGAACCGAAATCTCAATGTAAATATTTGAAAATAATTTTTATATGAATTCCCTCTCGGCAAATGGTCTCTTTATAAAGACTATAAGCCCTGCAAGTTAAATTTTGCTTGTGCGATTGTTTCGGTGAGCACGTTCTGGCAACCTGCTCGTATATTCTTCTAAGTACAGCATCGTAAATTATGAATGTTATAAAAATATATGACAGATAATTTATTTTATAAGAAATTAGAAAAGAAATCACACTCGTATTCTTCACATCCAATTGTAACAAAGTGATGACTACCGTGTTTTATGGTCTGACTACTTTGAGAACATGAAGACTATTTAAAATTTCATGATCTTGATGTGCAAGAAATAAATAATAAATTTTTAAAACATTTTACATGTTCACAACAAAGTTTTTGAATATTTTATGATTTCATTTTAATTGTATTTCATTTATGAAGTAAATCGCTAGAAAATTATTGCAGGAGGAGAGCGAGTGGCAAATTAAACTGCGCATAACTTTCCTACAGGCTTAAACTGATAAATAAAAATTATGTATGCAAATAAAATTAAATGGTGTTTGTTTATAATTTAAGAGCATAAAAATATAAAAACATGAGGAGTGTTACGTTTGCATATTGAATTTAAAACATTAAGCGCAGGAAGGCTAGTAGCTGGCAAACATTTACGCATTTATAATTCGCCTTAAAACACTTTATATTACGTGAGAAAAGCTAATTAAATTTTACTCATTTAGGAATTAAAATAAATAATTAATAAACTCTTTACATTTGGAACTTTAAAAATTTTTATCAATAAAAAAAAATTTATTAAAAAAAAAATTTTATTAATTATTATTTATTTTTAATTCATTTCAATTTTTTTTTTCAAAGAAATTTGTTATTAAAAATCGATTTTAATCTTTTTAATAAAAGTTGAAATCTTAGAAACAATAATTCACTTCCTTTCCAGCCTAATTTCATATTCCTTGCAAGCTAATTTTATTTTTATTTGCTTTAGTTGTTAAAAATGTTCAGCAACATAAATTTTAAACGCTCTTTTACAAAAATTCTGTTTCGCAAAACAAATCAAATTATTTATGCCGTCATAAATTTCAGCCCATACTAGTTTTGAAAACAACGTGGCCATATAAAATTGTATAGATGCACTTCTTAATTGGCAAACACTTGGAAAATTTCTTTAGAACACACATACATACGTAATTAAATTGAAAACTTTAAATGTGTAATAATTGCTATTAAAAAGCACATAAATAAAAAAGTCTACAAAATGTTGTAAAAAATATTCTGTATTGTTTATTATCTGTTACTCATCTACTTGAATAAGGAAATGGAATGCTTACAAATAAATTGGTGGCCATGTTAGGAATACAATGCAATCCACAATGATCGTCTTAAGTTCCAAATGATTGAGTTTCGCTTGTTTTGAAATGAATAGAAATCTTAAATGATTTAATTTATCAAGAAAAGAAAAATTGGCTTGCGGCGGGAAAAAATCTCAAGTATAAACTGATGTATGTATGGCCTACGAGGAGAAGGAGACCTATGGAAGTGTTAAAGACATTCAGTATGTGTTAGAGTTCAAGTTAAAGCTTTCCCCTGCCAAACTCGTACGTAGACCCTCAACCAAACAGTCTTGAAAAATAAGTCCAAACCTTATTCTGATATTCTCAATATTCTCAACAAGCAAATGAGAATTACAAAAAAAAAAAAAACTAAAACCAATTTTATATTACTTGATAGACTAACTTAACCATACAACAAACACCAGCAAATAAAAATAAACTGGGGGAATACCCGGTATAACAATAAATCTTATTAAATAGTTAAACTTGAAGTTTAATTTAAAGTAACTTAATTTGAATAAGCCAACAAATTAGTGGCCCATTTAGAAATATTTGTGAAAGCATTTTCTCTCTTTGAAATATTGTAATTCAATGTTTGCCTCTTTTATAAAATAATTCATTAATTTAATAAAATTATTGCTACATATTATTAAATAATATGAGCTAATATTTGCAAGGAAATGGGCAGACGACTCCTCCTGATACAATTATCACAATATTTTAATTCGTTTCTTCAAATGAACAACATAATGAATTTAACAACTCATTAAAATAATCTTTTCAAATATTAATTTACATTTTATCTTCTATTCGTGTAAATTTTTGTGCAAACTTTTATTTTTGCTTTCCTTTTTCTTGTTGCCAAATTAATAAATTTCTGTCAGATTGCCAAAAGACCCAGTAGGAAATGGTATGGGCATGAAAACGATTTTGAAATAAAAAAAAGAATATGCAAAAACGCCATAAAATTTATTTAAAAAAAAAAAAAAAAATTTATTTAAACTTTTTATTAGAAAATTTTAGCAAAGAAATGAAAAATTGAAGGCGTGGCGTCCAAAACTCAGTCTGGAAAATTTTGTTACGTGAAGGGAAATAAAATCATATTTATGTGTTTTGGTTTTGATATTTGTTTAAAAATACAGTGAACTCACATAAACGTGAACAAATTTTTTTTGCGACTCTTCAATTTTACCAGTTTTTGAATTTTAAATAAAATTCCTAATATTTCATCAAATAAACATTTTTAAAAAATCTAATTGTTTTTAAACCTTGAAAACGTGAAGTTATATTGAGAAAAATTAACAGTTTGCAAGAGAGTTTCCCCTCTAGATTTTATTAGATCTTGTTATTTTAAATATTATTTAATATTTTTTTCTGTAATGAAAACTATGTTTATTTTTTTTATTATTTCTTTGCACTTTTTGTAAAAATTGTAAAAATCTTGTAGTATAAATTTTTAAATATCAAACTTTTGTGAAGAAGTTACACAAAGTGCAGCGAGAAAAAAAAACTAATAAATAATTTATAAATTTCATTTTAGTATTTTTTTTTTTTTTTTGTTTTGCTTAGAGCAAAATTAATACTCTTCAGAACCATTGAAAAATTAAATTAAATAGTAAATTAAATTAATTAAAATTAATTACTAAAATTGATTACGCATTAAAAGTTGTTTACAAAAAAGTTGTTTACAAGATTCATTAAAAATGTGTTATTCATATTACTGAAGTTCACATTTCAGTGACCCCACTGTATTTATATAAGGTCTGCTGTTACAGTTGTTGCCAAAAAGATAAGCGTATGTCTAAACATATTAGTAGTTCAAGATAAAAATAGATCTGTGATGATGATACAAAAAAAAAAAATTGTTGAACTCGACTAATATCAAAGTGTACGTGAGAGCGAACCATTAGAAACCATTTTTAAATCCTAAAAAATAATTCTTATACAATTCTCTATGCTTTAACTACATATTTCTATGTCTGTCAGTCTCTCAACACGGCACTTTTATATTTAAGGACATCAGCCTCAACTTGGTTGTCCTCGTCAAGCAAATCACATTATTTAGCAATATTTAGAATACGACTTTCCACAGCTTCCGCATCCTTTTCAATTTAAATTCTCGTATGAATTTTGTTTGCGGTATCACAGCAATTTCTAACGTTTCCTTTTTTAATATTTTTGCATTAAAATTAACAAACTTTTGTATCATTTGCTGGGAAAGGATATTATGCAGTGAAGGAAAAGGTACGAATACAATCGTCTTTCGTGAAAGTAAGAAATTATTTTCCGGTATATTTTGCTACTGGAATGGATTCTGAAAGACAAAGTTCAGCAAAAATGCTATTTTATGCAATCCGTCTTCTCCACATTATAATCATGGCAAAGTAGGGGTGCTCCTGTCATGGGATTTTGCTACTGATTACTACTGCTATTCTCAAACGTGTTATTGTAGTCGGAATTTCCAATATTTAATTGTCGAGATAAAAACAATTAATGACAGCTTAATAATGCCTACTTTGCACCTGAAGAGCAGGAGAAAACTACAATGTTTCCTCTATCTCTATCCCTTTTTTAAGGAACGTAAAATAAAAGTTTCCTTAAAAAAGGAATTTAAAACTAGAAGAGTTTTGTCCATTTTACAACTGAAAACGTTTCCAAAGGAACAATGGGAAATCTTCCTTTAGAATTAGAAGAGTATAAGAAATAAAGATTTGCAATTGGCAGATCCCTTTATAAAACAATCCCTTTCCTCCTAAAAATACAATATTTCGTTTAACTTATTTTTTTTTTTTCTTCAAAATCTCAATAATGTTCAAGCTCACTTATGAATTGATCTGAATTGATTTGAATATTTTGTATTTCGTTTTGCAATTAAGAAGATAAATAATAAACGATTCTATTTTAATACCTGTTGATTACATAAAGCTTTTATCATTAATGACTTTGAAAAGCTCATTAATGTTTTTCTCTTTTGAGTGCTCCCCTCCTACTCTTCAATGATTTCTGTATCACAATTATATTCAATAAATTATTAAAAAAAAATTTTTATCAATATTTTGTTTTTATAAACAAACCCATAAAAAAGAATTATGTAAGCGCGAGTGTAAATACTTTGCCAGCAAGAAAAATAATTACCAGTGAGTAAATTAAATTAAATTAAATTATATTAAATGAGTGATTGCAGGCAAGTACTTGTCATACAAGCAAACAAACTTCTGCATAAATAAATTTATTGTTTAATTGTTTTTGTTTACAAACATTTTGGTTGCCTCTTTTGTCGTTGTTGTTCTCAATTATTTCGTTGAAAATGAATTGTATGACAAGTAAGCGGTGAATGCACACAGTGACCTTGATTCATAATACACACTAATACACTTATATATTACACATACACATATGTAAATGCAAAACGCTTGGGGTTAAAATAAAAATAATTAATAAAATTGCTCCTAAACACAAATTTAAATTATTTACAACAACACAAAAGGTGAAAATACACTTAGTGGCAAAAGTCTACAAACGGTGTAAATTTTACAATAAATTTTGAACAAATTTTGGTTCAAAGGATCATCAATATGTAGAGAAAGGATAAAAAAAAAATTAAAAATTACAATTCATACAGTTTATTGAAGGGATAAAATAAAAAAAAAGCAAAAGTCTACATACTATATATTATTTGAGAACTTTGGATCAATTTAGGAGAAATGCGAAATTTTTTGAAGTCATTTTGGCAGCGAACAAACTAATATTTTTATTATTTCTAAGGAAAGATTTCCCATTCTTCCTTTAGAAACGTTTTCAATTGTAAAATGGACGAAGTTCTTCTAGTTGTAAGTTTCCGTTTCAAATGGGTCCAAAAAATATTCAATGACATTTAAGTTTGGAGATTATGGCGATGATAAAGCTTTAATTTTACGTTTTAAAGCAGATATTCTTTCACAAGTCCTGAGCTATACTTCGAGTCCTTATCTTTAAGATTTAATTTTTAATGAAATATTTTAATGAAATATTAAATCGTATGTAAAGTTTTGCGACTAAGTGTACATCAACAAAATTAGAAAGCACTGTAAAATAATTTGTAAAAATGGAAATGTTCATATAACATTTGGACATTTTCAAGTCCAAGTTTTTTAAAAAAAACCAACAATTTTAGAACATTCTCTTAAAAGAGCTGGTTTAAAATAGGAAAGTGTTCTTTCAGAAGGATCTCAGCATTCCCTACATATAATAAAAAATAAAAAAAATAAAAAATAATTAAAAAAAAATGTCGTTTTGAGAAACATGAATCGTGAAAGTACACAGACTTTTTGAAACTAAATTTTCATTAATTTAAACGGCTGATAAAAATCTGTTTATGGAAATGGTGACACAATTCCGTAACTTTTTTTTTTATAACTAATTTAACCTGCAAAGCTTTCGGCTTCACCGCAGGAAAACACCCAGGGTATAGGCCGGAATCGAAGACGCGACCTCCGGTTTAGTAGGCTGTACCCGATATATCCAATAAATAAATACCTAAAGCATTTGGTAGCGGCTCCTTTTCTTAGTCTTCTTGGTTTAATTTACAATATTTTTTAATAAATTAAGTTCTTAGCAAAGAAATACAATAAACCACTTTGTTAAATATTAAAATTTGTGTAAAATTCTTATAAATTTTTATTAATAAATCATTTTGATTAGGCGATTTTAGGCAATTTGACTAAAGAAAGTTCTGTAACGAAGTCAAAGCGGCTAATGGCAGAAATTTAAAGAAACCGGCAGATAATAATCCTGCATGAAATTATTATTTGGCCCAGGATAGGACAAGACTGCTTAAAAGCTACTTAAAAGCTCCCAATTTATGCTGAAAGTCCCAATATTGAAAACTCAAATGACACACAAGCTAATGTACAGTGCTGCACATTTACATATGTGCAAGAAAATTGTAATCAAGATACGAACACAACGTAACTCAAATGAAATGAATTTGTAAACTCTTTCTTTGCATGTTTATGTTTTTTCTTCAAGTTATTACAATTTATAAAAATTTATAGTTAATTTATGCTGTTTTTTCTTTGCATACTCATTTCCAACACACATGAAAAAGTTTAAAAAATAAAATTTTGTTCATATTAAATGTTTTTCGTGTTGCAATAAATTGGCATGAATTGACAGAAAGAAAACAAACAAAAAATTAAACATTTACACAGTAAAACAAAATCAAGGCCTTAATTCATTTATGCAACTGAAAAAGGAAACAAATAAAAATCAGCCACTTGAATTTCATTTACGACAGTATTTTTCTTTTTTTTTTCTCAGTTGAAACTCAAAAGGCTTATGTACGTACGTGCATAAAGAGTTTCCGCAGCGCCAGCTTTTATAAAAAGTTTTATTTATTTATTTTGTTTTTTCCTACAACCAAAAACATCTTTTAGCATGTTTAAACTAAAAGGTTTCTGTGTGAAGTATCCTTCAAAAAGACATGCAGCATTCAATATTCACTGTTGGCCTTGACTTCATTTTAAGTATTATTTAGATATTCTTCTTCTTTTTTATTCAAACTCGGGCAACTTATTTGCTTTTAATGTGCAGTGAGTCCAGAGGAAGTTTGTGGTATGTAAATAAATAAATCTCTTTTAACCCTGAAAATTGTGCAAAAATATTGTTCTGTTGCCAGATCTGTCGCACAATTTGTACGTAAACTTTTCGCTTTAAGTGACTTTGAAACAATCTGTGCGTGTTCAGGCAAGAAGGGTGTCTGGTAAGAAAGCACAAGTGCAAACCCTGATGCATTTCTTTTCCTATTTTGTTAATTTAAAGTCTTCATCTCCCTGCAAGGATGTGCTTTCAAATGGTTATAATTTTATATTTATTCATATGTCTGTCTGTCTCTCTGTCTACCCCTTTAGAAAGCTTTAAATTTTACAAAAATTGTATTTAATAAAATAGTTCAGTAACGTTTTATTTCACATTACTTTCAACGCTGGAATAGTTATCTTTGCATCAAGAAACAAATGTTTCCAACAATTAAAGTATTGCTTTCAATTGCAATTTCTGTTTACTCTAAACCACAAATTTGACCAAAAAACCGCAGGATACATTCGAATTACTGTTTTGGGGCACAGAAATAGATAAAAATTGGTGAGTTCTTAAAAATTATTTAAAATGGCAGTATAAATAAAATATATTTAGACACAATGCTAATCCGTTGAGGCTTTAAAACAAGTACATGCAAATGACATCAAGAAGGCTTAGGCCATTCGTTCTTAAGAACAAAGAAAAAAAACATAAACAGAATGAAATTCTACTTGGTGAAATAAGTCATCAATAACAACCATGACATTATACAAGAGAGATAATTGAAAACAAAGAAATAAACAGCCGACACAAAAGCAATTGTGCTCACACACAATATACATATGCCACGATAAATATTTTGTTGTGCAGTTCTGTTCAAATTTTTAGCAGCAATGTCTCTCTTAACAAAAGCTAAAGTCGTTTTAGATCATCAATTTTATTCGTATTCACAGGCAGCAAGTGAGAGTTTAATCTACAATCGCATCTTTAACCTTTTTGCACAAAATAATATGAAATATCACGAATATTTTTAAATGGGCATCCATACGAAGTCTATTGATATATATCTGCATGTTTCCCTTTTATATTAAATGAATGGAATTGCAAGTCAATTCTTTACAAGAAATTCTTTATCATTATCATTATTAACATCATTAGAATTAGCATCGACATTACTATAACTATTATCATTAGCATTATCATTATCATTAGAATTACCATTACCATTATCATTACCAATATCATTAGCATTAGCATTAGCATTAGCATTAGCATTAGCATTGGCATTGGCATTAGCATTGGTATTAGCATTAGCATTAGCATTAGCATTAGTATTAGCATTAGCATTAGCATTACCATTAGCATTAGCATTACCATTATCAATAGCATTATCATTGCCATTCCCATTACCATTACTATTAGCATTATCATTATCATTATCATTATTATTATCATTATCATTATCATTATCATTATCATTATCATTATCATTATTATTATCATTATCATTACCATTACCATTACCATTACTATTACCATTACCATTACCATTACCATTACCATTACCATTCCCATTATCATTACCATTATCATTATCATTATCATTATCATTATCATTATCATTATCATTATCATTATCATTATCATTATCATTATCATTATCATTATCATTATCATTATCATTATCATTATCATTATCATTATCATTATCATTATCATTATCATTATCATTATCATTATCATTATCATTATCATTATCATTATCATTATCATTATCATTATCATTACCATTACCATTACCATTATCATTACCATTATCATTATCATTACCATTACCATTACCATTATTAATAGCATTATCGTTGCCATTCCCATTACCATTACTATTAGCATTGTCATTATCATTAGCTTTAAATATCGCTGTGACTAGAGTATCTGTCTCTGTTAAGTAAATGTAATTACTTTTATTGCTTTTTTTATAAGCCGTGCTAAATAAGTGCTCATTTAAGGAATTAAATAACAGCTTCCTGTCTTAAAACAACTTCAAAACACACTCTAATAGGAGGGCACATTTGTAACAAAAGCACGGAGCCGCGAATGTCTTTGAGGCTTCAAGTGATACAAAAAAATGTCACTACACTTACGTAAGTTCATTCTCAAACACACACGTACATTAACAAATAACTCAAGTGCTTGATCTGATCCTTTTGTAATATCCAGATACTTTATTTTTATCATTTAACAAAGAAAATAAAAGATACATACATATGTGCGGATATATGTGTGAATATATAAGCCGAAAAAAAGCACGCCATATGCATGTAAGAACATTGCAGATGTATGTATGTATATGTGTACTAGTTAAATAAACATAAGTATAGTTTGAGCAAATATAAATACCAATTAATAACAATAATAATAATAATTCCGGGCAAGAACGTGGTTTTACACCAGATAAATTCATTTCTTTGCGCCACGAAAAAAATAAGTACAGTATAATCTCGATAGTGCTGACAAATGAAAATCAAGTGATGTCCGAAGCATCAAAATGTACAAATTTCCGATACAAAAGAAAAATTAAATATAAATATATGCATATGTAGGTCTGTACTGTGTATATATGGAAGTAAAATAAAATGTTTGTAAGGATCTTTTCCTAGATCCAGAGTTTTCTTCATAAAATATCTGTCCGCCTGTTTTATGCTCAATATTAAACTTAAGTAGTTTTAATTTCTTAATTTGTTTTCTTATCTTTTGTTCTTCTTATAACAAGTGCTGAGTATGGAGGGGTATATATGTCACCTGTATACGGGTATTATATACATATACTCATGTAGGTATTTAAATGCTCTTGAGTGTTACAGAACACAAAAGCGGTCATATTTGAAAAGAATATTTTCCATTTCGGTTTATTTTGAATTTATTTAATGACAAAGGAAACACAGACGTTATCCATACTCGTTGTATTTTTGAGAAAAATAATCACAATAAATAAGTAAGTATGGATGTGTATGTATACGAAATAAACAAAACGCAACAATCCACACACACACACACAGATATGCAGTACGCAAACAAACATGTCGAACATTCATGCATTTAAAGGCTTTTGGTTCTTGTCTTATTTGTTTGTTTGTTTTATTATCATTATTTTTATTTCTGTCCGCTTATGTATGAGTATCCGTGTATGTGTAGATAAATGTATTTGTTTAGGTCAATCACCTTATTGACAGTGTGGCCAGCTTAGTATTGAAAACAGATCACGTTTTATAAATAAATCAAATTTTTAAAAGCATTACAAAATTATTGTGTTTGAAATAACTGCCAATAATCTTTTTTTTTTTTTGTTAAAAAATTGTTTTAAATTATAAAAGTTAAGCAAAGTAGTCTTTTTAAAACTTTTTTTCAAAAACGTTGCAGCTGTTGTAGGTGACACATTATCATACAAATATAAAATAAACTGTCTGAAGTAAATGCAACTTTAACTTTTTAACTTTTCATTTTCTGAAAGTTTTTATTAAGTTTTGCCTGGCATAAAAAAGTTAAATTTTTTCAGCAGAGATGCCATATTTGACCAATCCTACCATTGTGTAGGATAGTGAAACATGGCCTTTTAAAACTTTTGCAGACTGATTTTCTCGAGGTATGAGTTAATCTATTATATTAAAGAAAAAATTAGAAATTCCAAAAATAAACTGTACATCATGGAAATCTGGAAGAAAACGATGGAATACGTCCTGATGGAATAAGTGAAGCCACAATCATATTAGTCCTCAAAAATTCGGGATATTAAATCAGTTTACTGAAAGAGATACTTGAAATAGAGCACAAAAATGGAAGTTGGAAAGAAAAAATGCTAAGCTAAAGGGCGGTCTCATAGTGTGGCTTATAAGCAAAATTAAATTTATTTATATGAAATTTTTTTAAACAGACTTTTCAAAATCAATTCAAGACATTCAACTTTTAAAATTTCTGCTGCTTAACCAGAAGCCCAATAAAATGCCAAGTATTTATATTGAAAGGCTCGCAAAGATTGAACGTCTCCCAATGCTTAGCATGGACAAAGTGATTAGTTTGTCGTAGATAGTTCAGTGCCATGTTAGAATTCTTATTCTTCATGTCTGACCCTGACTGTTCTACGTCGCCCAACTTTGCTAATTTGCGAGCCCTATTTTTGTATTTTTTATTTTTTTTTTATTTTCGTGTGCCAGAATGTTGTTGATAAGAGTAATAAGTCTGCGCAAGTATATTTTTTTAGTTTGTTTATAATCGACTGGCGGCAAAGTAAATTGCATGCATGTAAACAGCCACGCACAAGTATCAGTGCATGCAAGTCCAACCAAGAGATAGTAAACGTTGATTCAATTTCTTTCATTTCCATTTTTCTTTTAATTTATTTACTAAACTGTTTTTTTTTTTCTTAATTGAAAAAGTTTATTCAATGTCGTTTTCCTAAAAGCCATGGAGAGCAACAGTTGATAAACTTAAAATTATATCAAGTTTTGGTCAACAATGTGGCACATGGACTGGAGCACTCAGAACCCTATTAAAAACTGCAGTAAGCCGGCTAATAAAAATGTAAGAAATAAAACGTTTTCAGAAAATTTTCTTCATAGAAAATTAAACCAAAAGCTCAACTCGGAAAAGTACCTCTTCACACTTTTCCTAGAACATTCTATTCTGAATTAAATGGCGTAAAATTCAAAGTTTTTTCTGGCTTCAAAGCAAAACGTTTCAACCGAAACACACAAATCAACTTCAAGGCACAAGTCATTGCTTACGGCTCACAAAAAGTGTGCAAAAGAAAATTGCAATGTGTGAACGGGTACTAACTAATCTTTAGCCTGCAAGTTACATCAACGTTCTTTCCACTGACTAATTTTATTTAACATGGAAAGAATATATCTTTAACATGTTTATTATTATATATTATATACATTATATATTATACAAGTAATCAGGCATTCAACGTCATGTACAGTGGTGGTCATATCATATGCAACTAAAATTTATTTTATAACAAAATCCCTAAAACTTTATGCCGGATAAAAAGAAAATTTAAATTGCCTAATAAAATCAAAAACAATTTTTTTGTAAATATAATTTAATACAATAACTTATTACAGACTTTATTTTGAAAGTAATATAAATATTTAAAAACGCCTGGCCAAAACAAATGCAACCTATAAAAAGAGTTACAAAAAACCCCTACAAACTGTAAAATATTAATATTTCGTTGCAAAGATTATAACATATTTCCACATCGTAAATTTCAGTTGCATATGATATGACCACCACTGTATATGTTGTAGAGCTCCTTTGAAAAGGAAAAATTTAAAATTCCTTTGAAGAGATCTCTCTGTCCTATGCAAAGAAATATTAAAAAATTTATACAAGAAATAATTAATGGCAAACGTTTTCCTGAAACTCAGCAAAAAGAAGTCCTTTTCATGTTTCTAAAAAAAGAATTTCAAAATGAATTCATAAGTAACGTGGAGGACCAGGTAAATTGCAGGATGTATTAAAAATGTATATTATTTCTACTTCAATTATAGGAACATGAGTAACTGTAAAGCGTGAAAAATATTTTTAAATGTAATAAAAATTAAAACCAGATTGCGATTTAATCAAATTTATTACTCGAAGCAAAAAATTATATAAAAAAGTCATGTGACTCAAATTGATTGAGAATGCATTTTTCATCGACGTCAACAGAACAGAGCAGAACAGCAATTAAATCACCAATTAAGCAAAGCCAACATGCACATGTGTAGGCACATATTATGTAAGTGGCTTAATAACTCCTTAGCTGAAATGTCAAAGAGACGTTGCAAAAGCAATACTAAAAACCGACATGTAATCAATAAACTTTCAAATGTCCATACAAAATTTGAAATAGCAAATGTGACGGCGACAATTCGCTTAACTACTATTTGCACTAAACTTACTACATTAAACTTTATTGTCTTTTTTATATCACCAACATTCCTTATAAGGATGTGCTTTTAGAATGGCCATGACTTCTACAGCTTTTTGAGCAATGAAAAGGAAATGCTAAACTGAAAAATTACGTCAACTGTATATTCAATATAAGAATTGTTAAAAATTAGACATAAAGTCGGCCTTCCCCAAATACATTTCAATACAAAGTTCCTGGAACTACCGTTCATCGTTCCCAGTATAAACTGGAAAATTCAGTCATTAGAAATATTGCTTTTGCAACTAAAAAAAATATAACATATGAAATTTTGGCATTGGAGAGTTACAGTCTCTTTGATATTTCGGCTAAGAAGCTATTAAGCCATTAAGTAAAAGTGTGCGCATACTTATGTGGATGTGTGTACAAAATAGTGATTTAATTGTTTACTGTATTTTGTTCATGCCAGTTGAAAATTAATCCATATGCTTACTATCAATTTAAATTTTTTTAAATATTTCCAGTCTTCTACGTTGGAAATATAATATTTCAATTATTAAAATTATTTTTAATTAAATAATATAAGCTTTTCTTTTAAAATAAAAATAAATAAAAACAAGTAAAAGTGCTATATTCGACTGTGCCGAATCTTCTATACCCTTCTCCATGGATATGTTCTCTCAAAAAATAAGCAACATAAAGAAGAACTTAAAAACGTACCCATATCGTCATAGTATTACTTCGTGAGGAGGTGTTCACCGATTACTACTTTCTAAGATTACCTTTCTTTCTCTTTCTGCTGCTCTCTGCAGCGCTAGGAATTCTTTGCGACGCCACCCACCAAATTCAAGATCTCCATTGATAACAGCTCCACGGAGGCTCTCATGGCTCCATGTCGCAGGCAATCGAAACACAATAGCTATATATAGTTGGAGAAATTTTTGCAACACTGTGTGCATGCATGTACAAAAATGCTTAAGAAAACTATGATGGCAAAAAAACACTTCATATGCCAGAATACTATACAATCGTATTGCAAACACATAAAAGTATACACAAACAAAACCACCACCAAATGAATTTGCGTTTGCTACAACAAAAACAAAAAACAAAAACAAAAACAAAAATTTTCTATTCATATACATAAGCATCCCGCCACGGATCCCCAGTGGCTCCGTTGCTTTACAAATATACTCAAAAAAAAAAAATATAGCACATATGTCGTTCAAAAAGGGCAAAATTAAGAAAAAATAGTCGTTTATCTACCCAACTTTATAATGAAATTTTAACAGCAAGTTTGGCTGCGAACGTAGACGTGCTTGTCAATACACATGCTCTTGGTTTGTTACTCAGCGTGGATTTTTTGCATTTTCTTCATATAAAAATATGAAATTATTTTTTGGCTATATTTTTTTTATTTATCGGCCGATTTTGCTTTTTTTTATAAGTGGTACTTTTGAAAGAAATTAGAACAGATAGGTAAAAAAATTTTTGATTTTAGACAAAATTTAAGGTCAATTTTGAGCGCAACAAAATTACCGGAAGGAAATGAGGACAGACAGACAGACAGACAGACAGACAGACGGACAGACGAAATACTCCCCTTCTTATAACGATCCAGAATATATATACTTTATATGGTCGGAAATCAATATTTATTGAAATTGCATCCCCTATATCAAACTTATTTATACCCTTCCATCCTTTTTGGAGAAGGGTATAATAATATAAATAAAATAATATTTATAATATAAAAATATATAAAATAATATTTAAAATATAATAAAATATAAAAAATAAAAAAAATATATATAAAAAATAAATATAAAATAAAAAAATTTTTAATTTTTCTGAAATTATGCCCTAAATATTTATGTATGTATATGCCGGCGGGCATATTCAATTTTATATTTTTAAAATATTTATTTATTTTTTATATTTTAAGCTTTAGCAACGAAAAAAAAATTAAATATATTTCAAAATTTATATTTATAAAATATAATATTCCAAAATGTATCGCTCACGAAATGCTTAAAACTATCATGTTGCAGAACTGAGTATTAATAATTATTATTTTACTTGCTCCTGCCATATTTTCCAAACTTGAGTTTAAACTAAATATTTCGTTTCAATCGTTCTATTATCTAACAATGTATTGCAAATAGTCAGATAAAAAATTTTGTTATTTCTGTCACTGGCACATCCCCTCCTTTCTTATTCATTCAACAGCAGCAGAGTTGCCACAATACGAAATTTGTATTTTTGCCTCTCGGTTTTTTAATGCATTTATTTCAAAATGTACTAGAACTCGCAAATTTAGCTTGTTACTTCTTTGATTTCCTCAACTTAACGATTAATTGTAATCGGAAGTTACTTAAATTTGTGGTTATTCAATGAAAATATTTGAGTAAAGTTTTCCTGAAGAACTCCATTTAGCAGACATTGAAATCCAAATGGGAGCTAGCTAACCCCATAGCAATCAATTTCAATATGTTTTTCAGTCAAATTAAATTTTTTTGTAGGTATTTATTTTTTTTTTTTTTTTTTTGTTAGATTTTAAAAACAGAAGGTTCTATTATTTTAAAATGTTGAATATAATATTTATTTGCTTACGATTGTCACGATTTCAAAGGATTAGTTTTTCTTGCAAGGAAAACCATGTTTCAGCTTTCCACAAAATTATAATATTTAAAAACTGTTATAAAGACCACATCAAATCAATAATAATATTTTTTTTATTTAAATAAAATCTGGGCAGTTTGTGACAATGAACGATGTCAATCATCATGACCGATTTGACCACTACCATGACTTTTTATGACTCCTAATGAAATCAAATGAAAAATATTTTCACTAATCGTATTTAGTATGTTCTCATATTAATGTAAAACTAAGTAAGAAGATATACATACATATATATATATATAATTTTTTATATGTACTGAATGAGAGTTGCTAGATATGCTAAGTAGTTTGCAAGCTTACATTGATAATTATTAAAAATTAAATTTGCTTTAAAGTTTCTTTTAGCTTTAAATCTTAAAACTCCTTTAATAAAAATGAAATATTTTTTCAAATGAGATCACAATAAATAAAGCGCTTATATTTTGTATATTTTGTATATGTGGCAACGTTGGTCACCAGTATTTAGTACAATTTTCGTTTGCTTTGAATACTTATATAATTGCAGCAGAAGCGCCAAAATTAGCAACAACTTAAACGTCTTGAATATTCATAAACCGGATTTTAAAAAGTCCAACTCTTTTAAAAGTTATAGAATACGAAGCTCTCATGCACACGAAATTGATTATACAATTCCCTTTAAGACGGCGCTTGCGTTTTCTACAGTGTGCTTCACGGTTTTCAAGTCTCTTATTCTCAGCTTTTCCATTGAGATTCCCAAGCTTTTTAAGAGCTTCCTATATAAGTGTATTCTCTTATTTTTACGGACATCGCTTCTTCGCTTAAATATTTCGACGTTGTTTTCTTTTGTTTTCTCAAGCTTAAAAAAGTATGTCAAAGTCAAATAATAAAAACAACGATGACGTTGTTGCAAAAGCAGTTGTTGCTTTATCGCCCCCTTCTTCATTTCATCCCAACAACATACTTTTCATGTTATTGCATGAGCGATATCTCAAATATCTGCCACAAAAATAAAAATGATAACAAATAAATAAAAAACTGTTGCTGAAGCAGTGCTTTGCGCGAGCACGCCTGATTGTTTTAATGTTTTGGCCAGCAGTCTTTAAGAGAATGTATTTAATAAATTATTACATAATTTATTGTATAATAATGAAATTATCAAACATTATCTGTTACTTTTTTTCAATGATGTTGATTTTTAAATAAATTTAATCGTTGGAAAGAATAGTTGTTGTGTTTGCAGTGCACTACTAGACAACCTTTTTATTGTCTACGAGCTCCACTGTCTGTGACGTACTCGAGTAAGTGCTTTGTACTTTAGAAATTGATTACTACTATATTATGAACAGATGTTGCGTAATCTTTAATAACTTTATAATCGACATTCGTCACTAAAAATAACAGAAAAATAATAATAGCTCGGAATATAAGTGGCTGCATGGAAAATTATTTACAAATATAATTCAAATATTCTCAAATTTTTATTATTGAGTTGCCCTTTTCAAGGTCAAATATAATAATGAATTTCATAAGCTCTTGATTAATTCTCAGCAAACTACCTCTACTGTCTTCAGAATCCATATAGTTTAAATATATTTGTACACTGCAATTAGGGCAGCCCACAAATTCCCTTGGCACACTGTAACCGACATCGTACACTGAGACAAAACGTTTTATAAAAATTGTAAGAAATTAATTAGATTTATATTAAAACGGATAACTCTTAAAACGTTTCTCAGCTTATTAGAATAAAACATGTCCACTATCATACAAATATAATGCAAACAATTTAATTTCCTTCTAACAGAAGGATTCATACAAAAACCCAATGTGATTCCAGCTTAAGTGAAATAATCGCATCATAATGGCTTTGCTGGTGCCACACCAGCATACCACATATAATGCAGACAAATTAATTTCCTTCTAACAGATAGATTCATACGAAAACTTGATCTGATTCCATCTTAATTTAAGTAATCGCATCATAATGGCGTTGCTGGTGCCACACCAGCATACCACATATAATGCAGACAAATTAATTTCCTTCTAACAGATGGATTCAACAAAAACCTGATGTGATTCCATCTTAAGTGAAATAATCGCATCATAATGGCGTTGCTAGTGCCACAGTATCATACCACATGTAATGCAAAACAAATTATTTCTTCCCTGATTGATCGCATGAAAATGGTTATTTTATGAAAATATTCATCAACTATTGCAAATCGTACGACTTGTCAAAAAAAATCTGTCAGACATCTGTCACATAGCATATCTGACACACTTAGGATTGTGTGGGATAGTGAATCATGGCTTTAAGCGCCTTCAAGAAATGGATAAACGAAACTTATACATAGACAATATTTTACTAACACCAAAAGATCTATCAGCGTTGCCATTGTTGGAAACTTGTGGTTTACCAAAAAGGACAAATTAAATGTAAGATATATATATATATTAATATAAATTTATAAATTTAACTTAAATATTTCATGGGATAAATTTTAGCTCAAATTTTTAACCTAAGTGCCAATAATTTTTTATAAAATATTTATTATATAATTAAATTATATTAATTTAAATAATTTTTATTTGTATATATAATAATACAAATTATTATATAATATTATATAATAATAATTATTATTATTATTTATTATTTGATAAATTTTTTAATAAATTAATATTTATATATATATAAATAATTTATTTATTTCATATATATATATTTAATTAAAAAATTTGATTAAAAAACGAGAATTATATAATACAAAGAAAGAGCTGTAAGGAAGTGCTGTGAGGAATGATGGCCCTAGGAAAGATAAAGCTATAAAACATTTCACTTAGCCGTACCAATCAGAAAACCGTTTATATAACACATTAATAACTGCTTCTTACATTATCCCGTTTACTGCAAGAACAGCAGAACTCGAAAATGTAAATTTTTTTGTAACTAGTTATCAAAAATTAAATACAATTTCTTTTGAAAATAGTCTTTTTTATTTTTGATTATCTTTATAAAAGAAAATATCATTCTTTTAAGTAGCCGTCATTGCAAAAAAATAACTATTCGTTGTTATTAAATAAGAAAAGCAAATTAAAATAAAATAATAAAAAAAAAAAAAAATAAGAAACACGTCAGTAAATCCAACAAATAAAATGTAACATAATACTTTAAATACGTTTTTAAATTATTTTATGCAAACCGAGAGGGCTTGAGTCACACAATCATCGTAAGCAGTTACATAATTTTCAGTCAGTTAAAGCATAAAACATTTAACAGATCCACATTTAAATGACTACATAGTCACACACACACACACACACACAGACATGCAGTTATGTTATAGACGGTTTGACAGACAGTCAACTGTAAAGAGCTAGGCAACCCACATTATAAACGTGGATATACAAAGTTTTGTAATATATTTTGTGTTTGAAAATATATTGTTGTTGTTGTTGTTGTTGCTGCTGCTGTTGTTGTTATTGTTGTACGTTACACATAATCGAAGCGTGGGTTACAACAGATTTATTTGAAACCCAACAGCCACAAATTATCAGAGGGCTGCAAATGCTTGCCGCTCTCTTGCTGCCTAAAGCCAAACTTATTTTTTTACTTTCAACGTCATCGCGGTTGCGAATTTATTGCTTAATTTATTGCAACAGATTTTTCGTTGCATACATTTTTATTTAATTTTTTTTTTTTTTTTCTTTCTCGCTTAAAAGTTTTCAAAGCAATAAACTAAAACAAAGAAACATTAAATTGCAATTTGTAATTTAATTCATTTCATTCATTCAATTCATTCGTTTAATTTCGTTATTTCGCGGGTTTGTAATCTCGTGCTCCAACAAAAGAGTTGTTGTGTAAATTTTGTAAACTTTTTATTAAATTATTTTTATTTGTTAAACATTTTGTGACTGCAGCCATTATTTTTGTTCGTTAATCGATAAATGCTATTGATTTGACGTAAGCTGCTAGCCATCGCAATGGGCGTTATGAAAATAATTTCAAAATACTCGTACTGTATGAAATCAAATCGCTTAATTGCTTTTAAGGCACGTACGAAAATTAATACTAAAAATTAATATTATTATTATTAATTTTTCTTTTTTATTAAAAATAATAATAAACCTTAATGTGTCAATTTAATTTAATAATGGAATAAATTATTATAGAAAATCTGCTGCTTTCGAGTTCATTGGGTTGAACAATCTTGTCTAGTTGATTAACTTTAGAACTCAATGGAATTTAAATGAAAATGCAAATTGATTCCAAATGATGCAAAAGCATGCAATTGTAATGTGGGAAGTTTTTAGGGGGCATTTGGGGGGCATTTAGATGAAGTTTAAAGGCAATGCGAAATAATTTTAATCGGCAATGATTTTAAAAGTTGTTTCCTAAACGAAAATTGCAATAAAGAAAAAAAAACAAAAATTATGGGCTGCAAAATTAAAAAGATGATTTTAAAAAAAAATTGAAATTTTTTAATATGAAAATTTTTAACGATCAAAGCACATCGAGAAACGCCTTGAAATATATATTATTTTTTCAGTAGTAATAATAATGCATCGAAAGGGCATGAATAATGAAACAGCCTACCAAGCCGGAGATACAGTGTTCGATTCTTGTTAAGGGCCTGTGTATTTTTTTAACTGGCTTGAGTAAATTAAAAAGAAATATATATATATATATTTAACTCGATATATTGATGTCAAATAGGAAAAAGGCCGCTCACAACCTGATATTCATTGCATTTTAAAAAAATTTCTTCAAGGTGTGTCGTCAATATCATTTCAAATTTAAAATGCACTCGAAACTAAATCGTCAATTAACACACAAATTCACTTCAGCAAACTCCATCAGCAAGACAGACAGTCAACAAATGATGTTGAAATTTCTAGATGTTAAAGTTTAAATATATTTTTTTTTTTTTTTTTTTTGTTTCCATTTTTCTTTCGACAAGACAATGTTTGATATTTCAAAACACTATTTGAACAATGAAATTAACTAAAGCTGATTTAATAAGTATTCGGATTCTGAAATATTTTAAGGTGTAAATGTCAATAAGTGATCTTTTGTAATGGCATGATTTTAACAGTCAACTACATTTAATAAGGACAGTAGCACATGTAAATGATAACCAGGCGGCTCCTTTAAATTTAATGTTAAATATTTTTTAAGTGATTCGCTAACGCGTTATAAATAAATTTTTTCTAATATTCTAACATTTTCAATAAAATCTCTTACATTACGACCAAATAAAGTTTTATTTCTAAATAGGAAAAACAAGTTGCAGCAATTGAAAATGTGCAATTCAATCATGCTGGTTACCGGTTTGAGCAAATATATTGCAGCCAACGATTTCCTTTTCTAAATTTCATAAAAATCAACTTTTATTAAAGCTGTTTTTCTCAAAATGCAATTTATATTTATTACAGTAACTCATTCGCAACGTCTAAGAAAATTAAATAGAAAAACTGCCTAGAAAATTAGGACAAGAGCTTAACAGCTTCAGCATTTTCCACAAAAAAGAAAAATAAAGTGGGCCAACAACAGCAAAAAAAACATCGTTATCTTGGCTGGTTGCAAATGAAACGGAGCTGAGCCACAGATTGTACAACAAGCCATTCCAATAATCAACAGTTGCGAAATAAAAAAAAAAAAAAATCGTTACAAAATTTTTTGCAAATTGCTTGGCGATTTTTCATTTTATTTCTTCTAACTTATTTTAGGTCAATTGCGAAAGAAATTTAAGTTTTTTTTTTAATTTTTCCTAAGCCAGCGAGCTTTTAATAAAAATTATTCATTTTCTAAAAAGCTTTGCTTTTTCATTAAAAAAAGAGCAGTGGCTACATATTGTGGCCCAAATAGTTTTCTTTGCTTGCATATGCAATTGGATATGCAATTGGCATATGGGATAAATAGATCAGGCAATAATACAATATAACTGTCAATATAATTTTATAGCAAATGATTTATATCAACAAATAAAATAAAAATTGAAGCTCTTGCATTAATTATCCTATTTTATTTTATTTAATACAAAAGAGTTTTGAGGACATCATTGCCTGAACAATTCAGTATGTTCGTCAGGAACAGTCAGAAAGAATAAAAAATTCCTGAATTTATATCTAGTGTGTTAAAAGTTGTTGAAAAGTCGAGTGTTTTAAAGGCATAATCGCTGGTCACATCATATTCAACTATTTTACAATTAACATCAATGATAGTAACCATTGCGAAAGATACAGCCTCCGTAGTATTTCATCAGCCTAGTTCGCTGCAGGAAAAAAAAATTAAAAAATAAACCCCTCTATCTTCTTTACTAGCAGCTCTTTATACCTTTTCCAGGTTAATGCATTACTTGAGTAGTTGCTATTCGCTGTGTGCTGCTCATAAAAGTTGTATTACGTAGTTTAGCAAAGTATAACGAATTTAGTGTTTCGAAATTTTTCATTAATTGATTTTTATTACGCAAGTCTATATATCAACAGAGTCTATGTATCGCAAGTCTATATAATTAACACAATTTTGGTAAAGTTATTATTTAATTAGAAGGAGAAATTTATTTATAAGCATATTTAAATGTTATTTATTTAGGCAAATGAAAAGCGCACAACCTATTAAACCTGAAGTCGAGGCTTCGATTCCTGCCTAAGCCCTGATTTTTTTCCTACGCACAAGACGAAAGCTTTGCAGATTAAAAAAATTTTGAATGCGATTGTAATGCGAGTAGAAGCATTGGCTGCTAAAGCAGCCGGCTAAATAATAATATAAATATATAATCGATCTCGTAATTGTTATTCTAACTGGGTACCTCAGAGGTCTCCAAGATCCTTGTTGTTTTTCTGCAGACAAGACGAAAGCCTTGCAGCTTGAGTTAATTAGAAAAAAAAAATAATGATATAAAATTAATGAGGTTTTCACGTAACACAGTTTACCACTTTGAAGTTCCAACGGAAGCAAAGCTGTCCAATTAAGTTTTCCCTGTATGTGCTTCAAACATATAAAAACTTGGCTAATTAAAAAAGTTCTTTCATAAAGAGATTGCAAAGTCGAAGTTTTTCTGCTCTTTCCATTATCGTATTTCCTTTTCTTTGGCTTCAAAACTAATTTTAAATAAATCTATTTTCCCCAACAAAAGACCAGTATAATAAATTTCATAAAATAAATTTTCTTCTTTTCATTATATTATATATTGTATGTATATATATAGTATACATACATATATATATGCATACATCCATACATACATACATGCACATGGATACGTATAGATGCACAGCCTTCTTTTGGCTTGCATTCGTATTCGCAGGAAGCAGAAAAAATGTTTAAATACAGAAATTAAATAAAAAAAAATCTTTCCATTTGCAGTTTTATTAGTTAGAACGACCCCTTGGGCTGTAGGAAAAAATGCAATGGAATAATACAACCAACTAATGAATTTTATTTGCAATGTGAAAATTAGAAAAAACACTTCAAAAGCAAAAGGCTTGCCTGACACACTGAACACTTGCATACACACGTAATTTCATTAAATATTTATTAAGGCTCAATATAGAAGGACACAGGCATACATATTTAAATGCACTCACATTTTATATTTCACCTTTGTAATGTACTTAACCCATTAATGCACAATTATGGGTTAAAAAACAAACCGACCAAAAAAAATTAATTTTTTTTATCTAAGAAAATACATATTTCGCCTTCAATAAAAATAGTGGATAAATAATTCTAGGGAACATTGAAACGCATTGCAGATCGAATTTTGTACCCCAAATCGTAGTGTTTTTCAATTACCAGTTCCTATTTTGAAGCGAAAGGAGGAGACGAAAAACACACTGAAAAATATTTAACTTTAACAAAATTTGTAATAATATAAAATATATAATATGGTAAAATTCAAAACAAGTTGCAGCAAATATAACACATGTAAAAACTTTCCCTTCTCTTTCTTTTACCTTTGCTATCTCTTTTTAAAGAACACACAGCACAACATTTTTGCTGTGCGTTCCTTTTTTTTTGGCATTGGCGTATTAATACTGGCAAAATAACGCTCTGTTAGATTTAAGATACCATGCGAATTCGCTCTGCCAGCTTTCTAGACCGTTTTTGCACGCCCGTCTAAATACGTTTCTGCCCCTTAAGGGATTAACAACAAGATTAGATTATCCATAAGCATACAGCAAAGCCCATGATTACCATAACCGGCATTCGGCAACATTTTAAATCTTCTTTATATCTGGAAACATAATTTTCAGATCTCGGCATTTTATATTTAAATCGCGTTTCCATTTATGTCCAATTATTTAATTCCACACAGAATGCATCAATTTAAATTTTAAGGTTATTTGACTTGCTCTCCAAAAAAAAATTATTTATTTTGCTTTCATCAAGAGGAATTGATGTTGTTTTAATTTACAGTAATCTCTTGTTTTATGACACTTAATTGTGCATAATAAAATAAGAAACAACTTGAACAAAACAGCCCAAATACAATAATATCGTTATTGCACACTCACAAAGTGCTCCATCATTATAAATTTCACAATAACAAAAATAATTTAAACAGAATGAAGAAAAAAAAAACAAAAAAAAAGTACCCCAAACCAGAGGGGCCAATGAACTGTAAGAATATTTGTGGCTATGTTTTGTGTGAGTGTTAGTGTGTGTGTAATAATAAAAGCAATCGACAACAATATAAAATTTAACAAGAGAGAACAAGTAACCCCTCTCATTTTTTTAAAGATGAATACATGAGGGGGGTAATATTCACTTTCAGAACTTTGTTTTATATTTTCCCCCTTAAGGCGCCATATTCAATATCGTTTTGCAAAATAATGATACACATACAATTTTTTTGGTGTAGTTTTCGCTGCTTGTTGCGATTTATGCTCTTCCCCTTACATATTTTGTTTGAGCATAGAAATGTAATAAAATATGCCAGTGTGTAAAATGGCACTTTGCTAAAAGGAAAACAAATTATTTAAATGTGTAAAAAGGAAAAATCATAAAGAAAAAGTAAACTAATGGAATAATAAAGAGAAGGAAACAGGATGGCAGTGCACAATGGTACCAAACACAAGAAATTACAAAGTGTATTAACAAGGACTTCAATAATATGTCAGCAGGCAAAACAACTTTGAAAAACCATTCCATAGAAGTCCATAGAAATATTATTAAAGGTCATGCTTCACTATCCTACAGAGTCGTACGATTTTTTCACACAAAAATCTCTTGTGATTCCATTCTATTCATATCCATATATTCATTCTTCAAAATACCGCATCATAATGGCACTGCTGCCACACTATCATACAAATATAATGCAAACAAATAATTTCTTTGATAATTGAAGTAAATGCAACTCTGAAAATGATCATTTTCAAAAAAATGTGTCACACAAATTCATTTTTAGGCCACACTATCCTCATTTTTCACTACACCAGCCATATCAAAACGTACGATTGTGTAGGATAGTGAATTCCAAATTTTATTTTCATGCAACTTTTTACTTCAGTACCACAGTGGCACAGTAGCTCAGTGTTCACACTCACTTGCATACTGTAGAACACTCGAAAAAATTTGTATTAACATTTTGATTATTTGCTTTCCACACAAACTTTGAACAGCGTATAAACAGCGATTATTCAGGTCATTTAATAAGAATGCAACTAAGCAAACACAAGATCCCTCCCTCCACCACTTGCAAAAGAGGATTCCCTGAGAATAAAAAATGAAAACACATTTAAAGGGGGCATTCAGAAGCATGAAAAATACAATACAAAACACGACTATTGTTGGCAATCTTAATACTGTGTGCGGTAACTTTTTTTTTCAATTATATTTAATAATTACATATTTTTAATGAAATTTATTACTATTTAAGATATGCCAGCAATTTATTTATTGCCACTTATAAAAATAAAAAAAAATACAATTTATTAATGAGACTAAAGAATTTTTACTTAAATTTAATTTAGCTCGGAAATATCTGATCACAATTTCAAAGCTAATTCTAGTTCATTTTGAGTGCACTTTGGCACTCCCAAAAATTAAGTCATCCAAGTTTCGCCTTTTAGATGACTGACATTTTTTTTTATTTTTTTTTTTTTTTGCAAAGAAGCGTTTCCTTTATAATTCTTCTCCATTTCAAACTAAATTCTGTACTTCTGCTCATTCATGTTTTAGATTAGATTCATGGCAGATTATTAGAATTAAATCCTTCGCCTTACAACTTATTACATGCCACCTACAATTTCCATTAATTGTCTCCCTCTCCTAATCTTGTAAATTCTTTTATTTTTTAATTTATACTTGAGTAAAAATTTCTTACGTCTTGTTTCTCAAAGGCAAATATTTTCTTGTGTTGTCTATTTTTTCTCTACCGTAAAAATACCTAAAATATTTGAAATACCAATCAAGTCCGTTTGTACCCAGACGGCACAAAAAAAAAAAACAAAAAAAAAAATATTTATTTTGCTGTGTTGAAAAGAAAAGTTTTATTTAAATTAAATTTGTATTTTATTGCTTCAATTTAATTTATATAAAATACTTAAGCGATGTAGTTGTATTTGCAATTTATAAAATTATAGTTTTAGTAAAATATTTTGTAAAAAAAAAAAAATTCTAAATAAATAGTTTTAAGTGTGAGGAAACTTTAAAGCTCTATGAGTATTTCAAATGACAACGCAGCAGCAGCAAAATTTTAATAATTTTTTAAGAATGACATACCTCTGACTTGGAAGGCATCAAGAAAGATCGGGTTTTTAAATTTTTTTTTTTTTTTAATGAGACCATATAAAAAGAAATTCTTCGGCCACAAAAAATGTTTTCATAAATCTAAAACTGTTTAAAGAAAACGAAAAAACTTCGTGTATTTGGAAAGTTGAAAAATTAATAATTCACAGCCTGCAAAGCCGGAGGTCACGAGTTCGATTCGTAGCCAAAGCAGGAATATTTAGAAATATATTTTTTTTTTATCCAGAATAATTTTTATATATAAGAACTAAAAATGAGAACTGGATTCAGTGACATATTAAAAAAAAATATTAAAGATAATCCTTCTGGGCATACCACGTTCCGCTCTTTGGAAGTTATTTTTCTAAGAGGCTAACGAGATTTTATAGATGTCAAATTAAAATATTATTAGATTTTCTCAATGAAAGACTCTTACAGATACCGTGTGCAAAGATAAGGCAATCTATCCTTATTCACGATAAATTAAACTTTATTCTAGGCCTTTATTTCTAGGCCTAGAAATAATGGAAAATGGAAAAATCAGAGAAGCGCACAGTGATAAAAGGAGAGCTGGATTCCACACTGAAAGACTCTTCGCCATCATCTTCAAGAGTTAAACAGTGAGTTTCCAAATTTAAGAAAGATCGTTCCAGCATTTCCGACAAACAATATTCAGGACTCCCCATTGAGATCACATGAAACCCCTAATTAGAAATTGTCAATGTTGTATGCCAATTTTGTATGCCAACTGCAAATGGCTGATGTCCTTCCTTCAGCAGTCAAAAAATCTTACGAAATTTTTTCGAATGTCTTAATATCTCTTGCGTCAGTTATGGTGAAAATTTATAAGCCATGAATATTTACCAACAATCAATTGAGGTCGATTATAAGACACATCTCAGCAAATGTGCCTTCTTTCCTTATCATCGTACCTTATTTCATTGCCCAAGTGAAATAATAAAGGAGGAGTTTCGCAGCAAAAATTGCCCGAAAATATTAAATAATTCCTAACAAAGATACGAAGGATTTTTTCATACCGATTGGAATTGAGTGGTCATTTTGTGTGTGTAAAATTCATTTGTGAACTTTTGTACTTCAATGCTCATCAGCAAAAGGAACTTTCTTTCTTCATCCTTTATCCTCACACTGCTCTCAAATAGTTTTGAAATATGTAGTTGTGCTTGTACTACGACAATTTAAAATTAATAGATTTTCACACTCACTAAAAATTTTTTGTGTGTTGAGTCCTTATTAAGAAATTATCTTTATTGAAATTTTATAAATTTAAACATAAAATTAATGTCTCTTAAATAGTTTAATAAAACTTTTTATTTTCTTTCTGATCAGCCCACAACTTGTTTAACATTTCTTCAGCTCTTCTTATCAATAAACTTTTTTTAATGTCTGCCGTCTACATTTCTAATTAATTACAACTTGTTCTTGTGCAACAGCAAAATGCACTTTTGTTATCTGTTTCAAATTTCATTTTTCTTTATTTGCTTTCAGTGATACTCCTACATTCTCACTGTTACTTCATGAAGCCAACAGCAGTTACAGTCTGTCACAATAAATGTTAATGGCTGGAAATGAACATCCATTACAAATGCTCGCTATTAAAAGGCTAATTTTATCTACGAGTATTCCCATTATCAGCTTGCATGCAGGACAAGAAATTGTTCATAGACATTGATTTAATTCAGAATGCACAGTGGGTTTGAAACACAAAAGAAAAATTAAAAAACCTCCACTGTGACAAAATTTTTCTTTCAAAGGCAAAAACTGCAAAAGCTTATTTAATTTAAGAAAAAGTATTTGCCCTAAATGCGCGCCAACCATTTTCCTTCATTGAGAAATTCATCTAAATATTTCTACAGATTTGTATCTTGTAGCAATAATTTGCTTGTCTAATTCGTTCATTCGATTTATTTGACTTTTTTCTCGTGTAAGCATATCTAATTTTATTACATTTTACATTGTTATGCTTTCAAGAATTTTATTTATGGTAGAACTTGAAAAAACCACTCGCCCGTAATGTATTCCAAACACTTAATTATTGCACAAGAAATGTATTCCTGTCTGCGAAAATAATATAATTTAATTAATGCCACACAGTCGGAGAAGATGAATCGGCCTACTAAACTGGAAGTCGCGGGTACGATTCCTGTGCAGACTCTTGTTTGTTTTCCTAGGGACAAACCGAAAACTCTGCAATTTAAATTTATTAAAAAAAAATTATTTCTTAACATGTTTTTTGTTCTACAGAGAAAAAGCTGTTTTCGAAAATTATAAAAAAAAAATTATTAAATTTTAATCGAGTTTTGATGTTTAGTCGGGATGGGGTAGAGGGGCAATTTACAATAACCAAATTATTTTTGACAAGCCACAACTTCTTCCATTCTTCCATCTAATGTTTTAACTAGACCCACTGGTACTGTGGGCCATAACAAAATAACCCAGATTATCTAAAACCTTCGACAAAGTAGTTCGAGGTCTTACATGAGACTCTGACACTTTCCTATCGGTCATGTATGAATTTATGATATCAAGGAAATTAGGTAAACAAATTAATTTTTAACAGGTTCTTCTTGTTTTGCTTTGCACTGTGGCAAGCGGAACTGTTGCTTCAATCAAAAGTGGATCAATCAACAGTGGATGACTGGTATGAATTCCTCTACGAAATATTAAATGTTACATATTAATTTAATTTAGAATAGAATTTTTTATTTTAAACACCGACAGTAAGAATATTTAAATACAAATAATTTTTTAAACAATTTTTTATTATTGGTGTTTTAATAAAACTTTGTTTACTCTGCTAAATATTATCTCTTCCTTTCCTTTTTTTATTACTCACTATTAAAATCAAAATTTAGAAAAAAAAAAATTTTCAATTTGAAAATACTTTTATAAATTCCATGGCAAATCAATTTGCCAAGCTATATCAAGTAACGCGGCCTGAAGAGGCTACAAATTCATTTTAGGCATTTAGGTTATTAATTTCTTTTTAAAATTCTTGCACACGCCAAGCATTGAACTGAAGCATTAGTGCCTGTGTGCGAGCTTCATATTAAAAATGGAAAACTATTGATTCGAAACATACGGCAGGCATGTGATCTGCTGATCATTATAAATACAAGTTAGAAAATGTAATTTCAGCTGCTCTTTTACTAGTAAAAATCATGTTGAAAAATGAAGATTATTAAAGCCACACCACATATACAACATACTATATATGCGTCATACAAGTGCAACCATTGGCCATATGCTGGCAATGTGTTGCTTCGTTTTCCCCAGCTTACAGTCAATATTTTATAAAAGTTTTAAGTCACAAGTGTTACAATTTACACTTTTGCCTTTTGGCTGCTGAGCAAAATACAAGTTGCACTTTTTTATTATAATTTACTGCCACAATCTTTTCCCTTTCCCTACTATTTTGTGAAGTTTATTTTAAATAAACTGGTAGAACATCTTAATGTGTGTGAGAATGTTTTTTTGGCATATAATTTATGCACTAAAAAGCAAAAGCCAAAAGCATTTTAATGTTACTGTTGCTGCCTGTCTTTAGTCTTGTTGGCAACAGGAAAAAATGCCCCTCAACCCAACAACATCTTCACTAAAATCATCATCATCGTCATCGCCATCATCATCATCATCATCATCAACAACATCGTCATCATCGTGCTCAATGCCATCTCCTCAAAAAGCAAAAAAAAGCAACAGCAGCAACAACAACACTTTTCCATCTGCCACTAATAAATTGTTATTTCGTAATGTTGCTACCAACTTCTGCTATTTTAAGAAAAGCGCCGAGAGGCAGAGAGACAGAGAGTCAGAGAGTCAGAGAAACAGATATCAAAACAAGCGCCATGCACGCGGACAAACTGACTTGCCAACAAGTCAGCCTCTAAAACTAACACTGACTTGTACTCCCACTTGTTCTACGTAATAATAATGTGAAAGAACGTAAAATGAAAAACACCAGCCAGTGAAAGTAAATAAAATATAAAATGTGTTTATTTGGTGTAAAGGCTTTACCACAAGGAAGGCGGAAACGGAAGTGTTTACCACATTAACAAAGATACACAAGAGGAGTATGAATACAAGTAAGAACTTTATTTTACACCGGCATCATTATCATTTACTAAAAGCGGAAAATATTATAGATTTTATCTGTGATGAAACTCGACTGTGCAAATGGGTTTTATATAATTTTTTTGTTTTCTAATTCAAAACTATCTACAGTGGGCAACCAACAGGTAGAGCTCAGAATTTCAATTATAAATTTTTAACTCTTATAACGCCCAATCCTTGAGATTACTTGCAATGTACATGCAGCATATGCGAAAATGCCACTTTGTTTAGCTGACCCGAAGGCATTCCCAGCCATGAAAGATATAAAAGCTGCCATACTGTACCTATTAAACATTTCATGAGGACTAAACAATTATGATGTTCTACACATTGAATAAATAACAAATAACTCAGAGTATTTTGAGCAACTGAATATAAATTGAAGAAGTGAAATAAATAAACAAGTAAAAAATTCAATTGAATAATTTAAGGATGCTTGAAAAATGTTTAAAACTACTTTTGGAGACCTCGCTAAAGCAACTAGTTGCCTACACAGGTTATTCATCCATATTGAACCTCCCACTAAGAATGCACTCAGAACTTAATTGGTTGCATTTTTTTCTACCCAGCAGGTAGTTCGAATAGAAAAATCAGTCACACAGTGAAATGAAATAAAGAACTTTGAAAAGATTTCTCAAAGCTTTAGTTACTCTCTAGACTAGCAATAATAATTGGAAATAAAAAATTAAAAGAAGAATTAAAAAATTTATTATTGCAAAAGCATTTTAATTTCATAAATAAATTAAAATGTTATACATTTAAGTTTACCACTTCACACTGGCGAATCTTATCTTTTAGATATTTTTCAAGTCGTAGATAAATTGCTTGTTAGTGGTGACAGCCAATTAGTATTAATTTTATTTGAAAGGCATTATTTAATTAAGCAGCACAATAAACTTAATGTAATAATAATATTACATGGGGCAAATATAGAAAATGTTATTTGCCCCAGAAGCCCTGTAGACAAAATTGGCGATTTTTCTGCATCTTGACGATTTTCCCCTTTTAAAATACACTAGTGGCGATTTTAAGTACAAAAATTACAATTTTTCTAATATTAAATTAAATTTAAAGTTTGTTTCTTAGTGTTCAACTAAGCGACAACAATCACTTACGCTTTAGGGGAAAAAGTGTTTGAGGGAAAGCTAACACTCTTTACAGAATTTTTGGGGGAAAAGTTATGGGAAAATGCAAATTTTCAAGTCTGGCTTTTCCAATTTTAATAAATTTTACTTGCAATATAATTTTTTACCACATTTATCGGCAAATCTCGGAAGGATATTTAATGAGGTGAATTTAAATAAAGCTGTAGCACGGAATCGTTTAGAAAACGATTTTTCAGAAGGCATTCTATCCAAAAAGGACTATATACGGGTACTCGCACATATATATTAATATGTATGTGTATATTAGTTGAAAGTATAGTTAATAAAATTGAGCTGTTGGAAAAAAAATTGAAACTTTTTGTTTTGAGGTTTTTTTGACGATTTTCCAAAATGACTTGACGATTTTTTACACAGAAAACGGAAATTTTTGACGATTTCATGCCTACCAGTTCCGCCAACAGTGATCAGGAGCACGCCGATATTGGGCGAGAGAATAAACGATGCAATAAAATATTTCAACGAGACAGACTAATACTCCGCATTTTTTTATGGGGATTCTGGGAATGAACTGACTCATGCGTTACAAAAATAAATCATTTGCTGAACTCGTATGTTTTATAGCAATCGAGAAATTGAGAGCCGTTACATATTTATTCCTGAAATGCATCAGTAGTTCGTCTAGAGAAGGAAAGTAAATACATTTGCGAGCGAGTATGTAAATGCCAATTAATTATTATTTATCGCAAGTCTTCTACGTATTTCTAGCTTTTGCAGATACTTTGTATCTTTTAATTTCGCAAACCGTTCGAATACAATTTCCAGTGTATAAAAATCTCAATAAATATTTATTACGTTGCCTACAATGTTTGCTAATATTTATGATAAATAATTAACTAAATTAAGACTTTTGCTAGAAATTTTAACGATTGTACGAGTTACTTATAGAAAAAGATATTTTTATAACTCAGGAGCAGTTTAGGAATTAATATAATAAGAAGTAATATAAAATATAAAAAAATAAAAATAATTATTTATAATTGCATAAGCAATATATTTATATTTTTTATATTTATATTTTTTCTTGAGGTTTAAATAATTTTATAATAATAATTGTAATAATAAATTAATAATTTCATTTTCCACAAGAGATATAAAAAATAAATTAAATAATTATTTAAAGTATTTTTTGTTACAAGTAATTTTATATAATTTTTAAAAATTGCTAGTTCACAAGTAAGAAAATTTTTCTTAAAAGTTTTCAATTAATTTTTAAATTAAATTAAATTTTTTCACTTAAAAACTGGCAAGTTTTTAAAACACATAAAAATTATTTTGATACAATAAATATTTTTCTTATGCGATCTAAAGGATTAAAAATTATCAATAAAATATATTTTTCGGAAATGTTTTACTACCGCTTGGCTGAGGAGTTTCAAATTTTAAATTATTTATCTTTGTTATTTTATTTATATTTTTTTTTTGAATGCTGTTTGCATTGCATTGAATATTTTAAATAAAATTTAATGAAAATTTTGAATTTAAAAAACAAAATATTTATAAAATAAAGCATTTTTAAATTGAAAAAAATTCAACCTTTTAGAAATACATATTATTTTTGTTGTTGTATTTTTTTCAATATTAAGAAATTTTAAAATTAAGATTTTTTTATATAAAAAAAAAATTTTTTTATGTTTATAGTCAATATTTGGCCACCGCCAAAAAAAAATTAAAAATATATATAAAAGAAATAAGATTTAAAGAAATTAATAAAATACAAAAAAAAAAATATTAAAACAACTTTATTAAAAATATTTTATTGCAATTTATCTGTGCCAGTTTTTCTTTAAATGTTTCACGCCTGTGCAGGATTGTTTTGCTTTCTACAGTAACTTTATATGAAATAAATTCTATTTATTTGTTTTATAAAATTCTTATGCAAATATTTATCCTTGAACTGTAGCAAAACGGCAAATGAAAATTGTAGAGGAATTGCAAAGACGTTTGCATTTCATTTATTTGCAAAGTTATAAATGTAAGTGAGCGTGAAAAATTCAAATAATCATCGAAAAGGCTAAACCGCCAGTGAGGAGGATAACCCAGCAAACAAAAGCTCAGGAGCAAGTATGAATTCTATATTCTAGATAAATTTTTACAAATGCTTTTTTTTATATTTATGAATTCTGTTTAATATCAAAAGGAAAATAATTAGATATATCGGGTGTTCCATTAATGGTTTTTTTGTTTTGAAAAATATAAGTACTAGTTTATGTTTTGGAGGCAATTTAATTCAAATCATTGGGCTGTAGAGCAGCTGGATGTGGATTCATATTTTGAACCAAAAATTGCATTTTCGGAAGAAGGGAAATGCACGAGACTTCATTGCATCCATTAATGTGGATGTCTGGTGCGCTCATCATTTTGATGCTGTCAAAAACGAATCTGGAAACAACGTTACGGTAATCGAGCTCAGTATAGGCCGATGGTGAATGATTATTTTTTTCCAGAAGACGTCAACAAAATGGCGATACGATGAATCTACTGCGTGGAAAATTCAACGATTCATTAATATCCCGTTTTGGACCAGTCAGTTGGCCGGCAAGATCTTGTGATGTAACGGCATTGGATTACTTTTTCAGAAGGCATGAAGTCGTCAATTCACAAACAATTCATGCATTGCAATTGGATATTAAACGTTTCATTGGTGTTAAGGGCAGCGTGGCGGTCATTTGAACGAAATGAACTAGTAGTTTCATTTTACAACACTAAAAAAAAGTTATATCAGCTGAAAACCCGATATAAGAGGAATAAATATGGGGAATATGTTAAGACTAAACTTTGTATATTTACATTACCAATTTTGTCAAATAAGAAATTTAAGTAAAGTCCCGCCAATGGCAATTTGTAAATAATTTTTGTTAGAAAAGCAAAATTATAATGTTTTCGAAATGAAAATAACACAATCGTGTTATTTTTAAACGCAATTTGAACATTTTTAAACGTGTTTCAAATTCTATTTCCTGTCAAAAATGGAATGTAAACAGTTTGGCTTTACAACTCATGTAGACGTTAAATAAAATGCTTCAATTCAGAATAATTCACGAAGGAATTGAGTTTCAAGAGTGACATTAAATAAAATGGAGGCCGTTTTAAACACATTCCAGCTTAACAAACAGGCTTTAAGAAGCGAAATTTACTAAATTCTATTTTAAGGAAACGGTGTTGCTGTATATTTTCAACGGACCACGGTGTTAATTAAACCTTGCGCTCTATAATTCAAATACTGCGTATTTACATACTTTGTGGTTTCGTTTCCCCTCCTACTGCTGTTTGCTTTTATTATGCTGCAAAATTTCGTGCCGCACAAGAAAGCATTCTAGAAAAGAGTTTATATTTTTTCTGAAAGGTTGCCCTCAGTAACCAGCCAGCGATACAAGTTTTTTTCTTTTTTCCTGCTTCTTTCCTAATGAGAGTATATAAAAGCATATGAAAGGACTTTGAAGAATGCTTAAAAGGCGTAGCAACAGAAATTATGGTTATTAGAATCTGAATACGTGCACGCACACATACATGCATGTGTGTGCTAATACACACCAAATAAGTTGATGATATTTTTGTTGCTGGTTCTTTATAAGACGATTCTTCTTTGCGGCTGTCAGCGAAGCATGATTATATCTGACGTGGCTGTGCTTTAAGGATATTTATAAACTTTAGGACATAAATAATTCTTTAGCTTTTTTTCATTATTTCCACTACAACTTGTTGCATGTTTTACTCATGTATGAATTATTGCTTGCGGCTCAAACGAGTAAAAATTAAAACATATAAGAGGATGTAGGAAGATAACTACTGTCTCATGCCACATACCACATCCTATCACTGCTGCCATTATTCTTAGCAATCACTATTATTATTTTCCTTATTAATAATATTATATAACATCCTGCACATACTTGCAAGCAACATCACTGAAAGCAATTCGTGTTGTAGTTTAAAACTGAAATATTGGTGGGTGGCGTGTTTGAATATTCATTTTGTTTTATTTCTTCCTTTAGATTTATGACTTGTTGTTTATTGATTTATTGCTAAAAAAAAAAAAATTAAAAACTACTTTGCAGAATATTGAGTAGATGCTTTTGAGTATTGTTGATTTATTCCTGCTTTCAAAGTACAAACACGTTACACAACATAAAGTGTTTCAGTAAATTAAATTAATTTAAAATTATTATAAAAAAACAAAAACACTTTTGAAGGACACAAACAAAAAACAGAATCTTTCCAATTTATAATTACAATGACTTTCCAAATATGTGTGATATAATGTCGCAAAATATTGTCACGATTCAATATAAATTATTTAGCTCATAAAAATAAAATAATAATAAAAAAGGAAAATAAAATTCAAACAAAAAAAAAAGCAATTAAAAATTCGTGAGAAACACTAATAATGAAATAATGAAAAAATCTAACGAGAAAAAATATGTGGAACGAAATGATGCCACCGACCAACACAGAAAACGAATTTCCCAGCTGCTTTAAATTAACTTTTCTCTTTAATTTCTTTAATTAATTGCACACATTTAAAGCCAACCGAGCGTTTGAAGTTAAATAAAAATTTCATAAAAGTCAGTTTGTGCACAATGGGACCACACGAAATAATTACAAATTAAGCTGCATCATACCTATATACATATACATATATTAAATATGCGACAATTTCTTTAATTACTCGCAGAAGAAACTTTAAGAAAAGCACAAACAAACAAAAATTACTTTTAGCACTTTTCCAAGGTTAAATGGCATTGGCCACTTGATGAGAAAGGATAAGATTGAGTAATTGAAGAAACAACATTTACTTTTCAATGAAGTGCTTTTAATGATTTATTTATTATATCCTTCCAATGACCTTCAAGGAAGTATGTCAAATAAAACAAAATAAAAACCAATTGATGTAATACTTTTTTGAGGAGAGGGAGAGGGAGAGGGGCAGTGCAGCAAGTATAGCTTAAGAGCATTAACTTTTAAGTTGCTTGGAATTAATTACTTATAATTGATTGAGTTATAGCAATACAAAGCAAAATGGCGCTTTTGTATCGCTATTAATCGAATGGCAGAAATTGTTCGGTATGCAGCGACCACACTTTCTTCAAGCACGATGGCCTCTCAGACCTGATCCAATGCTTAAGTTAAAAGCAACCGTCCTTTCTTTTTTATAATATCAATGAGAATTCAAAACGTTTTAAATTCAATAAAAAACACGGAAAGAAGAAGCAAATAAAAATTTCTTATTCCTTCTTGCGTTCGAAAAGGGTTCCTCTTTCGTGTGAAGCTTTGAAAAGGCCATGCAGACTGCTGAACAGGTAATAAGCAAGAGCTTCTCTCTGTTTCCGCAGCTTTTTATTCTCACTTTAAGAAGAAATATTTTTACTACAAAATCTCTACATGTCCTTAAAATTCCATACATTTTAAGCCGGCTTGCTTCTCCATGTCTGCTATGCGTAGCTTACGAAAGGAATTGCCTTACAAAACTCTTTCTCCACTTAAATAATTCGACACAATAAATAGACTCGTAAATAAATTCAAAAAAAAATTTTTAATAAAACCGCAAATGATTTTTTAACTGTGGGAATACAAGGATAACAAATACAATTCTGTATACCGCAGGATTATATCGTAATAATAACACTGAGGCAAAGTGTTTTTTTGCGGTTGGCTATGATCAGAAAGCATATGCATCGGGTTTATTGAAAACAAAAGCGAGAATGACAGATTTCAAGGTTTCGCCAACTGGAATTGTTGGTGCAAAATATCGCTGTTGCTATTTAAGGATTTAAATTTCTACTTACATTTTTCCAAACTGGCATTGCAAAACTTAAGAGCATCATCAAGTAGATTTAAATGCATGTAACTGGTGGCAGTCTCGTTGATTTTTTTCGCCTGCAAGTCGCTGCCCCACCACTTTTCCACCAGCCTACGTACCAACACGTCCGGCATGAACTTCATGTTATCGCTGGAGATGTTGGAACGCTGAGCGACACCACTGGTAGAGGCAGTCGAAGCCATGGTGGTAGTAGCTGTATCTGTGGTGCAGGCAATAGATGTGGTTGTTACGGTTGTGGGCGAGGCCAAGGGTGTGGTCATTATTTGGAGGCGTTGCAGGTCATTAAGGTGAGTCACTAGTGATGCAGATGCAGATGTTGAGGTGGAATTGCTGGCAGACAATGAGGTAGAATAGTAGGAAGTTTCTGAAGTATAAATATTTTGACCGCGACTGTTGTTGGTGTTATTGTGGGCGGTCATTGTATTTAAGTCAATACTGGTAGTCGTGGTAGTGGCAGTTGACAATGTGGTCAAGTTTATCACCTTATTACTATGGTTGTTGTTGTTATTGCCATTGTTGCCGCTAATAAAGCAATTGGCATTTGGGTTTACTGCCATGGATTCATTCACAAAATCGTCCTTTTGGCAGCGAGGAAACTTGACATGACAAACATTGCACATAGTAATGGTTTCGCAGCACTGACGACAAAACGTGTGACCACAATTGGTGGTCACAGGACAGCGCAACACATCACGACATAAAGGACACATCAATGGATCATAAGTTTCTTGTATATAGTCATTCCCACTGGTACCGGTTAGTTCTCGTGAGGGTGCATGTAAATCTAAATTGCTATCCACATTTGAGGCTAGAGAATCACTACCTAAATCCCTTAATTTAGAAGGATGTGTACTTAAAGCAGCACCCGCCAGCTGCCAACTGAAGGTATTAACTATAGATGACGAAAATTTAGTATGCAGGGCCGTTGTAAGTTCAAGTTGCTCATTATTACTTCCTATATCAGAAAATCCTGTTGAGGTTATGGTGGCCTTTGTAGGATTCACTTGCGAATTTAATAAATCTGCAGGTTTTTTAGAATTTGAGCTCAAAATGCGTATGTATTCCAACAATGCCGTGGCCAGTATATTCAACTTCTCCAAAGGAATGAATCCTTCCGGCTGTTCACTGGCTATAAGAGCATAAACATCAAATGCTTCTTGCAAACGGCCATGGCGGGACAAAGATTCGCCCAATAAATAGGAAAGTTGTAAATTATTAGAGGACTTTCCATTTGTTATAGAAGGTATTTGCAACTGAATATTTTCGTTACTTCTGCGCGGTCTTTTAGCTTCTTCAGGGCTATATTCGGGAGCAGTTGAAGTGCCCGATCCATTACTCATTCTCAAAGTCTGAAGTCCTCGTTTACTAGCCAAAGCCCCCTTCACGTAGAAACCGTGTGACAGTGGCATATTATCGTGCCGCAACACCTGAGTTTGGTCACGTAAGCAGTTCTTTGTTCTGGTCGTGCCTAGCACTTTTTTCACTTCTGTGGGCGTCGTTTTGTATGTATTGGTATTTGCTGTGCTCAACGTTGCGCACTTTAAATCAGCAAAATTGTAGACAGCTGCAGTTGCTGCTGTTGCTGCTGCTAAACCGGCTCTAGATGTTATTTGTAGCAGAGAATTAATTTTCGATTCTTTATCATCAATTTGAAATTGTGAATAATTTTCTTTAATTAGTAAATCCGACGACAACGGCACTGAATGTACGTGACGTTTACTTGATTTATGAAGGAGTGTTGCTGCGCTAACATTTAATGGATGTTTTCTTTTCTTTTTTATTTGAAATTGCTCAGTAGCACTTTTAGGCATTATACACAAATTTCCACAATTATTATCAATTTATTTTTATTTTCGGCACTACACAAAAAGAAAATATTTTTTTAAAAGAATTAATTTTTTTCCTAAGCGCATTGATTTTTCAATAAATATTATTTTTTATACACAAAAAATAGAAATTATGTAACTTTTTTATATCTTTTTTTATATTACACTGCACGTTTGATTCTTCTTATTATTTCAGTTGTGTGCACGGATGTATTTTCACTTTTTCATTTCACGATATTCTATACGAAATATATTCTTTTTAGTAAATAAAAATAATTGCTGCCCTGCGACACATGTCCCTTGTACGTCTGCATTCACATTGGAACCTTCTGCTTTGTTTCATTTAGGTGTTGTTTGTTAATTATCTGAAAATCAAGAGCAGAAAAAAAAGCAAAAAAAAAAAATTAAAAGCGGAACGAACAAAGCAAAACGCAATATTGTATTTTGTTTGGAAAGACAGAAAATAACAAAATAAAAATTTTATGTAACGCTCAAATTGAAGATTATTTCACAAGTATGAATGCAACACACAGATACATTTATTGGAAACGTGAATACAAGAAATTTTATTGCCAAACACAAGAACAACTTTTATTACTCATTTAGTAAAGAGTGATGTCAATATCTTAGTTTTTTTTTTTTTTTTGTTATTCTTGTGGATTTACAATAAGTTTACAATGTTATGCGTTACAATGCAGCTGATTGCAATTGAAAAAGAGAAACCATTTTACCACTCTAAACTACGCTTCTGATATTTTTAAGTGTAGTAGGCTGCTGGCCAAACTTGTTTTTCAATTCTCATACGAGAATTATTGCGAAAATTCATACGGAAATATCTAGCAAAATTGGCAACGTTTCCTTACGAACGTCAACTAATGGCGTTTTCTTTTCTACATTAAAAATGTCGCCCTGTGAAAAGGTGCCTTTTTAAAATGCATTGCCCGCCCTGTGAAAGTGCAATTTTTTATACAACGAGAAAAGAACACAAATTAGAAAAAAGTGCAATGCCTTTTTTTTACAGCTGAAAAACAAACATTTTCTGTATATTTTATGAAATGTGTATACAAAAATGATCAGTTGCCAGATTGCTAATTCATCTGCTTGAGAAAACAAATATTTTTTTTTTTTAATATCTCATACAAATAAGCAGCCGCATAGTGTTCTTTTGTTTGTTTTATATGATACAAAATATAAAAATAATTATTAAAATCTAATTTTGTGACACTTTCAACTCAAAAGACTTTTTTTGAACATTTTCTGGTAACGCTGTGCAAGAATAAAAACCATTTGTTTTACAAGGCAATTTCTGCCCTGTTGATTTGTTCAGGGCAAAAGTGCAATGCCTTTTGCACTGCGAAAGGGCAACATTTTTTAGAAAAGAACACGCAACCCTTTCACAGGGCAATGCATTTTCGAGAAAAGAACACAAAATTGCCCTCCCTGCGGGTAGTGTTGCCTTTTTTTGTAGAAAAGAAAACGCCATAAGTCTCTTAGTTGAAACAAATAAGTCTAGCTTTCAACACTTTGTTGGCTTTGTGTCTATTAAAGCAATGGCGTATGACGGTACAGAAACGGGAAAATTAGGCAACAGTGCAGATAAATGCATTTAAAACAACCTGATTTGTCAAAAAAAAATAATGTTCCCATCACTGTTAGCTGCATATGTATGTATATAAGCTTTGGTAATATAATGCATAAAGTTTATTTTGTAGAAATGGTTTTTGCCATACAAATAAATAGTGGTATGAAAATTTCCAGGTAATACCTTTGCGTTAACTCCAAAGAGCTGACAACTTCCTCCAAATAGGAATATACATATATACGATATATTTTTTCTTTATTTTTAAACAATATTTTTTGTACTCCACGATCTCCACAAAATAGCCCGCTTTCTTATGAAAGCAATCACTGACTGTTTATTTAAATATATTAAATTTATTAATTATTTATTACTGCAAAAATGTTCAATAACACTTTTATAAGAATAAAATATTCTTTACGTCTGAATCTGTAGCACTAAATTACATTATTTCGCAATGAAATAAATAATATATTCAATATTAAAAAAAAAAAAAAAAACAATAACAAAATGGAAAAACTTTAGCGACTTATTTCGCTATTTGAAAAACTATTACATAAAGTGGTTTATTGAATTATTTTTCGCAGTTTCATAACATGTTCCAGAAAAAAAAACCCAGTGGGACACACATGCACACATTCAAAATTACACACAAATGATTACACACTCTAAAGCAACAGAATTGATACCGGCATTCCAGAGCATAAGCCCTGGAGCACATTCTGCTGAGAGCACTACACAGTGGTTTGCAAAAACAAATGAGAAGAGTTTTTAGTTTTCAATAATTTCATATGAACACAGAATTTATCTCTAAACGCTTCAATTATAAAAATGCAGATACAAATAGTTCTAGAGATACATATCCATAAACACAAAACAGTCAACCACTTTCTATTCATCTAATACTCGTATTGCGTAACGTTGCTATGAGAATTAACACTGAATCACGTCTGGTAAGCAGATGACAGTACAGAAAAGCAAAAGAAAAATAATAAACAAAATACAATTTAATGAAAAGCAAACAACAACAAAATCTATTAAACAGAGCAAAACTCATCGCCCCAATCCAATTGCACTTTCTTTCTCTCAATCTCATTTGTGTTTAGTGTTTGAGGTTATTCGGATTTGGTTTGATACCGAAAAAAAAAATAAAATAAATAAATAAAATAAAAACAAATAAAAATAAAAAAACAAACAAAAAAAATTAAAAATTTAAACAGCAATAGCTAAGCCTGTGTTGGAAAGAGAACACTTAAAAAGTATGTCATCTCAACTAAAGTGCACTTTCAGCCCATTATTCACTATCCTACACAATCATACGATTTGTTAAGCAAGGCATGTCTGCTGGGAAAACAGTAGAGTGTGGTATAAAAATGCATTTGTGTAACAGATTTTCATGCGATCAGAGTTGCATTTACTTCAATCAGCAAAGAAACAAATTGTTAGCATTATATTTGTATGATAGTATGGCATCTACAACGCCATTTTGATACGATTTTTTCTAAAATAGAATAAGCCGCTAATTACTGGTTCGAACACAATAAAATTTTTTTTTAAATACGTTTCCGCCCACTTCCCGGTTACTGCAACTAATCCTTTAACACTAATGGCTAAAGTATGAAGCTCTTTGTGTTGTCAGTATATGTATATATATGTATGGATACTTATCTGTCAGAATCGTTAAAAAAGTATGTATGTATGTGACAGAGATATAAAAGTAAATTTTGAATTTAACTTAAACATAATTTAAAATTTGGCGCATACTGTTTAAGAGCTCCACATTTATTTTTTATTTTTTATATTTTTTTTTAACTCCTTTTTTGACCAACATTGTAGCGGCTGCGTCAGCTCTTCCGAAATCGGTTCATGGTGTAGTTGTTGGACATTGTTCTTTCATTAAAAAGACCAAATCAAACGAAAATATGGAAACACCCACACTGTCAAAATGAAATTTGTAGCGAACAATTGCTTACAAAATAATGAGAAAATTTAAGAAAAATATCAATCAGCTGATTCCTTGGGCATACATTATACCGATAGATTTTAGATAAAATTATTTTTATTCAAAAACTACTGAAAGCAACAACATATAAAAAAAATCATCTGAAACAGAAACCCAAATTTTTATTGCAAATACCACAATAATAAAAAATGTAAAAAATTTTAAAATATGTTTTGTAAATAAATAAAAAATACAAATTAAAATAAATAATTTATAAAAATCCCCTCCAATACAGACACTTAAAGGCATGCAAAAATAATTAAAAAAGTCAGTGAAATTTAATAAATTTAATAAAAATCTTTTTAGAGGTTAAAAAAAATTGTTAATTATGGATTTTAAGGCCTTAAATTATTTTATTTTGTTATACATAGTTTATTTATTAGGCTTTGGGTCAATAAATTTAACTCTTTGAATGTTAAATTAATAATTTTTTGTTTTTATTATTATTTAATATGTTTAATATTTCGAACATCTTACAGAACAACATAATAAAAAAAAATAATTGATACTATATTGATAGTAGATCCCTTTTGAGGCCATGTTTCGCTATCCTATAAAGTCGTAGGATTCATTCACACGAAAATCCGATAGCGAATCGATGCTATTTTAAAAAATCGCATGAAAATGGAGCTGCTGGTGTCACACTATCAAACAACTATAATGCAAACTATGTTTTTTTTTTGCTGATTGAAGTAAATGCAACTCTGATCGCATGAAATTTTTTTATTTTATGAACGTTTTCTTAAACTTGCTTGTCATTAAAATGTGATAATTTTACACTGCACTATTAAATTTTTTTTAGCAGAGATGCCATATTTAACAAATCGTACGATTGTGCAGGAAAGTGGGGGATGACCTTTATGCTGGAGTTAATGAACGCTGAAATTGTGATGTTCGACGTTTAATTTCATTTTGCTGTTAATGTCAACGCCCTACACGACGTTTAAACATAAACTGCTAATTTCAAAATTTATTTACTGAAATATTTGTAATTAAATTCTTATTACTTATTTTTTTCCAAATCTCTCCTTAAAGAGCTGTATTCTTATAGTTCTTGTAGAATTTGTTATATAAATATTTTTTAATATTTAAATATATTTGTTTTTATAGGGAGATATTACCAAATTTTAATTATTATATTATATATATAAAAAATAAATATTATCCCCCTATAATATCAATATTAATAAATTGAACTCTAAATTTTTATGGTTTAAAATAAAATATTTAAATAAATAAATAATCAATTATTAATAAAGTATAATAACTAAAATTAGGAACTAAAAATTAAATTATATTAATAATTAAAATTTGGTAATATCTCCCTATAAAAAATAAATATTATCTCTCTATATAATATCAATATTAATAAATTGAACTCTCAATTGTTCGTTTTCGCGAACAGCATTTATAAATTTTTCATTTAATGTACTATCCGAGCTCATTTTAATTAAAAAAAAAAGCAACAGTTTAAACAAGTACAATAATCAGATAATTATGTATTTATATTGGTTTGACGTTTCATGGAACGCCGTACAAACGCTGAAAAAGTTGAAATCGATTGAACTTTTTCAGCGTTTAATTTCAGACGTCATTGAGATTAACAGCTCTCATACAATTTCATACGTTTCAAATTTTTTTTTGACAGTTTACGACGTTCAGACGGCGTTTACGACGTCGACATTAACTCCAGCATTAGGAGTACGTATAAAAGATTCTTATATTTATATGTTTACATCAGTTACAGTGTTGCCAATTCTTGTGCCAACTAAAAAGAAAGGTATTCAAATAAAAAGTGATTTCGGTTACTAAAAGCGCCTAAAGTTGCTTTGTAAATGGGGGATAACGGCGAATATATACATAATTTAATATACCCGTCTCTGTCATAAAACTTTGCATGTCTGCCAGTGCCTTTTTTGTGCAAAGATTCTATACAATTTCATAAAATTTTACAAAATATATTCACACTGGAGGCTTAAAGGAAATCCAACAGAAAAGTTTCCAATTCGCTTTCTTTTACATACTGCCATTTGCTCTATAATTTTGCTATTGCAAATATAAAAAGACTTTTATAATAACAAGTCCTTTTATATTCCTCAAGACAATGTTCAAATGCAAGAAATATTGATTAGATTGGATTGGCTATAAAAAAGGTTCGTTTGTAAATTTTTAATTTTTAGTATTTGTTTTATAATCAATAAAAATAAAAAATACAAGTGATAATCGTAAATTAAGAATTCTAATCCTTTAACCGACCATTTCATATATTTAAGTATCTGCTCTTTACAGTGGGTGCGAGTGCTTGGCAGTTAAATAACAATTTGTGTCTACGTGCTAAAAAACATGTCCGTGTGAGTGTTTTCTTTTTAACATTCTGATTACATGCGGCTGCTCTTTCTATTGTTTTATTATTATTTTTGTTTTTTTTCACTTATTTTTTGCTGCCAGTTTCATACTTTTGAGAAAAGAATCCATTAACAATAACAAAAATATATTCCAAATGAGAAATGTTAATGAGTATCTTTTCGTTAGATGATTTGAATTTAATATAAAAACATCTCTCTGTTTGTATAAATTAAAAGATAAAACAGTCGTACGAAACAAATGAAAGAAATTAATATTTTGACACATTGCGCACGTTTTCTTTACAAAACTATAGAATTTGTTTTGCCGGCAGTGGGAATAGAAAAAAAATTTAAAAAAGTACGAGTTGGTTGCCTGTTTAAAATGGCACGCCAGCAGTGGCAGGCGATTGTTTTCGTTTTACTTTTTTTTTATGTGTTTATTGTTTTTTTTTTTTTTATTTTTATTTAATTTTTATTTGAGCAGAATTTTGTTATGTAAACTTTTGATTTCTTTTCAATTTGAAATTCTAATAGAATAACAACACTTGACTTTTCGTATAGTCAGAATAAAATTTACACATCGGCTAAGAAGGCTGATAAACTGCACACATACACATATACGTGTACGTCGTATCAGCAGTTCCTATTTTTATAAACATTTCAAATAAATACATTGTAAATCTTTTAAAGTAATTTTAATTTTATTCAAAATTCGGAACTTTTCTTTAAATCTTCAACATACTGCACATGTATCTGCCCATCAGTGTCACAGAAAGCAGTAACTTCGAAGCAACAGCATATAAGCGCAATTACTTTTGCAACTTGTACTAACACACACACACACACACACACACATGCACAGAGAGAAGTATTCTCAAGGACGTGTCCGTAAGTAAACAGCATTGACCCACATATTTGTTTACAGCAAACACACAATTAATGTCAAATTAGTTCAGGGAGACCAAAATGGGCAATGCGACCAAATTACTTATAATAACAACAGCGAAAGCTACCAAAGATTAGAAAAGTGGGCTCGTCACAACTTCTGTCAATTCTGCAATTTCCTCTACAGCCACTTCACATTAACTAAAGCAAAAGAGTCGCAGCTTAGCTTTGTTAATTATTCTGAATATTTCTGGTTGTTTTTGAAAAATTTGTTTATTTTATTGTTTATAATCGAAATGTATACTCGTGCCTGTAGAGGCTTTTCTGCAGCAAATGTATTCAACCGAGACTATTTAAAAGGTATTCCATATTCTAATCCATATAATCCAATTTATTTTTAAATAAGCAAACGTTTGAAAATGAAAGTATGAGGTGTGACCGGATTGATTGATGGCCAGTCTTATAAAATTCATTAATTCATACAATCTCTTCAAACGATTTGTTGTTGTACGTCGCGAAAACTATATGCATGTTATATATACATATATAAAAATATGTATAATTCCAATTTCTCATCTTTTACATTTTGGAAATTTTTTTTAAAAATTTATTAAAAAATTTGTTGTCTTTCAATGTTTATACAAAAAACAAAAGCCAATTAATTGTATTTATTAGTATTTTCTTTTTTCCCAAAAATCTTCCAGATTTGTTAGAATTTGAATACACAATAATGTTAATAAAAAAAAGTCTGCTTTTTTTCATAATCCCGCAGGCAAAGTATACCGATACCCGGCTTTGCGCCGCCTTTGGTATTTTCACGTAGACTCCTTTTTTACTCATTGAAGCACTGCTACAGAGTGCCGGCCAAGAATATTTTCAGGTAAACCAGCAAACCAGAATACACCTTCATTAATCCGACATTAAAAAAATATTTTTACAAAGTCATGAAAATTCCGGAGTTGGGGATCGAAACCAATGCCTTTGGCGAACTCACTTGTTCGCGAACTTACTTGTTTTTGGCCAGGATATTCTCTATGGCAAATCAACTCTAAAAATGTAATTTTTATATATTTTTAGTCTATAAAATATTATTCTGAAATTGTAACGTAAAAAAAATTTGTAACGTAACATTCAATTTAGCATACGCATGTTAGTATTTGAAAAATATTTTCTAATAAGAGTTACCATAGTTTGGTCGGATTTCTTTGTACCTGTAACTATGGAGATAATGGATTTTCAAAATAGCTTAACACTGATCAGGCGCCTTGTTTTTGCTGAAATACATGTATGAGAAGGAGATTATTCTAATAAATACAATTAAATATTTTAAAACCGCAAAATATTCAATTTAGCATAAAAAATTATTGAAATTGATTTCTGTAGGAGATTTGCTGGATGCCACCGCATGCCAAATGCAGATCTTTAAGGAAATTTTACTCAAATATTTTCTTAGAACAGCTGGAGTTTTAAGCCACTTTTGATTACAATTAATTGAGAAGTTTAGTAAAACAAAGTTGTAAGAAGAAACACAAACAATCAAAAAAATATATATAATTATATATTAAATTATCATTCAGAGCATCGCTTCTCTTTGAGTGCAAAACCAAAACATACTGAGTTTAATTTCTAAATATTATTTTGTGTTAAATGAAAAGAATATTTAAATTTATTAAAAGATTCTAGTTTATTATAAAATTTATAGATAATAATAAATTGATTATTAAGCTCTGGTTAGAACTGTGATTTAAGTAAGAATGTATTTGGGTACACCAGGCCCGATAATCTGCATTGGCAGCCAGTGAAATGCGCATAACAGCCAGCAGCTACCCGGAAAAAAATCAATTGCCTTCTATTTTTAAAATAAAAAAATGTATATTCTAACGAGTATAAATGTTTGGGAATCTGTTCAAATATTTGAACATCAATAATGATATATAATAAATTATATATTCTGACTAAAAATTGAAAGAAAATATCGTTCGGGTCATGTAGTGCTATTATTTTGTGTTACACGTACATACGTATTTGATCACAACGAAATGACCATGTTTTATTACGGACTACTAACATGAAGGGTCCGCAACTACGTAAAGAACTCACAATCTGTTGGTGGTTCCAGGGAATGGTCAACATCCTTTTCATTTTGAATCTGGGAATTAGTTTCCTTTTTCCATCCCTTTTGCTAAAATTTTATAATTAAAATACTTAAATTGTTTCCAATGTGTATTTTATTTTATTTAGTCACCTTTTGAGCAAAATTTCACTACGTAATCGCGATTTTGTGCTTGAATAATTCCAACTATTTAAAATATTCATAAATATATTCGTAAGTACTTGATTAGGTAACTGTGTATAATCAGATGTCAGGCAGCCAGCCAGCCAGCCAACCAGCCAGCCACTCAGTTTACAACAAAATAATTCATATGCTTAAATTGTAGTTTTTATATGTGTATTAATACTTGTATGTGTTAGTGAGTAGAAGCTCAAACACTAAGTGGCAGGTACAGTGTGAGTTAAAAGTCAACTAATCATGTTGAAATATTGTTGTTGGCATTTTCTGAAGGTCTGCCTACAATATGAAATTTTTGTTATGCCGGTTTGCTGGCAACTTAGAAAAAAAAGACCACAGAAAATATTGGATTTATTAAACCAAAGATGCCACCTAAAAACAAAACAGTCAAATTTTTTTGTAATGTACGTATAGAAACTTCTACATTCTAGCACTTTTAGTTAATAAAGAAGAGATAAGGTACTTTATACTTTACTTTTGTAATGTAGTATACTACTCAGCAAAAACTTTTAATATATTTGGAGACAGATGTCAAAATTAAAAAGCCTAAATGCCAACTTTAACAAAAGCGGTTCGCGAAATGTTTTTTCCGCTCAGCTTTACCGCTGAAGTGCCATTCCTAAACAAATGCTGGAAGCGTTTTTTTTTTACATTTTGTATGGAGCATATCGAAATAACGCGACGATAACGCTTTGTAATTGAAAGCTCCGATTTGACAGATCGTTTTTCAGTAAAGTTAGCTGTAGAAGAAAACAGTTATAAACAGAAAAAAAAGAAGAAAAAACTATAGGGAGATACTTTACAATGTGGGCCATACTTTATTGTGATCTGCTAGGTCTTTTCTAGGCCAAATTAAAAATCGCCAAAAGTAAAGAACGCAACAGTGGCACCACTCGAAACCATCTAATTATTTAATTAATTAAATGAAGATTTTCATTTGCATTCTACAAGGACGCTTTTACACAAACCAATCTTATTTTGCGTTGAAAATCCCAGCTCCAATTAAAAAAAAACAAACACATCAATTATATTCAAATTTATCAAATATAATTGGATTTAATAAAAACCTTCATTTGATTACTCACATAAGTGAAAATATTATACCATTTATATTATAATTGTAACACTACAAAAAGTACGTCACTTTTGCCACTTACTGTAAACACTAGCCTACTTGAATCTAACAATGGCACAACAATTAAATTATAATACTGAAAAAAATTATGAGAATATCTTCAAGTGTGTGCGTAAAGATTATAAGTGCATTATACAATTCTATTCTTTACATTTTTCATTTTATTATATTTGTAATTATATATTACATAATTTGGCGTGATTTCTTCAGTGCTGGCTTGTTCTAAAGTTAAAAAAAGAGATATTTAAAATTATGAAACGCTCTGAGGAAATTAATTTAATTAGAACGGCCATTTGGCCGCTCTCAGCGATCTCAGTATTGAGAGCAAGTAAATAAAAAAAAAAATGGGCGAGTAATTAAAAAAGACGGACAATTGTAGCTTTTGGGCCAATTAGCAAATGACAAAAAATGCAAACTCATGTTATATATTATTTAAGGATTCACAATTCAACTGAACTTTTATAAGCCATTTATTTTTTAAGAACATATTTGTTTTTGGAGAAGATTCACATATAAAATTTTCGCAACAAAATTTTTTATTTAAAAATCAAAGTTAAAATTTTTCATTTGCAACGATGTCGTCCTTACGCGTGCTAATGGTTGGCCCTACAAATTGTATAAGCTCTTCAAATTGAATAATTCGAGACTTAAAATTAGTTATTCACATATTTAATTTTCCTCACAAATATAAAAAAGCCAATTTAAAAAAAGCATTCCAATAATATTTAAAATATTTAAACAAAAAAATGAGCCCGTGTTAAATACATAAGAAGAAGAAGAAAAAGATAATTGATAAAAAATTCACTTTAATAAATTATTTGGAAAAATATTTAACAGCAACATAAAATATTTATTGCCAGGGAACTAACGAAATGGGAACATCTGACAAGAGTTATGAAGCTTAAAAACAAATTTATAAGTCCTGGCAAGAAGTTATAAAATGTTTTTAATTTCTTTAAGAATTCTAATATAATAATAAAGAGCATTTCAAATTCGGAAAACATACTTTTCCACATTCAGATGTGGATGTCTAATCTATGCGAACAATCTTTTTTACAATTTTTTTAAATAAATTTTTTAATCCAACGAAAACAATTTAAAAATCAATCATTATCCTTTTTTATCCTTTCCTATTCTTGCCTGCAAAATAACGAAATAAAAACTTCTACTAAGATTTATAAACCGGAGAAAAATTCGAAATAATGAAGATGCATACATTTGCCAGGACTTTTACATTTTACTTTGACTTTTGACTTTTTATTAATTACATTTTTACAATTTTTTAAATAATTTTTTTTAGTCCAGAGAATATAATTTATTAATTACATTTTTACAATTTTTTAAATAATTTTTTTTAGTCCAGAGAATATAATTTTAAAGTGGTAGAAAATATTTTATTTATTTATCAGAAAAAATAATTTAAAAATTATTAGCAAGCCATTATTTTTTGATGAAACTTATTATTTCCGGGGATTCCCCGTCTATTGCTGTTTGGTTTATTATTTAGTTTTCGGATTTTTTCATGACTTTATCTGCTTGAATAATAAATTATAAATTTCATTTCATTTATTTTTCATTCCTATCTGGCAAATACTTTTATTGCGAACTAATTTCGGAAGACTAATTATATAATGGCTTTAAGAAAAATAAAATAGTTGCATAAAATTTCAATAAAATTTGTTTGTTGGGTATATGTGAACATTCTCAATGTTCTCGCTCAATTGTTGGGAATATGGGGAAAACATCGCAAAGTTTAAGATTACTTTTCAATACTGTTGGGTCGAAGGTCTGCCAACGAAATTCAGGCACATGACCAGCTTGACCCCACAAGAAAAAAAAATATTTATTATTCTTTTTTACAAGACGCGAAATATTAATTAATTTTTATTTCGGGGAAAAAATTGTAAAATCATGATTTATATGTTAAAGAATTTTTTATTTAAAATTGTAACCAAAAAAAAAAATTAAAAAAGTTTATAAATAAAAATTATTATAATTTTTTAACATTTTTAAATTATTTTATTGAAATTATTATTTCAATAAAAAATTATATATCAAATACGAATTCTAGTCGAAGTCTTTATAAATTATGTTTTACGGAATATTAAAAATTATTAACAATAAAATATTTCATATTATTTCATATTAAATATGCGCAACTTCCCGTGGGATATATTAAAATATATTAAAAATATAAGTTATTAACGAAATATCTCACACTCCAGTGTACATTTTATTTTTTTTTCGGCCCGAAAGAGTTTTTCTTCTACTTCGTATTCCAGTCATCAGCAAATAGCCATAGTTATTATTAATTTTTTTTATAATTGTTTAAATTATATTTTAATTAATTAAAAAATTTTTAAAAATATTTAAAACTTTCCTGTAAATACACATATGCCTAAGAGTATAAATACGTCGCCTCCGTAGGCGATTAACCCTATTAAAGTGAATGTCGCGGGTTCGATTCCTCCCTATACCCTGGTTCTTTTCCTGCGGACAAGCCGAAAGCTTTGCGGATTCATTTGGTTACTTTAAATTATTATGATTATTTTACATTATTTTATTTTATATTATTTTCCATTTTGCATGTGTAGAAAATTTTAACTGAAAACCAAACATGAAAAAAATCACCCGATGCCAGACAACAAAGCTGATTGTGCAATTCAAAGTTAAGAGATTTTCTTTGCGGAATTACTGCAAGTTTGTAAAAATATTCTATTGCAGGGAAAAAAAATATTTAAATGCATGTGCATGCAAAAGCTTAAAAAAAAGAAAAAAATTATTTATTTGATTATGTCATGCAAACTATAATTATTGCATAATTTTCACAAGGAACAACAACTAATTAACAGCAACTTAATATGGAACTTTTCTATTTCTCAACATGCAACTGTTTAAGTATTTGAAAACTTTTTTTTTCTAAAGTTTCAGTGCCGTTTTATAAAATACATTCATAAAACCATTTCCATTTTCGATTTCGTAACAGTTCAATTACGTATGATAAGCAACCGAAATGTGCGCGTGTGTGGGCCTTCAAATTCTCAATAAAAGGCAAATCAATTTCTCAATTCGAATCGCTGAATGCCATAATGATTATGTTGTGCTACAAAATGCAAAAAAATTATGTGAAACCAGCAAAAAAAAAAAAAAAAAAAAATCAAAAATAAAATTTGAATAAATAATTTTGAGATTTTTTTTTTCAATTTAATTTTGATTTGTTTTTATTTCAAAAGTGTTTCACGTTAATTTAAGCACGGTGATCTCAAATAATATTTTGAAACCTTTAAAATGAAAAGAAATATGAAAAGAAAAGATTTTGACAGATTCATTACTGTGGCTAGAGAAAATGAAAGGGTGTCATTATATTTTCTAAATATCTTTCCGTAATTCAGCCTCCCTGTCATATAACAATTAAGATAATTAAGCTGAGTAGGGTAGAGGAATTCCTGCATGTATATAGGAATTCCCCTCAAGGGTTTAGAAAAAGGTAATAAAGAATTTCTTTTAGTACAGGGTGCATGCCTGGAGGATAATACTTGATTAAATGAAAGATAATGGCGATTTCTTTAATTGCAGATAAATGTCCTGGTCGGTTAGCCTCACAACTGCATGCTCTTTTGAGGACATTTTTCATTCAGACACACCTTTCCCGAATATTTTGTTTGAGTTGCTTAAGCGTTTCGGTTTTGTTGGCATAAACTATGCTTTTCAGATATCACCATAAAAAAGAGTCCAGAGCAGTCCAATCAGGAAACCGTTGAGGACAATCATTATCACCATTTCTTGAAATGACTTGTTATGGAAAAAGGTCTTGCAAGAATTCCATTGCAATCCAGCTTATATGCGACGGGTCAACGTCTTCTTGAAACCAAATGTATGCCTTTGTGGCGTTAAAAAGTTTTAAATCATATCACGGCATGGCTACCCATTGAAAATTTGAGCTTTTCCTATTACCCAAAAAACGGACCAATCATATATTCACATATTCAATCCAAGGAAAATGTGTCTCACCCCTCACTATGAATCAGCAAAATCGGGCCTGTCAAGGACAAGCTGTAACATCCTATTGCCATATAGTGGCACTTCTGCCACTCGAATCTTAAATGAAAAGAAATGCTAGTCCTTGTGCAAAATTATGACTTGCGTAGTCAAAGTGCGCTTGCGTAGTCAGACCGAATTGGTCACCCGAACACAAGTCACCTCATGATAAACAAACTACTACAGGTTTAAGCTTTAAAAAGCTTTCAGGCATTAACGTATTACTTAATCTCAGATTTTACCACGATTGTGTTCATCTTTGAGACTCTAATGAGTCAGAATATTCAGAATTCGCTGCAGTTGAAAATCATACATTTGTTTGGTTATGTCATATAAATTCCTTGCCACTTTTAATTTGTCATTTAAAAGTTTTTTCTATTTTCATTAGAACTTTTCATTAAAATTGCTCGGCATTTTGCATTCAAATTTATTACTTTACTTGTTAAAGCATGACAAATGAAATGAAAATAGAAACCCAATGCATTTCTATGCAGAAAAATTCAAGTGAACAAATGAAAGCATAATTTAATCTAATGAAACAAAAACACTTAATGTCAAGTAATACAATGTAACGGCAGAAGGAAATCTAAAAGTATGCAATCATTGAAATGATACACAAAGTAAAAGTATCGTCACTGCTTTTCATTTATTAAATTTCATTTATTAAATTATTTATCACATGAGAACTGTGCGAATAATCAATTTCAGAAGAATAATGGAAAGTAGATACCTTTTTAGTTTTTATTCATGTTGGTACTTTTTACTTCATCTTAGAGTACATTTAGGCGTAATTTGAACACTTTTTTTAGGTGCTTTAATACACTTTGCACTTCTAGTGGAAAGTAAGCTTTCAGAGTTATAAAATTTTTCTTGAAATTCAGCTATAGAATGTGATAAAATGTTCGTCGTTTTCAGTTTACAGGTCGCCTACAAATTAAGTAATGATTCCCGATTGCCAATATTTATTTAAAAAGCTCGATTGCAATTTCTATTGAATTTCAAAGTTTTATTGAAAAAGATTCCATATAAGATTGCTTATAAGTAATTAAAAAGTAAAGGCAAGCTATGATTGTTGGTCTGGGATTAGGTCTAGCCTAACCTAATCGATTTAGGGATGAATATTGTAGGAGAGTTCTCTCTTGAGAGTTCCCTCCGAAAGCACCACCAGTGGCTTTATACTGGCAACACGGGTACCGGCAGCCCACAATGGATTTCTATCGCGTAGGTTAATGGATGATTTTGGGTTTGTACCCATCCTGAACCGAACTGTTATCGATGACGGACTTAGTTCACACGACACGGAGTTAAGAGAAAATGATCGTGGATAAATTTGTACGGCTTTAGTTACTTGGTCCATAGACCAAGTTCGTTCCAACCTAACAGCGTTAAATGAAGTTGTGGCCGGTTTATGGTGAGGTCTCCTTAGGAGATCACGTGGTGGCATGTGGTTGATACCAAAAGATTTCTCTTGAGTGGCTGGTATCTTATTGATGCTAACGCTCGATACGATCCGGTCAAGCGATTAGTTATTTAAGTGCTGTTGCCATTCAACAGACGCTAGTAGGCAGTGAGATGGTTCTACCCTCTGAGGGCGGCCCCTCTGTAATTCTTTGATTGTTATATGATTTGTTGCATGAATTGAATTGTCAGGTGTGGTTTACCTCGAAGATGGCGGGAGAGTTATTCTTACGAAGTGCCTATTGGTAAGGCTTGGACAGTGCCGAACGTCATAGCAAGGCGCCTGGTTAAAACTGAATGATTTAATCAAGAATTGCTACCTGTGCTTGCACAGGAGGCTTAGTAAAAGCACTAGTTTACTCAGTGCTAAGCGCACCGTGAAGTTAAGCCTCATAGGTAGGAATTCATGTACACTGTAGCACACCTAACCTTTTTAGGTGTCTTCCTGTGGTGGTTTTTATCCAAATCTTTGTATATATTCGAGTTTTTGATTGATTAATGAAAAATATTTTAGTTCAAGGCATTTGCCGTTCCCCATCCCTCTTTCCCCTTTATCGCTTGACTGCAAAGCTTTTCATTATGTAGCCTTAGCGGTCAAAGAATTAAAGGTGCTGCTTCTTAAGTTTGGAATGTTAAATGTTCGCATTTACTAAAATAGTTTTAGTAAATTCATTAAAAATCATGATGAATTAAAATTGAAGAAAAATTTTAGTTACTCTAAAAACTTTTCAAAACAACAACAATATTTATAAAAAATTTATTTATTATTATTTCTTGTACAAGCCATTTTGGCCACCATGAGGGAACCACTTCGTTTAGTTCATCGCAAACACTTTCGTTCTGGTCGATATTTGTTGACAGATGAAATACAGTCTTTTACATTATGCATTAAATGTATGATTTTCAATTTAAATATGCAATTTAAACATTTTTTCTCAAGCATTATTTGTAAGTAGAAGATTAAATGTGGTTTTTGCAACATTTTGTTTTAGCTTTCATTTCTATTATTGCATTATTATTGGCAAGTGTTGTTTAATATTCTACATAACAAAAATAACCTTGTTACAAGTAGAAATAATAGATATCAGATACGTAGTGCATATCTGTAATAAGAATATTGCATATTGTCCGCCAGCATGTAGATTATTTGCCTTTTCTCTTTCGTATGTATTAAATTCTTTCTTTCAAAGTATCTTTAAGTTATGCCAATGAAAATTGTAATTCAGACAAGCAGATGAATGTATAAATAATTTTTATACATGCAAGATCTACTTGCGTACAGAAGCGTATTAGATTTATGTACACTTACAGTCCGATATGAGTCAATGTAAGTAAGTATATTGACTATAAGGGAAAATATGATTGAGAAGATAATGCGTTTATATTGATTACAAATGATGATGGCGAAGCATTTCGGCAAAATAAAACTTACTTAAGGCTTCCTCTCACATTATATTAGGCTTCCTTTCTCCGCTGTCTAATACTAAAGACTTCGCAAAGAATATTTTATTCAATAACTTAATCTGGCAAATGGTTTAGTATATAAGCTGCAATAATGTTGTTGTAAAAGATAATATTATATTTACTTTTAATCTATATTGTGATAAAAAAAGTATTCCAATGCTACGCATATTCCTTCGAATAATCATATTCCTGCATAGAAACTCTGTTGTCACACTTTTTTTTTTAAACTAACTTAACCTGTAAAGCTTTCGGCTTGAAACGAAACTAGGCAGGAATCGAACCTGCTACATCCGGTGTAGTAGCCTTCGAGAAAAAAAAAATTGGAGAGCACTATTCCCAAATGGGGTTTTATATTAATTTAAGGGCTGATGTTGAATGTGAAACACGTCTGGCATTTCTCAATTTCAGACTAACCCAATTCGGACCATGGAAAAATACAGAATAGGGTAAGGCTTTAAACTTATTCATTCTTATTATGCAAATGGCCGTTCAAATTAAAATGCATATTGTGTGCTTTGTGACATTTGCACTCAATTTAATCGTCCATATGTGCGTACAATTGAAAAAAAAATCGTAACAAAATTTGAGCACACCGGATGTGCAGGAGATGAGAAAGCCCCAGTGCATGCTCGTATAGCTCGTACTGCAGAAAATATTGCTGCTGTAAGCGATAGTGTGCCTGAAGAGCTATCCACCTCAACCCGTCGTGCGCAACTATTGCACCTCTCACACTCGTCGCAAAAAGACTTGCCTTTACGCGCTTACCAGGTGGAATTGACTCAAGAACTGAAGCCCCTTGACCATTCCCAACTTCGTCAGTGGTCAGAATGATGACATGAAATGGCATCACTGTTTAATAAATTTTTGAAGAAAATCATCTTGAATGATGAGGCACATTTTCACCTTAGTGGTTTCGCCAATAAGCAGTATCGTCATATAAGTGACTGCTTGCAACTACAATTAGGAATGCAAAATTTAAAAAAAAATAATAATAATAAAAAATGAAATAAAAAGTCCTTCTGAGTCCTTCTGGTAACTTCTTGGTTATTCAAATGGATATCATCTGATCGAAAAGAATATATTCGATCAACTTTTATGGCAAAACAAACAATGGCCCAAATACTTTAATGAATAGAGAATATTTTAAACCTCTGGCGGCCGTCTCCTCGCAGACGTCTTTCCTTTAGCAAAAAAGGATTAAAAAATTTTTGATTAAAATTTCTACGTGTTAAAAACTTTGAATGCATTTGTGCAAATTTAAATATTTTCCAAATTCAACTTTATAAAAATTTCATTGTATTACCGGCTGTGTTTTCTAAATGCAGAAGAAGCCACCTTTAAAATCTTTTTTATTATTAAGAAAATTAATTTATTTTTAAGTAATTTTATTTTCAACTTCGAATTTCAAATATTGCCGTAAAAAAAGTAAAATTCATTGTAAGAGAAAACTAGTAAGTTTGCCAAACATGAATACAAGTCTTGCTCCACCTTATTGGCAACTTACAGTGTGATAAAACGCTAAATTTAGTAAATTCTAACGATAAGGCGAAATCGCTTCGAGATTCGTTGACGGATGCAAAGTTATCAAATAGGAAAATGTAGCTTTTAGAAAACTGCGTAGAAGGATATGCTGTATGTCTAAGAAAAGCTGTATACAGGGGCGTGGCAAAAAGGGCTTTTAAATTTTCTTCTTCTTTTCTTTCTTTAATAGTGGTAGTGACATCTTAAAGTATTTTATACATGTCTTCTAAAGTTTATTGACCGAAATTATTATTAGATTAGGTTTCTCATTTCCGGTCTTTAAGAAATATCGATAAAAAACTGAAATGAAAGACAAAAACCATTTCAGTTGCCTAATGCAAGATCGGATACCTGTATACACTTGTGAGACACCTGTCAGACACCTGTGAGAGACCTGCAAGACACCTGTAAGACACCTTCAGGTAATTTGGAAATTTGGAAAGAAAACTTGTCAGTCGACTGAACAGACGCGTTCTTGCTTTTTAAATAAAATCTGTGCATTCATAAAGAATTTCCCCAATTTTCTCTATTAAAAATTATACAACCAAAATAAAGAACAACAAAAGCAACAAATTATTACATTGTAGTTTTATGTGTTTACATGACACTTAACTGCAGTTTATGTTGTTAGTCTGCTAGTTGCCTCTGTGTCGTCGTTACATTTTTTTGTTGTTGATATTTTTGCTATTGTTGGTGATTTAGTTAAAAATACAACTACATGTAACAGTTCGGCGTAGAACATTCACTACTAGTCGGTTCGTTCTGTCGTAGGTGGATTAGCTGATCGTGGGGGTTCGAATTATTTTTATTTAATTTTCACATAATCATTAACAATATTATCAACTTGATCACAATCATTTTAAGCATCATTCGTAATCAATATTGTAGGAATTTGCTGAATGAAAACGTAAAAATCAAATAAAAACGTAATATGATTAATAGATTTCGCTGCCCCTTATATTATGTACGATTATCTTGAAGATATAACGTACTATGACAAATTGTATTTTACGAAATTGTATTTTAGCAACGCTCATATAATAACAAGCTAAAACGAACGTGGGGGTTTCTCTTTACATCTCATGCGCAAGAAAACGAGTATGATTTTAGAACTCTTATGAGTGTGTTTCATAATCACTAAATTGCAACGAAAAATGCACTCTTTGAAGGTGCTCTTCAAGTTGCATGCAATTAAAGGCAGGCATGGCAAATTGCAAACAAAAGTTACCAAAAAAGAAAAGAGGCGATTTTTTTTTTCAATTTTAAAGAATAACTTCATTTGTTGAATGTGTACAATTATTCCAACTTTATTGCATTTCGTTCGGCGGGAGTTGCATAATTTTGCTACTGGCTGTTAAAGCCCTCTTTTTCACTATCCTACACAGCCATACGATTTGACATATTTGGCATGTGTGACAGAAATTAAAGCGATTTTTATGACAAGCAAAAGTTTACGAAAATTTTCATAAAGTGATAGTTTCCTTGCGATCAGAGTTGCTTTTACTTCAAGTAGCTGAACAAAGAATTATTATTTTGTATCTTAAAACAAGAAAAACCTGAAAAAATTATATTATTATTATTATAGTTCTGCTTATATTTTAATTTATTATAACAATCAAGCATTTTCTACAGCACCAAATAAATTAGGTTCGTTTATATTTTTTTGTAATTAAAATACACTTTCATGTAAATGAATTGTGCAACGGTGTAGGATAGTGAAACGAGCCCATAAAGTTTACATTATTTTGTATTATAAGAGAATTATATATTCCATCCGATTTGTCCAACCCTGTAATAAATTAAAGTCTGATATGGCAGCACCATTTACTATTTAAGATAAGTATTTTTAAAAAACTTTTCTATGATTCATAATATGATTCATTTAATAATTATAATTAAATAAAACAGATTGAAATAAACCAACCACTTCTCGGCTTCAACGCTACTCCTTTCTAACAGAAGCATGAATAAATAAAACATCGGTTCAGTAGGACTAGTCTAGGCCGATAGGCCAGCCAGCCATTGAAAGACAAACTTTAAACTAAATAATGAATAAATAATAAGTATGAATTTATAAAACATATCTTAAGAAAGCCTGTCCCACACTCTAAACTAGTGGGCAATACAAAAAACTTAATATCCGGTTCAAAAGCAGTTGCCTTATAAAATTTTAATTACTAAAATTTGTTAATTTTTATATTTAGAATTTTCATTGCTCAAATTTTATATGCTAATGGACGACATAAACGACAGGAAAAATGATAAACGAGAACGGCAAAAAATGTTCCCTGATTAAATTTGGGTTAATTTAATTTAAGCAATTTAAATTAATTTAATTATGTATTTCACAACGCTACTCCACACTTCCTATGCAGTAGCCTTATTCTATCTGGCAACGCCTTGCGCTCACACCAAACGCCAAAGAGTACTGTTACATTACAGCTCATCCTACTCTCTGACTCTGTTGGCTTGTATTGCTTTCAGTTTTAATTTAATGAAACCCTTTCATACTCTGCTCTCCGCCTCTAACACAAAACAAAAACCTCATACGACACCAACAACACCAACCACACCAACAACAATTTAGATTGTCAGTGTTTGCCTGTGTGAGTACGTGAAGCATAAACGAGCATGTTGTATAAGTGACACTGTGCATGTGTGTAAGTGCGTTATGTATTGTATGAGCGCGTAGTGATTTTGTAACTGTTTTTTCTTTTCACGCAATCCAATCAGAATTTTTTTCTTTTGTTGTACCACCAAACACTTGCATAATTTTTTGTTGCGTCTTTTCTTCCGTTTCCACTGTGTTACTTCACGAAATATGTAAGAATTTTTGCTTTAAATTACCTTGTTTATATGACTTTCTTATTTCCAACAATTGGGAAATCTTGCTTTTCAGCCACCTGGTCTCGCAATATCCATATTTTTGGTTTCCTTTTTTTTCAAATAGGCCTTGTGTAGCGATTCTAATTGAAACACATTTGGGCGTAACTTGTTTTGTAAGAAACTATTTACGTAACTACTTTGAAATATTTTTTATTGTTGATTTTTGCGACTTTTATTTATCAATTCATTAAAGATTGATGCCGTTTTATATTCTTGCACTTTTAATTTACTAGAATTTTTTTAATTTCTCACAAACTTTACGAAGAAAGAAAAAAACATGATTTTTTTCACATTATTATTCTTTTTTCATTATCTTACAAAACAAAATTGATTTTGTTTTCATTCTTTTTTAGCATAAAAACAACGCGCACGATATTTGTTTTTCTCTATCCCCACTATTATTTGTAAAATTAACGGCGAGACGTGTTATTTGTTTTCTACTTCTATATATTTTTCTTAATTATTGCTTACATATATTTTCAGTGTTAAAAAAAAAGTTAAGCGCGCGAAGCCAAACACACAATAAAATTTTAACTTCAAGTCGCCGCCGCTGTCGAAAAGCGAATGAATTTGCTCGCTTCAATTTGAAATTGTTTGAGTACAATGAAATGAATTGTGTGCTTGCAGATGGCGTGGCCTCTCTGCAACCTCCAATCGCTCTATTTTTGTATCTGCTTTAGTTGTTATATTTTCTCTTATTATCAATACGTGCGAATGGGTGTGTGTGTGTGTGTGTGAGTAGCTATGTGGAGGTTCCTCAAGAGGCATTCATTGTGTTTACTTTTGCACAGTGACTGTTGATTGCTGATTATGTCACTGCAACACAAAATGAGTTTCGAAACAGCTCAGTGTGTGTTAAAAAATAATAAAGAGCACTTATAACACATTTTTCCTTGCCTTTTTTCAGATTGTTTCACCTTGCCAGATTGCGTACGCAATACCTAAATTAGTTGCCCTTTCTGTGATTTAGGTGAAATTTATCGATTCATGAGGTGAACATACTTTCACTGAAATGAAGATGTGCTGGCAAGGGGTTTACAATTGTGGAATATGTCCCAAGTAAATTTTAACTCAGAGTTGCCAGTGTGTTGTTCCAGTTAAATGACAGCTATTTAGAGCAAAATCGGGAATATTGAGTCTTGTAGAAATAACCTTCCAGAGAGTATAACAAATTGAACAAATGCATGTTTTTCCAGTGTAGAGCTATTTACATTGGAAGTAGTAAACGTTGAAAAAGTCGTGTTTTCTATTAAACAAAAAAAAAATCGCTGGTAATCCAAGTAAGCACTGTTGATCTTAAACGATCCTCGTATGTTCATTCAGATGAAAATCTTATAGTGATACCCTTACAATAATAAAAAATCGCATCAAAATGACATTTGATGTTATACAAAAATTTGTTTTTCTTTGCCGATTGAAGTAAAAGCAACTCTGATCGCATTGAAATATTCATAAACTTTTGCTTGTGAGAAAAATCTGACATTTTAAGCTCACACTATTCTATTTTTTCAGCAGAGATACCATACTTTACAAATCGTACCACTGTGTAGGATAGTGAGGCATGAACTTTAATATTAATTGGCGATTGTTATATCCAACATCGCTATGCACACAATGTGGCATCTCTGCACATTCAGTTTTATTGTATTTATTGCTTGTTTGTTACGTCACACATAAACCGCTGGATGTCGTTTTTTATTTTGCCTTTCGTGGTTTTGTTTTAATTTGTTCAATTGTTGTGTAAAGAGTATTGTGAAATGATATGAAAATAATTCGTTAAAATCGCCAAATTAACGCCTCTCATTTTCCTTATTAAATTTCTCTTAAATTACTTATTCTCTCTTCTAAAAATTTGTCCATTATCTAACAGCTTTTGTTTTGTGGCAATTGTGCCGGCTAAAATTTTGATTTACATCATCAAACAAAAACACGTTCATTTCTGCTTTCTGATTTATGGAATCAAATTTTGTCAATTTGTCAATGATAGTCAAAGGATTGATGAAATAATATTTAGTTTTGTCAAAAACTTCTCAATTCTTTATATAGAATATTTTTCTCTACTTTTTAGTTAAAAAGCAACACACACGAGAGTTTCATACTGTAATGGTATCGCGATGGAAAGATATTGCATACAAGGACTTTCTACAGGACCATGAAGGTTGCCGTTCGTTATTTTACTTGGGCACTGTTGCTTTTTTCAGCTTTTGCTTGCAATACGGCTATTCCTCAATAATGTTTTGCAGCAAATGAAATTTTAAAACTCCACTCCACATTTCAGTTTAGGGGTCGTTTTACACGAGACACACTTTTACATACCTCAAGCAGACAGATGAAATTTTTTTCTGCCAATTTTTTTTCTTCTGATTGAATCATTCTTTAACAAACATGGTAATTTCAGTTCTTTCAAACAATTTCAATACACTTGCAAAATGTAAGAAAGTTATTTTTATTATTATTTTATTTAGTATTTTATTATATTTTCTTAGTATTTTATTTTTATTTTTAAGAATTTTTCTTTACGGTTGCTTTTCTTATATAAGAAATATTTTTATATATCCGTGCCATTCACTATATTAAAGGCAATATTGGTGATGAGATATTAAAAATAAAATCAATTAAAAGTTATAAAAAAAAAATTCAACACTATTTTTCCCCCCACCTTTCATCATACTCAGTGCTGATATGGAAAAAAAATCACGAGCATGAACTGGTTTTTATTGGTAACAGACAGATTTGAACGCCACTGTGGAATATATATAAAAATGAGTTTTACGTTTAGCTGCCAAACAAGTTAACGTGAACTTGAGCTTGAAATTTTACAGGAAATTGCACATAAATAATCACATGCGTGCAATGTTACCATACAATTTTTGGCGGAAAATCGCTAAAAGAAAATAACAAGCCGTAAATGGAAGAAATTTATACTCGCTGCCTAACATATCAACGCATTTATTTTCTTTTACATTTTTATTGTCCTCCATTAATTTTTTGAAATACTTAATTATTTGTAAATATCGTTTTAATTAATTAATTTATATATTTATTTGTACATATTTCAATAGCAGAATTATTATGTATTATTTAAACTTTATTGTGTGCAATTGACATTATGCGATATATAACGTTCAATTGTAATTTAAAATGAATAAAATATTTTAAATTTTTAAATATTTAATATTATTTCAAAACATATTAAAAAATTTAACGATTTTTTTTTTTTTAGTTTGAATTATCCGAAAATCTGCAATCAATCATTTGATTAGTGACAGAATTTCATACACATTTTTCAATTAAAGTTTTTCTACATATTTTATGACAAAGTAATAAAAACTATACTAGAAACATATGAAATAAAATTTTAGAAAGTAAATGAGAATTATTGCAACACTTAATGTCAACACATACTTATAAATCAAGTACGATAACATGCTGCCTGTTCTTTTAATTGGATTAGATATATTATGAAAGTGATATACGAAAAAGTGTATTCGTTGCGTAAGCGAGTAAACGAGTAAACGAGTAAACGAGTGGAAAGTGGCTGATGAAAAATGTTTTGAAACATTTGAAAAAAATGATTGTAAAGAAATGCGCTTTTTGTTTTTCAAAATAACCAAATGTATTGTGGTCAAAACGCTCGGTAATCAACAAAAGTAAAGCTCGTCTACTAAAATTAAGCAGGCCAACAAAAATATGTTTGCTGGGTATACTCGTATGCATATTGCATGACAGGCTTCTCGTATTTTTTTTTACAACACTTGAATACAAAAGAGCATCTCAAAGTATTTTGATTTACAAATTTTCCCTCCAGATATAGAGGCAAATTCTAGTAAGTCTTATGTAAATAGAATGTTATATGAACCAATGCGTAAAAGAGTGTGAGGGCGCAACATATTACAACACATTTAAATAAAACCAGAACCCCTACTTGCTGCAGTTAAATTTCTTTAAATGGTTTAGTAAAACAAAGTATGAACACTCTGAATTATAGTTTGAAATTTCTGCGATCCTTCAATATAATAAAACCTTTTTTTATATATATTTATATTAATCGGGAAGTTACTCGAAATTAGAAAGCTTTAAAAAGAAGTAAGATAATCTTAACCACACTGAAAGAAAAGAAATAAGGATATTTTTTATTACGAGACAGGTTTTTCCCGCACATCCTGTGTAAGAAAGAGTTATCTAGTGTATACTAAGAACACTAAAAGAAAATATCATACAAATTTAAAATATACCAAAAGAAGACAAATATTCTAGACAGTACAACTATTCAGTAGGCCTATGGACTTACTGGTTTTGGCATTTCCAAAAGAGCCATTTTTATATTTATTCAATAGATTCCAGTTTAATTGGTAAAAATATCGAAAAATTAAGGGCATTTTTTTTTAAATTAATACTAAAATGTTTTTGTAAAAAAAATTATTTATAAATTTATAAAATTCAAATAATTTCGTTTAGTATTAAATTCTCAATTCTACAAATGGCGACTGGCGACTGGACTACGGATGGCAAAAATGCTTACGCCAAATTTCGTCTGTATCCCATTATGTGTTTCTATCATGAGTTATAAATAAAGACAAATCTCTTCAATTGAGTGACTCTTCACAAAACTTTGCAATATCTGCACATCTTAAGTAACTAATCGTATAAAAAAATTGCAAGAGAAAAAAAAATTAGCCAACTATATGAACAACTCCCAAGTGGGAGGTTGCATGTGTAGCCAGCAGTGTGATGCAATTGGCAGTCGAGTACAGCCGGGGTTTGAAAGTTGTTTCGAACATCATCAAACAAACTTTCTCAACTAAAACCATTCAAAGCGTACGTATCGTTAACAAAACTTTGAGAAATGACAAACGCAAAGACAAACTTATTTACGAATAACCATTTTCCGTGTGCTGAAGGGTATGAGAGTTAAATATAAAATTGACTTACTCATAAAACAGTTTGTTGAAATACTTAGTACGGTTATATCACGTTAAATGCACGTAAGAGCTTCATTTGTTTTGTACATATATTTGCGTAAATAAATAAATAACATGCTTGCAAAATATCCCAGCAGACCAGTAGAGATAAATGGCGCCATTATAAAGGTTCGCCAGCATGCATGCAAACAAACGCAAAAGTAGTTTACGAGATTTTTCCCATTGTAGAAAAGAGATATGAATAACTGAAAAAGCAACTGCTGTTTTGTGGGTTTACGCATTGCAGATTTTATATAAATAATTATTTTTTATTCTTTGCGGTCCAAATATCAAAAAAAATATATATGTATTTAACGGATGTCTGTCAAATATTGAGTACCTTTTGCAACATATTAATTTTTAATATGTAAATATTGAGTTTCTTAATTTTTTGTATATTGTCCAACAGTAGCTTTGTCCGACTGTCAGACTGTCCGACTGTCCGATTGTCCGACTGTCCGACTGTCTTTCTGTATGTTCGTCTGCCCTCCTGTCTGTCTGTCCACCTGTTGGTCTGTCCATTTACCCGCTTGTCCGCCTGCTTTTCCGTCTGTCTGGCCCTCTGTAAACTAAATTCATACAATAGGGCAACATCACTAGCAATTAAAATTAAACACAAAAAATGAATTAAATTAAACACAAAATATGATAATAATTACAACAGAGAATGAGATATAATTAAATTGCACAGTAAGACATATTTAGTTTAGTTGTATTTGGAATCAATTATATAATAAATAATAACAAATATAATAAATTTAATAATAATAAATTTCCTACTGGGATGGTTGAACTAATCTGCGTTTAAAGGCAGTAACTAACAAGTTTACAAAAAGAAAATTAAATTTTATGAATTTTTCCATAAACAATCTTAATGAAAGATGTTGGCCTGATGTTCGAGTATTATTAAATTGTTTTATTTTTATTTTATTTTTAGAAAGCCTTAAATAAGCAGCCTGGCAACACTTTAGAAGCATCAACAGCAAGTGCTTAAACAAGCTCTGCTCCACGAAGAGTTAATGCGCAACCCCGATTATTTATTTTAATAACAACCTCCCCCCTCATCCATTTTTCTCTTTCGAAAACGCCAATATTTGCCCTCTTTATTTGTTTCCCCAGCAAAATCCTTCTTCACCCAAAATTCGTATTTCCAGACGCGTTCACACTGTATGAAGATCAGTTTCTTTTCAAATCAAACACATTTGCGCAAAGTTTTCATTAACTTTGATTTTTAAAATTTGTATCTAAACCTTTATTATTAATTAATTCAATAATGTTTAGTTTATATAATAATTCTCAATAATTATTGTGTTCTTAATTAATTTATTTTTTTTTTTTGGTTTTTTAAATACAATAATTATGCAAAATGTACAATAGAATATCTTTTTCTTTGCTTAATTATACAAATAAAGATGTACAATAGATAATGGTGGTATTTAACAATAATTAAAAAAATATATTCGAAATACACTCATTGTTGTGAATCAGTAAAAATTATTTGATTTCAAATCATTTTTCTTCAAATATTACAAAATTAGTCGAAAAAATAACGTGGTGAGTTTTTATTTTTTTATTATTATTATTTTTTTATTTTTTTATTTAAATTTAACACAAAGAGGAAGAAGCCAAAAGGGGCATTTTTAAATAATGAAATTAAAAAATATTTTTTTTTAGGCTAATTCTCTTATTGTTATTTTGTTAATAAATAATATATTATCGTTTTGTTTTCATTAGTCTATTCATATCAAAAATTATTGAATTTTGCAGCAATTTGTAGCAGCACATGTGTTGTTTTGTTGTTTTTTTCTTATTTTTATTTTGTCGTTCTATAATTTTTTACACTCAAAAAAATTGCGTTTGAAATAAGAGTTTCTAATTGCCTCTACTTGTGTGTGTGTCTTTACAAGCTTCTTTTGCTTTTATTTCACGTCTTGTTTTAAAAGGTACTCTTTTTATAACTTTATCGTTCAGAATTAAACAGTTATTGCAATGCATTTAATTGCGATGCATTTAATTGCAATTGGAAGAAAATGTTGGTCATTCGTCAAAATAATAAAGCCATTTGAATTTCTTCTCCAGTCTGTAAAATAATAATATCTGCATATGCCAGAGTTAAGCTCAACTTGAGGCATGAAGTAACTTTCAGCTTTACTTATCAACGATAATTATTATAATAAATAATTCTTTATTGTTGCAACTTCTGTCGGTAGACTCTGCAACATGGAGTTGCCACATTTTCCTAAATTGCCATACTTTCAATTTTGTAGTGATTATGTCATGCTTTACTATCCTACACAGTCGCACGATTCATTCACACGTATATCTAATGTGATTCCACACCATTTTAAAAAATTGCTTGAAAGTGATAATGCAAGGTATACACTATCTTACATGTAAATAAAATGGGGGAAAAATAGTTTCTTTGTTGATTGAAGTAAATGCAACTCTGATGGCATTTGAAAGTTGTTATTTTATGAAAATATTCATAAACTTTTGCAAACTCTACAACTTGCCAAAAAATCGTGTACCACACCATTAAATTTTTCAATATTCATTTTTGGAAATTTATATCTTTTAAATAATAAAATTTGGCATTTATTTTTTAAATAATTTAATCGCACTTCATACGTTATATTTTATAATTTAAGCAACGTTTTTGCATTAAATAAAACTTCAGAGAACAGCTTTAGAGGTACGAGAACACTTTGTTTGCTGTAAATGATACTCGCCGTGAATTATTTTCACTTACAGTGCTGTATTGATGAATGCACTCTGGAGTTTTGCGTAAGTAGCCTTATCATTTTGTCGCGCACCTTACACGTTCTTTTATATTTATGTTTGTCAGTTGTTTAATTTTTTAAACTCCTTAAATTAATTTCCTTTTCATTTTTCAATAAATCATAAACATTTCTTTTCATTTCTAGTTGCACGAGCACTGCTAAGAGTTTTATTTCTACTGTGTGGCTTTTCTTCTTTAAATAATAATCATTTCTGTGTTTCATGATTTCATTTATATCATATATAATTTTTATAATTATTATTGTGTGTGTGTTTTTTTTTTATAAATAACTTTTTTATTTTTTATTTTTTGCAAAACAACTTTAAATAACTGCTTGAATATTTTTTTTTTTAGTTTTTTGGTTTTTTCTGCAATATTATTAAAAATAAAGTTTCCAAAATATTTATGTTTATGTTTATATTTAATTATTTTTTATTTCGTTTTTATAATGTTAAGTGCTTTGCGTCTCTTGCGTCTTTTGCTTTCAGTTTCTAACACTACTCAACTTGTAAATTGTATAAAAAATGGAATATGATATTCATGAGACAATTAACTTTTGGACACTTTAGAGCGCATGCGGATGTTTTTAATCATATACCGCCTGTTGCAAAAAGCTTATTTTTTAATTGTTAAATAGGAAACCAAATTATTTAAAGCAGATATGCAACTCCATAGTGGGTGAAGTCTCTGTGAAAAAGTGCCTAGCCGTCTTATCCTACGAGCACAGGCTACAATTGCATATCCCAGCAAACAGTACTGTTTCTTTAAAAGTTATTTCAAGATAAGATTGAATAAATAGTTACAGCATTGCATTTAATTGCAAAGCTTGTTCTCTTCAATGTCCTCAGCTTAAAGCTTTGCTAAATTTTTGTGCTTATTAGTGTAAACCACTTTAAAAAGCGCATGCGCAAAGTAAATTGCTTAAAGTAAACAATAAAAAAAAAAATTTTTTAAAATTTAAAAAATTATAAAAAAAAATTGTTACATACAAAACTTAAAAAAACTTCCATCCAATAATAGTTATCGCACTGTCAACTTAAATGCACTCATGCAGCTGATAAAGTCATACGCAGAGTATCAATTTTATATGCATTTAATATGATGTAAAAATATATCGTGGTTTAAAATGCAAGCTGCCATGATACTACAAAATAAAATAAATTATAACTTTTTAGTTAATTACAAAATAGAGTCGGCTCAAATACATTGGGCCTTAAAATTTATGCACTTCTGTCTGACAATGACATTTTTGCTCGTACTTGCTTTGCTAGAAACTTCAATGCTGGCATGTGATTTCTACTCTTCTTAGCGGCCCCATCATAAGCATTTTTAAAATATATACTTCGAAATTATTGAAAATTGGTGTCTACATTGGTCGAATATTTATTTTATTAATTTTTATTTCATAAAATTCAATTCATGTCGAGTAGTGATAGTTGTGATATTCTGTTATTTTATTATAATTTAAATTAATTATTTATTATTCTCTTTTCTTTTATATCAATTAATTATTTAACAACTGCAATTGTTTTCTCTTCTCGGTTCGCTTACTAAATTTATTAGACTAATTTTTCTTATTCCTGCTTCCTTTTTTTGCTGTTATTAAATAAATTTAATACAACTTTTTTCGTTTCCATCTACTTTGTAATTGTTTATAATTAAATAATTACTTAAACATAATTAATAAACAAAAGGAAACATCTACAACTTGTATCTCCTGTTAACTACATATTTAATATGGATGTCTTTTTATATATTTTTTTATTTCTTATTTAGTGTAAAATATTATTATTTAACTTTAAAAAATATATATAATGCATGCATTGTGGAAATATATTTTCCTTAATTTTTTCAAATATGATTAATTAATTGTTTGTGTATTATTTATATTATAATTTTATGTGTTTGCTTGCTCAGTAATTGTAATCTTTATTATTACTATTACTAATATTATTATTATTTTTTATTTTTTTTTTTTTAAGTATATTTATTGCTAAAGTCTACTTTATGGAACATTTTATTTAAATTTATTTCGGCCGTAAGTGAAAAAATAACTATTCGCATAAAGAAATATAATTAACAAAGAATGCATTTTAACAAATAACAAATCATTCTTTTAAAGGCGTCAGATATTTAAATATCACTTTTCTATGAACGTATACGATTACATATTTGTAAAGCAGCAACGTCTTCGTCTTCAGTCAACAAATGTGTTTGAAAGCAGTTCTGTCGACTAATTAGCACAAGTAAAACGACCGTGAGGTTTCATTTCGAATTAGGAAGGGTTGCATGCCCAACATGGGCCAGGCCAAATTGATTTACTTTTTAAAATAAGCAATTGAATGCCATGCAGTCGAAGCCAACTGCCACCTACACCTGCAGTGTGCGACTGATTAAATATTGTTAGTATCAGCAATCTCCGGCTGGGAGCTTGCTCCTACTGTGAGCTTGTCCACAGAAAGGAATTTCGACAAGAAATACTTACTGGCAGCAAAAAAGTATTAAATGCAGTTTAGATGGAAAACAATTTTCAAACACATTTTATAGGAGACAATTATAGTAGACATTTTCATAGCATTATTAAGGCGACTTGCAACATAAAATAATTTATGAAATTTTTCTCAAAAACATTTTAATTGGCTAATGTTTTCCATTGCCTTGGCTTTAATTTCTTCTTCTCTTTTTCAAATTTTTCTTATATAGAAACGAGTTTATTAAATGTTTTGCATTATAATAATAAATATTTGACTTTATAAAATCGCTTAACATTTTTTACGCTTTCTTAATTTTTTTTTACAAATAGTTCATTCTATTAATGAAAATCGTTTCATTCCGTAAACGAATTAATTTTTATATTTGTATAGAGGAAATGTAAGCTTGTTTAGTAGCCATTATTTGTTTAATTTTTGAAATGTGTAATAATAACTTATATTCGAATATTTTCAAAATACAAAGAAATATGAGCACAAGTTCTATGAATACCATACATGTAGACAATGTAATATTTTTTATATTGCATAGGCTCAATCTCAAGAAATATTTCGTTTATTATTATTTAATTTTCTTTTCAATATAATTAAAACTAGTCGCATCAAACTCTTGGTAAGGTTAAATTTCGAATCGTAGTTCAGCAGTTAGTTTTTAAAGGTAAAGAATAACAGCGTTAGAAGCAGCGATAGAAAAACTATATTTATATGTGGAAAAACAAAAAAACCCAAAAATAAAATAATTTTTTAAATGAAAAAAATGGAAAACCTTATTTTTAGTCAGTGATCCTAAATCGATTCATATAAATAAAAAAGCTTTGCAACGCCCTGTCAAAAGATCTTGTTTACTGCCTAAAGTTATGCAACATTTTATGGCCACGATAATTATATGTGATCATGTACATATATAAACAATCCATTAAAACTTTTAAAAATCCAAAAATAAAAAAATACAGAAGTTTTAACATTTTGGTTGCTCTCCTCTTAGCTTTTGTTATTAACAATTAACTTTTAATACTACAATATACACTTTCTGATGCAATTTATTGTTTTTTTTTTAAATATTTTTTGTATTTGCTTCTTAAAAATACGTATTGATATTTTGCTACAATTGCTTGCATTTGTAAAATGTATGTAATTTATTTATAAATACGTCACTAATATATTTATTTATATATATATATATATATATATATATATATATGTATGCATGTATGTATGTTTGTATGTCTATATTTAATTAACAACCAAAGCTCAAACATTGACAGACTCTATGATTTAAATATTGTTATTTTCATACTATTTAGGTGGTCTATTTGTTATTTTATTCTATTTAATTCGCAGTGAGTTAAAATTTAAATTTACTTTTTGGAAATCTTTGGGAAAAGCAAAAACTATTATTTAATCTAAATAAACTATTTCGTTGTAATTTGTTTTCCTTTTACAAATGAACAATTTTATTACATAATGCAGTGGCAAAAAAATTATTAAAAAAAAAGAAATGATGAGATCAAGTTGTCAAGTGTTGTCATGCATTTATTCACACATTTTCTAATTGTTAGTTTGCTTTTGAAAATAGTTTGAAAATAAAAATAAATTTTTCTACTGAAAAAAAAAATAATACTGAAAATAAAATGTATAAATTTAAAACTGTACTCCGTTATGCGGAGCAAATTGTTACAGACATCCTGTAGGAATACGTACGCAGATTGTGGCGGCATTGATCGCTGGAATTTCTTTTCAATATATTTGCTTGCCTCTCCTTTTGAAAATCGCCTTGATTAGTACGATAATTATAGTTCGGAAATTGTCCTAGCGAGGTTTTCAAAAACACATTTTAATAAACATGTATGAACTATGCATGCAAGGACGTGCAGAAATCCTTATTCTTATTAGTATAAAAATATAAGACGAGTTAAATTGAGAATCAGAGGAAAAGAAATACAAAAGGTAATTCTAAAATTTGTTTCAGGTGTCTCAAAGCTTTAACTATGCCAATTAATTATAAAGATTTCAATGCATTAATTGACTTTCAAACATCAATTCCAACTGCTTTTTCTGTTTGAAAAATTTCAATAATAATGCAGTTACGAATAGAATTGTTAAAGGACATTTTTAAAATACAGTTATACGGTCTATTTAAAGAGAAAAAACAAATTTAAAAGACACTAAGAATTTTGATAATAATTGCACTGCAAGTAAAATTTTAACTTTTGAAATGGCAGAGCAAAAACCCCAAACAGAGAAGCTTTAGAACTTTTACATTTGCATTATCTCAGATCGTTTTTTGATATTAATGTCTGAAAAAAAGATTCCTCAAGTTATTGTGTGTACTTATAAAAAGTAAATTCTAAAAAGAAAAGCTTTGTAAAAACTCATTTAAAAAAAAGTTTAGAATCATCCAACCAAGACTATAGTCTTCAATCTTTCATTTTTCTTGAATGGAAAACAAACAAGCAACACACACTTGAAGTGACAGAGGAAAAATCCCAAAAATCATATCAAAAAAACATGTATTTTTGAATTTGTATTACCTCTAAAAGTCATTTATTTTGAACGATTGACAGCACTGCTAATAGAACTATAAACACACACACGTTTTAATTATGAAAATTTCTTTTAGAAATTAAATGATCAATTATTAGAGGGTAATCACTCAAAGACACGTTCAATCAGTTTCAAAACACAATTTCTGGGAGTTTTTTTTTTTTTTTTTTGTTCAAATTACAATATTTTTTTATTATTTTCCGTTCAGTTTTTCTATTTAACAAAAAAAAAAAAATTAATAATTACTTAATATTAATTAAACAAAATAAAAATAATTAATTATAGTTTAAAAGAAAAAATAAAACATGTTTGATTTTACTTTCTCCATTGCTTCATTACATAAAAATTAGTCAAGTAAAAATAAACTATATAAGAATAATTAATAAAAACAATTAATTAATTGAAAAATAAAACTTTTCTAAAATACAAACTAGCAACAAACACTTGCACTACTACTCACTACTTTAATTAGGCTTAACTATTTAATTAATTAATTTATTTAAGACAATTAATTTTTTTAATTTGTTTTTTCGCTTTTTATGTACTCGTATATAACAATATTTATAAATAACTTATTTTCAATTTTTTTCTTTTAAACAAAATAATAATAATAATAATCTTATGTTTTGAAACAAAGTGAAGTTTAAGAAAAATTTGAATAAACATTTTTTTGATTTAATATTTATTTTGAAACATTTTTAAATAATTTTTAAATCTATTAACACTTGCTATACTACAGATAAAGATTTTCATCTATTTCCCCTCCAACTTGTCGGAGGTAAACTAAGTTTAATTAAAAATTAAAAGAAAAACAAAAACAAAAACAAAAACAGAAACAAAAATAAAAACAAATTAAAAACAATAAAATAATAAAAAGGAAAATATTTGCAAAATTTTATGGTTCTCTTTATTGTATTGAAAAGTATTTCTTGTGATAACTTAAGGTACATTTTTAATTATTATTTTTTTTATTATTATTTATACTCAATAAGTGGGCCAAAGGGTTTGCATGTTTTTATAATAAAATGTTGCGAAACATTTTCATGTTTGCTAACGAGGTCCTCTACACTGCTATGCAGTGTATATGCATTTTCTTACTTTTGAGTTATTTTATTGTTAGCGCAAAAATGGCTTATAAGCATTTTTTCTTGTTAAGTATTGCGGTTGTTTTTTTTTTTTTGTTGTAAATAAATGTTGCATCAACATGTTGTTATTCGGAATTAGAAACGAAACACCTCAAAATTACACGAGCTTGCAAAAACTTTATTTTATTTAATTCTTTGTGAAATGAGAACGAATTTAGCTTTTCGGTTTGCTAGAATATTAAATGTTTATTAATTATTTATTAAATGTTTATTATTAAATATGAACAATTTATCCTTTTAAATAAAAGCACTCACAACATTCCCAAAGAAGCAAACAAAAACCCCCAATTTCTTTAATAATAAATTACAGCTATTGCTACATCTTAAAATATAAGAGAAGAGAAAGAAATAAATAAAAAATATTAAATAAAACGAAAAAAAATGAAACAAAAAAGAAAATAAAACAAATAAAATAAATGAAATAAAATAAAATAAAAGCACGAAATCATAAAGAAAAATGAGTAGTTTCAAAATACTTGTTTGAACTAAAAGTACAAAAAAAACTTTTCCAAATTGTTCTGAATTGCAGAAGAAAAGTTCTGTATTAATATTTTTTCACGAAAAATAATGGAACCAAATGGTCGATACTGGTCCCCTTATCAGCGCCATAAAATTTTGTAAGGAAACTAACAAATTTAATATAACAAATCAATCTATTCACAAAATGCAGTAAAATGAGCCTGCACAGCACTAAAGCAACATGTTGCTGATTTCACAGGACCAAAACAAGAAATTTATGTTGTGCATAGAGCATCTGCGATTAACCAAATTTCTTTTATAAATTGTGAAGTAGAAGAATTCAATGATTACAATGTTTTTGGACAAAAACGCAAAATTACTAGAAATGTGATTAAAAATATTAGCATGATTCAATAAAACTTATTAACTGAAGCAATAAAAATCTGCTTCTGTCTTAGGTTACAGTTTGCAATAAAACTTTTTTGCAAGTGCTGAAATTAGTTAAAAGATTATAAAAACATGTTTGACGTTTTTTTGTTAAATGTGGCCAACTAACTTTTTGCTTAAAAAACTTTTCTCAGCGATCTCTCATCTTCAGTAAATAAGCGTAATATGCAATAATACGAATAAACAATATCGGAAGACGACTAACTCATGTCCTTATTCTTGCTGGCGTGCCTATTTTTCGTCCATTGTATTTTATCAGAAGCACTTAATGCAAAAAGGTTAAAATTCTTTTAGTTTAAAAATATATTTTGATATAATTTAATTCAAAAATTAAATCGCTATTCTCTGCTACACTGGAGAACAATCCTCTCTGCCCATTAGCTGTGCAATAGAATTATAACAAGAACTTTTGGTAAAATAAATAAAAAAAATATGTAATTAAATATTTTAAATATTTCAAACACGGTCTTCATATTTCAAATTGAAAGTTTTTTACTTTCGTCCATCATTGTCAGGCTCAATTTTTTGCTTTGAATAAAATTCCCGAAACATTAATTTACTGCTAACAGGATACGCTTTCAATCTAATAAACTAAATTGAAAAAGACATTCATTCATTAATCGGACACGGTAATAAATTGTAATAAATCGTTATTGAGTTCCAGATTTTTAATCAATCATTTGTTGCAATTAGAAAAGCATTTACATGATTTGACAGTCAACAGCAAAATATTCTTCATTATCACAGCAAAATTTTATTAATTTAAATTTTCATACTTAAGCCGATCTTCAGTCTTCCAAATATCATCTGTCATTTGAAACAGTTTCGGCTGTGAAATTTTCACTCCTCTTTTATACTCTTCGCGAACGAAAAGTATTGAAGGTCTTGATAATTTCGACACTAATATTTTGCAAGCCTATAAAAAAGGCAAGTTGATTCAGCTTTATCCGTCTGTCCACGGTATTTTTGTTGCGGCGTAAATTGAGTTTAAATTTTGCTTAAAATCTAAAATTTAAAAACTCAACAAAATTATTGGGTATGAAAGAAAATCCCAAAATTATTTTAAATGATGATTTATGGTTAAAAAGCAAACCAGGAATGCTTGCATTACCAGCCATACTACTGTTAAGTTTTAATAGTACAAGTAAGAAGATAAGAAAAGCATTTTATTTATCTACTTTTATTACTAAACCTTCTAAAAAAAAGTCCTTAGTAATGAGAAATATATTGCAATATTAAAATTTACCTCAATGCAGTATATTTGTAGTGTACAATAATAGCCATGGGGAATTTTCTTGGAGAAGGGGGTATAGTATAAGATTCGCCTTAGTCGACTGCACATAACACTTTTGCTTGTTTTTATGTGATTTTTAATACACTTAAATGTTTCTATTCTCTGCTTCTTAAGTAGAGCAAATTGCTGCAACATTTACTTGCGTTTTTTTGTGTGTGTTTTTTCTTTTGTTTTTTATTACTAATTTTGTCTTAATAATTTTACAGTATTTTTATATAATTTTTTCAATATTTTTTTTATTTAATTTTGTTTGTGGTTTTCATTATTATTTTTGTTTATTATTCTGCACAACTAAATAATGTTGCTGTCTCTTAAGTAATAATTTTTTATGTAATAATTTATGAATTTTTTGTTTGTTTTGTTAAACTATTTCATACTCATACTCATATCAATCAGTATTTTTATTTTTTTAGTATATAATTTAAAAATCCAATTTGTTTTTAATTAAAGCGAATTTTTAGTTGGTAACAGCTCTCAATATAAAACCTTTAGCAGAGCCAAACAATTATTCCTGGCTTTCTTTCTTTGAGAACTATTTTAATATTTTAAGTTGCATTGTGAGTGTTAGTTTGAAAAGTATTTATTTGTTTGAAATTGTTCTTTGATCTTGGGTGGTACAGCATGATTTCGTAAGTGTATGTTGTTTCCAACCGATTTCAGTTTGTTTTGAGTGTTTTTTTGGATATTTTACAAAGTTGTTTTATATTTAATAGGGGGTTTAGTTTAAGTTTGTTTATAATCTAAGTTTATGCATTAAGATATTTTCATGTTTTGAAAATAATTATTAACAGTAAATGTAAATTGGTTTTTAAGCAAATCCAAGATTCGTTTTTGTAAACATTAAACAAATGTTAGTGGGTGTTTGTGTATGTGTGGGCGTGTAAGTATGGGGGAGTGTGTGACGAATTTCAAACGAAATAAAATTAAATCATATTTAAAAGAAGCATTAATTAGTAACGAAGTTTGTAGAAGAATTATTTAGCATTACACATCCTGGAATTTTGAGAGACGTGCACGCAAGTCCATGTTCTCCTGTTTTAGCTGCTCAACCTCTTGATGTAATGTAGCATTCTATTGAAAGAGAAACGAAATTAAATAATTAAAACTGAAATACCAAAACAAATACTTGTGTGCTGAGAACTTACTTCTTTTTCCAAATACCGCGCCCTCATGGCAATTTGATTTTCTTTTTGTCGTCTGGCATCCCGTGACCGTTTGGCGGCAATGTTGTTCTTTCGTCGACGTGCCCAATATTTGTCGTCCTTCAGTTCATCTGGAACGAATTGTTTGCGTGATTTTTTTATCATGGGTTGTGGTTTGAGCTCTTCATCGGAAAAGGCTCTAGTGCGCGGATCGAAATCCCGCCCCGATGATTCAAAGGAAAATGCTGGAATATCATATACTAAATGTTAACAATGCTTCACAAACTGTCCATTTAAAACAGAAATAAAATAAATTAAAAACAACTGAACAAATTATGAAAAAAAAAAAATTAAAATAAAAGAATAAAAATTGAAACATTTAAAATGGCAGGAGAACTCAAAAGAAAAATAAATGACTTGTTAGCTAAAAAAGAACTTTGAAGAATTCTTTATGATTTACAAAATATTAAAATTAAAAAGCTTTATATTTGTGCAAAAAGGAATACTCTTTCAAAAGATGTTACTGCAACATGTTCCCAAAGATAAACTAAATTTAAAAATTTTACAAAAAAAAAAAAAAAATTGTTTTTAAGACTTTTATAAATGGACAGTATTTGTAACAATTAAGAGAGTTTTTCATTAACAATTTCTCTTCTTATCTTTGTGCGAAAAAAAAACAACTGTATTATTAACAAAATAATTAAATGTAAAAACAAATGTTGCTGGCTGGCATTGAGAGCTTTCTAGCAGCATTCGTTTACAGAGAAATGTTTGAGCAACATGTTTATATAAATTCCAAGGAAATTTATTGCTTTCTTTTTTTTTCTTTTTTTTAATTATATATTATATGATATGGACACAATAATTATATGTATATCCAAACAAAATTGTTTAAAAAAACAGTTCTTTTCTTTTAATTATTTTCTCGTCTTTTTTTTAACATTTAGCATTTGATTAATTCAGTATTATACTTGTTAACAAAATTATAATGAATGTTAGAAATTAACACAAAAAACATAATTGTTATAATAAATAAAAGTAAAGATATTTTTGCAATTATAAGTTATATCGTTAGCACAAGCAAGAAGTAAAAAAAAAAAACAAGACTAATAATTTTACAAAAGAAACAAAAGAAAGATTTTAATAAACAAAAAAAGGAGGCGGTATTAATTGTGTCCATACCAATTAAGTTATTCTTTTTTTTTTGTAATTTTTTAATGGAAATATATTTAATTTAAATGACTTAAATGAGGGTTAATTTGAATGGAAAAATATTAACAAAGTTAAAACAAAACTACAATTAACAAGACATTAATAATAATTATTACAACAAGTTCTTTAACAAGAACGCAACCCAACTTCGGCCAATTTTAATAGCGACAAACATTTTGGGCCGACACTTTTTCCTTCAGGCTTCTCTTTTTACAATAATAACAGTAATTATTTACAATAATTATTTACAATAATTATTTCTTGTTGTTCTTGGTTTGTTGTTTTTGTATTGTGGCTGTTGTTGTGGTTGCGCTTCTTGTTGTTATTGCTGTTGTTGTTGTTGTTCTTGTTGTCTCTAATACTTACTTGATTCAGGTGGCGATGGCGGATTCAAGGTATCCGGACTAATACAATCTGACGGCGACGGCGATCTTTCTCGTTTTGTTGTTATATGTCCGAGCCCCAGTGACAGACCAGCTGCATGACTCAGGGAATCTGAACGGTGGCCCAAACTACTTGAGTGTCCCAAGTGACCACCAGGCAAGCCATCAGGTATATTATTTTCCGATAAAAATTCATCTAAATCGGCATACTGTGGAAGAAATCAATTTGGTTTTTTTTTGGTTTTTTACATAAAGTTTGTTATTTAAAGAAACAATAATAAATAAATGCATTAACAAAAATATTATTTGGTGTTTTGCCTGTTTTTACATATAGGCGTCTGAAAGCGTTAAAATACTTGGATAAAATGCATTTAATAAATTTTTCAAAAACTGCCAACTGGGCAGCATTTCTGGGTTTGAGTTAAAAAAAAAATTAACAATCCATATACAAATTATTTTAAAATTAAAAAAGGATATTTCTATGCTGCTGTCAGGATACACTTTTTTCTGTTTTTTTTTTCAACTAACTGAAACTGCAAAGCTTTCGGCTTGACCGCAGGAAAACGCCCAGGGTCTGTGCAGGAATCAAACCCGCGACCTCCGCTTTAGTAGGCTTTAGAGGCACCCAACTAATTCATCAGCCTATAACTGGTGTTAAGGCATTTAACCAGTGTCCTGAGCCGATTTAGGAAATGCTTTAAAATAATCCAAAACTAAATGAAATTTTCATGACTGCATCGTGAGGAATATCGCCTAATTTTCAGCCATTTAATCGCAACAATGGATATTCTCTACTAATCATAAAGATATTGCCACTATATATTTTATTTTTGGAGCTTGATCAGGAATAGTGTGCTACAGTTTACGTGAATACCTGCTAATGTAGCTTCACTTAACGGTGCACTTAGCACTGAGTAAATTAATACATTTACTAAGCCCCTGTGCAAGCACAGGTGGCAATTCTTGATAGGAAGATTCAGTCCCTAGAGCGTTCGGCACTGTCCAAGCCTTACTAGCAGGCACTTCGCAGGATAGACTTTCCCGCCAGCTTCGGGGTAATCAAACATCATGCCAATTCTATCCTTGTAATTCAAAAGCAAGTCAAAAATTACAAGATGGACGGCCTCAGAAGGGGAGAACCTTCTGCTGCATACTAGCGTCTGTTGAATAGCAACAGCACCTAGATAACTAATCGCTTGACCGGGATCATATCGAGCGTTAGCATCAATAAGATACCAGCCACTCAAGAGAAATCTCCCAAGCAACTTTTGGTATCAACCACAAGCCACCACGTGATCTCCGAAGAGGCCTCACCAAAAACCGGTCACAACTTCATTCGATGTTGTAAGCCGGAGCGAACTTAGTCTATGGACAAAGTCACTATAGCCGCATAATTTTATCCAAAAGCATAATCATTTAACTCCCTGGAGTGTGAACTAAGTCCGTCATCGATAACAGTTCGGTTCTGGTATTGTGCAAACCCAAAATCACTCACTGACTTACGCAAAAGAAATTCATTGTGGGGCTGCCGGTACCCGTGGCGTCAGTATATAGCAACTGGTGGTGCTTTCGGAGAGAACCCCCAAAAGAACTCTCCTACAATATTAGACCCTGAATCGATCAGGTTATGCTAGACCTATCCCAGACAGACAAGCAAGCTTGCCTTTGCCTTTTAATTACTTGCAAGCGCATCCGTTACCATGTTATTTCATGGATTGGGCAGCCACCTGCAAGTTTTACCGGTAGCTGCCAAAGGCCTGAGGTCTGGAAACGCATGTTACCGTCTCCCCAGAGTGCACTCCACCAAAATGTAATTTCACCCAGATGCGTCCCGTACTACCCTGGGGGTAACTTGATGAGGAATAGCAGGAACCTCATTAATTCATACTGAATTAAGACTTCGAGGTGCATTAATTGGAAATGATTAAATTTATAATGTAAATGTTACAGCCGATGATCTATAATTGGAGTGTTTATAAATTGATTAGTTCCATTAATACTATGAGCTCCAGATATAGCTTTTCCTCGTACAAATAATATAAGCTTTTGATAATTATCATTGGCACTTATCATACTGCTATCAAGAATTCAATTTTGAGGGAAACAAACTGGGTGAATTTACATTTATTCCTTACTGATACAGGCGAACCTCTCCACGGCGAACTTTTATATTATGAAGCTTTTGCTACTGTTAATTGATTTGAAAAACAAAGCTTTTCCATTTAATTTTTAGTGCATGAAGTGCATTGTTTGATAGGAATGGAATATAGTTTTTGCAACAGAAGAATGACCGATATATATTACCATAGATTTAACGTGCTTGCAGGTAGATGGTGAGCAAGCAGTGCCGGTGCCACATGGAATATAAAAGCACGACGAAAAAATCCATTACGATATTTTTATTTTTTGGCTGTTGTAGGAATCGAACCCGGTACCAGTAACTTATTGGACGATTAAAAACCATTTTACAGCAATTTGCTAAATACATAACCAATTTGATGTTTATCCAAGTATTTTAATAATTTTTAATAAAATTTGTGTTTTTGTGTAAATTAAGCAAAAGGATTTCATAAATTCTACAGATGAGTTTTGCCACTACAAAAAGCTGGGAACTAAAAACGTGTTTATTGAAGAGTAAAGTTTTAATAGAAAGTGTAGAAAAGTTATAAACGATTTCTAAAATATTTTAGCAATAGAAATACATAAATATTTAGAAAAACCTACATTAAAAAACTAAAACATTAAAGTTATTATGAGTTTTGAATGGAACATGTACACAGACACGTCTAGTACTGACACGGAACAACTTTCGTGTGATTTCATTGGTTCGTTGGTTCGTGCGTTCGTTCGTTTATTTGGATTTGTGTAATTTGTGTAATTTGTGTAAATTAATTGGTTTGTTCATGTGTTTAGTTAACAGATATTAAATTGGTTTTAATGTAGTTTTGACGCAGCCACTACAGAGCGAGATGATGTGATACTAACTTGTGTTACCTTAAGATCAGCATCATACGACAGGGTTTTCTCCCACAAATTGGGACCCAAAAAGGCCGTTTGAGCATCAACATTCCAGAGATCACCTTCTTCTTTATATTTGTCATCAGGACAAATCACTTCTTTGCTATTCGATGTGGATTTACCTAAAAAAGAGGAAGAAGAAGGTTAACAAAAAATGCATTCACAAGAAATTAATATCGCGAGTAAAAAAGTATTTGGTTAAAGTTAAATTGGTTTCAATTACTTTTAATGGAATTGTCATTATTCTTTTCAATTGAATTGCTGAAATTAATCAATTACTAGATGGAATTAGGCATGAATCAGAGATATCATTGAGAGTATTAACTGTCTCATGTATAGTCGAATAAGTGCATGAGGAACAGAACTTTCTGCCGTTTAAAAAAATTCCTAAAAAATATTTCAAATTAAAATTCATGTTTCATAAAATAAAATATTTACTACAAGAAAAGATTATTTTCATTTATTCTAAAATGACGTACAAAATAAATATTTTGCAAGTATTTATATTGCCTGAACACGCCCTTCTAATAATAAATTTTTTATCACCAGTTTAGGAATTTCGTAACGGTAGTAAATAGAGCCAACTGCGTATTGAACTTGGTATTTACAGAGTGCCTCCTACATATTTTATTTTATTTAAACAAATAAAATAGCTACAAACGACATAATTTTCAGAACCAGAACTTGGAAAATAAATTTCATTTTCTGGAAGACATTCTCCATTCTTTTCCTTTTTGTTTTTCTTCAGCTTAAAAGCTTTTTAATTATTTCCTAAACAAAATATTCATGTACTCTTAAAAGAAAAATATTAATAACCAGAATTTTTTAAAACTGTTAAGTTAATAAGCAAAAATAAAAATTTGAAACACATAAAAAATATTTGTTTGCAACAAAATTCAAAAAAATATTATGCCAAAAGCGTTGCCAGCTTCGTTTCCGTTAATTGTACTTTCCCCTTGCGAAGAAGAATGATACAGTCATTTTGCCGTTGACATAAATGAAAATATCAGCTAAATAAACTTGTGTAAACTTACGAGAGTAATCCGAAATTTTTCAATTCAATGAGATAAATCAATAATAAAATTAAAAAAAAAATTAATTATTTATTTTTACACAAGAGAAAAGTGTTCGAAAGCTATCAGAGCGGATCACATACAAAGAAAGGGGAACAAAACCCCGAAATTTATAGTATAGAGTAATATGAGAAACTGATAATAAAACTGGTTCCGACTAGAGAAATAAAATATTATTTGGACACAAACGATTTGGATGAATTAAATGTGCAAATGCAACTCAATTTGATTTATCAATTTAATTACAGAAATAATTATTTTATTTATTTATTTACCTAATAGTACTATTATATAAAAATAATTATAATATGTGTAGAAGCAGTGGCTACTGAGGTCATTGAGTAAGCTTATACGAATTGAATTCCCGCCATCCGCCTGAAAAGGGGTATAGTGATCACTATACTCTATGGCAAAGATTTTCTGACTCAGAAAAAGTATTTCCCTAATATTCTACCATAAGGCAGATAAACTTTGATTAGCGATGCTGATATTCGAAAAGCCGGAGTGAAGGAACTCAACATTTAAATTATTTTCTTCAACATTATTGCATGAGCCCCCTTTTTTAATATATTGACTTGATCCAAGTCTTTTAGACATGAGTGGTTAATCGGTTTCTCCAGCGCAATTCTTGAAAAATTTTCAACTTAATTAAATGGCATGGTAGTTGCCAAAATAGTTGCAATATCTTCAAAAAAGCTTTCTATAGATGAGTTTTTTATTTCTCTAGAGAACACATTTACAAAGAAGACTTTTTCTTCACAAGAAGTTTCTATACGAGACATATTCTTCTTAGCAAAAGGTTTCTATATAAGAAAAACATTTACATCGCAAAATTTTTCTATACAGCCAGCAATTTTTCTTCACAAAAGACTTCTATGCAAGAGACACTTTTTCTTCACAAAAGGTTTCCATGCAAGAAGTAATTTTTGTTCATAAAAGGGTTCTATACAGGAGACACTTTCTCTCCGCAAAAGCTTTTTATACAACACTCTTTTTATAGAATAGACACTTTTTATTCGCATAAGGCTTCTATACAAGACTACTATTTTTTCTCTACAAAATTCCTTTATAAAGTAGATTTTTTCTTCACAAAACTGGTCTGTTAAGGAGACTGTTTCTTTACCCAACATTTTTATTCAGGACACACTTTTTCCTAAAAAAAAAATGTTGTAAATAATTTTTACTTTATAAAGCAGATATACATATTTGTCAGATTGCAATCAGGTTTAATGCCTCGTACCATCGCGATCACATCTCTAACACATATTATAAAGAGATCTCTACCTCATTAATAAATATTTGTAGTTACAATTTTTTTAAATTATTTTTCAACTATTGGCAGCTATTATTTTTTCACCGAACTAAGAATTTTTTAATAACACTTGTCTCAACAATTTTTTTTTTGTTTTTTTTTGTTGTTGTTAAATAGTATAAATTAAAATAATAAATAAGTAGATGTTTATTATACTTGCAATCATGTGACGGCTAAAAAATAAAACTAAATTTAGTAAAAGTTATTTACACTGCGCGACTATCTCGACTATTAAAATTCTATACAAAATATAAAAAATAAGGAAAATTCTGTTTCAGTTTGTACATCATCCAATTTCGTTCAGTTTTATTTAGAACGAAAATTCAAAATATTTCAAGCTATTTCAAATGATTAGCCCATAATAGAACTCTACTTAATCAGAACTTCCAAAGCTTCTCTCTTCCAACTGAGCATATTCAAAAGTCATGCAACCACATATGTGTGCATGATCGTGTATGTGAATGGTGGCTGAGTTACATGGAGATGTGCCCACTGTAATAGTTATGTTTGCAAAATAATAATAGTAATTACGACATGTAACATGTAACATGCAAACACTCCTTCTTATTTACTATTTAGCCTCCTGCCCCCCTCAAACTTTTATTATAAAGGAAAACAATAACAGCAAAAACTTGAAAGAGAAAACCAAATAACACAACACACAAAAAATTATAGAAAGAGTCGCAAAAAGTCCAAAAGTCATGAAATTTTTTCACATTATTTCCGTGTTTCGCGAAATCAAACACAAAAATAGAAAAAATATTCAACATTCAGCATTCAACAACCAACAAACAAAATAATAGAAACAACAATAAAAAAAAAATAAGAAAACCAGCTTTTCGCTGTAAAATGAAGGAGGGTAAATAAAGAAAGCATTAGACTCATGCACAAGCAAGACCTAAACACAATACCAGTGATGTCAACTCAATGCTTTTGGATTCATCTTGAATTTAGGTTTGTTGCCTAATGCGTACAACGAATTCAGCCCAAGAGGTGACACAGTTGTACGGCTATACGCTCCCCCTATTTTGCTGTTGTCAAATTTAATCTCATTTAATTTTTTTCATATTCTTTTTCAGTGCCGTAGCGGATATGGAAAACTTTTTATGTTGGCAACACGCTTCTTACAAATTCCCTTGATAATCCGGTTTCAAACAAAATATTTAATAATTCCCTGAATTTCTTTCATGGCAAATTAATATAATTTCTTAACAATAAACAGAAACAGTGTTGCCATTATATTAAAAAAAGTAAAGCTAAGATTGCGATTTTAAAATTGCGTTTTATTATTTAAGAGCGGATAACACAATTGACTTTAATACAAGAAATAAATTGGCAATACAAATAGAATGGTAAGGATGAAATATTCAACTTATTGAATATCAACAGCTGTTGCCGCCACTTTCAAAATATTTATTAGGAGCTTACATGGCAACAAGTACAGCTGACGCCATTAGTAATAAAAAAGTACGTACATCAATTTCTATTTATTTCGACAAAATTAGGTTTTGTATTATCACAAATAACACGAGAGATCTCACGATCTTGCCAATAATGCAAAGTAGAAATATTAAAGATTTTTACTTTTTAGATGCTTTTATAAAAATCTAAACTTTTATTTCATTATTTTTTTAAGAAACTGGCAAATGAAACTTTAAGCGCTTTTGAAATCCGAAATCACTTTTTAATCCCGTTTATTTTAATACGTTTCTTTTTAGTTTGCAAAAGAGTTGGCAACACAGTACTAACACAGTACGTAACCCTAAAGGTCATGTTTCACTTTCCTACAGAGTCTCCATTCAGCCTCATTTTCAACAGATTTAATTTTTTGTTAAATATGGCATCTCTGCGGCATAAAAATGTCACAATTTTATGGCAAGCAAAACTTATTAAAATTTTCTTGCGAACAGAGTTTTTTATTTTTAATTAAATCGTTTTTGCATGATAGTTTGGCACCAGTAACGCCATTTTCGATGGAATTTTTTTAAAATATGGTACATATATATATGTATTATTATTCAGATACAAAACATTTTCTATATGAAAAAATAAACATTTTTAAAACCTTTTGTATGTATACGAATTAAAAAAAATATAAATAAATAAATATGATTTTTTTCAATTTTTTAAAAATAGAGTCCTCTTTTATGTACATATATGTGAATTCAAAATTAACACAATGTATTTACACCGATCGCCAAAATTGCTACTCTTTTTCTGAAAGTCTAGTACGGAATATAAGACAGTTTTACGTTTAAGAAACTCATAAAAAAAATAATTAAACTAAATAATTTATTAATTATTTTAAAAATAAATGTTAATAGAGCAAAGTTTCCTACACTTCTTCTCTTGACATTCTCGGGAAAAAATCGCTAAAAATGTCTAGATTTCTTGACCAAAAACGCAAATTTTAAAAACAGTCTGTCGAATTGTGAACTCCACATGTTAATCATTTAACAACAACGATTCCAAAAAGTCTACAAGAAAATAAAAGTTAAGTCACAGTCAAAAGCTCGTTGTAAAAAGCTAACAAAAAAAAATTATGAAAGCAAGAAGAATAAAAAAACGTGTTTAAAAAAAAATTAAAGCGAAAGTAAAATTTAAAATTTTTTTCGTTATTTCTTAAAGGCAAGCAGGCATTTGTTTGGTCATCTTTTGGACTTAATGTGGTCACAGGCTTCATACAAAACATGCCAGAAAAGAAATTTATTTTATTTATTTATATTTTTTATTAAATAGGAGATAAAAATTAAATAATTAAATAAGTATTTGTATGCCAGAGAACGCAATTTAATGAAAAGTAAGAAAAATTACAAAAATTTACTAACGATTAATTTTTTGCTGCAATTATTCAAATTGTTTATGTAAACAAAATTGAGTTCCTTTTAATTTATGATTTTAATAAAAAATATGCCTTGACAATTAATTATAAAATGGATCCAATTTCTGAAAAACTTTTTCTTCAATTCGACGTAAACCAAAATTACTGGGAGTGGATAAAAAGCATACGTACATTGTATGCCTTTGAAAGCCTCTCGTGATGTTAGACAAAATACGTTCCTAAATGTTAGGAAATGGTTCCCGACTCTAAGGAAATGTTTCTTAAAAGTGAAAAAATATCAAATCAATAAATTGTTTAATTTTACTTAAACAATTTTTATTTGGAAAATCTTTTACAGCTGATTAGTGGACAACTTCCTTGCTGGCCTTTTGTTTTATCTACATATGCCATGATCCTTGCAAAAGGATATGATTTTTATGAGGACCATTTCTACTTTAACGCTCAATAATGAAAAAATTATTTTCAATGTTAATCCCACAGACGAATGCAAGGAATTGCTAAATAATTTTTTTAAAAACGTATCGACTAATATAAATATTGACTGATTTGGTTTTAGTCCTTTTAATAATAATGAAATTTTATAAAAAAAAGTACGTAAAGTTTCACTTAAATCGAATGTGATTGAAGTTAATGAAACATTTTATTGATTTTTAAACGAAACGAAAACTATCATGATAACAAAAAGCATTTTATGCCGCTGTTGTTGTTGTTGCCATTTTTTAACAAACACAACCTTTGAAGCAGGTATGAATCCTGCCGGCGAACCTCTGGCCTACAAGACGAGGTTCCTATCCACTCGCCTACGGAGCAGCATACAGCCAGGTCTACTTTGCTATACGTTTTAACTACAAATCAATTTTATTTTAAAATGTGTCAATTTAGGTTTCAGGCAATAATTTAACACTAATCGATTCCTCCAGAAATACATTTAATGAAATATGTCCATGTTGAATAAAATAAAATACGAGGTAAAATAGGATTTTGCAGAATATAATTATTTTGCCACAACAACCAAAAAAACCTAGTTTTTGAATTTGTACCCTTGCGGCGGCGCATAAGAGGCCGATGAGGTTAAAAAAAAAAGAAAATAAATAGAAAAAAATAACTGTGGTTGGGTAAATCTGACTGAAAAGTCTCAGGTTTTAGTACCTCATTCGTGATCCTATACAAAATTCAGTGTCATTTATATTCTACAATAAAATAAAAAATGTTAAGAGAAAAAGTCAAGTGGAACCAATTAAAGACCAAGACGATAGAGCCCAGAAAAAAATTAAATTTTGTTGGAAACCCATTCAAAAATTTTTAAACAATTGACTCCTTTTCAAGTCTGCATTTAACCATTCCAGCAGTTTTTTTTACACTATCAGAAAGAAGAAAAAAAATGATGTATGGGAGTGTGCGTTAAGATCTGTGTCTTTTCCCATACCAAGCTCATGATGATGATGATGATGATGATGATGATGATAACCTGAGCTCAGCCAAGCAGTCAACTAGGCAACCAACCATCCAGTCTTAGCAAAAAACAACTGGAAATAAGAAAAATGACTCAAGTCATGGCAGCTTTCCTGTAACTTTAGTATCTCGATGAGATCTTTTTGAAAGTTTCCGCTTTCTTATTCACTCTCACTTTCAAATTAAATTGCGGCTGAGATTTTTCTTTTCCTCTTCAAAATTTCTTGTTGTTGCAGTCTTCATTTCTTACAGCACATTGTTTCTGTAATTATCTTAAGACTTTATAAAGAGCGCTTTTTGGCAGGCTGGCACATATACATACATACATACATACATACAGTTGTGGAACAAATGTACGAATTGCCTTTGCAATAGACCGAGCACTACAGATGGTGCATTTCTTTCCTCACCAGATTAAATTCTTAAGATTATTTCCTCAGCATCATGGTGAAATAATAAAGAACGGTTAGAAACTCGTTTTCGAAATTCGAGCGTTCATAACCTTGCCTTGGACTCAAACCGTAATCAATTAAATGCGTTACGTTTTACTTTTCTTTCTACGTCAGAGTGTTTCTTAGACTTAGACGAATATTTGCAATTCGCTTCGAAACAGCTGATTTAACAAATTGATTTTCCTAATCTGCTGGATTAGGAAAATATTTACGTCATTTACCTTGCTGTCGTTGGATGCATATAGTTCGTATTCAGATTTGGTTTATAAAAGATTCAGAAAACAGATAAAAACCAAATTTAGCCAAATTTTATATTAATAGAGCATATAGAAAGTGATTAAAAAGTCAAATGACGTAACATCAGAGAAATCTAATACATTCCACTGTGACGTAAGTACGAGTAATGTAAATACGTACGAGTATATTCTAAACAAAAATAATAATTTATACGTTTTAAAAATTTCATATAATTTTAATTTATTTTATTTTTGTTCGCTTTACGTAGCACGCCTAGGAACATGCTGCAGTAATTCTTCGTTTCCTCATGTAAATAAGCAAATGTTCATACAAAACCAAAAACACAAAAAAGGGGATTCCCGTTTAAATATAATGGAAATATCTGTGTTTGCGTAGGTAGTCTGTTGATTATGGATTGAAGATCGTTATTACTTTCAAATTAATTAATTAATTAATTATTGGTAATATTAGATTTTAGGTAGCGATATGTACGCAATTAATATTAAAAAAAATTTTATAACACATATGGCCTTTTGTGGCCTTTTGTGGCCTAAAAGTGACACAAAAAAGTTTATAAACACTTTCATAACATAACAATTTTGAGCCGATCAGAGTTGCTTTTGCTTCAATCAGCAAAGAAAAAATGATTTGCACCATTCTTGTATGATGGTGTTGCACAAGCAACATTATTTTGATGCGATTTTTTAAAATAGGAATTATTTATTTTTTATAATTTATTAAAATCAGATTTTTATTTAAATGAGTCGTACGACTGTGTAGGATTGCGTTTTAGGGTATTTAACTATCATAAAGACACTTTTGTGGGCATACGCATGTGCCAAACTTTACTGTAGGGTGTTGCACATGCTCTGAATGCAGCAACTGTATACATGCATTTATCCATATATATGTAAGCCCGTGCATATGCATGCATTTCACGCACACAAAGCCACATACACTATTGCGAAATTTTGCTTTCTATGACGTAAATGTTGCTTCTCTTTTCTTGTCTCTGTTTTTATGCTTCCAAGTCTATTAAAAAGTCTTTCGCTGCATTTCTTTCAGAGTTTCTGTTTTCTTTTCCCATTTAAACCAATTGAAGCGGAATTTGGTTGTACTGCTGCCGTTTTAAACTCAATTGAGTAACACTCGTGCTGATTTAATTTTAAAATATTTTTATTTCTTTGAAACGTGTTTGAGGTGAAGTAACACATTTTTCTTTTTCTTTTTTTTTTTTTTGTGTGTTTTGGTTTGATTAGAAATGAGGACTTGCTTTGTCTGGTCGCATGTGCGCTTGTGCGCATGCGCGCATCTGTGTGTGTGTTCCTTTATTTCATAAAGGTTTTTCATTAACTCTTTTGTTGCATTTCATGGTTGTTATTCTAATAGAAAATTTAATTTTTTTATATGAAATGTTGTGCACAATTTTTATAAATAATTTACAAACAACACGTTTGTTTGTACAAACGATGATATAAATGATGCCTTCTTTAGTTTCTACAAATTTAAAGGCACTTTTTATGTTTGTGTTTTACTTAAAGCAGCACCTGTTTTGTTTCACTTTCAATTGCTAAGAATTTGTTGCAATTTGAGAAATTATATAATTACACAATTCCAAATTATCAGTACATTTTCCACACATTTGAAACTTGCGAGTAACAAAGAGTTTTCTATGGCTGTGATACGTGTAGTTATGAAAGTATGGTCGTATACATATTCATAAATACGAGGGTGACTATTAACTTATTTGAAAAGAACTCAATGTTCAAATACTTATGGTTTCTCAGTTGAAAATATTTTTAAATATTCAATTGATTAATATTTAAAATCTATGCATTGTTTTAATGTGATTCGCAAACATTTATACTCTTAAGCGCTTCAAAGGGACTTGCAGCACTTTCAAAATAAAAGATAACATATTAACTAGAGGATCTGAATTGAAACCAACTAATTTCTTAACAATTAATAGTTTTAAACTTAGGACTGGAGCTTAAGAGCATAGAAGTTATAGGTCCTCTCCTAGCACGTAAGCTTATAATTAAGTTATTTGCCTTATATCTATATAAAAAAAAAATAAATAAAATAAACTTAAGACTCCGTGCCTATTCCTGCAAGATAACTGAAGAAATGTGACACATTATTACATTCCATACAACGACTTCATATTGTATAATAAGCGGGGAAAAACCGAAATCAACTGCTTTAACTACGGCAATTAGTAAAAATAAAAAAAAAAAATAAAGTAAATTATTAAGAGATCTTTTTGGAAAAAGTCTACCACTAAAAAGTACGTCGTATTCATTTCTATCCTCAGCTAATTTTTTTTGAATATGGACTTGCTACTCTTTTAAAGAAAACGGCCCATACAGTAATTGATCGATAAGCTTTCTCTCTTTTCATAAAAGCATTCTTTTATACGATTAAGGCTTAGATCCGAAATTCGCCAATAGAATAGAATCTCAATGAAGTGTTCATAGTGATGACAATATGAAAGACTTTGTGCTGAATCCTTTTAAGGACATCACAAAATAAACGTGAATCTATAAATATTATCAAAAATATGACAATGAAATTATTTTTATAAAATATCTGTTTAAAAACGGGAGCTTTAAAATTTAGTTTCATAACACAATATCGGCGAAAAAATAAGTCAAACATTTCATCAATATGAACAGTACATTTGCCGAATAATCTTTTTGAAGAGGGATTCCCCGCCTCATTCAATGGTAGTAAATTCAAGTCGAATGTTCTCAAATTTTACTACCTGAATCGTTTTCATAATATACGAGTTTTTTAATAACGCCACAAGAAAAAAAAAGTTCTTCAAATATAATATTCGCCTATTTAAGAAAAACAAGTCTTTTAGGATTATTTAAAAAGTTTAACCTGCCCACTGATATTTTAAATGGCCGCAATATATTGACCGTGCAATGCAGCATAATCATTAGTCTTTTCATTGAAGGCTAATATGAATGGTTGGACGAGATATTAACTCTTTTTAATAAAATTTTTATAGAGATTTTTTTTTTTTTGCATTAGTTGATGCCATTTGCAGAGCAATGGGCTTAGAAAAAAAAAATGGCCACTTATTAGGAATTATTATTATTTTTTTGTAATTAAATAATTAATTTTTGTAAGGAATAAATTTAAGAAACTTTTATAAATTAAAAAAGTCGCCAAATTATTTGTAGCTCTTGTTTAATGCTTTAACATACTATCAAATCGAGGGCGAAAACGTAAGAAAATTTTATATTTTATTTCACGAATGGGCTTTAACATGAAAATTAATACTTCACATATATCGAAATATTAATGAAACATCATAGAAAAACAATTTTCTAAGCTTTTCCATATGAAATATAATCCATTAGCAGCAATGAAATGGGGAATAGAAACTACAATAGAATAGAAACAGTCGAACTTCCATAAGTCGAATTACTATAACTCGAACAAAATCAAGAGTCGCTAGCGCTTAGTGCTCAAACTATATACAATTTTACTTCCGTAACTCCAACTCCTTGAAAATGAAAGAAACGCCACGTGCCTTCTCTAAGTCGAATTTTTCGTAGAAAGAATCCCACTTTTTCATGGTCTTTATTTTCTCTTTATTTGAGGAATCCCATATTTCGTCTAAGAAATATTTATTTTATTTTTAAGTTACGGAAACCCTTATTTTTTGGGGAATTATTAATTTGGGGGGAATAGATTAAAGTGTATTTCATAGCATCAAAGCATATTTTAAAAACTTTGCCAATTGAACAAAAATTCAATCAGAGAAAGAAATTGTTTAACACATTAGATTCCTTTAAAATTTTGAATTCGTATCTACAAGGCAATGAAGTGACAACTGATGATCACTTTAAAATGTTTAAACAAACTGGAATCTCTTTTCAATTTAGAGCAAATGAAAAGGTGAATTTGTACTGTAATTAGTAGATTTTGAAAAAATTCTGTAACTCGTAGTATCCATAAGTCGCAATTTTCTTTTTTTGCGTATAATGGAGATTCGACTGTTATTGAACACAACGATATTTATTTGAGTTTTCACTCTAATTAAAAATTTTTTCCAATAAGCTTTTTGGCCAATTTGATATAAAAAGAGATAATGCAGCAATCATTTATTGCCAAATATTTCGCTCAGTGTACAGCAGAGCTTATTGGAACACATTGAAACACATTGTAACATATTTTTAAATTATAATTAATATTGTACGAAAAAATAATTTTATTAGAGAAATTAAGAAATAAATTATTGTGAATACATATTAAAGACAACGCAACGATGCTTTTGCTTTTAAGTTTAGCGAAAGCCAGATTTCAGTGTGTATTTAAATTTCTTTTTCCTTCAATGAAAGAAGCATTCAATAACAAGCTGTAGCTCAAGGCTTACTTCAATAATAATAATTATTATTATTATTTATTTTTTTTTTTGTTAATTTTTTTTTTAATGAATTTATCTAAATCAAACCAAACACATCGAATTATAATTAATAAAAAAAAACCCCTGCAGGTCATTAAACAAAAAACACACAAACAGAAACAGAAATAGAAACTCAAGCACAGGCAAAGTTTGGAAAAAGAAAGATAAATTTACCGTTTGTTTTGCAAATGAACCCCAAAAATGGAGATTTCCTGCCTGAAAACAAAAAAAAAGAATTTGAAAGAAAAATAAAAATTAAGTAAAGCAAAAATAAAATAGTATAAAATAATGAAATTAATTTTGTGGTGTGAATGGCGTTCGTTTCTTTCTTTTAATATTTTGCGAAAAAGAAAAACCAAATAATGTCAGAACAAATAAATCAAAAAGCAGTAACAAAAAGAATGAAAGTAAAGGAAATCGCAGGTTAAGGAGAAGAAAAAAAAACATAACAAAGAGTTTAAACAAAGATTTTTATTTTTTTTCTTTTTTTTGGATTTTTTAAAAAGTTTTAAAGCAAAATCTGCATACAAACAATTACACCGAAGTAGCACACGCGATTTGATTATAATTGCAGATGTGTGAACCCAGTGAAGTTATCTTTGACCAATTCAGTGGAGAGCCATAAGCAAGGCATCGAGTAGAAGGCATGAAATAATCTTGGGAGCTTTTGCCAAAAATGTTAGGGCTTGCTAAGTCATTTAAGCCATTAGCAAATGCTCACTGGGCAACTGCACATACAAATCAATAAAAATGAAGTGCTCAAACTTGGCTTAAAGTTATACACACACCTCTTAAGCTGTATGCATTTCAGATAAAATTAAAAAACGTTATACTTTTACTTTCAGTAGTACTTTCACTCAAAATTACACAAAAAAAAAAAAAAAAAAAAAAAAAAAAAACAATTTTTTATTCTTCGAAATACAACTGCGAAGATAAAAATGCTAAAAACGGCTTAAAAGTGGCCATAAATTGAAATAAAAGATCTGAAAGTTTAATGACAACACATAACATATTGTCCTTTCCTTTTTATATAGCCCACTGCGATCTTAATCTCGTCTCAGTGTCATAATGCAGGGCACAGTGGGAAAGGATGACCAAAATTAAATAGTAAAATTTTATTTCTTTTTTGAAATAAAATCATTTTTTTTTTTAATTTAGATAAAAATGTAGATTGAAGTTGACCAATTCTTTTTAATTCCAGGATTATGTAGAAAAAAAATTTTTTTTGTATATATTTTGAGATCTTAGACATCATAGAAAGTTTCGATCATGCATATGAAAAAGACGTTGAGAATTTTCTGCTGATCATTTAAAGATGATCAACGGATGTTTAGCCAAATGCTTTTCCGAAAAGCGTTTGGCTGAAAAACTAGATCAGCTCATTTCATTGTCACATGCTCATACATACACACAAACTGGCTATACATACACAATTTCATGCCGAATTTATTTAGGCCACATTCCTACGCATGCAACAAAAATTGTTCTGTTGAATAAGCGTTTACAGAACACAATATCCAGACCTCGCCTCAAATCTGTAGCTTTTAATACTACTTATTACACCTGAGCAGACCCACTGTAATCGTTAAAAACAAAGTGACATACGAGCCATGCATAAACTTCTTACAATTTGGCAAATCCCATACAGGACAAAAGCAAAAGCCAAAAAAAAACAAAAAAAAAAAAAAAAATGCCAAACAGTAACAAAAGAAATAATAAATAAAACTTAAAAATACCATTTAAAGAAAGTAAAGCCTACGAAATAAAAGCTTATGCTGAAGCACACATGGAACGGCAGAAACTGGGACAAGTAGTGCGGGAAAAAAATTTATAAAAAAAAAAGAAACAAAAATCTTTAAAATTACTCGACATGCAAAAGACACGATAAGGCAACTTTAAAAGAATCTTCGCCATTTATTGTATCTTTTAAGTTGGCTTTTTATTACGAATAAAGAAGCTGACAAATGAGAGATGTTGCCTGTTGAAAATAAAACATTATTTTTATTGTCGTTAAGTAATTAAATATCATTTACATAATTTTAATCTACCGGTTTTATTGCTTTTACCTTCTTTGCCTGCTCTTGCCAGTCGCTGTATGCGCGTGTGCGTGTGTGTGCGCGTGTGCGTGTGTGTATGACTGTTAACTGTTACAAGTTTTACTTTGAATTCAAAGCTGGTTTTTGGGGTTTCACTTTCATTCACTAGAAGCGCAAATCATTTTATAACAATTATAATTATCATCATTAACATGTTAATCATAATTATGTTGGGGACTACCTTAACATTTTTATTTTTATTTTTATTTTTATTTATATTTATATTTTTAATATTTTTCATAATTTTTTTTTATAAAAAAATTTTTACGTTTTTTGGTCATTTTTTTTTTTTTTTTTTTTTTGTTTTTTAAATGGATATTTTTTCCAAATTGTTCATGTTTTACTTTTTAATGGGTTATTTGATTTCAACTGAACCATGGCAAAAAGAAGATGAGTAAAATGCTCGTAAAGAAGAATGCGGAATACAACTTTCACTTATTTCGTATGTATACGAGTGCAGCCTTATAAAAGTGTATGAATAATATTTTCAGCTTAAAAAGTTTTGCTAATTAATTTATAGTTTCATCTTTTTTTTTTTTTCTTTTTTGTAACTGGCATAAATTAAGGCTGGCGATTTGCTTAATAGGTCAAGAATAAAGATATTTTTGAAATTAAAAGAAATTGTTTAATTCAATTGTTTTATATTTAATACGACTTTCAAAATACGTAACGGCGATAACATGATGTATTTTTGAGCTACAGGGAATTACACATGAGAAGTCATAAGAAAATTGAATGCAAATTCTTCTTATCGACTTGCTTTCAATTAAAACACATGACGCGATTGTATGCAGGAAATAATTTTGTTCCAGGTTGAGACAACGTTAGCCAGGAAGTCTTCATTCAAGGACTCGGAAGGAAACCTTTAAGAGCTTTCCATGCAAAATCTTTTTACTTTCCCAAAGGGTAATAACACCAGCAATATAATAATTTTTTATTTAAAATAACGATGTATTTGACCACTATGGAGTACCACTGAGTGCTAAGGCAGATCATGAGGGATATCAGAGTAAAGCTTCTGCATGTAGTGCTTTCAATGACTAGAAATTTCATTTCCCATACGTTTCTCGATATTAAGATCATTTCAGCAAGGACCACTAGTTTTCTCCTTACTCCACTTGGAAAAAAAGTGTTCCTCGAATTTGAATATACTTGACTCATGGCAACCATGTATAATTTTCCAATTATATATCAAATACTTAGAGTTACGTAAAGAGTGAGTGTAATTATAGTTTTTCTTGCATTATTGCAGAAAACCGATTAAGTAAAATGTTGTGGTTGCACGTTTCAAGAAAAAGAGAAAACACTTTCCCTATTAAGTTTTGTAACGTATAAAATGTCTAATAGTTTATTTAAATATTTTTAATAAATTAATGTAAACGCAAGTATACAATGAAAAAATCGGCTAAATAAATATTTTCAATCGTATTTAATAAATATTGCGCAACCATAAACAAATAATAATTATATTATCTAACAAGAATGCCCCTACTGGTCTACAAATGAAATGGAAAGTGAAAATGAAATAAAACTCATGCACTTGTATATTAAATGCAACTGCGCACATGCGCAATAGCATGAACTACATTTCATGCAATTTTGCTTGTTGGCAATACGGTATAGCACGTTTGTTCGTATTTTTTTTTTTTTTATAATACAGAAAATAAACGTGTCCAAATTTAGCCTCGTTTGCTATCAAGGCAAAATAAATGCAATTATCGGTGGGTAAAGTACAAGCAAAAACAATACAGACAATAACAACGTAACGTAAACAATACAGTAAAGCTTTTTATAGCTTTCCAAATCAATTCGAAGGAGCTTCACATCAACTTAGTTAAAAAAGTTCTGTAAGAAAAACCAAAATGTATCGGCGTAATTTGTTGCCAATTTTCCTTTCTAAGACCAAAACGGAGCGGTTTCCTTCCACTCATGCACTGAAATGTGCCTGAATTGCAACAACATGACTAGAAACTGTATGAAAATTTTATATCTCTCACAATTAAAAAACATATAAAAATGTAACATTTCTTTCATAACAAAAATTAATATTTCCAATAATATTTCGTCAACTATATTTTGTAGTCGTTTAAAAATTTTCAAATATTTGAAAAAGCATCACAGCTTAAAAAGGTTTATAGTTGTAACTTTTACTTTTTATTGCATCCACAATGATCTATAAAATCTGGTTAAGAAACAATGCATTTTACTTGACTGCTAAGCACAATAAATGCATGATTGCATTACTTTTTTCACTGTTTTCTCTGACTTTTGTTCATAAAGATATGTTTTCTGTATTAATTTATTTAAATGCAAAAAGAAATTATTATATAATAAATTAAAAGCAAAACAAGAGGATTATTTCTGTATTATATTATACATTGTATTCCAGTATGTTTTGGTTGATTTATTTATTTATACCTTGCAATGTTTCATTGCATTAATTTTGCTCCTAATTCATTCATTCATTGACGTCAGTGTTTCTTCCCAGCAAACACTTCAGTTCGAACTCGAATTTTCACTAAATGGTTTAATAGCAAAATTTATTATAAAGTAAACGCTATTCAAAATTATTTCAATTCATGTCAGAGTACTCTGTCTTACTCTGTTACTCTGTGTTGCGTTTATTAGAATTTCTGTCACACGATCTCACCAACTTTAAATTATTTTTTTTTTATTTTTTTATTTTATTGTTCTACCATATATCAGCTTATAATAGTAACAATTTTTGAGATTTTATATGTATTCTATATTGCACCAAATGTTCCATATGTTAGAGTAAAAACGCTATCAATTTCTTATGTCTAATTATTCTATAGGAAAAAAGGTAGTTAAAAACCTATCTGTACATCATTGCGGGTAAGTTTATAAGACAGCTACTAACACTATCTATATGGATAAATATAGATCTCTTAGTTACTGTGACACTAAACCTCTTAAATGCGTATAGTTTGAACTTCTGCATTTACTCTCAAATGACAGAGTTAGATCAGTTATACAGTGTTCAATGGTCTTCTGTCCGGATTTGCAATGCAGATCGGCGGTAGGATACCACTGTACCAACTTTAAATTACTTTCTAAATATCTCTATCAAAATCCATACAACTTATTTTAAACTTCATAATTTTCTTCAGGTAAAACTTTTTCAGGCCATGATTCACTATCCTACACAATCGTACCTTCTGTCCCATATGGCATGTGTGTTGAAAGAATAGTATGCTATGGCCTAAAAATGCATATATGTGACAAATTTTTTCAGAGTTGATTAAAATTAAATTTACATATTTTAGTTTGTATAATATTTGTCGCATAGTGTATACCAGGAGCGCTATTTTCATGCGATTTTTTCATATAAAATATCACAAAAAATCACAAAATTCACAAAAAATCACAAAAATCAAAAAAATTTGAATCACAAAAAATGTTCATATGAATGAATCGTACAACTTGTGTTCTTTTGATGAGCACTACTATACTTCATGATCACCCCTTTAAGTATATACAATCAAAATACCCAGCAATCATTATAATACTATTTATTATTATTTTGTTGAAAGCGAACGAAATATAAAAAAAAAATTATTTAGTTTTACACCAACCCAATCAATAGAGGCAATAGAAGAGGAATATAAAAACGACATATTTTACATCATTGGAAAGGTATTCAAGTGGGTTTTCAGGAAAAAAAAATCAAGTTAATATTCTTAAGTCGAGAATAAAATTGTTTGTGTAACTAAATTAAAACAAACGACTGGTTAAGAGTTGAGTGTAGAAGAAATACTGCCCTCAAACAATTTTTTTATAAACTCCGATCTCTATTACGTTACGTTACTGGACTTTGTGCTACGATATTATGACAGTTTAAACGAGTTTTAAAATAAATTAATAATGTACATATGTGAAATGATAAAAAAACTTGTATTTATGTTTGTTGGGTTGCAGCTCACTGCATGTTAATCTGCGACCACATGTGTGTATTTGAGTTATTATGTTATATTTTATTATTATTTGATTTGGTTGGCTTGTCTTGATTTGTCGGATTGTGTTTTTCTTTTTTCGAAACTGAAAGTGTTACACTTTCATTCATTTTTTATTGTCGCTGATATTGTTATTGTTTTTGTTGGTTTTGCTGCCGTTGTTGTTGTTGCTGTTGTTATGGCATGATTATTATGTAGTCTTTGGTTTTGTGGCATTTTAATTTTCTTTGGTATGCATACACACACACACACACACACACACACACACAACCATACGTTAGTGCATATCAGTGAACTGCAACGAGTAGTAAAATATTGTTTGTACTAGAGTTGCACTCAAAAGCTCGTTGCACCGAAAGTTTCAAATTAAAATTAAAAAATAATTAAATTAAGAAAAAAAATTAATTAATTTAATTAAAGGAATTTCAATACAAGTGTTAGAAATGTAGTTTTATTATTGTCTGCCTAATACAAGATTTTCAGTACGAGGGAGTCGTACTATTCATACTTGATGCCAGTCTCCGATAAATGATTACGTGCTAACACAGTAAAAAGTAATGCTATAATTATGCTAAACAATTTTTTTATTTTATTTTTTTTTTGTTTAAATAAAAATGCAATTATTCCGTATTTGTAGGTAAAACGGAAATTTATAGTATGTATGTATATGCAAATATATATACATATATATACTTATATGTACATACATATATATACGGCCAGTAGAAATGAGACTTGTAATTAACTTGATACGTACATATTTGAAGAAGGGTTTTTGCTGTTAACATATACATATACATACATACATTTGAAAGAGAGTGGCTTCGCTTACCGCGATACCATGTCAGTTTATTGAAGCGGACTCCTTCCCTTGGAGTACAATATGAGTATCAATTTGCAAAGCAGTCACATATAATATATTGTAAATATCCATACATACATACATATGTATATACATATATATGAATATGTTGTGTCCATTCGAAATGCCAACTAAAAATTGTTTCTAAATAAGATTCAGTCCTATTCTAATACGAAGCATATTACAAAAGCAGTTTCATTTCTTCAATTTCTCATTTCTCCTTTGAATTGCAGTAACACATAATTTAATTTAATCATTGAAAATATCAACAATAATAATAATTCTCGTATTTTAATTATTTTTCAAGACTTTTAATTAATTTATTTCTGCAATTTTTTTTTTATTAAATTATTATGTTAAATCCTTATTTGAGATATTACGGATTAGTTTTTGGAAAATTTTGCATAATATGACTGGAGTTGTTAAAGGTTTACTCGTTAAATGAAATGGAGGCATCTACACCAGCGTTATGCCTACGTTTTTGATAAAAAGAAATATTTATAAATACTTCCTTTTTCATACATATATATTACTTTCATATTAAACATCTCATATATTAATACCAGTAATAGCAAGATATAAGATTTCGCTTATAATTCTCGTTTAGTTGTTGTGAATTTTTTCGTAAACATTCAAAGCTGAAAATCGTATGCCAATGCAAAGAGCGATATATAAATTACACGACAACTAAAAAGGGGATGTATCAAAGAGGAATTAAAATATATAAAAGATATTTTAAGGAAATACTTATTGCTGCCTAATAAAAAACAAAAAAAAAAAAAATTAAACAACTTACGATAAAGGAATAGAACATTTCAAAATGTTTATGAAAAATGAAAAATACGAATAATAATAATAAATACTGTTCGGCGATAACTTTATGAGAGAGGGGAATGCTTATAAAAATTACCTCACTGTCATCTTAATTGACGTTTGTATAGTCTGTGGCCTCGTCTCCATAACTAAACTTAATTAATTAAATTAATTAACTAAATTAAGAAACGTTTATTATGAGTTTCAAAAAATCAGTTTTCTGCAAATTTTGTGAAAATTTTAAGTAAACTTTTTAAAAATTTTAAAAAAATGAATTATAAATTAATAATAAAAGAACCAAATCAGTTTAATAATAGTATAAGCAATTTATTGTTTTTAATTTATCAATTTCCTTTGCAAGATAGTTTCAAGGCCATATATTTCCATTAAAAGGAATCAATTATTATTAGTTATTAGACATAATTGTATAATTATTTCTAAATACGATTAACAGTTAAGAAAATTCCCTTTCAAGCGATTAATCTACAATTATAAGTAATTTGTAATTATTTATCGCACGCGTGCCTACATACATACAGACATACATACATACATACATATGTACATACGAAAGCATTTATTCAAATATACCACTTTCAGGTGAGCTTAATTCAAGTTGAGTATTCACAAAAGTAAAATGGTGAAGTGTAAATTTTTTTTTAATTAAAAATTAGTTAATTTTTTTAATTAGTCACGAAACGTGTGTGAGCTTTTATTTGAACAAGAAGTTTACGAAAGAAAACTTTAAAGTAACAAGTGCTCATAAGCATTTTGAGCACATTTAAGCTGCTCTGCATACAAATCAGTTAAGTGAAGAGACATACACAACGAAAGCCATACAAACAGATGGTTTATTATGCGATCTTAATTTCAAACAAGTTGTTGAATGTATGAAAGCACATACACACAATCACACTAGAGCATATACATACATAAGTATGCATGTAAGTACCTACGAAACCAACAACAATGTAAACAAGCGGTTGCGCAATCGTTGAAGAAATGCAACGAAACGTGCAAAAAAAACATTAAAACATCAACATGAAAAATAAACTTTTTTCCACAACAGGTACATTTTTGTAGTTGTTGTTGTTTAAAAGTCGAAAAGCAGACAAAAAGAGAAAAAAGGCGACTAATAACGAATCAACTAAAAAAAATCAGTGAAAGTGTAATATTTGGTGTGTCTGCTCGTTTCCTTCTTTATGTAGCACAAAAGCTAAGCTTGTGTGAGTGTGTGTGTATGCGCCTGTAGAGTGTAGGGAAATGAAAAAACCCAGTTATTGCAGATTGCAATTAGGAGTATGCGCACACACACACACACATATGATGTATGTACATACGTAGGAATGTATGCAGAACAAAAACACTCTCAACAATATGACTTCCTAAATTCCTTCAGTTATCCTTTTTGTTTCTTTTTCTTTTGAATTTGGTTGCAAAAGAAATCCTTCTCAGAGACAGATTGTGATGTATAAAGGTATATAAACAAATCTAACCGATCGAGAAATAATAGACGTGTTCCAAATAGAAACAAACGTAAAACTATTTACTTTTATTTTCTTTATTATTTACTTGGCCTCAACTTAATTTTAAATGCACTCATGGGTCATACAAGTTTTATAAATATAATTAACAATGCTCGGTATTAAGTGGAACTTTTATTGATATCTCACAGATGTCGCTGGCCGAGTGAGTTTGTCAAGCACAAATGAATACAGATCATGAGCTTAATCGATAGTCACTTGTAGCAATCAATTTATATCGATGATATATTTATATCGATGAAACCAGCAATTGCACCCTTCTTGGTACCCTCGGCAGCAGTATTTAATCGGCGAAGTAAAAACAATAATTAAAATCTCTAGAATTAAGCTCTGTTCGAGTTCGGGGGGCGTTCTAAAAAAATCTTTGTTATCTCCGCAATCTCTATAGATTTCTCTTAATTACTACACAAGGTATTGGGTGCTGGTCTTAGAAAACACAACATTATGCTCAATGCCGCCCTATTATGGGCTTATTGTGCTTAACGTTGAATATGCACTATCGAACATGAACGACATACTTAATACCGTCATCTTCCTGTTGCCCGACACTGAACGTCAAATATTGTTATTCGACTGACGACTGTGTCTGGCAAAAAATTTTAGTCAAGAATTTTATTTCCACTGGAAATTATCATTGAAGTGATTTTTTTTTTAAAAAAATTTATCTTCCAGTAAAATGCAACGCTGTCTTTCAGAAATTTCCCTTTTACTCTAGATCTGCCTGTGTTTCCCCATCCTATATTCGCTTACGGAATTCCATTTATTTTTTAATTTTTGTTTAATGAAGATTTTCTGTAGCCAACACGAAAGCCAGTTTGCTCAGCCAATGATGTCACTCAAGTTTGATAGTGCGTACCCCACTTAAAGTAAACTTCATTCCTTTAGCTTTCTAGTTTTAACTATTTCCTCAAAATACTGCACTCTTCCATTGATTATTTTTAATTTTATTTAAAAAAGCTCAACACGTAATGGCTCGGCTTGCATTTTATGTGGCAGTGTTATTTTAATATATTACTTACTTATTTGAAATTATAATGGCGGGACGGATGGATTGCTTTTGTTATTAAATTTATAAATACTAGCATATTATGAATTAAACAAATCACGTTATATATAACTTGAGCTTAAATGCAAAAGGTGTTGCGGCTACAAAAGCTCTCGTGTTTATTGCCAAATAATTTACATTAATTTAATTCAATATTTTATTACTTTATAAACAAAGAAAAAATAATGGAAGAGAGATTCAGCGAGTGAGTGATTGACAAAACAGCCCCATTTCAATGGCACATGATTGATAGGTTTTCATAGTGTCCCTTTTGCTGTCGCTAATGCTTTCATCCTTAACAAGCTGCCGGCTATTTTAAAAATTGTTTAATATTTCAACTCGAAAAAAAACAATAGAATTCAATTTCGATTAAAAAAAACATTTCATTATACCAGATCTCGAATTTTCCAGTAAATTATGATATAAAACCCCATTTACACTAAATAAAACTATTAGCAATTAGGTGACCACACTTCAAAATAAAAGCAACCCAAAACTATTTACTTTTATAAAATTATTTTTCTGGGCCTCAACCGCATTCCATAGTGCCAGTTTTTGCCGCAAGAACCAATTCTTTTTTAAACAAAATTTAAATGCACTCACTTGTCAAACCAGCAATGAACAAGGATGAAGAGTTCAATCCCTACATGCGGCTGGCAGAAAATAATAATATTCTTCATGTGTTTATTCTATTTCATATGTAATAATAACCTCTTTATTTCGATAAGCATATCAGAATTTTTATATGGCCCGAAAGGAAACACTGGCTATAAACGTTTTTAGTAACCGTTCAATGTGGACTTTTTAAATAATTTAAATTATCATACTTTCGATTAGCAATAATTTATAATCGATAGCCATAATAATAGAAGATATATATATATATATGTATATATAGATATATATATATATATATATATATATATATATATATATATAGATATAGAGATGGAGAGAGATATAAAGAGACTGATACTTGTCAACTTGTATATAGCGTGAAGATATCAAAAATAGAACGTAATGCTTTTAACACTACTAAATATCGTCAAAGGCAACGAAAAGTCGTTATAACACAAATTAAACGCGGCCAACTACGGTCATATGATACATTGTAACAGCTGAGAACACTGCGAATGTTACGAGGATACAATGAGGAAAAGCAGATCAAACATTAATCAAACTAAGATCGACGTGTTATGGAACAGTTTTATTTAAAACGAAATATAAGAAATTTCTATTCTTTCTCTTTCGAGGCTCTCTTGTTTAGCCGAAAAATCCATTTGTAATGTCTTTGCATATGAATTCTTACCAAATGAAATTAGTTATATATGCACATCAGCTGTTTTGTATCAGCTGAGAAAAGCAATCATACATTCACATCAGATGAAGCACAGAGAAAAATTCCAGATGTTAAGAGATTCTGTACTATTGACATATCAGGAGAATAAAATCGAAAAATTTAACGCCAGGTCAACAATAATGCTATTAACGATCTGCTCACAACTTACGCTCTCAAAAGATAATGCTTTCTTTTATAACTGGCTGGCATCTGGCCCCATTATGGTATTATGCTTCCGTCCCAATTCTCTCCTCGCAGTCTTCTGAATCTTTTACCCATGAAACTCGTTGATATGAATGGCTTACTTTGCCTCAGCTTGTGGTTCACAAAAATGTTTTGCCAATTTGTAACAACGATTGCATTTTTTAAAAAAGCTTTTTTTTTTTTATTAAAATCCTTAATAATACTTAAGCTTTAATCGGTATAAATTAAAAATACACACATGCTGGTAAAAGCATGCTTTCAAACCGTTTAAGTGTTATAAATTCAATTTCCATTACGATATTTTTCTTGTGCGCAACGTAAAAGCGCATGAATGTTGTTGTCATGACTTTGCAGCCAATTTTCTTTTCAGCGTAAAGTCAACGATTTCTGTTGTTGTTTCATTATTAAAAATATATTGGTCACTTCCTTATATATATTTTTTTTTTTTTTAATAATTAGTTTAGTAAGTTGTGTTATATTGTTTTTATGTTTCATGTTCATTTTGATTTCTTTAAAAAAATTTCTATTTCGATTTTGATCAAAACATGGCTGTTGAAACATTTTTTACATTGAAAACTGGGTTATTAAGTTTCCCATGTTGTTTGTTTTTATTTTCTTTTGCGTTTTTAAGGAATTATTTTTTTATCTGCTTTATATTACGTGAAATCTACTTATACAAGTTAAGTGATGGAAAATCAATGAATTTTAAATAAAAAAAAAAAAAAATAAAAAAACTATTTATGACGTAACTCTCATGGAAATTAAAACGTAATTTCCTTAAGAGAAGACACGTTTTGTGTGTTCGTGTTTGCGTGTGTAAGTGAACTATGATGAATAAAAAATTTTTCTAACATTTCTTTCTAATGCAATGGAGAAGCGAAAATGCAAGGCTCTTATAAGTCTAGTGAAAAATTAAATTGAATTGCGGCATAAAAAAATTTTTATAGGGCAAAAAATTTTTTTATAAATTTTATACTAAATTTATAAAAAAAAAAAATTTTTTTAGTATAAAATTTAGTATAAAAATTTTTTTTCCTTAAACTTTTTGTAAAATTAGATTGATATTTAGAATTATAGTGATAGCTTTGGCAAATATCTTTTAATGAGAGAAAATACTCTTTGCAGCTCTTCATTTGCACAATTAATTTGTTCATGCTATTAACAAATTTTTTCATTGAAAATGTTCTGGTGAAAATGGAGACTGCATTCTTAAGCATTCTTTATGAAATAATTTAATTTTATATGTTTTTCAAAAATGAAAAACGATACTTCTATACCAAGAAACTAACCTAAAGCATTCGCCTTGTTGGCAAAAACTATCCCCGCTTACAGTGTTTCATTTATTTGATAATGCCTTATTATGCTCTTAATAAAATGTTGCATTGAATTAATGAAATTCAGGCGTGAAGAAGATGAATCGGCCAGCGTCTGTAAGAAGAGTCTATTAGGGAGCTTTTGTGATTTAAAATTTTTAGACTAACTGAACAAAAGTAGATCTATTTAAAGAAGACTGCAAATATTGGAATTCGTTCAGCTGCAAATGTGCGAATTGGTAATGGAAACGGTGGGGCAGCCATTTAGCTGATCTTGTTTTCCTTTATTAATGGCATACTTCCCATTATTTCGCTTATTGTCAGCAATTTTTTCTGCTATGGAACATATCAGTAATGGAAAAGCTGGCAACATTCAAAATAGATCTCTGAAGTTCATGCAACTCAACAGCAATTGGCCAAATTACAAACCGGCATGACAACCCGATGCGACAACTGAACGAGAAAAAGTCAATCGCCTGCATACTTGCAAGCGTTATATTTACAAGTCTTGGCTTTAATCTTCAAAATATTCTGAAAAATATAATATATAAATAAATTCCTATTTGCATACACACATATGCATACATATGCATGCATATGCATTTTTGACCATGGAAAAAGAATTTCGAACATTTTAAACTTTATTTTGTTAAAAAAGGCGGAAAGTGAGGCATTTCAAGCAGCCCCATTAATCGTACACCATCATTTTCTTTATATTTTTATATTAAATGAGAAATAAAAATTTGCAAAAAAAAAAAAAAAAAGTCATAAACATTAATAAGTCACTTTCAAATAAATAAACGATTATTTTTACATTTCTGTATTGTGTTCAAAATGTTGTTTGGCTTTAATAAAAACTAAAGTTTATAAAAAAAGAAAAAAGTTAATCCACTCACACACACACACACACACGCATGCATACATGAAATTGCCGAAAAAGTGAAAGTTTCACGTAATTTTTTTGTAAATAATTTTTTTTTCTACTCTTGAGCATAAAACACACGTACACATACAAACAAGCGATGGCAGCAATTTAAAATGCTACAACGCTTTAAAGACGGACACACACACACACACGTATAACCAAATAAACAAATAAAACGGCTAAACAAAATTAACAGCAGAAGCAGAAGCAGGAGCAGACAGACAGGCAGTTAACAAACCTTTGCCACTCTTAACTTTTGGCGGGGAGGAAGAACGGTTGTTGTTGAGCCGGCAAATCATAAATAACGACCCACAAACAACAACAACAAAAAGACCTCTAACAACATTTACTAAAAAGAGGGGGGGAAAACGACAATAACAACATCGTTTAAATAACGATCAACGAATATTACGTCGTCTATAAACATTTTTTGCTTGCACTGCCGTGTTTGCAGTGATGAGACTGACTGCATTTTTGTTTATTTTTTTCTGGTCCACCAACAAACCCAACAAACGAAACCGTTTGATCTGAAAGCAATTAAAAAATCTTATTTATAACCGAAAAAATATATTATAAATATTTTGAAATTAATTAGAATTGCCCTGGTTTTTGCAAATGCGTATAATAAATGTGTGTGCTCTCCCTAAGAGAGCTGGACTTATTTAAATTTTGAACTCTAGAACGTCATTCGCAGAAAAACTGATTAATAAGATAAAGCAAAGCAATTTTTGGTGCCAAAATTATGTGCCACTCCATCCTGTCTTTGCGCCATTATATTTCCTTGCATCTGTTATATTTTATTTGCCGAATCTTGCGATTTGTTGACGATAAGTTGCTTCTGTGTTTGATATTATTTTACTTAGCTGTTCCCACTTCTTATTGTCACATTGAAGTCTCCCTGAAAGAATAATTTTTCTCTGCTACTGAACTCTTTTTTTTTTTTTTTTTTTTTTGAAGGGGTTAAAAAAGTTCCGGGAATCTTAATTCAGTTACAGATTACTTTAGTATTTAGAAAGATATTGCAATGCCTTCTAAGCTTTCCTCCAAGATGTAGTAAAAAAAATTAACTGGCGGAACATGTGCTTCCTGTTAATTTTTATTTAATTATTATTTATTTTTTAATTTTTTATTTAACGTTGCCATCCCCATCATTGTCGAGGAGTTGAACTTGCCCCTGAGAGATAAATTATTTAAAATTATTTATAATTTTCTCTAAAATATTTACAAGTGTAATTAAAGCGTTTTCTCAAGTCGTATGAGACTGTTTCGTTGCAATGCAAATATGTTTGGTGGGTGATATTGAGTCACACTTGCCAACAGAGTTAAGTTTTGTTAAACTTAATGAAAGTGAAAACAGGCAGCAAAGGAAATACCTTTAGCGAGAAGTTAAGCTTTTAATAAGACTCTATTTAAAAAATTGAAAAAGTCTACGGTTACATGGTGTTTAAAGGGAGAGTCAAGTTAAGGAGCAGCTCGCTCAAAGGCCAACAGACAGGCAGGCAAGGCTGGCAAGGCTGGCAAGGCAGGCTGCCAAGCACGTTAAGCAACAAACACACACACAAAAAGCAGCAATGACGTTTGTTTACGTAGGTTAAGTTGAGGTTCATATTGCAGGGAACAAACAAAAAAAAAAAAAAAAAAAAACAGATAACTTTGTTAAGATAAACGAAATAAGACAAAATGTTTCTTTTAATATAAAAACGACTGGGCGCATGTGTAACTATGTGGTTGATTTGTTTTGTATGTGAAAAAAGTTACAAATGTCACAGCTGACATTTAATGAAAGAAATACATACATTTAATGACAACCACACTACAAGATCATACAATTATTGACACTAAACAAACTGGCTCAACGTGAATGAAATAAAATTGAAAGTTGACTTTTTTCGTTGCCTGTTTTCGAACTCACAACGAACAGAAAAACTCTATTGCAGCAAAATTAGCAAAGAGTCATGGCAGGAACCCTTAATAAATGTAATGCTGAAACGGCAGTCGCCTCTCTGTATGACGGTCTGCTGAATTTTGAATTTCCTTAAGACATTTAATTTCGGCTGCTTCAGTCATTGTACGAGTATTTCATTAATTTTCAATGTTGACATTTATTGACTTTATTTTTATTGGTTCGTTGCAGAAATTTTTATTCCCATTTTATTGGTCTTGAAGGCGAAACGAAAGCCGTCGATCGATAGGAAAAAATTGTATATAAAACAAAAAAAAAAAAAAAAAAAATAGAGAAAGAAAAAAAACCGAAAAAGAAATGTCATGGTGAAGGTGATTGTTTAAGTTTTTGATAATCTTTGACTTGTTGCTTGTAAAAGTCATAAACTATTTTATCTGGCTGTCTGTTCCACAATACTTTTGCTGCCAGAGTGGTTGGCTTTTGAAGGAACAAAAGCAAAAAACAAAAACAAACACAAAAAACAAAAAAAAAAACAAAAAAAAAAACAAAAAAATGATAAATTAACCAAAATTTTTGGGTAAAAGTTTTTTTTTGTTTGAAATTTTTTTCGCTGTTATTGCGTTTCTTGAAAAGCTGCTGTCGGTGTCATTGCGGATGTCATGCCGTTTGCTGACGCTTTGGATTGCTGTAACCAATAAATCGATTTAAGCTCGTTTTGCCTTTGACTTTGACATTTAACAAACTTTGGCAGTGAAGGTTTTTCTTGCTGTTATTCTCGTTGTTGTGTTTTGCACGTTTTACTTCCCGGTATTAGTTGCACGGTTGGACTGAGTCGACAAAAATTAATTTTTAAAAGGTTTCAGATAAATACTAAAAAGAAAAACAGTTACATGCGACCATTTAACTAAAGACAAAACTGGCACGATTGCATTTATTTTTCTTTCCTTCACAAGTAATTCATGATTCATTTTGCTGCATTTTGTTGCATTTTGCTGCATTTTGCTGCATTTTGCTGCTACAGAAATCTTTTTCCGGCTTATGAAAGATATGATAAAAGGCAGCAGTAGTGCAGCTTACATTGATGAGTCCATTAATATGTATCTCCGCATATTTCTCAAGACTTTTGACTTGAATTGGCTTTTAAGTACCACTGCTATTAAATTTATATTTATTATAAGGATTTATGAAAAGGTATTTTGGATTACTTGGAATGGCCTTTTACGGGCAAACCTTCATTTTATAAGGGAAGAATTTTTTATTTAAAGTGGCTTCAGTAACTTCAGCTGGATTTATCTAAATCTGTATAGATTTTTGTTCCATAGACAACTTTCTTTTTATAATAATAAAGCCATAAAAACTGTTGTGGGAAGATATTTCCTTTCTGGTAATTTTTTTCCAAGATCACCATTAAGGTGTGGATTCTACGCATACCAGAATGAGGACAAAAGCATAACAGTAGAGAAGAGGGGAGAAGTAATGAAAAATAATATCGTTTTTGAAGCGGCTTTGGTGTTGAAGTGGGATTTGTTGGCTACACGATCTTTCCTGAGAGTTTTTTATAACAGCCGCAGCTGGCGATCGAACGCACGATCTAAGACGGCCTTGTTATTCCAAACGTATATCCTATAAACTAAAGTATCTTCTTCTATTTCAAACTTTAAATATTTACACTAAAAAAATTCGTTTAAGCAATTTGTTATTTTTATCAGTCATTTCCTCGCAAGGAAATTAAACTATCCAATTGATGTACTGGATCAAATTTTGTAAACGTTTCAGACCTCATTTTATTGCCAACTGTAACAGTTTTAGGAATAAATTTCAATTAAAGTTTGTTTGAAGAACTTGAAGTGGAATGTTTTGTCGTCAGCGAAGAATTAAAAAAAATAATTCTATAATAATTTTATAATTAGAAGCAAAGAAATGGTATCTGGAAAAGCTTATCAGTAGGCAAACTTATTGGTATACTATTCGAACTAATTTCGAATTAATACTGATCACCAGGCATTTCTGAATATTCTGAATATGTTTTTCGGCTTTCACATACATTATAGTAACCAAATTGGCATTCCCTGGATCAAAAAAAAAAATATATATATACATATATAAAATCTTACTGTGTAAATTGATTGTATGGAAAATTTTAAAGAATTTAAATATTTTGAAAAAACATAAAATCAATTAAATGTTTGATTAATAGAAAGAGATTTTCGTTTGGATTCGTATTTCAAAACGAAGTAACTCTAGAATAAACACAACTAATTTCAAAAATTCTTCCAATATACCATATTGGAACAGGATTTATGGGCAGGACTTTTTATGTCCCTTAACAAAACTTTGAACCACACTTTGAAGGTGCTGCTGCTGCTGCTGGTGCTGCTAGTTTGCATTTGTTTATTGAAGAAGTGAATAATTAATTAATACAATTTGTATTAATACTTTATTAGCTTTAAGAAATTTCATAATTAATTTCATTTCAAGTTCTTGAATCCTCATTTTCTCAATAATCGTTTTTAGTTTTTGCCCCTTGAAATAAAAACATTAACATTTCTCAATTAAATGTTGCATTGAAATTATAAATTTTTTTATTACTATTGAAGGAATGCTTGCATTTATTGAATACTGTCCTTTCTCTTTCCCGCACAGTGGAATCGTAGAAAGAAAGAAAGACAGGAAGACCTCAATATATGTACATATATTGTAACAACTAAGAAAAAAGATCGCAAGCAAAGTGTCAGTTAAAGCCTTTCCCTGAATATCAGAATCCCCTTCCTTTACGATACGATAAGATATCATTACGATGCGATATCACAAAACAGCTGTTTGGTTTCTCTTTACGTTTTCGTTCTGTGCTGTTGTGTACAGATAAAAATTTGGACAAATAGAATTGCACAAATTAAACTTATTATATATAATAATTTATAAATTACAAAAAAAAAAAATATTAGGTCTTTTCGTTCACTGGGGAAAAATAAAAATAATAGCAACAACAATTTGTTGGCAATATTAAACAGCTGATGCCCTTAAAAACGAAATTCTTAAAAGAAACATCTTCTCCTGAAGAACATGAGGGTTTTTTTTAATTTCAATTTTAATATTAAAATAAAAAAAAGAATGTGTAAAAAATATTTGTTTGAATTTCTCAATCGCCAGAGTATATCCAACTCAGTAGTCTACTACTAATCATACCATTCAAATAAGATGCGTGGTGTTTCCATAGTTGTTGCACCTGAAACTGCGTCCAGCGATTACTGTCCTCTAAGCCGTTCGATGACGCATTTTGATTATTTGCATTAAGAGAACTGTTGCTTAAATTCGAATTGTTATTATTGTTGTTGTTGTTGCTGTTGGTGTTGTTGTTGTTGTTGCCGACATTGTTCAATACTCCCACCAAACCATTGACAATATTGTGGGCAACCACATTGTCACTTAAATGTGTGGCAAGATTGTTATTTGGTGTGGAGGGATTGTTATTGTTGTTGCATAATATATTGTTATTGTTCGAATCATTGCTAGGTGAAGAGCTGCAACTGTTGTTGACGTTCGTATTGCTGCTATTGCTGTTGTTTAGTTGCACCACCGCATTATTGACATTAGCTAAGTGTTGCAAGTGATGTTGCAACAATTGACTACTGGGTGGCAAAGAGGAAACCAAGTTATTGCTTAAATTATTAATGGTTTGTTGCAACTGTTGATTGGCATTTGCCACATGCTGCATTGTATTACGTAGTAATACATTGCTGGTGGTGTTGTTGGCAGAATTGGAGGTGAGATTTGTGTTAAGAGTTGGGCTGGAATTGTTATTGTTGTTGTTGAGTGAAGAGGCAGCATTGTTTATATTATTATTGAGTATATTTATATTATTAATATTTCCATTGGCGCTGTTGTTGCTGTTATTATTGTTGTTGGCATTCAGCGTTACACCATTATTGCTCAGTAGATGTGGTAGCTGGTGAACAACTTGTAGAGGCAGATTATTCAAAGAGGGCAATGTCTGTTGCCCTGACGTCATATGATTAAGTAATTGTTGTTGCTGTTGATTATTGACATGTTGCTGCTGCTGTTGCTGATGATTGAGTTGCAGCAGTTGCAATTGCGCATTCTGTTGCTGATTCAACTGTTGCTGGCCTACGCTATTATTACTGCTGTTGCTGTTCAACAAACTCCCCACCACTGCATTGCTGGCCAATTGTAAAGTTTGCGGTGGCAATTGATAATCCATTCTCATTGATAATGATAAATCGCGCTACTTCATTCATTAATTTGTGAAAAGAATTTGGAGAAAAAACTTCGCGTTTGTTGAGAGCATAAAAAATTCATTCATAAGTTAAAAATAAACACTTTCGACTTCAGAACTTTTATATATGTATGTGCATGCACACGTAGGTAAACACATATTCTTCTGTATTGTATTTTGCTTTCTTTAGATGCTTTTGCTCCGGCTTAAAGCTTTTGAAATTTTTGTAAACTGATTTTTTTTTTGTGTTTTTTTTTTAACAATTTTTAATTTCTTTTTCTATTTCAAGTTTAAATTATGCACAAAATTTTTTATAAGAATTTTTAACCTTGATTTGTTTATTTAAATTTCAGAATCAATACAGAACATCACTTTTAGTTGCTGCTTTTCAACTCAGCTATTAAGCAAGTTTTGAATTTTAATTATTATCACTTCGACGTTTAACATTCTCTTGGAATTTGAAATACTTTTATTCGAATTTTATTAAATTGTATTTTGTATGAAATTTGCTATAAATTGTTTTAAATATTTTTAATGTTAAATGAGATCATTAATTTATCTATTCAAATTTTTAATTTCTTATGATTGCTAAATATTAACAAATTATTAATAATTATTCACAACAAAAAAAATTTGTAAATCACATTTACTTTTTTCAAAACAATTTTTTTTAAACTTTAATTTTTTTCCATGTACTTTTTTTTTGTGTAAATTGTTGGAATTTTAGAATTTTGGCCTTTTAGGCGTTTAAAATATCCGATCCGTTAATAATACCGGTATCGTTGTTAAACGCTTTAAGAGTGATGTCCGTATGTTAGCTTAAAACGCTGAATGCTGCTCTTCATTCAATGACACAGTCAGCCAAAGCCATACACCCCACTCTGCCGTAACGAGGGAATGAAGTTTAAAAGCCCAACTTGAACAGAAATTTAAAAACAAAAGCATTACACAGCCAAAAAGAAAGAAAGAAAGAAAGAAAGAAGAAAAACCAGCACGCAAACAGCACAGTAATACAACTCAAACAGTGTTGCCAGAAGCTTTACGAATTTCGTCACCATTTGACTAAACAATTGGTGCAGTTGCGCAATCGCTGTATTATCACCATTATCACAATTATCACAATTATCACAATTTTTATTTTTATATATATTTTTTATTTGTTTTTAATTTATATATATTTTTTGCTCAAAATCGGTTTCTAATATATACTTGTAAAACATATGTATCGGCAAAGAAATGTGCATAGTAGATATATTATAAAATTTATCAAAAAATTAAAATATATCATCATTTAACAGGTTCAAGGAGCAGTAAAAATGTACAGCGAGTTACTTTTGAAACCAGTTGTAAAATTCGAAATCGGATTAGATATGCATTATAAAAATAGTTACAACATTGTATTTTAGCCGTTACAATGTTATAGCAAAGATTTAGGCGATATATATAATACTTTTCAAGTGGAATGATGTGAATGCTATAACATTGATAAAGACGATATAGATAATACTTTTCAACTGGAATGACGTGAATGCTATAACATCGATATAGATGATATAGAAAACACTTTCCAACTGGAATGACGTGAATGCTATAACATCAATATACTATATAATATAGATAATACTTTTCAACTGGGATAACGTGAATGCTATAACATCGATATAGATGATATAGAAAATACTTTTCAACAGGAATGACGTGAATGCTATAACATCGATATAGATGATATGGATAATACTTTTCAAGTGGAATGATGCGAATGCTATAACAACGATATAGGCGATATAGATAATATTTTTCAACTGGGATGACGTGAATGCTATAACATCGATATAGATGATATAGAAAATACTTTCCAACTGGAATGACGTGAATGCTATAACATCAATATAGATGATATAGATAATACTTTTCAACTGGGATGACGTGAATGCTATAACAACGATATTGAAGATATAGATAATACTTTTCAGCTGGAATGACGTGAATGATATAGCATAAATGTATAAAAATTGGCTTTCATTTGGCATTCGCATTCGAGAAGGTGTTAAAAAAATGAAGCTACCTTAAGCTCCTATAAGCCAAAAACATCCTATATCAATGGATTGCAAGCTAATGACATTAATATATATAGAAAAATATAAAGCAATAGCATATAGTAAAAAGAAGTTTATGAAATTATATAAAATATAAAAGTCCATGGTATATATAAAAAAATTAACTCCAAAAATAATGACTGAATCGGTCTCAATTATATTATATGAACGTAAAAATTATATAGCGTATATATATAATGTTAAAACTAACAAGTAAAATATTTATATTAAAAAAATTTGCTTGTATATCAGACAACACAAAATGTTATATGTGTAAAATATTAAATTTTTATTTAATGAATATTAATTCTATAAATCCTGCTCATTATGCTTATTGATCAATTAGGGAGGAGCTTTAAATTAGATCATGCTAATATGCAATATGTGCCACATAATATTATAATAGCAAAGCGAATGCTGCATTTAATAATATTTAAACAAGTTTCAAAAATTATTTCAGAAAAAATGCAACAAAAAAATTTTAGTAAAAATATTATTTTGGCAACACTGTACTCAAAACTAAAAAAACGCTCATATTCGCCTTTTGAGACAGCTTTTCAAGTTCTACTCTTTTTATTTACACGTATTTTATTATACACCTCAGAGGAATAAAGCAACGTAATCGTGGGAATTTATTAAAACTTTATATAAAATCAATTTATCCAGCCCGATCTAATAAGCGATAATGATTATAATAAGATTTAAATGCTCTGTAGCTTTAAGGTTATTCGAAATACAGATTATTTTTGTACAAAAAAGAAACAAACTGGAATTCTTAAATTTCTTAGAAAACTTCTTTACAAAACACACGCGGGAATTTCTGCAAAATTAATTTTTAGATAGACAGAGATTTTTAGATAGAGATTAACAAGTTTGCATTTATTATTTTAAAAAGCTTTTTTTTTTATCAACACTCAAATAAAGTTAAGCACGATTACTTTGTTCATCTTCACACCTATGAGGTTTACCTGATCAGTTGTTGTTCTATTTTCTTTTGAACCTGCACACACATGCACGTTCACATTTACGTTTATATGGTATTTGAAATTTGCAATCAACTTCCTGTATAGAATTCTCGTAAACTGTCTGATACAGTCAGGTTTGTTCCCCTTTTTATTATCTTTATTCCTTTCTCCAGAACACTGTAGACTTGACAAGTCAAACCCGATGTGTGTGAAAGGAGACTTCGTATGCAGAGAAGGTAATATGTAAGGCGGTCAATGTTAAAAGATTTCGTTAATTGCTCTAAGGCCTTCAATAGAATGATTGCACTCTTAGAAGTTTCTGGTTTCAGCTGGCTGCGCATTTCTTTTCTTTCACTCTGCTATCGCAACACAAACACATTTTTGTAGATTTTGCTCATATTGCAGCTTTTACTACGAGTATTTGCTCGTGATGTTTCAACTAACTAAAGTTGAGTGAGTGGGCTTTTAAAAAAAAAAGCTTTTTTTGGCGCTTCGTTTTATTATTGTTTAGCAATCGCGTCCAACCACTATTAGGCTCACACATACACACACTCTCACATATATTACATATTATGTATAGAAAAACTGGCTGTAGTGCTTACCAGCCATAGCAAATAATAATTTTTTCAGCTTTTAATGCCCGTAGAGATGGATGTAGAGATGGGATTTGTGCTTTACAAATCATTGTGGGAAACTTTATGTTGCTCGACTGCTGTTACAGCAGCCGTTGCATGCGGAAGTGTTTGTTGCATGTTGTAAGTGTAAATGTGTGTGTTTCTTGTTTTGTGCATATTACGTTACATTTGTTTGTTTTTTGTTTTTTGTTTTTTGTTTTTCCTTTTTCGTTTGGTGATTTTTGTTTGTTGTTGTTATTTATCACTTTTAAGAGGGAGAGTGAGTGAAGTTTTTAACTATTGAGTGGTTTAGATGAGTGAAAGTTATTTTAGTTGAATAAAAAAAGCTTTCTTTTTCGAGTGCTTATGCATGCTTGTATGTATGTAAGCAGTGTGTGTTGGTCACACTGATCGAACGCAAAATTTTTCTTTTTTTTATGTTAATGCCTGTTTTATAATTCCAATCCTAATTTTATAGTTTCATCAATTCCAATTAGATTAGAAATTGTTTTTTGTTGGTTTCAAAATTTATTTATTATTATTTTTATTTTTTTTTTTGTTGTTTGTTTTAAGATTGCTAATCGGAGAGATTTAATTTGGTGATTTTGAAAAGTTTATGAAACGAATGGCATTAAAGTTTGGCCATTGTATAATAAAAAAAAAGGTATAAGAAAATTTCACATTAAAGTGATAAGAGGCGTATTTTGAATTTCATTTCTTTAAAGGAAATTCCTTTAAAATTTCTTTACCAGCACATCGAAGTTTTAAAGCGGTTTGAGGTTAATAATTAGGCCGAGCTTTTGAGGGTTTTTGTTACGGTGTCACTTACCATAATAAATATGTTATATTTCAAAATGTTGAACAACTAATGAACGCGTCTTTTTCTGTTTTAGCACACAAAGGATGACAAATGTACATATGTACATACATAAATACATACATATATGATATATAATCAGATGCCGGAAAAAAGCGCCATAAATAAAAGCTTACCTGAAAATAAACGAAATAAATAATTTAATTAGTTTAGTGATATTATTTAAAATTTCTTTGTGAATTTGTAAATAGGAGAGGTTATTTTCCTTTTCAAAAACATACATTTTTGATATAATTGCATCCTGCCTTACATACGAGGTTTGCTCAAAAAATAACTGTTATTTTCAAATCTCGGGAATTACGTATGTCCGATTTTGAGATTTTTTTTTCTGTTATGTTGGTACTCGTCTGTTATATAGGTTAGCCATTTCGGATTATTAGTCTGTTTTTTACAGATAAAAAGGTTTATGTGCTCTTCGAATTATACCATTTTTACTAAATTTTGAGCAAAAATTACGTCGCATGGACGGCGTTCATGAGCTGTTGAACGTCGTCAATGACGATCAAGAGTTGCTTAAAAAGCTCATAACTGGTGACGAATCATGATTGTATGGCTGCGACATGGAAACAAAATCCCAATCATTCCAATGGATATGTCTAGAAGAGCCAAGACCGAAGAAAGCACGTCAAATTTGGTCAAAAATGAAGGTTTTGCTCACTATTTTTTCGATTACCAAGACCACAAGATCGTATGGTCAATAAGGAATACTGCTGTATACTTATGTACCATTTGGGCGAAGCAATTCGTCAGAAACGTCCAGAATTGTAAAAAAACCAATCACGGAAAAAAAATTAAAGGAGGAGCTATTGGCAATACCAAAAAGCGTATTTCAGAAGTTTTTCGAGGATTAGAAAAAACGCCGGCATACACGCTGTGTATTATATCTGAGAAGAATTACTTTAAAGTGAAATCAAAAAATTTAAAATAACGATTATTTTTTAATCACATCTCGTATGTACATATAAAATCAACTAGGCTAATTAATGTCAACTTATGCCACTCAACTTTAGCTTATTTCCACATTAGAAATATTCGTTAAAATAGTTACTGCTGTTATAAAACACTTTAACAAAAAAATATAAACTAAATATTATTCAATTATTAGAATAAAATTAATTTAACAATTAATTAATCAAGCCAATCATAAACAGAATTAAACCGCCCACTTTATAAGAAAAAGGTTCCATAGCAGCATTTGGAAATTACAATATAATCAAATATGCATTATAAAAATCATAAAGCATATTTAAAATATTATATTCTTTGAAATGGCTTGAATGATAAACAAATTTGATGCTTATTGTTATTATAAGGGGAATACTACTCCCTCAATTAATCCCATATATTAACTTTGTCTATATTAATGCGAAAATAATTAATAGAAAAAAATCTATAAATAGAAAATAATTTTTATGGCATTAAAAAATTACAAAAAAAAAAAAAAAAACAAAAAACCAATTAAGCTGACTTTCTAATCTGTCACATGTATTGCAAATAAATTTTGTTTAACAGTGGCAACATTGACAACAATCATATCAAGCACACACACGCTCTACAAAAACTTTGTAAAATGACCAACTGAAAAGCAATCAACACTAGTTAAGCTGAAACATAAAGCAGTCAAAAAATTATACATGGACATCAGAGATCGGCAAGAAGTGTAGGGTGTGGTCAAATAAAATCCATCATATGACATAATTCTCCTTTATCGAAGGGCAATTAAAGGCCCATGATTCATTATCCTACACAGTCTTGTGATACAACAAAATCTCATCACACCACAGTATTACGCAAATATGATGCATCCAAATTTTTTTTTTTTTTTTGTACAGTTGCTTAAAATAAATGCAACTCTGATCGCATGGAAATTATTACTTTAGTGATAATGAATCACAGCTTATGTCGAAATACATGTGTTTGTATCAGCTTTGTTCCATTCCGTACGTCTCCGTCTACGCTCAGCAGTTTTTCGTCCATCATTTGACGTCAGTTAAACAAACGGTACAATATATATGACGTATTCTACGTAGCTCAACCTATTAAATCAAAATGCTAGTCAGGCCAATGAATCACTCTACAGTATGGCTGTCATCTGAAGGGCATACGTGTGCAACAACTGAGACACCATAGTAGAACAATTTACAGATTTTGCATATTTTACAGATTATCCATATATTTTATGAACAATCATTCGCTTCAAGTCATCGTTTTCCACATGAGTGGAGCCTAATGAATTCCTCTAGGATTAAAAGTTTTTAATTTTTAATTTTTTTCCTCTTTGAAACGAATATGTAAATGAAAAAAAATATTTTATATGGAAATTACTAAAAATAGTACTTTTCACCCAAATTTTTTTTTCCAATCGCATTACACTCAATTTGAGTCATGTTTAGTCATGTTGTTTTCACAACACAGGCGTGCGAGCCGAGCTGAAACTTTATACGAATATATTTTACTAAATCATACGTGCGAAAGTTTATACGAAAAGTCTCTAATTTTTGAGTGATTCTTGTAAATATTTTCCACTAAATCATTTATGTGGGTTGCATTGATCTGCCAGTTTATAGAATAAATTTGACTGCTTTATACTCGTTTTCAATATAAACAACTGGTGGAGAATGTTGGTTCTTCTTCTATACACTGGCAATGGAGTCTGCACAGCCCGGACGAATGGTTTAGTGAAAAATATTTTACGAAAATTTCTGTAAAACTAAACACTCTTCTTATAAAGTTTCAGCTCAGTTCCCTCATCTGATTACAATTACATGCGGCTCAAATTGAGTGTAAAATAGAGTGATAAACTGGCAGTTGTATTATATATTATGTTTTTACAATCCAAACAACCAATTTGAGTAAGAAATTTATATGAAAACAAAAAGCTTTTTGAATTCTTTTCCTATAAATGTTTTAGACAAATCGGTTGATTGGATTGTTAAAACCGCTTACTTATCGTTAAACCAATGAGACGAAAACGCAACAGAAATGCTTCAGTATGCTTCACTATTCTACACAGTCGTACGATCCATTTACACGAATATGTACATATGTGATGAGATTTTATCCTATTTTAGAAAGTCATATCAAAAATTGCGTTACTAGTGCCATCCTATCATACAATTATAATGCAAATAAATTATGTTAAGTAAATGCAACTCTGATTTCATGAAAATTGTCTTTTTATGAATGATTTACTATGCTACGCAGTTATACGAAATTTGATGAGATTTTATGCTATTTTAAAAAATTCGCATTCAAAATGGCGTCACTGGTCATGCGACCTATCATACAAATATGATGACAATAAATTTTATTGAATATGTGATGAGATTTTATCCTATTTAAAAAAGTCATATCAAAAATGCCCTACTAGTACCATCCTATCATACAATTATGATGCAAATAAATTATGTTAAGTAAATTAAGTAAATGCAACTCTGATTTCATGAAAATTGTCTTTTTAATGAATGATTTACTATGCTACGCAGTTATACGAAATTTGATGAGATTTTATGCTATTTTAAAAAATTCGCATTCAAAATGGCGTCACTGGTCATGCTACCTATCATACAAAGATGATGCAAATAATTTTTTTTCTCTGCTGATTAAAGTAATTGCAACTCTGATTGCATGAAAATGATCATTTTATACAAATTTATAGAATGACCTTAAAGCGGTTACAAACGTAGACTTGACGGAACTCAAGCTACTCATTGCAGTCCTCTACTATGTACATATACGAGTATATGGGCGAAAGAGTCAGATATGCGATCTTAAAACGAATCTAAATGTGAAAAGTTGTTCAGCATAAAATCAAAATAAAGAAATGAAACAAAAACGATCGATGATGAAATAAAACAAAAGAAAAAACACAAATCAAAAGAAATGCTTTCGATTTCATTTCAAAAATTAAAAACAACAAAAACAACAAAAACAAAAAAGTGTAAAAACAACACAAAACAAATTATTATAAAACAACGCCAGCATACAAAAATCTTTTATATCTTTTCGTCTAAAGCAAACTTGATTTTAATTTTATTTCTTATTTTTTTTTTTTTTTTTGTTTTTTTTTTCTTGTTTCCAAAAAACCATTGAAGAATTATGATGTTATTTGCTTGTATTTTCCTTTATTTATTTCAAATTACTTCTTTGTTGTTGGTGTTGTTTTAAGACAAGTTTAAAGGAGAGCTTTTTTAATCTCTTTCTTTTTACTTATTTTTTTATTTTATTTTTTTTTTGGCGAAATTTATGCAAATTATTTTCTTTTCAAGATTTTAGTAATTTGATTTTCTATGTGGGTGTTTGTTTGGCTGCTAAAACAACGAAAATGAGCAAATAAAAAAATAATAAATTATTTATTTTTTTTTAATTATATTGTTGATAAGGCTTGTGGTATGAGTAGTTTTGAAGTTGGTGGGATTGTTGTTGATGTTGTAATTGATAGTGATCATGATGAATGCCATTAGGAAAATGATGATCACTTTAATGATGATGCCATTACTTAAGGTGAAATTCATTTAAATATCAGGTTTAATCTTATAAATTCAAATATATATTTTCTATAAACTGGCATTTTTGATCGAGCAGTTTCTACAACAACAAAAATATAAGTAAGCCTACACAAAGCCACACACATACATACGTATGTGTTGAAAGTATTAATTCAAAATTAATGAGTTCCATTCAAACAAGACGTTTGTTCGCAAATTGTAACTGCAGGTTAGGCTCGGTGGTTTCGACTACCTATTATAGCGCAAGCCCAGGTATTGCCACATCATAAATTTTACCATTAAAAGCTCCAGAATTGCAACAAGTGATAGAAAAAAGTTCTCTTTTTTGCGAAATTTTTATTCCAATATTATTAGAAGTAAAACGGAATTTGGGAGCTCTTTAGTGTAGGGTGTCCCCAGTTCATTACAGTCTGGGGCTTAGCTAAAATTGACTAAGAAACTGAAAATTTTAAAAAAATATTAGCAGCGCAAAATAAAATTTATTTAGCGGGCACTTTATCGCATTAAGAAACCAGCGAATTTATAAATATTTATCTGAGTTCACAGCAAGTCTGCTCTCGGGAAAACCGAGCTTTTACTTCCCTTCCCAATTGTCTGACGAACGCACAATTTTCTATACAAATCGAAACTGCTTATTGTACAGCCAGTCAAGTACCAACTTGCTGAATTTTGTATGCTTTTAAATGAGAAGAATCGAGCAATTAATTAATTTAAATTGATAATTTTTTAAAAAAATAAATATCAAATACTTTTTTCTAATTTATTTATATATTTTTATTCATTTGAAACTTTTGTAATTTCTTGCGATTTAAATGACCTGAGGTTAAAAAAATACTACTGGAAAGATTTCCATTATGTCTATGCACGGAAGCAATAAAATAAGTTGAGGTCAAGTTACTTTATATGCTATAAGCGAAAATTATTATTTTTTTCTTTGCTTATCAAAATCATTTTATAAAATCAGCAAAAATATGTTTTTAGAGATTTTCAACGCAAGAACTATAAATAGAAGGAAATTGCTTTTATAAGCAAGTTGCTTATGCAACTTTCGCGAACAACGAATTTTAATGCGCTCGTACAAAAAAATTTATGGAAATAAATAACTATATAAATTGCTCAAAATGCAATTAAAAACTCTTCGCAAAGATCAACTGAAACTTTTATTTTGTGATATTAAGAATTCACCAGATATCGAAAATATTGTCAATAAAACCAAATTTCATTTTAAATTTAATTTGTTTGCAGTTTATAATAAAATTCGAAATGAATTTCTTAAGGAAAGCATTCGGAGAGTTCATTATCCCTTTAAGACCAATATTGCATCAGCGATCGAAACTATGCCGCGCTTATGGGCCAGCGTTGCTTCTGTGAAGGAGCAAAATACTTGAAAAGCTAATTTAGAAAAAGCAAATCTATTTAAAAGATCTTTTTGGTTTCATATTATAATTTCAACTTTTTCTTTAATAAAATACATATAAAACAGCAGACTATGCTTTCACACTACAAGCCCATTAAATAAGGTTTTAACGTACCCTTAATTTAGCAATTTTGTATCAATGAACCTGTATTTAGCTGCTTAGCTTTATGGTTGTCGCTCGTGCGACAGCCTGTAAAACAGCTGTTTTTGTTTGTATGAAAAATTAAGAAATTTCGAAATAATGGAAATGATAATGAAAATTGGTGAAAGTGGCTGGAAATCAATTTATTATCATAAAAAGTGGAAGCGAAATTCTCACACGATGTACTGCTGTTGATGGTTTTATTTTTTAAATTTTATTTTTTTTTTTTTTTAGTTTATAAATTCATAAGTCCACTTTATTATTATTATTTTATATTTTTCTATAAACATTATAACTTGATTTAGGTTGTTAAGGAAACAGGACCCAAACCTCCCAACATATCTATACCCCTATTTTGGCTGAGGACTGCGTGTAAAACAATTTTCAAGAACTTTCAATTACAAAAGAGCTTTCGTCTCTTAACCCATTAAACACATTGAAGTCGAGGCCAAATACAGCAATACAGGCAGACGAATACCGTTGCGACTACCGTCAGTTTAAATCTATTGCTATTATCAAGGGCAGCAGCGAACAGAAATCACAACTAGAAATGTGATGTATAAGCTTTTGCTATAATTTGATTTTATTTAATTGATAAAAGCTGCACAAATTAAGTGCAATTTATTCAATTTTTGTCTGCTGCAAGTAAACATTTTCATTCTCTGCTGTGTGAAATATTTGAGAGTGGCCTCTTTAATGTATTCAATAGGAGCTGCATTTGAGAGCCCGCCGCTTACAAAATAATAAAGCAGTTGGTTTTACTTGACAATAATTCCCGCTACCGTTAGTTGCAGTCGTGTAGCATGCTGTGTTGATTGTGTTCAGTGTATACAACTTAAAGCTTCCTGAAAGCCATCGTTGTGGCAGCAATACCAATAATATTCTTGAAACGCTGGCGCAGTTTGACTATGAAAATATTTCAATGTAAAAAGTCTATCATTGTAAAATGTGATTGCTCTCTGAGAATAATATGTTTCTACTCTACTGATTGCAGTACGAACTTAACATGTACTTACTTATATGTGTATATGTATGCACGAATGCATATGATTGCAATATACGCGTGCATGTGTGCTTGCGTGCATGCATCAAAGAATCATTTATTTGAATACTCGTCCAACAGTGCTAGTGAGTATTAATTTGCCCAGTTTAGGAAAATAAAGTGGGCTACAACGAATACTGTATTTACTTAAAAATAAGTGAGCAAATATAAATAAAAAGTCACATGTTTTTTGAATGATTGCAATGTGGTGGGGAGGGAGTGTAGATTGCAAAAAAACTAGTAGTGTCAAGTTCATGATCAATAAAAATACTCGTGGTTACATGAATACATACATGCAAACATACATGCTTACATATGTATGTGCATACATACATACTCATATTTAAAATGCTTGAAAGCAAAAACGTAAATTATTGTAAAAACGTTGTCTTGTTGTTTGGCTTTAGAATGCATTTATCAGGCGTGTTTGTGTTTTGGTGTGTGTGTGTGTGTGTGTGTTTGTATGCAGATATTTGAACTGTTAATTCCATAAGAATTTTTTGTATTTTGCTGACGTTATTCCACTTTGTGAGACCTACACCAATCGACTCTTTCCCCCTTTTTAATATTTCTGCACACAAAATGCTGTGCTGCTTAATCTAGTTTTATTTATTATTTTTTATTTATTATCAAAATGCATTTTTTTTTTTTTACAAAATCATACAAGAACCTTTTCAATCAACAAAAAGTAAGTCTTTTTGGATATTTATAAAAAAACAAAAAGAAAGTTTACTAAATTGTTTAAAACTTTTCACTTGTAAAATTTTATTTTTAGACTTCACGTTTACTTTTAAGTAATTAAAGCTTGTCAGGTTAATTAAACTGTTTCAAGTATAAAATAAATACGAGAATAAACACCAGTATCAGATAATAATAATCATTATTATTAATAATTTTTATTAACATGATGAGTAGCATAAGGAGAAACAGCAATACAGCTATCCCCCTCTATAGAGATGGCAGTTTGCGATCTTTTTTCCTAATGGGTTATGAAGACAATTACTAGAATGCCAGAATTATTAGTTTCTGGTGAATATTAACAACTTCGGATAGTGAAAAGTATCGGATAGTGGCTGTTGAGCTCAAATCATTTTGCTGCAGAAACGTGCCGTTTTTATTACGCTCTCGCTTTTTCTCCCCGGAAGGAAATTTGGATATTGTAGGCTACAATTCAAAGCAGAGTACTTACTAGGTTGTGGAAGCAGCTCCTTTTCACATAGAAGTAACTTTAAATTAATATTTAATATTATAACACTAATGGAATCCGAGTTATTAATAGGTAAACATGTTCACAAATATATACGTATTTCTCAATTTACTATACTGAAAGTATTAAAAAACTTTGGCTAATACAAAACCAAAATTTTTATAATTTTTTTTTTTTTGATTTGATTAAAAGAATAAAATTTTTATATAACCTGACACATAATCCTTTTTTTTAAGACCAGCAATCATTGGATGGAAAGAGGCTGCTTGTAGGCTGAAACTAGTCACAACTACATATAGGTTGTTCACTTTATAATTCGCGAATACAGTTCAAGATATAATAAGAAATAAACAGTAGCCAAATTTTTTTAAAATTCCTGCCCGGCAACACCACTATATTTTCCCAGCTGTGGCTTTTTTATTTATTTTCCTTTTAACTTTTTCGTTTGCATTTGAGCTGGAAATATACAGCCAATATATGTAAAATCTTGTAAAAATGAAGGATTTTAAATTGATAATTCTCGTTCAATTTGGAATTTTTCTAAGACTTGCTCTTGGGGTATACCCCTACTCGTGCAATTTATTAGTTCCCCATAAGGGGGAATGTACTATCGCTAGTACAGACAGTAGTGTTGAAGAGTGCTATGGCATTGCCTCTGCTATTAAGGAGAAAGAATTTTTTTTTGGAGATTTTTTTTTTAGGCGATAAGATACTCCCATAGCAGAACGGGGAAGAAAATTGTATATGTTCGAGATGTGAATGGTTTCCTGGTGAATTCTAAGCGGCCGCTCATTATGGCTTCGTCACCAAAAATTTGACATATTAAAGCATTTATCTTTATATATAATTTTTCATAAACTGTGGCGCATAATGACCAAACGAAAGGTTTCTGTCAGTGTACTTTTATTTGTTTCCATTTATGAAATTGTGGCCAAAACTATTTGTGGCGATGTTTTTCTCTTTTAGCTTGTTATTTTTTTTACTTTTTTTTTGCCATTCTGTTATTAATTTTCATTTCCTTTGCATTTGCGTCTGGGCATAGTGAAAAGCATCGCATGTCAATGCATTTATACTCAGCAATACAAGAATATGGTTGATGTGTTCAAATTATTTAGGCAATAATAATAATACTAACTTCCTAGATTTGTGTCTCCCATTCATAAGAAAATGAACCGCATTATAATACAGATCAAAACCATTATCAAAATGATTTAAAAAATATTATATCAAACGACATTGTGATAAAGTTAAAAATTTAACTTTTAAATATTTGAAATATTTCTTTATTTTCTAATTACAGAAAAGTCTTATATTTTTTTTTCTTGGCAAATATTTTTTTATTTCTCAAAATTTCTATTTATTTTTACCCCCGCTTTTTAACTTTGCCTAAAAAATGAAATAATAAAGAATAAATTAAAATGCATAAAAAATAAACTATTTTGAAAATGATGCCGGAGTTTATCTCAAATAAAACTATTTTGTGATAAAAATTAATTTACGAAATCGTGTAGAAAATGTACGGAAGCTTTTTTAGAATATATTTTAAAATTATACTTAAGATTTTTTATTCTTTCGTTCAGTACTTTTAAAATTTAATTTAATATTTTTAATTTTTAATATTTTTAAAATATTTTTAATATCTTTAGTTTTTTTATTCTTTCGTTCAGTACTTTTAAAATTTAATTTAATATTTTTAATGTTTAATATTTTTAAAATAATATTTTTTTAAATATATTCTCAATTAGCCGATGGCCTCAGCAACCAGTGCTTCCAGCCATATTCATTTAATTGTAAAATTAAGTGTATAAATAAATTTTAGTTATTTTAATTAATAAATTAAATTAAATTAATAAATTTAATTAATTTAAATTATTTAATTGATCAATTTAATTAATTAATTAAAAAAATTATTATTTAAATGCATTGATTAAAAATTATATGGCTCTCAACATTTTATCAGAGTTTTTATCAAATAAATTTATTTATTATAGAAATGTTAGGCTTATTTTCTTGCTGCAAGTAAGTGGAGTAATAAGCAGCTCTTTGGTGTCAGTTTCCCCGCCACAGCTCTAGCTTCCATATAAGCTTTTGCAATTCCTCAAAGGATAAAATTGACATTTGACAACATTTGCCTACATTTTTTAATTGAAACATTTCACTGTTTCCCTATTCAGGAGACTTTCCATACAATAATATATTTAAATGTGGCCACATGAGTAATAAGCTCGTTTCCATCTTCCACAGCAAATGTATCATTTCGTTTTTTATTTTCCATTAGATTTTAGTAATAATGTGATTAGTTCAGTATTATTTTTTCATGCCTGCCCTGAGAATACAAAGGAGTCATTTTAGCTCCTCACTGATGGACAACAAGCCAATGTGAATTGAATATTTTAATTTAGTTGTCAAGAAATTATACTGATGAATATGACAAATCCCACAAATTAAATTTTAAGCTGCATGTGTGTGAGAGCATCACGCTAACGTTGTGGTGGATGTTCACGAAAGCAAGGGCTGGTACACCATTTCCGGTAATATATTTTTTTTTGATGATGGTGTAAGACCAAATATACATGGAACAAGGCTTACACCAGTGCAGAAGAGAGTCCCCAAAAACCTAATTTAAGTTTTTTTTTGACAAAAAAAAAATTTTGTTCGAAATGGAGGCGTTTTTGGTGGATTTTAAGACTATAGAAGACTATAGAAGACTCCTACATCTTGAGAAAGATATACTTTAGGTCTTTGAGGTGAAGAATAAGGCCCTAAATCCCATAAACATGCGACGACAACGCGGGTAGGCAAGTGAGAATTTTTGGCAGGGGAATCCAAAAAAATAAACCTGGTTAGTGTATCGGAATACGGAGAAGGTAGAGTCAATTTTTGAGGAGCTTTTGATATCACAGGAGCCGTTGTGAAGCTCTTTTATTTTTATTTTACTGCTTACAATGTACTAGAGAAGAACGGCCAAGGAAGGTGTATGTCTTCGGATTTATATTAACATCGAAACTTCTTTTCTATGTGCTAGAAATAGGGATCGAAGCCACAGACTTACTAGTTCTTCTAATTCTTTTTAATTAGTAGAAAGTATTTCTAGTTAAAAAATTAAAAAATTATTAAAAGCTATTTTAAGCACTTTAAACAACATTAGAGAAACATCCTGTCCGCTAAAAATCATTCAACATTGTTGAACATTTCCTCGTAAGTCTATTTGTTTGTGTGCTCGAGTATTCCAAAACTTTTCTGAACATTCTGCACCATTTCTAATAATTTAATAAATAAATAATTAAATGGAAAAATGGAATTTGTGTTAGAAAAAATGAAAGTACTTCTCGGGTTAATCACAAAACCGAAGGGGGCATTTTTGTATTAAAAAAAATTACAAGAGATCCCTTTACAAGAGATCCTGTCGAGCACACTTGAGAGAGAGAGAGCAATAAATTTTTAAAATCCTAAAATGAATTGGAATGTTTCTAAATCACATTTCTTTAAAACAACATTAAACTATCGCCCACACTATCTCCCTCCCTCTCACTTTATCTCCCACTACACTTAGCCGCATTTGAAGAAATATATATTGGACTACTCGTATTACGATCTATAAGTAGAAACCCCAAAGAAGCCGGATGGATACGATTCTTTAGATTGTTTAAATGATTTAAATTTTCACTGGCTACAAGTGCAGCCGCTATAGCACTTGCCACATGTTGTACTGTTGCTACAGCAGGAGCGACTCCGGCTATGGGTGCTGCTGTTGCTGTAGTGGCAGCAGTAGGGTTAGTGTTACCAAAAATTGATGGTATTAAGATTATTGTTATTACCGTGATTATGATTGTTATTGCTGGCGCTCGTATTGTTGCCATTTGCCGCACTTGTGTTATTGCTGCTGGTGTTGTTGTTGTTGTTGGAGTTGCTGCCGTTATTGTTATTGGAGCAGGTTAAGTTTGCAACATTTTGGGCGATATTGGAGGAGTCATTGTTGTTGAAATTACGCTGATAATGAACATTTTCATTGTACAGACGTTGATAGCAGGAAAGAGTTGGTATGGACCAGGAATTATTAGTTTTATAGTGGAAATTGCCGGAACCAAAAATCGAATGGGGATTTGTTGCGACGGAGGCGGCAGCTGCAGCGGCAGAAGCACTTACGGCAGCCAATAATTGTTGATGTTGTTGTTGCTGCTGCAACTGTTGTTGTTGGTGTTGCTGCTGGTGTTGTTGTTGTTGTTGTTGGTGGAGTTGCTGGTGTTGGCTTGTGTTATGATGAGTTTGCTGTAAATTTTGTTGGTGTAAATGCTGCTGCTGTTGTGAATGCTGATGAAGGTTATTGTGTTGTTGATTATGATGCTGCTGTTGTTGGTTATTATGATGCTGCTGCTGGTGCTGTTGTTGTTGCTGTTGTTGTTGCTGCTGTTGTTGCTGGTGAGCTTGTTGCTGTTGCTGCAAATGCTGCTGCTGTTGTTGTTGTTGTTGTTGCTGCTGCTGCTGCTGCTGTTGTTGCATGTTTAACCACTGATTCGTGTTGCTATTGACATTTCCTGACTGCAACATTTCATGCCCACCTCCTCCGCTACTGTTATTTCTAGACGATTTTGAGGAATCATTACTGCTGACGCTACTGCGTGTACTATCACCTGAAGAAGTGCTTCTACCCGTTATGCCACTGTCATTGCCGCTGTCACTATTGTTGTTGAGTAGATTATTGGCAGAGGCCGTTGACGCTTGCGAGTTCAACTGCTGAAAGTACTGGTTGATGGCAACCGTATTTGCATGATCCTGGAAAAATCCAGTACAAGCACTGGTTTCCGAAGACATCTTGTTTTACCGTTTATTCACTTATCCACTTGCGATGAACAACGTTTTTCTCCAAAGGGGAATTATTTTAATGTTAATATAAATAATGGTTTTGTACGTGACTTGGTTGCTACACAATTTCTTATTTAAATTAAGTATTTAGAACTTTTAACTCAATTAAATTATATTTATTAAAGAGCCACAATTGCTGCAACAAGTTGTTATTGTTTATTTTCATTTTTTAATAGATTGTAATGGGTTAATTTTTTTTTAACCCCTTTTTATTTTCCGATTATTTCTTTTAATTATTTTGTTTAAATTTAATAATACAATGTTTTTAGGATACGATTTAAGGACTTTCAATTGAGGAGAAACGTCGTCAGTAAGAAAATTTATAGCAGACATATAAAATCAGCAACAAATCGCTTTCTTTTCAATGAGCTATAAACTTTTTGAAATGGTGATCTTAAATATGTGTTTAATGTGATGATTGATGAAATTTTATTTCAAAGAAAATTTAAGTTTAGAAATGTTAAGGGCAAATAAAAATTAAAAACCCCTTATGGAAGGCACAGAACAACAACCAGTTTGTTGCTACTAAAAATAGGCAGGAGAAGAAAAGCTAAAATAAAATCCATGATCTACAACCATTGAAATATTTGCATTTGTGGCAAGAAGAGAGAAGGGGATCAGTGCATGTGAAAAAGTCAAAAGTGTGGTGATAATAAGTGAGCTGCCCTGAAACCCAACGTGTGATTATTAATGAACGCTGACCGTTTAAGAAATCACAATTCTTATAAATATGAATATTTCAAATACTACGAGCAGTTACTTAGAGCCGAGTTGTGGAATAAAAATTAGTAACGTAGAAATATAATGATCACAAATTTGTTTGGTGTAAAATAGTGAGGCTTGTATGACTTGAGCCTATGAAATGTCTGATATATCTTCAGGTTTTTATTTACTATCACTACTCATCAATCAAACTGTATTCAGATAAAATGCGTTACGAATACTTAATCCAATAATTATTTTAAAGAATTCATTAAATCAATTGTGATATATGCAGATATATGCATATGGCTTTATTTTATCTTACTTTCTTAATAATAAATTACTAATAGATATTTAATGGTTTGTAAAAGTTGGTTTTGCAATTCACTTATTTTAAGGAAAAAAGTTGCATAAAAATATCAATTATTCGTTCCACAGAAAAGTAAATCAGGAGTAGAAACGATCATACGAAAAATGCTAACAACAGCAATGGAGGCATAGAGTATATGATTTACGACTTTTATAGTACTTTTTATTTATTACACAATATTATTATTATTTTATTGGCTGAGATAAAAGTTTTTTCTCCTGCACTAGAAGAAAAACGCTAACAAAAATCATTTTAATTGAAACTATAAAAATTTTAATTAAACAGTTTCTAAGAGACGGCACACATTACTAAGCCCTTAGAGCTGAAAGACTTCTTAAAATTTCTTTTAAATTCACATTCGTAGTGCTACAATAAAACTTTTTTTATCGTTGATTATCGCTCAGGTACTCTCTGATACAAAAGTTTCATATTGTGAACAAGCTCTCAAGGAATAAATGAAAAAGCTTTTTTACAATAATAATTAATTTTTTTCCTATTTTTAGAGCAAATTTACTAACAATTAAAACCGATTTGTAAACTTAAAAAATACAATTTATAGTCTTCAGTTTAGAAATTCTGTTTGTACAAATCAAATAATTATAAATTGCACCAGCAATATGATTAATATAATTTTACAAATTAGGTTACACTGCTTTCCGGCTGAAAAGATATTCCGAAATCCGCCGGATATTTTATTTTATTTATTTATTTATTTATAATCAAAGACACTCACACACAATTTCTCACGAGAATTGCTTACTCGCTGAAAAACATGCACTCTTCTCTGGCTCAACTAATTGTTATATTATTTGCTTTTATTAAAAACAAAAGTCGTCACTGTACAGATAAAATTGACAACTAAACAAAAACTCTTAAAAACACTTTTTCCAATTTGTAGCTTTTTTATTTTTTTATTATAAATTTTCATTAAATGGTCACGTTGCAAATAATACCTTTTCTTGCTAACAAAACAAAAAAAAATAAGCAAAACAATGTGAGTGTTTTGTAGCTGTAGTGGTGGCAATATGATGGGATGTACGTATGTATATGAAATGACTAGCCTAATAATAATGTAAATACAATAAAAAAAAATTAAATAATATATATTTTGTGTGTTATATTAGGGGTACACTTTGATTTAGATGTTCCGTAGCTGAAGGGGACTTTGGCTCAAAAAAAATTGTAAATGGAATTAAATAAGAATGTATTTACTTGAGTAGCGACAATTGCAATGCGTAAATATGTTACCCCCTAATAATTTTGTAATGGTAATGCAAGTGCGTATTTGAGTGGTTTTCTTCTTATTAGTGGTTTCTTACAAAATCAGTGTATTTTACATTTTAATAATATTTATTTGCTTTATTCATATGCTGCATTAATAATGAACCGCCTACTAAACCGGGGGTAGCGAGTTCGATTCCTGCTTAGAGCCGGGCAAAACAAATTGTAATAAAAAATAAATTTTGCTTACTAGAGATAATTATTAAATTATTATTTATTATAATTCATAATTATATGCTGCCGCCGGGTTAAAATGGTATTGGAGGCTGGATTTTTAAAGATATATTCTATGCTTAAGGAACACAGCAAAAGCTTGTGTGATTATTGAGAGCATGTGGGAACCTCTATTTATGGAACTTTAGGAAAAAAATTATTTTGTCAGCTCTTTTAAAAATCAGTAATCAGTAATTGTGATTGTATTTCTATATGCATTTCCCATTCATATAAAACTTTTTTATACTTTAGTTTTTAAGATACCCTCCACATTTGGCCAATATTTGATCAATTAAGCGTAACAAATAAATAACAGCTTTTGTTACACAGAAAAGTTTGTTAAAAATATATGATAGTGTTGAGTTTTGACAAAAACTTATTTAAGTCAAAAAGTACTACATTCATTCCTGCAAATATTTGGCAAATATGACTGCAACCTTAGTTGCAATAATAAGTAATAAAATTGAAGGGGTTGGTAACAAAAAAAAATAATTTTCAATAAAAACCCTTTTCAATGCCACCGATTTTTTTTTTTTGGATCTGCAAAACTTTTAATTTAAGAATATAAAGAATTATTAAAAATTCTGAAGTTTTTGATTTTATTTTTAATTGCTTTTGTCCGTCGGCGAGTGCTAACAAGTAATTACAAAAAAAAAATATAAATATATTTTTAATACTATTAGTTTCATAATTTGTGCTTGCTAGACCTCGAGCAGCGTTTCCCTCACTACGGACTCCATTTTAGTGGAGTCATTTACGAATAAATTTTTTGTATGAATAAACTAATATTTTTCTTTTTCTGAAACCTTTTCTGTTTTTAATTACGTGTTACGTAAGTAGAAACAGGCAATATTTTTTAAAGCGTAATGTTGTCGAGTGTAACTGAGGCGAATTTTCTTGAAAGTCTATTATAAATATTTTTTCTACGCCATCAAGAAGAAAGTCCAGGCGAAAAAAAAGCCGTATAGCGTAGCGTGGTATTTCGTAGCACTGATAAACGTCAAGAACCAAGTTGTACCTCTAATAGAATAATTTAAACCAAAATATATTCACATTATATATTTTTTTTTTTATTAAAATGAATGAGTTGTTTTTATTTTTAATGTGAGTGAAATTATTGAAAAGAATTCCATTTTGTTATAACAACTTAGTTAAAATATTTAATTTTAAATAAAATTTGCTTTGATAGAGAAATTTTAATTAAAATTTGAATTAGATTAATATTGGATTGTAACAATTATGTTATATTTGTGTTAAGTTCCATAACTTAGGCCGCTTTAATGATGACTTCAGATAAAGTAAAATGCACATTTTCGCATTAACATTTGCTAAATTATTTTCCCTTTTCTGGTTTTTTAATAACTTAAGCTTTTTTTAATTATTTCTTATTTTTTTTATTTTTTATTTTTTATTTTTTTTGTCATATAACAAATATTGTTGTGATGTGTATTATAAATGCGTATTTATTTTCGTTTCATTTAGGGAGCGAAATTCACTTGAACTGACGACTGCCGTCGTTATTTCATGTAACTTTTTGCTTATCACTGATATTGAATATTTTGCTTTTATTAATTTTTCTATTCTTTATAGTTTAATTAATTTAAGCACAAGTAATTTTGCCACTTATTTTTCTAATATTTTTTTCTCATTCTCACAAAATTCCAGCGCAATATTTATATTTAATCATTTAAGCAAATTTTTAATTTATTTATATGCGAAATATTTATATTTCTTTTTTTTTTTTTTTTGTCAATAAATCTTTAAACGTTCCGTTATCAAATTGGAACAGAAAACCTTTGTATTTCCCGTAACAAATATTCTCCGGCCCGTTTAAAGCGTAGCGATCAAGTGTTTAAGACCGGTGTAAGTAAATGTCGTATCAGTTGTGAATATTGCCAGTGTGCAATACACAGCAAAACGTGAGCAATTCTTGTTGTTTTTTTTCTCCCTTTTTCAGTAGCCTCAAAAAAACAACAATAATTATTAGCAATAGTATATAAGTGCAGTAGCAGAGGCAGAAGCAGCAGCCGCAGCAGCACCAATATCAACAACAATCGCAAAAGGGTAAAGAATTCGGTTATAATTGGCTGTTAAGCTACTTTTCTGTTAACAGAATGCTGTGGCTGTTGGCGCCTCAGTTAAGGCTATTTCAGGCACTGCAACTGCGCTGTTTGCAATTTGTATCAATTATTTTTGTATGCGGAATATTAGAACTACATACTGCACGTATGTATGTTTATATGTGTGTGGCAAACATGTGTAGCCATATGGATGTACCGTATGTATGCATGTATGTATGTATATATGTACGGAAATACACATGTATATGAATGCATTTTACGTTTGTTTATATGCTCATTTAAAAAAGTTTAGCTTATGGAGAAATCGAAATAAGATTACAATAGTTGTGACAGAAATTCTCATAAGAAAAACAAATTTAGAATTTTTTCAACAAATTTATTATTTCACAAGCCGTAGAGTCAAAATATATGTACATATCTAGCTCAGCTCGAACCGTATCCAAATATTCGGGGTTTAACTCTCGTTTGCGATGCGTAAGTAAGATGCACAAATAAACTAATTTGGTACTCCATAACATGAACGCAAGTCTCTGCGCAAATCATATTGAAAAAGTGGCAATACGGACATCATAAAATTAAAAAAGGCTATGCCTCTATCGAATGTCAAAATTCATATAAGAAATCCGGCAAGAAATTTTGTCAGTAGTTTACGCTAAATATTCTAGCAATGATCAAACAACTATAGCCAGGCAGATAAGAAATGAAATAAAAAATAATTTATTTTTAAAATCATAAAATTCATGTTAACATTTTTGATGATTAAACAAATATTTCTTTATAAAAACAAAAATAAATTTTTTTTTACACTTTGTCGGCATAACAAAATTGAAACTTAAAAAAAAGGCAACTCAGTACGATAAAAATATACATATATTTTTTAAATAAACTTATTGTTAAAAATAATGAATTTCATTATTAGCTTATAATCTATATTTTGTATAAAATAAATATATATATATAATGAATCGCATATCGGACTTTCATGTTTTTCTTCAGTTGCATTTAGTAAATAGCGTGTGCGTTAATTTTACAGTATTGACAAGCGCTCTCGCAAACCAGACTACGGTGATACCAGACTTGCGCAAATGAGATGCGTTAACCACATGCGCAAACGCAAAAAAAGAGTAAAAATTTTTTAAGAAATTTTCTAACGCATCGCGAATGTTTCAGAGAAATAAAAAAAGGTTTATATAAGCACAACATTGAATCATTCAATCAAATTTGTATTGATTAACTTATGACAAATTTTATACTAAAAAAGAGATATTCAAAAGGAATATAACAGAGAAGCAGAAATCCTCTTGTCAAGCAGAACCTAAATAATGCATCCAATTATTTGAAGCGACATTTTAAAGAATATAATAAATTGTAATTGGTTTTCAAAAACATGTGCATGCAATACGCCTTCATGAATACAATCTTTGGAGAGCAACAAAATATCTCAAAAGGGCAACAAAAAGATCGGTTCCGGTTCCAAGCCAAATTTATCAAATATATATTTTTTTATTTTTCTAATGTACAATTCCTGTTGAATTAATTCTTTAGTAATTTTATTTTTATAATTTAAATAATTTAGACATAATAATAAGTGAAATAAGTGAAAAATATTTATTAAAATATAAAAATTTAAATAAAAAAACAAATTTGTGGGTTTTTGCCTGTCAATGAAAAATATATTGCTGGGGTTAAATAGTTCGGTCCTCCAACGATCTTTACACTAAATAAGTTGGTTTTCAATTAAAAAGCAAATATAGTTCAAAATGAAATCTCATAAATTCAAGTTTCTGTTTTCTAAATTGCTGTAGAAATATTTAATTAACACTATTAAGAAGTCAAGGAAGAATAAATTAAATTGTAATTATAAACTATTTATTGAAACAAGTCAGTAATCAACTTTAATCAATTTATAGTCACGAAATGATGCACGTTTCTGTTGACGTAAAGATTTTCAATTAATATTTTTAAGTCATAAAATTATAGAGATCGAGATACAAAAACAATACTGGCAATTACACAAATTAATTATAATTCATAATGCCCTTAAAATAATTTCGTTAATATGTTTTTTTTTAATTTTCTAAGAAATATTTTTTTATTAAAAATCATCGAGTGTTGAAATGGTAAAAATATTTTTGCATGGTGAACAAAAAAAGGATGTTCAACTTGCAAGCCTTCGGCTTAACTGCTGAAACACACATTGGGTCTAGGCAGGAATCGAACCGGCGACTTCGGGTTTAGTAGTTTGTAGTTTATTAATTCGACTACGGAGGCAAACAATCAAACATTCAAAACAAGAAAATCGTACAAGAATCCAGGCAAATGGAAATCAGTTTTCTAAAAAAAATTTGCGTACGAACCGTGTCGGCTCATTATTACTTTGAGGTATAAGCTTAGAAAAAAGCATTACATGGCAGCAAACGAATATGAGCTGACGATATGAATATGGACGACCATCATAGTACAGTGGAACTCAGAGAAATAATTCTGAATAAAAAAAATTGGTGTTTCAAAGGGAAGTTTTTTACTTTTACTTCCCGGCTATCAATAGCAGAAGTTCCAGCTCCTGTTCTAATGCATAAAACTTTGATCAAAAGCTTCCACTGCTTATTAAATTACTAAAATGATGGATCACTCAGCATAATAGTACTTCTGAGGTCGCTAAATTACAGAATATAAAATAATTTAAAATTATTGTCGTATGAGGGCAAGAGGACGCTTACCAGAAAAATGTAAAATATCTCTCAAGTTAAGAAATTTTTTTTTTTAATTTTTTCTCCCAAATGGAAACATTGCAATTGAGCCTCTACAAAATTTTTGCAATGCGTATTTTTTTGAGGAATTTGACTGTGCCGCTCTACAAAAAACTATGGCTCAATCAAGTGGCTCCTCTTCAACACGAGCTCCAGACTCGTATCTGTAAAAACAATGCTTGAAATCCATTATTTCATTATATGTACATATCTTGCAAGAATTTCTGACAATTTTTTTTTCAATTTTCTACAATTTCTTTAATGTTTTAATTATACAAAATTATTTTAAAATGAATCCAACGGCCGGCCGCCACAAAATAAGAATAAGAATATTATTTCTAGCGAAAGGCATTTTCATTATTCTGGCTTAAGTTGTTTAAGTTTTAAATTATTTATTTAGATGTGAAAAGAATCATAAAGAAGTTCGCTTTTCGTCCTCACGTTGATTTGAACTGGCACCTTGAAGGGTTTTGATATGCATCTGCAATTTCCTCACCAGAGTTCCTTTTATGTGGCATTTACACTCCGCTTTCCTTTAATGCAAGTAACCATTGAGGAAATAAAATATTGATTTGTATTAAATAAAACTCAAAGTCTTGTTTTTAAAAAACTCATTTATTTCATATAATAAATTTTATTTATTGATATAAAAAATTTTAATAAATACAAAAAAATTTTTTATTTTATAGGTTATGCAGTCCTATTCAATTGATTCGAAATATAAGAAACTTTAAATAATTCCCGTTAAAATTAATAACTTTCGGGTCATTTATAGACAAAAACTAAATTGTGGCATCAATTTAATAAAATCAAAAAAAAATATATTTTCTTGCAAAAATTGTAGCTGAAATAGTTTTTAAAAAATATTTAATTTTTGGAAATTTTCTAAAAAAAAAATTTTAAGAAAACAACATCAACTGTACTTCAAACAGTCTGATCTGAACCATTCTTTTCATGCCCAAAATTCAACATCCAAAAGAATTGAACTAAATTATAAAAACGTCCAAATTAGCTGCTGAAGCAATAACTAGACTCTGTATTCGTATTCCATCACTAACAGCCATCCATTCAATTAGTTCATCTTTTTCGGTTTTATTTTTATGATTTCATAAACAGTGGTCAGCAATCAATTAGACCCCTTTTTAGTGCAACAACTATACAGCAAAAGTGTGTTGGAAATTACAATATTTCTTTTTTGTTGTTTTTGTTGTTTCTTCGATAAACTTCACTCACAGTGATGGGAATATTTTTGAATTATAAATAGAGAAGAACGAAAAAAAAAATACAAAAAAAAAACGATGTAAAACACGAATCAAACTAAGCGAAACCATAAAAAATTACAAAATGAACAAACATAAAAATATTACAACGATATGAAAAACGCAAAACTGAATGGCAATCAAACAAAAAGACATTTACACTCAAAAGCATTCATACACACACTCCCACATGCAAGTTCAACTAACAAGAGCTCATACACATATACACACAAACTGAAATCTGTCTATACATTTGCAAATATAGATTTGCACGTTGGCATCGCGCAAATAGAGTCACGCGGATCTCAGTATGACCTAAAGCCCTCTGTCTACCAGCGTTCTAAGCACGTGTTGCTGCCACACTCAAATGCCAATAACAATAACAACAACGGCAGCAACACATACACGCACATACTTAAGCATGCACATACTGGATGAATTAGTTGTAAATAACGTTAGAGCTGTAAAATATGTGCAGTTTGTACACACACACACACAACCCACCGCATACTTCCATCCACCGAAGGTGTGACCATATTGTCAAATTTAAACGAACCAATTCAATTGGCTGACTTCGACTTCAAATACTTGGTTTTTTTTTTTTTTTTTTTTTTTACATGATTTCTTTACTGTATCTTCAAAATATTGAAATCCCAATAATTATTCAAATCTTAATATATAAAAATTAATATGTATTATATCCAGCAATTGCTAGATAAAAAATGTTGTGTTGCGCTGGATTTTTGTTTTTGTATCCTTTTACTTATTTAGCTTTGGCTAACGGCAACCAGGTCCCTCCTACTCAAACGCGTATATCCCCTATTGCTTAGGATATTATGGGCTAAAATATTGGGGTGCGTTTCTATCCCTTTTAGGTATCTTTCTGCATATTTTTTAATTTCAACTTTCACCAAGGGCACATCCAAAAAAATCCTTCAAGTGAATAAAAATTGTTTTTTTGTTTTTCAAATTTCTCATAACTACTTGGCATATTTGACTACTGGTTAAGGCCTCGTTTCACTATCCTACACAGCCGTACGATTTAAAAATATGGCATGTATGCTGGAAAAATGAAATATTGTGACATAATTTTTAATTATGACAAGCAAAAGTTTATGAAAATTTTCATAAAATGATCGTTTTCCTCCGACCAGAGTTGATTCTAATTCAAGCAGCTGAACAAGAAAAGCTTGGAAAGATCATATTATTATTAATTTAATTAATTTTTAATTTAATTTATTATGATAATTAGAAATTTCTACAGAATTATTTGTTTATATTTTACAACCAGTAAACATTTGGTTTTGTATTACATTTAAATGATAGTCTGCTACCTGCAACGCCATTTTGATTTGACTTTTTAAAATAGCAGGGTAATACTATCACATTTTCGTGTGAATAAATTATATGTAATTTGGAGACCTTTAGCAAATCCTCAACACCTATACAGTTGAAACTCCTTTAACCGAGCCACTATTAAACGGATGCATCTTGATTTATTTTTTAACCTCTAGAAACCGTGCTTTTGCATCTATTACACTTACCTTAATTTTATTTTCCTATTAAATGCGCTTCTTGTATGTTTACCATGTATGTTTATAATTTATTTAAGGGGATTCCCCGACTCCATTACAAACCGTCAACGCCATTAAACAGAAATGTCAAGGAGAAATCCGAAGTTCAACTACTTATGATAACAACGAATTTGAATAGGCAGTTCCGAAGAATACCCATCTTTATAACTACTCGTATTAGATGTAAAACGGGAAGGGGCAAAATTTGTATAATTGTATATAATTAGTAAATTATTCATTAAATCAGAAAGGATAATTATTAATTAAATAACATTTTCTAATTGTTTTCAGCTAAACACTTTTTCGTATAGAAATTCTAATATTATATTTATTTCTTCAATTATCATTTCGCTTATAACATTAATAACTATTAATTCTGATTGAAAACATAAACATAATGTTTGTATTTTTGTTCAAAATAATTCCCGGACAAAAAACAATTGGAAGAATTTAGTGTGAAAAAGTTACAAAATTAAGAAAAATTTTTTAATTAATAATAAAAATGTTAATACAGCTTCTGCTATCTTTATACCTTTGATAAATTTTTATAAATTTGAACACAAGAAATTTTAAATCTACGGTCACACTGCAAGAAGCCTGCTCATATATGTATGTATGTCTACAAATACTAAAAACCATATAGAAGCACAAAAATTGTTAAACGAGTATTTCTCTCGTTAAATAGATTGTTTTTAGCTGGCTGGTTAAAAATATCCACAAGTATATTCATGTGTACGTACGATTGTATTCCCTTTTAAGTACACACCCCTCCGCGTAAATAGTGTTAAACAAAATAGTATTGATAAAACTGTATGACGAGCAGATTTCATTTGATTTTTGAAAAATAAAAATTCCTTTTCTGGTTCGCATTTTATTTGATTCAATTAAAAGTTTAAAATATTTTAGTATTTAATTTCATTTTGTATAATGATAATATTATTTTTCCAATGAATCAGTTGATTAATGCAATAATATACTTCTAATATTGCTTTTGAACAACGAAGGAGGAGGAGCCTAAAGAACATTGGCTGTGGATATGTAAATGTGTTTGCCAAGGGACAACCAAAGACATGTGGGAGAATCTATATAAAAGAACTGTTCATTGATAGGAATTCAAATTGTATATTCCAAAACCAATGAATGGAACTGTCACTGTTCCCGATAAAGTGCAATTCATGCTACTTTTTTTGCCCACTTCGTGTTAGTCACATGTCACCAATGACATGAACAATCGTGGACTCCTTGCCGATATTTTTTGCTGGATTATTAGCTTAAACCAACCTGAGTTACAATGTTCGTACAGGAAATACCTGACGATTGTGTGGACGTATAACCCCTAAAGCCACCCATAATTTCGAAGAAAAACTCATCGACAGTATTGATTTTTCAGAATCTAATGAAGTCTAGGGTTTGACTCTATATGTATTAGTTCTACTTTCTAATAAAACCTTTAAGCCAAAATGTAACGAAAACTTGGTAAATTATTTACCATACAACTATAGTCGTATATATGTACATACATATGTACATATGTATATATGTATTTAGCAAGCTTGCGCAAATGTCAATCTATTCACAATAATTTCCCACCGTATAATGATCAAGTGAGGACAGTATGGCCCCTTTGTAAGATACATTTTTAATATTTTTCCTATAAATTATTTTAATTCAATAAAATATTTATATTCATACAAGAATGGTTTGTTCTCTATTCCAAACCAATGAAAGGACTCTTTTACAAGTCCTTTCAGGTTGGTATTCATTCGTTTGCATGATAACAATACTTAAGGTAAAATATTTTATCAAACAAACGAGGGAATGCAAGCGAAGACCACCCAAAAAAATTTTCCTAAAATAAAAATATTTGACTATTTTTTTATCACTTTTAGATTTTAAAAGCGTTTCGAAAAACAATTCAATTATTGGAAAAATACTGCAACTTGTTGCATCCATTAAGCGTATCTAGTTCCTTGTATAAATGTGCGTGTGGCTTTGTACCTACATATATGTACATACATATGTGTGTGTTCGGTGAATTTATTAATATCCTAAACCGAAATCACATGTTGAAATCACACGCACGTTTTTGCAATTTGCCATCACTATCGTGCATCATTATTATAATCTTCATTTGCATACGTGTGCGTACATCATCTGCAGAGTCGTCATAGGCAACATCTAAAAATACTACATAAGCCCACTCCCGCACGAAAAGTTTGTATGAAAAAAGTCAAGCAGGGCCTTCAATGAATAAAATCATTATCATCCTTTAAAAAAGGTTACCAACCACTTAATTTTTTTTATTATATTTATTTAGTTACGAATAAATAAATTGGGAGAATATCTCAAATAAGAATAATGGTAATTAAGAATAAATTACATAAATAAATAATCAACCGATAATGGTGCATAATAAAATAAAATGCTAGGAAATCGAAAGAGTTGATAAAAATAATGTTCAAAAATGGATCTACCAAGAATGTGGCAAATTTAACTTATGATTACATCGACATTAATCAGAGTTTGAGAGCCAACAATATTAGGAATCTTTATTATTATTTACATTAGTAAGGCATTGCATGATTTTATGTTGGCATATTTATGTAAAGAGTTGCCTTCAGTCCTTCTACAATCTATATAATAATCTCTATATATCTCTATAATCTCTACACCAGTTAAAACATACCGATACGAGTGGCCCTCAGTATTACAGTACAGAGCTATAGAAGCAACTTCTTTTACTCTCTACATTATAAATGATAGAAAGCCGCACATTCCTTTTCATTATAGCAACCAACTGGTTAATACATTCTTTGAAAAACTGCTAAGCATATTCACGCACAAAATTAAAAAATTCAGACGATTTCTACATAAAAATATATATAAATCAGAACAAATGATACATGTGTGCAGACACATCTCTATTTAACTGTGTGCATCATACAGTTAGAGAAAAAATTATTGCGCCGCAGTAAATTATATTATGCTTTCGTTGTAAATTTGCTCTAAGAAGAAGAAGAAGAAAAAAAAAAACATTTTAATAATTGAAAACCAATATTTTGGGAGATTTCATTTTTTCAGACTACCACGTACGATTTTATAGCCATCACATAAAGTTAAATTGTGTTTTCTGAATGAAAAAGTAAAACCCAATTTGACATAGAGATAAAAATTAATTATTGTAAAAGCTTTTGGTCAGATATTTTATCAATTTCAGAAAATCTCGTATTCGCTCTTAAAACTTTTACATTAAAAAAGGTGGCCTTTTTGATTTGCCATGCTTGGGATAAGGTTGCGACAAATATTCTTAAAAAGAGTTTTAATAAAATTCTTTATGACTTCTTTACTCATACGTAAATTAAATTTATTTTAACATTAATTTCTTGTAAATAAAAATATGTTTGCTATACACAGTACATATATATTTACAAAAGACTACTTTAACAAAAAAGAAAGTTGTGACAAGAAGAAAATAATCACTTTAAACGAATTCAACTGAAAAATAAAAAAACAGCTGATTTGTAAGAGAATTTAGCGAACGGCGTTATACCCTACTGAACTGAATAAGTCACTGAAGTCATTACTTCAATGTTGGAATTAAATAATATATTTCTTATAACAACTAGAAATAATTTGCCATAACAAAAATATTCCGAACAATATGACAGCATTGTCGTTTTCTTCCCGTGTGCTAGCTTCTTATGTATGCACATACATACATGTAGGCATGTGCAAAGTAGGAAGACACAGTACACATGATATGCACATACAAATGTGAATATGCATACATCCATCCATACGTACAATACCGCATATATACATTTACTGCTAAAACACCTGAGATGTCGTCACATGCTCTGTCAGTTACTTTAATCAAAAGACTGTAAAATAATTTGATGCAAAAAGAAAGAGCAGAAAAAAAAATCACAATTGCTCGTTTGGTTTTTTTTGCAATTGCTTTCCTCAAGCAGCGACGCCAACGTCTTTAAAGGGGGTTCGCTTCGTTCGCAGCGACATAGCAGAGAACGTCGATGTGCTGTTATTTTCTTTGTGTGCCTTGCGTTGTTGTTACAAATTCTTATTTACTATTTTGTTTGGTTTATTTTGTAGTGAATTTTCTGTTATCACGTTTGAAAACACGTGCTTTTCTGTTCAAATCCAGTGTGTGATTGTGAAGAATAACAAAACAACAAAAATAGAGAGCAACAAAACCAACCACAAAAATATGTGCATACAAATAACAAAAAATTAAAACGACAAAACAATTAAAGACGACGATTTGTTAACGAATGCAGCCCTCTTTATTACGAACAACAACTAATACACAGTGGCGGTGAAGAGCCTAAAATTTTACAACTGTGCTATTGGATATTTGGGAATACGATTTAAATTTTTTTTTTTTTTTTGTAAAACAGGTTTTTAAACATAAAATCGAGTCAGTTAAATGGAAAAATATGAAGAAAATTTTTAATTGTTGACCACTTTTTTCGCCCGTTAGTAGTTCTCTTATGTTTGTAATTCAATTACATACATTATTTTACATTCTGCCTATTAAGATTTATTTTGTGATAAGCCCCACAGTGCTGTAATTTAGTAGCACAAACAGGTGTAACACACACAAACATAGATGAGTAAGTGTATATGTGTTTAGGCGCCTGCTATTCACTTCAACATACAGATTCAATAGATTTGTTTTTGCACTTTTATTAACAAAACCAAAAAGATCCCACGCATATGATACATTTATCATCAATATGCTTGAGATATTTCGCTCATTTGCTGCAAAAACATCATAAGACAACAAATGCTAAATTAATTGGAATGTGTACAATGATTTTTTTTTTGCTATGACTTTTTTTCTGCAAATGATTTATTTGGATATACATACATATATAGATATTAATGACTGACATTCGCCTAAAGGAGGAATTAATTAATTTTAGTTTAAGATCTGTTTTTCAAAAGGACATAATTTTAAAAAATGTGCCATTTATGTACATGTATATTAAAATGCAATATACTTTACAGAATTAGTAAATATTTAATTCATACTAAAAACCGTAAAAATTAATTAGCAGGATAAATTTTCTAAAATATAATAATTTTAAATTTAAATTTAAGGAAATTTATATTAAATTTTAAAAGCTCATTTGAAATATTTCTCCCATTTACACAGAGATAAAGGAAATATTTTTCAAAATAAAATTATGTCATGCTTACAATGACCGAATGCTTTAGGCCGGATCAAATGGGAATCGAAAAATGTCTGGTTATTAAAGCTTACACAGTGGCATTGTTTGCCGCTGGTGGAATTAACTTAGAGCTAGTTCTGTTTGCTTTGATGTTCATATTAGAATGATGTGTACGTGTAGGGTATTCTGTGATCCTCATATTGGACAGCTAGTGTAAGGATATTCAAGTGGGTGTTGCATGTCCTTGTTTGGCACGTGTTTTCATAGATTTCTTTGCTTGCGGTTGCGCTATTACTTTTTTCATTAAAAAAGGAAACATGAGCATTAATTTGTTTCTATTTCTTTTAATTATATTTTCATATGGATTAAATTTTTATTATATTTACATGCATACGGATGTATGTGTGTGTGCATGTAAATAGAAAAGGTAAAATATCATTTGATACAGCGATTACATAACTGGAAAAGGGAAGACATTCTATCAAAGCAAATTAATAATCTTTTTGTTTAGCTTTACAGTTGGCTTTTATGAAACTTTAAGTTTCAACTAATAATAAACATTTCGTTAACAATTTGTATAGCATCGTCAAGAAATATTTGGAAAATTATTTCTTTAAACGCGTGTGCAGTTTAATAATGAGAAAAGTAATTTTTTTGTATTTACAGGCTAAATTTGTTATTGTAATAAATTATGAAAACAAGTATTGTGTTATCAATACTTGCAATGATTATACATTACCTTGTTAAATAAATGTAATATTTTTAAATTATTGCTTAGTCATAACAATGAAGTAACTATTCCATATTGGCCCAAAAATAAATGTCTCGCAGCTATATATATATATTAAATATATATTTCGATTTTGTTACAAAATAGAAGTATTAAATGTCGAATTGAAGAAATTGGAATTACGAAAATGCATCAGGTGATAATAGTACGTTTGGGATGTGAATCGATAACAACTGTTCACTCCGTCTGCATAACGATGTTGCCAGACTTTATGCAAAGTGTTAAACGAAATTATATTTAAGTAAATCTGGTATACATTAATTAAAGGCACAACGGAGAAGTGAGAAATTAAATATGTGGCTATTTGGGATACGTTTTCGAAATTATGTTCTTCTTGAGGAATCCCACACTAACACATGCATGTTTTGTATGTTTAGAAAAACTGAAACTTGTTGATTAAAAAATCTATTACAGAAATATTTTGCGACCTTCTTGTAGCTTTTCAATGAATATTCGTAATTCTTTTTAAATATCCACGAAACTAATTAAAAAAATCCTAGAAAATTTGCAAAAAATTATTAGTTAATTAAATAATTTAAAATATTTCACAACATGTTAAACAAGCTAAAAGCGCAAAGCCTAATTTATATCAACAAAGTGAAATCAACATCTTGGAAACTATTCAAAAGACTTATTGAATTCGATATATGTACGTAGTTCTTAATGAAGCCGGTTCAATACCAAATAACTGGGAAATTACTTAAACGATTTCCTCAAAATTCTCCAACTGGCATATAAATTAACTTTTTAAGACAATGTCACTTCGTAGTACCAATAAGAGGAACCCGCCACACCGAACTAATTTTTGTATTAAGTAGAAGAATTATAATGGCTGCCAGCCAGAAAGCCCATTCGCAGGCCAAAGAGTAGAATCAAGGTAACTTGTAACCAGTTACAGCGCAAAATGCATGGAATGCATAGAGTGGGATTCCCCTCTACTTTTTTATCCATCACAAGTATCGAGATAAAATCTTAGTCCTTTTTTTTTATATGTGTTACATGTATGTTACATGTCACTTGTATGAAGAAACACATAGAAGAGAGAGAAGGCACGAACGACTACAAATAAAAATAATTAACTAATTTAAATCAAATTTAAACATTACAAGCCTTTCATAAGTTTTTACTCTTTTTACTGCTGACAACAATAAAGCTGCTGGCATTTTAACTTAATATTCATATTTCATAATTATAGTTTTGTTTTAATTTTTTTTTTTGTTTTGTTTCAAACACAAACTAATTTTCATTACATAAAAATATTTTAGGAAATCGAAGGAAAGAATATTTATTTCTTGTGATTTCGAAAATGGGGAATCCCACCGTAAAATAGAAAGTTTTTGATGTACTTTTTCATCATCAGCGATTTGAAATCATCTACTTTTCAGCACATGCTTGACAGATCTAACTAACTCACTTAGTCACTAATTGCAATAGTGACGATTTGGCGCGTGCATCAGCCGATCAGCCAAAAAAAATTTTCGGAAAATTTATTATAATATTGGCTGGACCTTTTGTAATTTGTGAAATTAACGTTTTGCCTCTGTCTATAACAAAATTTATTTCGTTATATTTATATTAAAATTAAGTGAAAGTGGGAAAATGTTTGTTGCTTTTAATTATCAATCATATCTTGTTAAATGTGAAAGTGTGCATGATTGTGTGTTTGCATGCTTGTTCCATTATAATGCAAAACACCTTGATGAATAATAGATCAGGGTAAAATTTGGCAGACTTATAACGTACGATCCAGTTTAAGGTATGCTGTACTTTTTAAGCGAATAAATTAAAACTTTTCTCTCTTTAAATATTTGAAAATTCAAATTACAAAACACTGCAGCTTTTGGCATTTGAAACATGATTTAGAGCAGGCTTGTCATTCTGCTATACGGTTCCAAATTGAGAGGTAAAGAGATGTTGAGTAAATGAAGTATAAGCTTTTGCAGCAGTGGCCATTTTGAATTTGCCTTGCTTCTATAAAAGCTCTCAAATTTAAGTTATGCAATATTGCAGCCCACCATACATTTTATTGTTGCGCTTGTCATTTTCTATATGAGCACAAAAAAGTGTTTTGCAAAATAATAATAAAAAAAAAAAATTAGATTTTCTATAACCAAAACAAATTACGGCAGTTAAACGTAATTTGAGAAAAGAAAAAGATTGTTGATAAAATTTATTAAACGTCTTTCGACATTTCTAGCAAATCTTTAGTTATTTTGATGAAAATTTATATATTTTCTATTGACTTACATTGTGAAAATGCAACGCTACGGAAATGCTTCGAATTTACATTGCTAAAAACGATAACAAAAGCAATTTATTCCAACATAGAGTCACTTCGTTCTGAAACATGCAGCCGAATTTTTAACTATTGATTACCATTTCACCATTAAACTGTTTCATTAATGAATTTGTTGTGTATTTTTAACTAAATTTGTATACATTTTCCTATACAGTGTTTTTGTTGCTTTAATGAGTCACTAGAAATGACAGAAATTGACGCGAGAAGTCTTACGATAAATCTGCAATTTATTTATTGTTGCACTTCAAAAGTTATCAATGAAATAAAGTTTATTGCAGTTGATTTTATGCGGCAAATTATATAAAAGTTTATGAGCTCGATAAACTTCGTGTTGAAATTAACGTTTCATATTAATAAATAATTCATTAGATTTTTCATATGTTTCAATCGCAGTTCCTTCTTTTCAGTTCAGCTGAATTAAATAGTTTTTAGTTTTTTTTTTTTTTATTGCTAACAATGCAAGTACATTCAGGCTATTCAAGCGATGTCAGACCAAGTCTTATTGTCATTATATTAAATTGTTTTACAACAGTTCAAAGCGTTGTTATGCTTCAATGAAAAATAATAAGACTTCCCGAAGAAGACTTGTTTACTGGGTTGTCATCAAATATATGTAAGTCGAAAACTCGGGCGAACTGCTGAACATCTTCAGTAGAGCTGGTAACGCCGCTAATCACATAAGAATAAAAGCGAGGTTTGTGTAAAGCTGAAAGTCCATACCATCTATTCTATGCGCCAATTCATTTCGTACGTTCTCTCCATTCTATGCGCTTGTTCATGTAATATGCATGTAATATATATTAAAAAAAAGAGAGATTTTTTTTCGATGCATGTGCCGGATAAAAAAGTAGAGGGGAATCCCACTCTATGCATTCTATGCATTTTGCTTGATTATACTTTTTGCCCTGCATATGGGCTTTCTGGCTGGCAGCTTAATTTAATACAAAAATTAGTTCGGTGTGGCGGTTTCATCTTATTGCTACTACGAAGTGACATTTTCTTAAAAAGTTAATTTATATTGCCAATTGGACAACTTAGAGCAAATTGTTTAAGTAGGTCAACAGTTATTTTAACAGACGTGGAGCATAGCACCGCCTACTTTAGGAACTACGTAAATCGAATTTAATTTATCGAATTTAATATGTACATTTTTTTTATTTAAAATGAATCAACAAAAAAAAAATTTTAAGTATATTTTTTTTTTTTTTTATAAAAATATATTTTTAAAATCACAATGGTGTTTTGAAATCTTTTACAATTTCATAAAATTTTTCATTTTACCAAACATTTCAAGTTTTTCATTTAATTAATTTATTATGAATTGAAAAACAAAGATAAGCAAGTGATTTCCTATCGGCAGCCATTTTGAAATCACGACAAGTCAAAAAGTTTAGAGTCGAACAGCTGTCTAGTGGTTTCAAACCACTTTTAGAAAAGTGATTTTCAGAACATGCCTCTATACCCACTGACTGAGCTGGACTAAAACAATAAAGTTGCAAACAGGTATGCCAGGTATTTTTGGACCTTTTCCCTAACTTTTCGCTTTCATATACCCAAAAATCCCCTTAATTAATTATAAATAAAACAATACCATTTTCAACACAAAATTCGTTTACATTAAGATTATCACTCTGGGGAGATCGCCTACACACGCAAAGCATTCTGTCGGAAGTACCAGAAAGAGTAGTTGGTTTTTAAAGTAAACCAGGCTGTTATGTGATATTGCAGATAAAAAGCTGCTACAGAAGAAGCGAAAGGTCACATATCGGTTCAGCTACAAAACATTATCAACAATTGAGAATTTTTTCGTTGTTATTAGTTCCAGAGGTACAAAGTTTTATGGGAAACTTATTAACCAGTTCAGCCAACGATATCCTCAATATTGAATATTTTTTTAATGATTTGTTATATATATGTATATAAGGAATTAATATTTAAGCTATTTAAACGTGGAAAATATAAATATATGAAAAAATGCGATTTACCAAACTTTGCATTTATTTTCCTATAGATGTTCACTAATTCGATTAAATTTTTTTACTAAAAGCCAACGAAATCTTATATATATGTATGTATGTTTTAGCTCCTACAAATATTTTTAGAACAAAAAATTGCATGGTTATTTAGGCAATTATCAAAACCTCAATTACAAATAAAAATCCCAGAATTGGGTCAAAATGTCATAAATGTCAAAATGCTATTAATTCCAAAAAAAAAAAATCTTGCAAAAAGGATAAGTATCAAAATTAAACGAGAATTACAAAAGTATGAGCTATGAAAATTACAGAAATAATGTAATTCTCAATTAAATATACTTGAAATGCGTGATTAGAATTTAGAAATTAAAATATACTGTGACCTACAGGGAGGGGGGAAAACATTTATTGAGATGAAGTTGGAGGAAACAACTTAAAACTTTAAATACTGAGGCATGTAAAGCGAAATAAAAAAATAATTCCAGCGGAAAAATGTAATAAAACAGGGATTCAAGTTGGATGAGATTGAAGTACAGCAACTACTTCGACCTGGTAAACCCCACTAAATTTAATATAAATAATTATGTGAAATATGAAATAATTAACAGAAGATGTACTTCCCCTGGCAGCTGTTGCAAACCGCATTTACTTGCCACTCATACATTCACATATTTCTCTTTTAATCTATCCAAATCGTTCTTAATCAATCGTTATGAATAATAAAAAACATTTCATTCATATTTTCAAAGTGTAATGCACATACGCGCCTTATAAATAATTTCTGCAATTTTTTTTTTTTCTTTGTACTCGTTTCAAAAAAGTTTTTCCCTTGCAGCTTTACTGAATTTCTTTTATTGGCTATTGATGTGATACTCGTAAAACGTAAAAAAATATTTGCAACTGTGTTAGTAAATTTCTATATTTATATATACATTTCGTTTAGACTTTAAGCTTATTTGCAGTTTTGTTTTCGTTTCAGTTGAAACAAGCGAAAGCTCTTTCTTTGTTAACCGGCATGCGGTAAAAAAAGCTCATGAATTTTTTTTTATTTTATATAAGCTTTAGTAGTAACCGTTAGCGCTAGAGTGCGTTATAAATGAAAAGTGCAACAAAAGCTTTTAAAAGAGATAAAACGCAGGCATAAGTGTTGCCAGTTGCGTCTAAATTTAAAATTTTCAATGACTAACAACAGAAATCGAAATTGTGCTTTCAATTTTATGAAAACTGTTGCAGAAAACGAAAGAAATAGAAAAACGTCTTTAAATGCTTTGCGTCAGCAGATAAATTCCGTTTCCTGTACAACCGTACGTTACTTAAGAATTAATTAAAAAATGCATTACTCATACGCATAACAATTTGCATTTTATTAAACTTTTCTTAACAATTTACCAACAATATCTAATCTCAGAAAAAAATCGACTGCTCTGCCAGATACACTGTCTTGACATCATCAGTCATAGTTCAACCACGAAAAATGTAATAAAAATAATTGATTTTCTTATTTCAAGAGCAAAATTCTTTAAAATTTAATTGATATTCCAATACAGCAAAAATAAAACTGAAAATCTACTTAAAATAGTTGCTTAAGAAAAAAATTAAACTAAAAAGAAAAAAGTTTTGCTTAATTTTAATATTTTATTTGAGAGTAGAATTAGACCGCTTAGCGTAGCCGAATAAATTGCCCGTTTGTTGTATGAATTCATTCAAAAAAAAATTCTATTATAAAATGTGTATTTTTGTTCTATGAAAGTTCAACTAATAAAAATTAGCAACACCTAAAAAAAAAAAAAAAAAACATTAAAATATTTTCTAATTATTTCAAGTGGATGAATGCTTTTATTATGATTTTTTTCATTTCAAACGAACAAAATTTAAATATGTTTATTAAATATAAGCACAAACCCAAACACACACACACACACGCATCTATCTACACTCATTTCTTTTGAGGTAATAAAAATGTGTTCTGGCCAAATTCTTTCGAAATACATTATAAATGTCATAATTAAAAATGCATAAGAAAAAGAATTTTTCCATTTCGAGAGGAATTTTTAAATTTAATTACATAAAAATATTATTTAAATATCATAAATAATAAATAACTTTATTGTAAAAATCTTAGTCCTAAAAGTTTTCAAAAGAAAGTAAGTATTCTAAGGAAATTGTGGTTGCAAGTTTAATGTTACCAAAAGCTTCGTTTCACTATCCTACACAGTCCTACAATTCCTTCACACAAATAGATGGGGGATAGTGATACCCTAGAAAAGCAACTCTGATCGCATGAAAACTATCATTTTATGAAAATTTTCATAAACTTTTCCTGTTCACACTACATCATTGGTGTTAAACAGTACGGCTGTGTAGGGTAGTGAAACGGGGCTTTAAACCAGACTTTGTGAACTTTAAAGCAGAAACAGAGACAGCAGAGGAGACACATAATTTGTGGGCTCATTACTGATTTCAGCTTTAAGCATGAAAGGCTGCTTTGAACAGCTTTTTTAACTGCATAAAAAAGCTTGCAAATATGATGAAAATATGCCAATCACAAACGCCTTAAATTTCCGGCACTTTTTAGGTGAAATTATGTGACACTTTCCGCTATGATTTTATTAAAGCAAAATGTTTTTCTAATCTGAAGTAGAATCGTCTTTATAATATATAAACTGCTTCAAAAGCTTTTTTGAAATAAATTACAATTGATATTTAACAGTTATCTGCAAAAATTTCCCAAAAGAAACGCGTGAAAAGCTTAAACTAGTACTTATTAGTTGCGACCTCTCAATTCTCTAGTTCCCTTTAAGTATTAAAAAAAAAAAATTATATACTTAATTTATGCTCAGTGAGCAAATTTTTTCACTCACTCAAAACAATATTCAATGACTACAATAAGATTAAAAGGTAAATGGCTTTTTCTAGGTATTTGCCAAAGGGGAAATCCCTTTATTTAATATATAAATATATAATATATTTAATAAATATTATATTTAATTAATTTAATTAAATTTAATTTAATTATATATAAATATATAATATATTTAATATATAAATTTCAGAAGTTTGTACTTTTCTGTTGCAGATTTGAGAAACACTTCAGAGTACTAAATGGACACTTTTTTAGTACTTTATTCTAAGTATGTAACTTTTCACAAAAAAGGGATTTATTGCAAAATGTAGTACCTTTTTAATCAGTAGTAGTACGCTTTTTTAACATTAGTACTAAAAGTTTTCTATTAAAAAGGTACTTCTTATAATGGTACTATGAAAAAGGTACTCTTTAAAACGAACTTTTTCTAATATATCAGCATTTTAGGGTCTATTTCATATGAAAAGTGATATTTTTACAAATTTTTTATATTAAATAGTAGATTTTTTTAAGGAAATTTTTTATTAAAAAGAGACCACTTCAGATTAAAAGGACATATTATTTTCATAAAAATATGTTTTTTTTACAAATCTACTTCTATGAGGAAATTATTTCCTATTAGAGCCGATTTAAAATGAAAATGTACTTTTTCTAAAAAGTACTTTTCAACAAAAAAAAAAAAAAAAAATAATAATTGTGATTTAAAAAAAAAATCAAGAAATCAAGAAAACAACCTAATTTAACAAAGAATTATTAGCAAGTGTTCGCGAGACGATATTAGTTGTTGTAGTGCCAATTGTGATTTAGCGGAAAATACAAATTGGTACCAAATCCAAACTTTATAAGTGAAATAGTATTATTTTTCGATTAGAAATCATTTGAATATTAAAATTAACATTTTTATATATAATTTGTTTTTTTTATAATGGAAACAAATTTTTTAAATTGAAAAGAATGGGGGTTCCCCTTTGCCAAATACTTTGAAAAAAACTTGTTTTTTTGATGACTTAAAAATTTGTAAATGGATTTGTAAGTTAAAACTAGACTAGACTACCAAAGATTACCGAGAGGTCACATGAAAGAAGTAACACTTATGGGGGTGTCACTGGTTCCTTTAAGGAAACTTCCCAAATAACCTTCAACATATTAATTTCAACTTATTTGCAATTAAAAAAATGCTAAATAATTTTTTTTTGAAATAAAAAAACAAATAAATAAGTTTGATGGATTTTTGATAAGTTTTTGAAAAATAATTTTTATATAAATTGCTTTATATCGGACGAAATATTTATAAAAAGTAAATCGGTATGAAGTAATTCCCTAAAACGTTTGCAAATATGAATATGGCAGTTATGGAAGAAGCTTTTTAAGTACATATGGATAATTACCTTTATAAAGCAATTATGCGAATTCTATTATTTACTTTGAAAGAGGCACTTTTTCTAAATTAAAGCCAATACAGGGTGTCGCAAGTCGGATATGTATCTTCTAAATTTTTACGAGTATTAAAGTACGTTTTCATATTTGATCAAAAAATTTAAAGGGGGTAAATAAACAGGGAAATTTCCATGGCAATACTTTTCAGTTACTTAACCGTAATGGGCACTTAAGCGAAAGTTAATTATGCTAAAAGCTGAGCGCAAAAATTATTAATGCTATAATAGAGGCAAATGAACGAAAATAGTGTTTATACGAGGGGTAATTAATTACACTAATTAAGGGAAATTAATTCATTTTATTCGATAAAAGACATTCGGAAGACGAATTTGAATTTGAAGAAGCATTCTGGTATAAAAAATGTGGCGCAAACGTAGTGGACGTTGTAAATCTGTACGATGGTCAATTTGCGATAGAAAATTCTTTCTTATAATGCTAAAACTGGCTCCGCCAAAGAATTGTTATACAAATTGATTTTCTATCAAACACTTCTTCGAGCGTTTGAAAGAAAAGTTTCTTTAACGAGACCTGGAATAAAAAGGATTCATTTATAAAAATATTCTCCTCATTATTTAAATTAATTTCCTGTCAGACACTTCTTGGTATCTTTGAAACAAAATTTTCCTTAACAAGACTTGTAGTAAAAAAAAAGATTTATCTAAAAAAAAATTTTCCTCATTTCTTCATTGAATTAAGAATTAAAATAAAAATATATTCGTAAATATTTTTATATAATTTTTTTTAACAAACTAAAAACATCTGTAATAAAAATAATTAGGATTTTTTGATAATTTTATTAGAATATTTAGTTTGCGAGAATTTTAATTTCTTTAATTTAGTAACCTTTTGCCATATTTCACTTACCACTTCCAAGTTATTTATAATCAATTTTTAAAGATTTAAATTAATATTTAACATACCTGAAAAGAAACAGATAAAAATAATATTTAATTAGTAAAGAGGAAGTATTGGGAGGATACAAAAATAAATAAAATTCAAGATGCATTCATTCTCTTGTAGAAGCATTCAAATGACTTGTTGGCATTTAATCGTTTTACAAGCAAACAAAAAAAAAAACATACCCACACACACATACACACACATTCAAAGCCACTTTCATGTACTAGATTTTGTTTGTGTTAATTAATTAGAAGTAAAGTGTTGCCGAATATGCCACCCCTTCTTTAAAAATGTATGTTTACATTCATTAGAAAAAGAAATTTGGATTTCTATTTTATTTTTAGCAGTTTGTGTGTGTGTTCTTTTTCATAATAAGAAAAAAGATTTTAATACGAAAATAAAAGTCTTGTGACCAAAAATTAATGTGACCACAAACCGAAAGCGAACGGTTAGAAAGTGGGAGCACCGAAAAGAAAATTAAAAATTTTTCAATTATTTTAGTTATAATCATATTTATAATTATTATTATTAATATTATTATAATTTATAATAATTTATTTTATAATTTAATTTATTTACTTAATTTATTTATATAAATTTATGTATTAATAATTTTCAATATTTAAAATTTTTTTATATACATATATTATTATAATTAATTATAATTTTAATTTAAATTAATTATAATGTTATTTAATTGTAATTTTAAATATTTAAAATGTTTGTTTTTATATAGCTTAATTATAATTTTAATTTTTCATAATTTTAATTATAATGTAGATTGATTATAAACTGAACTGATTAATTAATTATAAATTAAACTATTTTGTCCACAAAACCAGGCCAAACTCAATTGTTTCAAATGCCCAACAGTTGCCTCAAATACACTTTTATTTTTAATATAAAAATTGAAAAGGATATATAAACAAATTACGTCTAAAATGTTTTAAAAGATTTTGTTGTATCTCGCGGGCAACTTCTTCTTCCTCACTGTCGGCTTTAATAAAATTATCGATAATTTTTAGCGTTTTGTATTAATTTCCCTTCTAGTATTCATTTTCCTTTTCTTTAAAAAAAAAAAAAGAAAAAATTTCAATCTCAATGAATTCGCCCCAAAAATAAAAGTTATTACAGACTTACAATAAACATTTCAAAAATATAAAATAAATATACACTGAGAGAAAATAAGTATAAAAATTGCTAATTTTAAGTTCTGTTAATAATATTAGAAATATCGGTTTTCTTCTTAAGCTGCGGTCAATCATTTCTCCCAAAAGAAGTCCTTTAGGAAGAGAAGGAGAGAGAGGCAGGGACAAAGAGAGAAATCTCAGCTTGTATTGGTTTAGCTCTAAACTTTCTTTCAACAAAACTGAACTGAATTGCCAGTAATTAGAATTTTTCATGCAAAGTTGAATTCAGCTGCACCAACATTTGATGTGTTCACAGTCTTTAGATGTTTATGAGAGGCAAATGTGAATCCCCCATATTCCAATACAGGTGAGCAAAAATAATATTCTCTTTTCATCTGTTGATAACAGATAATCTTTGAAAATATTAAAAAATATGAAGTATTATATTATATATCAAGTATCATATTATAATTACATTAACTTTTAATAGATTTTTTTTTTAATGTCAAACCCCATTATATACACAAAGAGTAATAAGTGATACACAAAGAGTTTTTTTCCATATAAAACTTTTCTTGGGAGCAAATGCGAGGATCCAATTTCAATATGTTGTTTAAGACATTTTTAAAAAGGTTTTCTTTTTTCATTTAAAAATGTCGTTTTTAAACAAAAATTCCACGATTTTATTAAATTGCATTCAAAACTTTAATAAAATGAAAAGAAATTTTTTATAAAACATAAACAGCTGCCTGGAATTTATATTACATATGTTGCATATAATTACATTATATACATATATAATTATATTATATATTACATGCAATTGATATCGGAAAAAACTATAAGGTGAAAAAGCTAGAAATAATGCTTTAACTGAGTAGGCTTGGAACAAGAGTGAGAAGCTGAGGCCTTCAGGCTAGCGCACACGCTAGCTCACTACTTGCTTCTTCATATAATATTTTATATCCAAATTTGATATAAAATTATTAAGGAGGTTCTTTTTAATTAATTTCCTTAAAAAATATTGGTATTAAGTAAGTTCTTATTTTATTTTCAGTTCTTAGTTAATCATAAATTGAGGAAATGGCAATTATACTTATATGTTATACCAGTAATTATCAGCAATCTTTAATAATTTGTAATAATTTTATATCTTTCTTTTTTTTAAAAAAGGAAAAAATTTTAATACGAAATGTTTTTTGAATAAATGGAAAGTGTAATTGATATATAAAAGCAGGAGGAGGAACTCAATAAAAATTTTTATTTTCTTATTAACAAAAATCTTTAAATTCAATTGTCTATTTCGAATGCATGTGCCCTACACAGAACATTTAATTTTCCATTAAAAATATAGACTGTTAACCCATTAAAGAAAATTATTTTTGCATGTTCTGCGTTAAAGTATTGAAATCGAATACTTTCAGAACTAATACGTTGCGACCCCCGGTCCAAATGAATGAAAGAAGACAAAACCTTATGTGTTGTAAAACATGGTCCCTACACGGTATGCCCACTTTGACTTTATTAATTTCTCCTCAGTGAATTTACAATCCTACCACGTTATTTTTATGGCTTGCAACTATACTCAAGTGATTGTTGTCTACGATTAGAATAATTAAAAAAGTCTTAATTTTTGAAATAAATTTTAGGCATTTTTTTTTAGAGAAAACAAAACAAATATAGTATATAATTGATCAAGTGGACATAAACGCTGCACCGCAACGAAATGTGTTTAGAACACATTTTGTTTATGCTAAAAAAGAATCTAAAAAATTTATAACAAAAAAAAAAAAAAATTAAAAATTAAATGCAGTCTAATGAAAACAGATACGTACATCACAGATGTCGAGTTAACTTGGAAGGCAACATTTACAAGATAAAAAGAAATTGCTTATTCAGCTTCTTGACAGAAAGCAACCAAGTAATTACAAGCAGCCAATAAAGTAAATTAAGCAACCCAGCGAAATGTTTTATAAGAATATAATAAAAAAAAAAAATTTTTAAAACTTTCTCATATTTGCGAAATGGAAATTTGAATTGATCGGATAGGATTTGGTTCCTGTTTCGTTCAGATTAGCATTTGGGAATTTCAGTCGGGCTGAAGTTCTTAACGTATTGGGTCTGAAAGTATTGAATGCGAATTGCTTCTGGGCAGGCAAAAACAATTATTTATTCTTAATTTATTGCACCATAAGAATCTGTAAGATGTATTTAAATTTCAGTATTTGGCTAAATCTTTTGAAAAAAGAATACGAGAATTTATTACTGATATGCTGGCCTTCTCCCTCATCAGTAGTAAAAACAATTTTCATTAGTAATATTTTGATAGCATGTCATCGGGCTTTCATACGCAATTAAATTAAATTAAATTTAAATTTCATTTTTAGAAGACATATTTTTTTCTACGGGCAGTCGCCGTCAGACCTAATATTCTTTGCTAGTCTTTCCCGATTTGACATAATAATTTTTTATTATTTTTATATTTTTTGGTTCAAAATTGACCGAAATGCACTCTACAATATGCAGTACCTTCCAACCATCAATTTTAAAGTGCTTTTTAATTTTGTATTATTTTCGGAAATTATAATTTTTTTTTTTGAGGAAAAGTTACTAAAATGAAGTTTAGAAAAATTGAATTTTAGTCTAAAATAGTTTCTAAATTCTTATCTTTTTTTCTTTTCTTGATATCTTTGCTTTAGTTATAAATAGCAAATAAAAACACGCTTAATTTACAGCACTGGTTATAAGTCTTTTGAATAATATTTTCGTAGTAAAGGGTGCGCCAAAATAGAGCCAAGTTTTTACCAAAGTTAATGATGTTCAAGATTTCAATTTGTCCATTAAATTTGTTCTAGTCTGTAATGCTTCATTTTTACTAACCGTAAACCGTCAGCTGATGAATTGTTTTTTTTTTATAGCTGCGGATACTTAAATCTGCAAATGGCGACAAATTGAAATCGTGAACACAATTTACGATAACCCCAATTGTGGTAATTACGCTCCGTTAGAACCCTGCATTATCAAACCAGATTTACGCAACACTATAATGTCATATAGAACCATCTCATAAGTTGTTTGATTATATCTGTCCTTCTACTTCTGATCAAGTCCTTGTATTTGATGTACTTATAATTGAACTATTTTAGAATTAATGACAATCGGATTCTATTACACACACTATTACTTCACAAAAAGGTTTGCTGGGTTGTAGTAAATTTCACTTTATATACTAAATAAAATTCCTTAGCGAACTTGGATACAATAGGATTCAAACACAGTGAACAATCATCTGTGCATCGTACCGACACGACTATTTTACAGTGAGTTTTTGCCAAATTTTGTTTTCATCTTAACAAATTTCGCTTTAGCTTTTGCCGCCCATGATCAGCCATCTTTTAGTGTGTGCTGGGCAGCTTAGCAAACCCAATACTTTTACCTTCTTCGTAGCCGCATGTTGTATTTATCTGCTCCCAAAATACTTAAGCGATTTTTTTCTGGTTGCGATATTAGGAATTTTTTTTCTTTTTGTCTGAAATATCACTTAATTCAGTTTTTTTTTCTTGGGAAAATATTTTTTTTTTTTGCTGTCGACAGGTTTTTTTATACCCTCCATTTTTTTTTTTGGTGAAATTGTGCAGTTACAAGGGATACTTCTTGAACTGCAATAGTGCACACTTTTCCATCTCTGGCTAAATATGTTTACCAACGTGTGCTGTTCGTACATTTCAATACTAATGAAACTGTAATCATATGGTTTGCATATTTTTAGTTTTATTTGCAAACAAGTCAAATTAAAAGAAAAACAACTTCTTAAAACTAAATTTGAATGCTTGCCAACATTTAGCCAAATTATATGAATAAAATAAAAATGCACATGCATACACACATATGTATGTGGATATATGTATGTATATGTATGTGTGTAGGCATGCATTTTACATACAATTATAATGGCTGTAAAAACAAAACGAAGAAGAGTAGAATATTTTTTTATGGCTCAAAGTTTGTGTCTGTAGGACAGTCTATACGTCCGCCTATCATTCTTGGCATATGTGTCTCCCCAAAAATGTTTGCTGGTCCATGTGCAAATTTTTTCCCCTCATTTTATTTTTTCTAATTCACATTTGAAAATAAAATGCCAAAATATATTTAAACGAATCAGAACCAAAAAATGAAGCAAAAAAAAAATAAAAAAAAATAGAAAGAAAAACAAAAATTGCAATTACATCAAAATATTTACAAATATTTAACACAAATTTAATTATTTTCTTTTTTGCCGTAATTATTTTAAAGACTGTTTTATTTTAAATTGAGAAAAAATCAAATAATCAAGATGGTTGGCTTTTTAATTAAAGATTTTCTGAGTTGATTTGGTCACAGATAAATGTACTCACGTACAAGTACTGCGGATAGTTAATTTTGATGTTAGTTAAACACAACGGCAACACTTAACACAAAACGCAGTGACTGACATTAAATAAATAAACTACGGCGTTATATCGAACTCATAAAATTTGGTGCAGTTGTAAGAGGGACTGCCTTAAACGCAAGTAAAGTGATATGCCAATTTAACAGCCAGTAATTCTCCATTTTTTTATTTAGTACAATTATTTTCTTTTTTTCATTTACTCCAAAAAATTTAACGATTTTATTGTACGATTACATTGCAAACAATAACAACTTTCGTTAAAATAAGAGCAATAAATAATGAACTGATTTTGCCACAGCGAAACTAAAAAAAATATGGAGAATTACTGGGTGTAATTGTATGGCCGCATGGCAGACCGGATCTAGCAGTACTATTAGTCACTTTTATGCGACGTTGTCAGTGCGAATCAATTAAAAATCTATTCTTATAAAACATGGACTTAGATTTCTTGCAAGAGTAAATACATATATATAAATTATTAACAACAAAGAAGAGGTCAAAAAGCACATGACATGCCTTTAAAGTACATGACGTTTCATAGCAAACTATAATTAAGTCTTATGAATATGGACGTGTAAAGTTCAAAGTTATATGTATGAGTATATAGCATAGTCGAAAAAGTGTTTTCGTATTTTCTCAACAGATGCAGTTGCAGTCGTATATCTCCAGTGCTACCAATCACAGAGTGTCATACCATAAAGTGTTGCAAAGCTGAGATTTTAGGCTTAATTTAACCAAAAAAAAAAAAAAATATAAATTTTGGGAATTTAAAAAAAAGTTATATGCCATATGCCAAATAAAATAATATATCACTAAAAACACTATTACGATGAGTGTTCGGGAACTGTGAGGCACTATTGCTACCAATAATTTATCTTTTCACTACATTTATATATATTGCCAGATAGTTTCTACTAGTAATAATTAGAAAGTTTTAAAATTAGCTAAATATTTTTTCGTGAGTGTTGTAGAATTAAACGAATCTAAGCTCTTTTTTTCATGACTTCGCCTAAATCTTCTGACTTTGTCGGTTACATTTGGTAGTGGAATTCCCAATAGATTAGTATGATTTCTGAGTAACACCAAGTAATTCGGGCTAAATTTATTTATCCCAGATTTAAATTACGGCTTTGTTTGTCACCAAAATTGGGGCAATTATAATTAAACGCTAAACTTAAGATTGAAAACTTTGAAGGCTTTGCCAGTTCGAATTGCTAACAGTTCGCCATAGTTCAATACCACAGATCCAGACTGTATTCCAGACTGTCTTTTGGATCAATAGCTTATTTTCGATGTGAAATTGCGGATTTTCCTTCAAGCAGCCTTACATTCGTTTTAGTTTAGAGTTGAATTGTCTCTTTTTAGCGATTATGTGGGGTTTCCACTTGAGCCCTCTTTACCGCAAGGAATTTCGGAGCCATTCAAAAATACTGATGGACAGTTTTCTCTTCTTGTTATAAAAGTAACGAAGTTAGATTTCTGGATGTTTTGCACCAATATTTCATTTAGTCTAAAAAATTTAACGATTTTATTGTACGATAACATTGCAAACAATAACAACTTTCGTTAAAATAAGAGCAATAAATAATAAACTGATTTTGTCACAGCGAAACTAAAAAAATATGGAGAATTACTGGGTGTTAAATTGGCATAGAATTTACAGTTTGAAATTTAAGAAATAAATTCCAAATTTTCCATTTTCAATACAGAATCGCAAAATTCCTGCAAAGCCATTTTAACGTTTTTTCTTTCTTTCATTTTTCTATTCTAAAGATTTTTGCATTATTTTGCCGTTTTTCAACATATGGATTTCACCACAAGGCGTTCAGGCATATCTTTAGTCTTATAATTGTCTTTTTAAGTTCTTATTCTTTTTGCAATTACCAATATTGCGCCATGGCTTGTTGACCTTTTTCAGGAAGAAGAGAGGTCATATTGCTCAAATTGATCATATTCTTTCAAATTTCAAGGATCATTACCGAGCAGTGGGATACAGTTCCCATATTTTATATTTATTGGAATTTAATTAACCATTTTAATTTCTCAATTTTTTAAGAGTTTTTCATTTCACAAAATAAACTTTATATTCAGAACGCTTTAATACACAAAGAAAATATACCAAGCCTACGTTTTTCGCACTCCCGGCCAATATTTTTCCTCATTTCCCATTATGGTATCCGCCTTTTTAATCTATTTTTTGCTAACGATTTGGCTTAGCTTTAATTGTTAACGCAAACGCTGAAATAACAATAGTTGTTATTGTTAAAAGTAACGCAATGATATATATAAAAATATGTTACACCCCTAATCAAATTGTTGTATATTTATACGTATGTGCAAGCTAATAAATATTTTTCAGAATATATTTAATTCCTAAAAATGTTCGTGGGATTTAACAAACATAATTTTTATTATTGTTGTCATTTTTATTTGTTGCTATTTGAAAAGTGGGTGAATACAATAATACAAAAATACAACTTTTTTTTCGCCTTATAAAAATTAAAGTCCGTTTGTTAAATATTTTATAATGCATAAATATGAAATATGAAAACGTATGTAAATAAAAATATATATATTTTAATTATTTTCATTATATTTTTTTATTATAAAATTTTGTTTAAATGCGAAGAATGTGTAAAAATTCATTTATAAATCCACGGGTGCATTTCTATTTGGCTAGCAGGGAGACAGACGAGGTTCGGTGGCCGTCATTGACGTAAGACAATTCATCTTATTAAATAATAAAAGCTTTTCTTGTTAATTTTTTCATGTACGCAACATAAGTGACAACATTATTCATATATTTCTTTATTTATATACGAGTATAAATTTTATTTAAAATATACAATTTTGTATAAATTCTAAAAATATAATAAAAAAAATAATTTGTTTAAAAAACTGCAATTAATAGATTACCGAAAGCTGGTATCAATGACTATATCGTTTAAAATTTCTCATTTACTTTAATAAAATTTTAATATAATATAATATAATATATAATATAATATAATATAATACAATATAATATAATATATAATATAATATAATATAATATAATACAATATAATATAATATTATATAACATAATATAATATAATATAATATAATATAATATACAATATAATATAATATACAATATAATATAATATAATATAATATAATATAATATAATATAATATAATATAATATAATATAATATAATATAATATAATATAATATAATATAATATAATATAATATAATATAATATAATATAATATAATACAATATAATATAATATTATATAACATAATATAATATAATATAATATAATATAATATACAATATAATATAATATACAATATAATATAATATAATATAATATAATATAATATAATATAATATAATATAATATAATATAATATAATATAATATAATATAATATAATATAATATAATATAATATAATATAATATAATATAATATAATATAATATAATATAATATAATATAATATAATATAATATAATATAATATAATATAATATAATATAATATAATATAATATAATATAATATAATATAATATAATATAATATAATATAATATAATATAATATAATATAATATAATATAATATAATGTAATATAATATAATATAATATAATATAATATAATATAATATAATATAATATAATATAATATAATATAATATAATATAATATAATATAATATAATATAATATAATATAATATAATATAATATAATATAATATAATATAATATAATATAATATAATATAATATAATATAATATAATATAATATAATATAATATAATATAATATAATATAATATAATATAATATAATATAATATAATATAATATAATATAATATAATATAATATAATATAATATAATATAATATAATATAATATAATATAATATAATATAATATAATATAATATAATATAATATAATATAATATAATATAATATAATATAATATAATATAATATAATATAATATAATATAATATAATATAATATAATATAATATAATATAATATAATATAATATAATATAATATAATATAATATAATATAATATAATATAATATAATATAATATAATATAATATAATATAATATAATATAATATAATATAATATAATATAATATAATATAATATAATATAATATAATATAATATAATATAATATAATATAATATAATATAATATAATATAATATAATACAATATAATATAATATAATATAATATAATATAATATAATATAATATAATATAATATAATATAATATAATATAATATAATATAATATAATATAATATAATATAATATAATATAATATAATATAATATAATATAATATAATATAATATAATATAATATAATATAATATAATATAATATAATATAATATAATATAATATAATATAATATAATATAATATAATAACGAAAATCTAAATTCAAAAAAAAAACATTTGAATCAAGATTTAAAACTTTTCATAATTAAATGCCACTACATTTAACTGAATAGTTATTTTTTATTCAAAATCATATTTATTGTCGGGCAATTCACTTCGTGCTAATGCAGGCCATTAGGGAACCTTTACTGCCCCACTGTGCAAGCCAAGAATTCCTTTTATTTTCATTTGCAATTTATTGCAGCTAATTTAATGTAGATTTTACTTTTCTTAATTCCTATTTTTAAAAGTCAAATATGACTCAATTAATTATGGCGTCCAAATAAAATTTATTTTACAATTTTTCGTTTTAACACTTCGACTAGAACGGAACAGATTTGATGTGCTTGCAAACAGTTTTTATTATACAACTAGATATTAATTATTTGTTGATATAATAATTAAATACATTTTTATATTTAAAATACAAAAACAATTATTAGATTATTTTGTTTTTTTTTTTCAAGAGAATTCTTGTTTTAATTAATGACTTATTTGACAAATTTTTTTCTGAAAAAAAAAACACAAAAAAAATGTGTTTTTTAACCCGGGAGGGAAAAACATTTTCATAAATTTCTATGGCATTAAAGAGGTGAAAGATTGAGAACTTGATATTAATGTCACAAAGAATGAAATGAAAGCAAAGAATCATACAAAATCTTTTTCAGAGACATTTTCTATTTCAGCAAAAAAAAACACAACACTTGCCAACACAGACACATACACCCATACAGAGACATATAGCCTGAAACAAATGTATAACCCAATACCAGTTGCAAATAAGAATTGGCCACACTACTAATAAAGGCCGTCTTTACAGTGCTTGGTTAGGCTTAAGATTCACCATCCCACACACGAAAATCCGATATGTTTACTGATTATTTTCGAAATCGCATCAAAATGGTAATACTGTTATACAGATGTGATACGATACGATTTTTCACATCGTACGACTTGTCAAACAAATGTGTCATATAAATGCATTTTTAGGCCAGACTATCTTATTTTTTTAGAACACATGATATATATATTCAACAGATCGTGCGATTTTATAGGATAGTGAATCATGTCCATTCACAGTTGCAATCTTTTTATAAGAACGCATCGAGCATGTTGCAAAACTGAGACAAGCATTCTTTTGTATTCTCAAGCAAATTCTTGAAATAAATTTTAGGAAAACTTTCCAAAAATAGTTTAAAAAAATCATTTTGTAAGTTTCTGGTAATTAAGTAAATTTTACTTAAATTTAATAAAAAATTTATTCCAAAGTAATTAGAAATCTAGTTGTGTCACCAATGCCTAACCAATCAGTGCCAGTTGGACTTAAACGGCCAAATAAATAAATCAGTAAAACTTTAAACCACATTTAAACGCAGAAAATTGGATATTTAAACTAAGTTTACGAACCATCTGATTATGACATATGTATGTCAAGTTTGACAAATTTTATGTCAAAGTTGAATATAAAAGTTTTTTTCAAAGCATGAAGAGCATTGCTTTAAAGTTCACTTATAGCGTGCTCAGCAGAAGTTTGCTTTGAATAAAAATATTCATAAACTGATAATCTGCTGCAAAACATCGACTGTTGAGATTTATTGCAGTGTTGCCATATCATTTTGTTTAAATTATGAATTGACTAATTTATTAAGCATTAAAGTGGCAATATATTATAAGTGAAAAAAAATAAGGAAAGAACATTTTACAAAAGCTTTTTCATTCTGGAGGCGTTCTTAGAGAAATTTCCGAAGTAAATGTGTTGGAAATCTGTCGTATTATCTGTCATCTATCATATTTAAATTAAATAAAGGAAAATTTAAATATATAAATATATTTATTTATAAAATATATTTATTTTAATATAAGGAATTGGTAAAAATTTGCCTAGAGGAAAAGCTTTAGGACCATTTTATGCATTTTATGACATTTATTTCTTCCCACTGATAGCACACACTTTTGGTTAGACCTTTTCGGAAAAGTAAGAAAAAGGTTCATTTTAAAAAGCTGCTGGCAAGTGATTTATTACTTATATCGAATTTTATTGCTTTTCAATAGTTAACGAACGACTGTGAAAGTGGGCCTAAAAGAACAAGTACCTAAACAAATGAAAGTCAAAATGATTAAGATAACAAAAACATGAATGAACAGAAAACATAAGAGCCACATAATCAGTAAAATAAAGAGACAAAATACTTAGACACTGGTGTGTATCACTGTACTCACTGAGCAACCTAGACAAGACAAATTATGGAAAAGCTCCAAAGGCAAAAGGAGAAAAAAAATTAAATAAGCATGAGGGATTTACAACATAAAAGAAATTCTGACGCCCTTAAAAGTGAACAACAGAAATTACAAAGAAAACACAAGACAACAGAACAATTTATGAAGTACATCGTAAGCTAAAATTCTAAAGTATTGGGCTGACGAATTATTTGAAGGCGATAATTTTGCCTTGAACCGAGTTCATTTTTTAAATTGGTTTCTCTTAATGATCTTTTTTTTTTTTAAATCACAACACGAAAATAGTCGTTCACTACATACCCATCGTATGCGTATAAATTTATAAATTATGTTATTTATTTCACTTTTCTATTACAGTGAGCCCACAATATTCTGGCTAGTCTGAAAAGTATATTAAAGAAAAAAGCAGCAAGCAAAGAATCTTTTAGAAGTTCAATTACTTTCATTTGAATCGATCAATAAAATTTATTTTTATTTTCTTTTTTTTATTAATTAAGTTGCGAGTTTATTCGAATAAATAATTCTCCTTGCTATTAAATTATTTATTTAGAACACAAAAATTTCTGAAATCGTAGCTGGATTTCGAGACTTTAGCTGGAGCCAAATTATGCCTCAAACGACTACGATTTCCTCAACTCTGATAAATAAATTTTTTGCGTTTATTAAAGACTATTCAAAATTAAACTATTCATATGATAAATATGAAGCTAAAATCGGCGAGATAAATATATTGCAACGTAAGAGCTTACGTAATTAGATATTTAATTACATATTTAATGTTAATTGAAAAGATCTCGATACAGTACAGGAGGGTGGTGTATTAGCAGGCTAGCATGAAGGGCTAAGTACAACTTATGATGCTTTATAGGACAACAAAGTAATGCAGGAAGCAGTTCTGGTAAGGGGGACGTAAAAACAGAGAGGAAGGAGGGGCTTAGTAGAAACATCACTCGGGGGAGTGATGACGATCACAAAGAGAAGTAAATTTTGGAAAACAAAAACATATACAACTTTCAAATTTTAAAAAATTTAATTAATTTCTAGTTTAAATGAATTTACACTATCCTACAGTTCAGTGTCATTTCTGTTATGCACTTGCGACTTTAGTAAAATTATGAAAACAATTTCATAACTTTTAATTCAATGCAACAAAAAGCTTTTGAGGATCTGGGGAATCTTTTCATTTACCAATTTTGCAAATTTTTTTTTTTTAAATTCTAGCTGTTAAAACTTTTTCTTTATCTCGTCTAGGCGATTTTCTTAAAATTTTTTTTTTTATTTCATTAAAAGGATTTTTTAATCTGCTGATCTTGCTAATTTAAATTTTTTCATTGTTTTTTTGTGGCCTTATTTAATGAAAAAACTGTTACATATTGCCCTCCATTATCATGCGGTGAAATGCGCATGAGAGCCAGCACACCACCCAACAATCAATTTCAATGCAATTTTAAAGCAAATTTCAAAGTATTTATAAAGGATAAAAGTTTTTTTAAATATTCGTTATTTTATTTGGTTTTGATTGGAAGCTATTTTTTTTGTAACCAGAAATTTATTTGATTAATTTTCGAAACTTTTTCAACCATTTCCATTTCCATTTCACTTTTTGCGATTTTTTTATTTTCTCAAGTTGGAAAATCTGAATTTTGTTCATTGCTTTCCCCATATTGAATATCTCACGAGTTTTTAATTTGGAATTTTTAATTTTAAATTTAATATGATATTTTTATTTCTATATTTTTTTAAAAAGGAAATAATTAGATTTTCAAAAAAAAAAATATTTATTTGGAGGATTTTAATTCTTATTTATATTTCTTTATTTTTTTTTTAAAAATTAATTACTTGTAGCCAATTTTCCAAAAAAAAAAAAATACAATTTTGTGTGATTGTTCTTTCTTTATTACAACATTTTATATTTAAATGTGAAATGTATTGCCGTGCCGCTCAATAATCAATTCTTTTAATGCACTGGCTAAATATAAATAACACTCCGCTACAAAGTTAATGCAAATGAAATTGTGGCTTAATTGCCAACTGTTGTAACAATTGTTTTATTAATAAATATAACATTTAATTGCTTTCATTGAGGGATACTTTGAATGTTTTATTATTTTATTATTATTATTTATTTAATAAGCTAATAATTATGTGGAGCATGCGATCTACACTAGTGCGGCTACAAAGGGGAAATGAGGGTAAATCTCCAGCAAGAAAGGCAGTCAAAACACATTTGAAAAATGGAAACAAAAGTATTTTTAAATTACTTTGGTCTTCCAAGCAAATCAATAACGTAACAAACAGTGTATGAGAATTCTTTACAACGTATATGCAACGTAAGAAAAATGGCTGCCACAAACTTTCTCCGTGATCCATAGCCTAAGTAATTTATCTAATTACTTTGGCCCATCCACAACAGTAATATTACCTATGGGTAATATTCCAAAAATACAAACGCACACATGCACACTATATAAATCCCAATAAATATTTCATAAATAATATTCAAGATGGGAATGAATTTTTTAAAAAGCATCCAACAGATACTGAGTGAAAATGGCAAAGAAATTTCAATTTCAATCATTCCAATTAAATTTGGATTAGAATATTATTGTTGTTGTTAGCGCTGGTGTTGCTGTTGTTGTTGTTGTATATTCGAAAATATACAAATAAAGTATGACTAAATGTAAATGAGGCGTTTCACGTATGTGAAAATTAATTTTTAAATTCTAAAATGCCAGAAAATGTCAACAGAAGTGATAAGTTTTATCTCAAAAACGTTATCTCTTATCGGTAACGAGGGTGCAAACAAAATTATGCAAAACCTAGATTAACACACTTACATAGAAAATACAGCATGTACTCTGTAGTGTCATTTTCATTTAAGTGATATTTCACTGCCCTACACAAAAAAAATCTATTAGCGGTTCCCTTCTAATTTATAAAATCGGTTCAAAATGACGTTGCTGGTGCCGCACTATCATACAAATATTATGCAAACAAATTATTTCCTTGCTGTTTAAAGTAAAAGCAATTCTGATCGCATGAAAATTGTCATTTTATAAGAATTTTCATAAGCTTTTCCTTCCCATACAAATTAGACATTTATTATGCCATTTTTCAGCAGAGATGCCACATTTGACAAATCGTCTGACTGCGTAGGATATTGTATCAAGGCCTTTATAAGATGTATTTGATTTTTTTTGTAAATTTCAGGACAATAAAAAGAATTCAGAGAAGAAAATAATAACAAAGACGTCAAACGATTTGTAAAAAAAAAGAAAAACTTAGATGCGATTTTATTAAATATCTATATACACAACTGCACTTTTACTTTCTCCCAATATTTTTTTACAATGTTGTTAACTGTTAAGAATGCGCGAATGGATATACTACAAAATGAAAGCTACTCAAAAGTAAAGGTTTTTCCATCTCTGTCTCACTTAGTTAATTCCCGTTTACACCAAGAAGTATTATCAATGATATTCTTAATAAATAAAATATAAGATAAGAGATGACAAAGGAACGGAACCGCGGCGTACAGAGTTCCAAGCACTCTTCATTGTCTTACGTTAACCATATTTATCTCGTTTACTTGAGAAGACTGTTGCTAAGTAGGAAAGGTTGCGATACACAGGTAAAATGACAAAAAATTTTGACGTTTTTTTTCTACCATTAAATTGTTGCTCTTGAATTTTTAAAATAATTTGCCCGCCCATTAAAAATATTCGTTTATATTTAACGAGAAAAAAACAGAAAATAGAAAAAAGTGTGTGGCCCTCTTAACAGCTGATAACAAAAAAAAATTATTTATATTTTAGGAAATATGGAAACAAAAATGTTCAGTTGCCAGATTGATAATTCATCTCATATAATTAAACCGCCGTTGTGTTGTTTGTGGATTTTTTATACGATATTGGATATAAAAATAATAATTAAAAGATTTTTTTTTGAAGATTGTCTGGTAACGCTGTCGATTTGTATGGCGTAAAAAGTGCAATGCCTTTCACAATGAGAAAGGTCAACATGTTTTAGAATGGAAAAGCGAACTCTTTATGAGGGCAATACATTTTTGAGAAACGAACACAAAATTGCACTTTTTGCGTAAAATCGTGGGGTTTTTTGAAGAAAAGAAAACGCCATTAATTTCGTAATATAGACACAGTTGGCATTCACAAGAAAGTGTTAACAAACGTTTAAGAAACAAAACTTGCTGAAGCTAATGGAAAATGTGTTACCAATCATATGGAATGCTCGTGAATAAATGAAAAGTCTTAAACGAATCATAAAAAATTGCGCAATATTACGCTCTCTAATCGGTGAAGCTCACACCACTGAACTCGTGCAGAATAAATACTCTTTCGCTGTCTTTCATTTGCAGTGGCTGCAAGCAAGGCAAAAGCATGCTACATAGGTCCCTTAATGGAACCGTCTCTAGTTCAAGGACGAAGCACAACTATGCCATCACCATTCGTTTGATTGGCCACGACTGTATGCATCATCTATTTCGTCTCGACTCTTTGGCCTCAACAATTTTACTTCAGTTTCAGTGCTATTTTTATAATTTTGTACAATTTAGAAAAAAAAATATTAATGCAATAACAGCACTTTTTAAATGTTCGCTACCCCGCCCACATTCGTCTGCATTTCTTTGCTGTTTCCGTCACGACCATCTCAATAGTTCGACACAATCCATTGAATCAAAACATCTCATCAATGTAAAAAATGCATTAAAAACTATTAAATCAATTGGCGTCATCAGAAGGTATTCCTTTGCATTGCAGACTGCGTCTATAGTCTGCCTCATTCCAGATGTTTGTGGCCGCCACTAGCATTTGCCAAAAAAACTATTAAAAGAAAAAGTTTTTATAAATTTGCATTTTCCCGTTTGCCAGCACCGGCCGCAGTCGTTATAAATATCAATCTGCCACAGAAATGATCTTTCAACAAAAGTTGTAGAGATTTGTTAGCAAAGTGGCGCATGCATTCATCCTTATGCTTCTTGAAAGCTTTCAGATTTCTTGTCCAGTATAGAATTTTGATGCAGAATCTCATGTCGCCCTAAATAAAAACGTACAGATTCAACTAGGATGCCTTTTAAAAGGCTTCATTCATTCAGACATTTTTATTCAGAAGTTAGAAAATGATTTGTTTTGCATACTTTTCCTCTTACGGCTTTGTTATGATAATCTTAAGCACTCAACTACATTTTTATGTTTTTGAAGCAGTTAAAAAGGAAAAGAGTTAAAAATGTGGAAGAGAAAAATATTATATAATAAAAAATAATCAAATCACTGTTTGAAAGTGATGCAGCGCCCAGAACTTTGCATGAGTCACGTAAAAACATAAAAACTGTATAAATTTGTGATTTCGTTGGCAAACAGACATGAAAACTTAACTTTTAATACTGTTTTCAGTTTTATCTACTCTGGAAACACTGGACGGATATACATGGCATGCCATTAACACATACTACTACAAGGCACAAGCAATGCTCAATCGCCAGCAACCAATTAAATTCTATTATTACGGCCAAGTAAATTACACTCCACTTAAGCCAACGGGCACAAGCTAAATATTATTTGTTTGAAAAGGTACGATTGTATGATAAACTAGTTTTATAAAAGTACTTTTTTTGCAGAATGACCCATCGAAGTACGAATCCTCCTTACAGAAAAATAAATAATTTAATACAAATACCTTTTATCGCGGTACAAATACTTTTTCAAAAAGCCCTTTTATGAAAAAGTACTTTTTTTTTTGCCAAAAAAATATCCTTTCACAAAAGTATCCCTACAGGTACTTACATATACCTTTTCAGAAAATTATTTGTTTAGGAAATAAACTTCTTGCAATAGATGTTTTTTTCGCACTACAATTTAATATTAAAAAGTGCTTTTTACAGAGGTATGATAAACTACTTTTATAAAAGTACTTTTTCTAAAGTATTCCCCATAAAATGAAGGATCCTCTTCACAGAGAAATAAATAATTTAATACAAGTATCTTGCAATCTAGTAGCTATTTCAACAAGTACCTTTTTAAAAAGCACATTTTTCAAAAAGTACTTTTTTCCCAAAAAAAAATACTTTATATAAAAGTATAACTACACATCCTTACACAGGTGCTTATATCCTTTCAGAAAATTATTTGTTTGGGAAATAAACTTCTTGCAATAGATGTCTTTTTCGCACTACAATTTTATATTAAAAAGTGCTTTTTGCAGAGGTATGATAAACTAGTTTTATAAAAGTACTTTTTCTAGAGAATTTCCCATCAAAAGACGGATCCTCTATACAAAGAAATAAATAATTTAATACAAGTACTTTGTATTAAGTACCTTGTATTACAAGTACTTTTAATAGAACCAAAAATAAATAAAAAATCAATTCAAAATAATTACTCTCAAAGAATACTAAATTAAAAGGTACTTTTTTTAAAAAAGAATAAGTTTTATTTAAAAATGTCTCAGTTATTATTTACTCAAGCCTTTGCATTTTTAGAAAACATCTCTCAATGCGAGTAAATTTTTTATTAGAAATTCCTTGAAAAAACAATTCCGTTTTACAAAATAGCTTAAAAAAATTTATTCTTCGAAATTTGAAAATTTATTGTTTGAAGAAAAATCATCTCTAAAAAGTAACTGTGTGGAAAAGTACGATACTTTTACGCAAAGATATTTTTGTTAAATGAACAATTATAAAAGGATACATTTTTTATGGCTGCTTTTTTCAAAAATACTTATGTAAAACTTTTATTACCCTTTAGAAAGGATGTGACTGTTGATGAGGTACTTTTTGTAAAATGTATGCTTTTCTTTTCCAAATTCAGCTTTTGCAAAATGTAAAGAAGGTACTTTTTGCTAAAGTTACTTATTTGTTTTAATTTTCCGCTTTTCCATGAATTCATCTCTGCAAGCGGTCCAATTTTTTATTAAGGTACTTTTTCGAAAAAGTACTTTTTTATTTTTCTAAACATAGGTTTTGGAAAACCTAATAATTATATATCTCTTGTAGGTTTTCTATTCAAATGTGCTTGTGTAAAACTTTTATTTTCGTTTCAAAAGGATTCATTTCATAATGAGGTACTTTTTGCACAATGTACTTTTTTATTTTTCAAATGTAAATAAGGTACTTTTTGTAAAAGTTACATATTTGTCATAATTTTCCGCTTTTACATGGGTTCATCTTGGATAGAGGTAAGGTACTTTTTACAAAAAGTAATTTTTTTCTTTCCCCTTCTCTTTTTAAAAAGTTTTTCCTTCTCTTTTTTAAAAAGTTTGGACATTTTTAGTCTACTTGCTGTATAAATTACTAATTACCGCAATGTAAATGGCATTAGGTTTTCAAAAAAAAAAAATAATAATTCCAAAATTGAAATATTAAAAAGAAAAATTTAAACGAAATGAAAGCAAAATTATTAAAATAAAAATTTAATTTGTGAAAAATCTCTATTAATTGCTTTTGGAATATCCCAACGATTTTTCGCAGAACATTTATTGACCAGCCTCTCTCACAGCGATCATCCCACAGTGCAATTCTTTCATTAAAGAAAAGGAAATGAATAGGAATATTTCATGTTGTTCTTCTCCCCGCTGGTTGCATTGTTTAACACTAGTTGGCACACTTCCAACATTTTCTGCCATCTTGTTGAAGTAGCATTTCAGACAACAACGCCAACAACTGAAACTGCCGAAAAATGAAAATCAGGCAGAAAACCAAATAATTGTTTTGCTTGCGCGCCGCAAAATTTTACGAAGGAGTGGATGTTGGATGTTGGCTACACTCTTGAGAGGATTTTTCATTTCTTTCTTTTATTTTTTATTTTTTTTTTTTTTTTAAACAAAATAAATCTTTTCTCATGAGGGCTGACTTGAACCTCTTTTGCCATTAAAATGTTTAAAAGATAGCAGCTATGAGGGCAGTTCGAGAATGACCTGAAATAATATCTGTGCAGTGGCACAGAAACAAAAAAACAGAAAAACTCTGATGGTTTCGTAAATGCTTTTTGTTCAGCAACTTTTTAAAGACATTTGGTAATTCGTGTCAGCTGTTTCAGTAGTGGTATTCGCTATTAAAAACCTCAGGTTTGTAATCAAGCAGCGAGCTTGAAATGTTCCAAATTTTTAGCGTTGCTCTATGCCGATTTTTTTTTTAACACCGAAAACACCCAAAAACCCATTAAAACTTATGTGGCCACATATTTGAAAATATAAAGTTTTTTCTTAGTAAATCTGCTTTAAAATCTTTCAAATCTTGTACTCAATGTTAAAGTCGAATCTTATTTTTAACATTTTTCTTTTTTAAAGAAATGGATTCGAGCGCAAAATACCAAATCAATCACGCGAAATTTATTAGAAAGAAAATGTTAGCGAAGGAGCTTTTCTGGCTTTCTTAGACTCAAATCTAATCACTCAAATTAAGTCACTCAAATGAAATCACGCAAATCAATCACGTCAAATTTATTAGAAAGAAAATGTTAACAAAGGAGCTTTTCTGGCTTTCTTAGACTCAAATCCAATTACTCAAATTAAGTCATTCAAATGAAATCATTCAAATGGAATCACGCAAATCAATCACGTCAAATTTATTAGAAAGAAAATGTTAGCGAAGGAGCTTTTCTGGCTTTCTTAGACTCAAATCAAATCCCTCAAATTAAATCACTGAAATCAAATCACTCAAATTATATCACTCAAATTAAATCACTCAAATCTAATAGTGAAATAAAATTTCATATCTATTACATCAGCGTGACAATATTTTATTTGTAATTGCCAAAGATTTGCTCTGTCTGACAATTAACTTCGAAAGAACATTAAGAAAATATTTAAGTAGAGGTTCGCTGAAGATCTGCATTACCATGCGGCGATGTACGCCGCATAATGCTAAACTCATTATATTTAGTAGGCATAAATCACTATACTACTGAATGCCAAGATACTGCTTAATATACATATATAGAGCGCAGGATTCACCGTACTACTTGATAGCAAGATTTGTTAAAAGAGCCTTTATTGCTGGAAAAGTATTAAGTAAAACGCCTCCACTAAAAATACAACCATGTAGCAGATTTTCCAACTAGTGTAATTCGCAAAATTTTATGAGCATTTTCGTGGAATGCTAATTTCAATGAAACTGAAATAAATTGGAATGCATTATTTATGCATGAAAGTATGGTCGCCAAACAGTAATTTTCCAGTGACCGTTCTGACTTCTTTAACATTTTTAATACGTTCCTTGAAAGGATACTGATCCAGGGGCTTAAAGTGTACTTTTAGTAGTTGGTTACTATAGAAAATTTGTACTGAAAAAAATTATTTTCCAACACTTTGAAAACTGCTAAAACTCACTTCGTATCATGGTATAAAAAACAAACATATGAAATATTATTAAAAAAAGATTGTTAAAAATCGGCAAGTTAATTTTTCTCACCTTCTAATAACATAAAAGATACATTCTTTACTTTGGCAATTATCATTTATTGTTGGCAAATTAAACTTAAAAAAAAGGTATACAAAATTTAGATTAAAAACAATTACTTTTTCCATGTGCCTTTTATTTTAATAAAAAATATTTAATTTTTAATTTTTAAAGCAACGTTTTTTATCGAAGGTTTGCTGCAAATTCCCGGCGGTTATTTTTCTGCTGCAGGTGTTAAATACACAAAACAAAAATCAGCTGATTAATTTCAAGGAATAATTACAAGATATAAAGAATGCACTGAATAATTATTCTCAACATTTTTTGTACAATATTGAGGCAAGTTGATTTTATATTAGGCTTCAATTCACTACCGGCGTTTTTAGTGCAAATTAACTACATTTGTAAATTGCAGTTAAGTGCAGGATAATAATCGTATAGTTGCCAACAAAATTTAATAATTTAAGAAAAAACAAAAACTAAATTTAAATATTTAAATTTATTAGAGCGAAACTCTCAATTTCGATAAAACCAAAATGTCACAAATATTTTCAGTTTTTTAACTCTGAAGTTGCAAATCAAATATGAGCATACTTGGCTATATAGGGCGGTACAATGGCAACATTTATTGCTGCCTTTGTAAACAAAAACTAAATTTAAATATTTCTATTTATTAGAGTGAAATTGTGAATTTCGATACAACCAAAATGTCACAAATATTTTCAGTTTTCCAACTCTGAAGTTCCAAATCAAATATGAGCATACTTGGCTATATAGGGCGTTACAATGGCAACATTTATTGCTGCCTTTGTAAACAAAAACTAAATTTAAATATTTCTATTTATTAGAGTGAAATTGTGAATTTCGATAAAGCCAAAATGTCATAAATATTTTTAATTTTCCAACTCTGAAGCTGCTAATCAAATATGACTATATAGGGCGGTACGATGGCAATATCCATTGCTGCTTCCTTATAAGCAAAAACAAAAACTAAATTTAAATATTTCTATTTATTAGAGTGAAGTTCTCAATTTCTATAAAAGCAAAATATCATAAATATTTTCACTTTTCCAACTCTGAAGTTGCAAATCAAATATGAGCATACTGGGTTATATAGGGCGGGACAATGGCAATATTTATCTGCTACCTTGTAAAATTAAAACAAATTCGCTTAGCGTGGAAAAGCTTCATATGAAATCCATATAACAAATGATGGCCAATGAAATCAAATCGGTGCTGGATTTTTTACCCCAATTGTTCGTTTTTGTCAAAAAATCCCTTATCATACATTAAACAATTCTTAAATAATCATTTTCCCATTTTTGCAGACACTTCAGACAATTCGTCCTTTTATTACTATTTGAAAACATTCTTCTACAAATTCAACTGCAGTCATCAAATTGTGTACTAAAAACTGAAGATGATTTACGATGGTGATGTTAGCGGGCGACGGTGCAAAAATTGAACCATTTTTCATCGAAAGAGCATTACAGGATTATTTGGAAATATTAAAAGCATTCATCTAAACAAAATTAAGTTTGGAATACGCGAGACTGGAATAGTGAATGCACAGGGTATCATCACAGGGGTGATGTTGCATGTACAGTGGGGCAGTTGAAAATATTGAAAAACGACAGAGTTGATTTCAAATAATAAGCAAACCAAAAAAAATTTTAATAAAAATATTTTAAAATTTTTTAATAATAAAATTTATTTAAAAATAAGTTTTATATTTTGTGACAATGAGCTTTTACTACTAAAAGTTTTTTAAAGCTTTTTATGCTTTGCTTAATAGTGTTTTTTGTAATTCTCAATTAATTTCTTGGAAGAAAATTATTCGAAATCCCTTTTTAAATTGAATATTTGCTGATGAGTTTGATTTCCGATAGGAAATTAAATACAGGCATAACCGAAATACAGATTACCTTCATGATAACAACTAATCTAGATTTTAATTTATCATATATAATAATTTAAAAATATTTTTGTATTTTAATATGTATAGTTCAACATATTTAAAGAGGCAAATATAGATTTTGTATTTAAAATATGTAATAATTTCTATATATAATTTTTCATTCAAATGAAAAATATATTTGTATTTTAATATCGTTTAATATTTTTAAAAAGACTTGCATATAAAACTCTCGCCGCACAGGGTTTTTTGAAATATTTACAAGCTGTGAAAGTAAATCGTAAACTACAATGCAAACAGAAACAATTTTTATTTTTTTTAGCATTACACTAGACTTTAAATATCCATTGGGCATTATTAATAACCGATACTTTTAATATCATTTTCATTTTATGTACAATTTCTCTTTCCAATAAATTTGGTATGGAAATGGTGTATTGAGCTTAAGACCACAGAAGTTATAGCTCCTATCCTAGCACGTAAGCTTATAATTAAGTTATTCGCCTTATGTCTATATAAATAAAATAAAAAATAAATAAATAAAATAAATGGTGTATTACGGCGCAGTCGCAGCCAGGAGTTGGTCAAGTTGATTCCCCAGTAATAATAATACTGAAATGTATATTATTCAGATTCATTAATCAATTTTCTGAAGCAGAGTTTTTTCCAGCAATGGAGGGGTCAATGGTTTGATTAAAGTGTTTGACAAGGTAAAATATTCTTACTTTATTTTTACAAGCAAGATTTCAGTTGCCAGCCTCAGTTCAAAACATATTGTTTTAGAAAACGCATAAAAACTTTAGCGAAAAATAAAAATGAACTCGGAGTAATGAGCAGCCGACGCTTGTGATTTCGCCAAGTAACCTGTTTTTAAGAAAATTAGCTTCAGAAAATTATTTTCAGTTTGCAATAAAATTTTACGGCAACTTCGCCGCCGTATACGAATGGATAATGAACAGCATACTAATCCGTAGATAGCGGGTTCAATACCTGCCTGCGGACAAGCCGAAAGCTTTTCATTTTGAGTTAATTGAATTGTAGTCCATACAGAATGAGCGTCGAGCCAAGGGAAAAGTACTGGTCACTAGTGTTTCCAAAAGACATCTGAGTTGTTTTTGTTGTGATTTGAGACACACTGTGAACACTCAAAACAAAAATTCTAAATAAAAATGTTTTTTTTTTTTTTTGTGGTAAGAAAATCGGTCTTGTGATCAAATTAATGCAGCAAGGCGAAGAAAATGTTTGCAATGGGAATATATAGATGGTTTAATTTAAAAATACACCATTCAACTGATCACAATGATGATGATGATGACGTCAATGGCAACAACGAACCAAAATGACGTCAAAATCTTAAGGCTTTTACATGTGATAAAATGCAGTCTTGGCACCAGAGTCAAATTTGTATAAATGTGACCAAATTAAAATTATGGTTCATGTCTGAGAGCATATTCATTTTAATAAAAAGGAAAACTAAATTTTCATTTGATACAAATGAATGCTTTTACACGAAAACGGTCTCTTCTTGCCTGCTGTCTGATTTCTAAACAAATTCTTTAGTCTGCCTTTTAGCATTTGATTATCATCAACTAATGCCGATTCGTTATCTCGCTTAAGGCATTTTATATATTTTAAACTAATTATATTTGCAAGAAAAATTTCATTAATATTAGTTTTGTTTATGTTTTTTGTTTTATATCTCGCCCTTTTTACGGGTTGTCTTTCTTCAAACGAGCCAAAAGTGACACAAAATGCATTTCAGATGCAATTTAATTTAAATAAATAATTATTCAGGTGTTTTGTATTTAATTTAAATTGCCAATTAGGTGCCTCTAACACACACACACACACACATGCATGCATACAACAGCAACAATAGAATTGATTCTGTAAAGGTTGGCAGAACCGCAAGCAAAATCACTTCAATTTGTGTGTTTTTTATTTTTTATTTTTTTTAAGAGAACAAATTGCGAATGTAGTTTACTAGTCCACTTACAAAAACATCGAATGTAGGAAAATTTAAATTCGCAATATTCAAATCAAATATGTTTCTGAATGCTAATATTGCTAAATTTCAATATTTTTCTGCTTTATCTGAATGAGACTAAAAATAAATAAAAATGTTTTAGTTTCAGTCTATTGCACTTCGTGAAAGTGAAGGGGCAGAGGCCAGACAAAATATTTAATAATTCATTCAATTAATTTACTTTACATTATTTATTTTACTGTGGAGTATTCAAGAGGGTTAAAGGGGAGTTGGGAACAAACGGTATGTATTAAAATGCAAACTACCAGTTCTGACATCAAAGGAAAAGGAAACGCTTTCAAATGAAAGCAAACCATTTGGAAGACGAGTTGGGAAAGCTTTTTATGCGTCAGCAAAAAAAAAAAAAAAATAATAAAAATTCAAGCATCAGTTTTTAGAATAAATCTCTTAGAAAAGCATAAATTAAAAAAAAAAAAGAAATTCAGCCAAAAATTTAACAAGGGAAATGGTAAATCATTTGACAAATACATTTAAAGAAAAGAAAAAACAACTAAAAAGCTCTGACAAATAAGTTTTGCGTAACCTGATAGTCCTTTAAAAGCAATGATTTCTGAAATTCTTGTTTGCGTTGTCGTTTTTGTTAATCTTGAAGAAAAAATAAATAATACTTAAAAAAAAAAAGAAACAAATTATTCTTGGATGACGTTCAGGCGCATTATACGTATGATTGCGCGATTTAGTTGGAAAGCAAACATGTCCAAAACTTGTCGAAAACTTGTGCAAATAGTTTCTGTTTCGGCGATACAGCAAAATATTTGAACGATAAGAAACAGTAATTCAAATGTCAAGAGCATTTGCGTTGTATCGCATTTTAGTTGTGTCATTCTTTTCTTATTCGTTTTACTGATATTCTAAAACTTGTAAGTAAAGTTGATTAAAAAATAAAAATAAACTTTTAACGTTCTCTTAGAACATAATTTAATTCTCAGTCAGTTTAGGATTTCCTATCTCGCTTATGAGTGTCAAGCGAGTTGATTAACAAAAAGCTTTCCACATATACGCATTTAGTTAGGTAAATGATTCTGCACTTGCTTGGCCTATTAGCTTAATAAATTACGAGGCTTGTTCAAAAATTACTGAGAAATTTATTTTTTTATTATTTTAATAATATTACATATCATATTTATTTATTTGCCTGTTGTGACCCCACAAAGTGACCAAAAACTGTAATTAAAAAGTTAAATTATACTTCGTGGTCTTGTATAGACATAAAAGCAATAAAAAAAATATTTTCTGCTTTCAAAGCTCACGAAATTTTAAATATTTTTCGAATATATTCTTTCTTTAAAAAAAGGTATATTTTATATAAAAATATATATTTTATATAAAAATAAATTCAAATATAAAAATGGTTTGAAATAAACCTTTAACTTTAGCAAAGTTATTACGCAACAGCCGTAGAATATGAGTTCGAAACACAGTTCACACAAATATATTATTAAATTTCTAATTTTACTGTTAATTATTATTAAATATTATTATTTATTTAATATGGAATTATACGAATAATTTTATTTGACTTTTTAAGTAATTCCTGTGATCGCCAGACAATTTTTATTCTTCTACTCAACTACATTTAATTCAATATTTGTTAATAGTATTTTTAATTAATTTTCACTATAAAAAGTAAATAATTTGGGGGAAAAATAATGAAATAAGTATAATTCGTATAATAAGTGAATAAATAAAAACTGTTTTTGGTTTTGCAATGACGTAGGCTTTTTTTTACCACAAAAGATGCAAGGGGCTTCATGAGCCGATAGTTAGACTTTCGTAATGAAACCCGATGTAATACAAATAGTTGGTCACATGCAGAATTGACTATAAATAATGACTATAAATATTATCGTGACAAAGTTTCCCAAAGTTTTGGAAAATTTCAATAAATTTATTTATCGACAGGAACACATTAACACAATAAAGTTGTTCTTAAATTGTAACAAGAAAATATAAAATCATGGCAACTGCAACGATAGAGATTTATGGCAGTCATAATGGTAATTAAAATGTTCGTGTTGAAATAAATATTAAAAGCAGAAATTAATAAAACATCAATTATTAACATAAAATAAATGCAGCAGTAGATTTATTTCCAGCCCATTTTACCGTACAAACTTTCTGACTTTCAGAAGACTATAAATATTGAAATAATAAATTATAAAAATAAATATTATAGAAACATAAATATTTCTCATAACTAAAAAAAAAATATTAAAAATGTTAATAACGAAAGTAAATAAATAAAGTATTCTTAACGAGCTACTTCTACGTAACGTAGAAGTATGGAACGAGTTTGAGGAGGCTTTGACTTTTAATCCCACCGTTCGTGGTTTGAGAATGATCCAGTTTGAAATTTTTACTTTTAAATGTATAAGATAATTTTTAGACATTTTTTTTACTATATTTATTAGCTGATTTTGAGGATTTCCATATTGGATAATTCTGAAAAAATTCTACCGCAAATTTAAGCGCAATTTATATGGCAGCAAAAGTTGAAAAAAAAAATACCGAGGGCAGATGGACTCAAGCTCAATAAACTTTCCTTCTTATATGGGTTCGTAATATACATACTTCTAGGATCGCAAGCCAATATTGTAGAAATTATCACAACCTTATAAAACCTATACTCGTATGTATCCCTCCATGCTTTTTGAAGGGTATAAAAAATTGTGCCAATTTAGTAGCCGACTTAAATATTTCGAATTCTTTTCAGCACCAGCTTGGTCAGTCTCTAATTATTTAATTATGGATACACTCACAGCAACACGTTGTTTACAAATTTTCATATATGGTATTTAAAAAGTAATTCTTTTTCAAAAAAGGATAATGAAGAGAAATTCATTAGAAATCTATCAAAGGTCGCAATTACTTTCGCTGGCAAGTGCATTTTCAATCCAACCAAAAAAAAAAATCACATACAGAAAATAGTTTTTCCAAAGTATTATTTTTTGCGGTAAGTGTCATCCTTCAGAATGATCATAAAAGAAGCTGGAGACCTAATAAATTACTTATGGGAAATAACGGGTAAAGGAATAAGGTTTGCGAATATTGGATTTAACAGCAAGTGTTTTCCACCTACGAACTTTTGACCATTAAAAGAATGTCCTTAGGAATAGGAGAGCCTCCTATTTGTAAATGAAATACTACATTAAATATGTAGTTACGATAAGCACCGTCGCAGTAACTTTACCATCTCGAGTAACTTTAAAAGCGAATTTAAAGGCGTCAAAAAAATTTAAACGCTCTTCGTATCTACTACAATCTAGCGAAACCACAGTCCAGGGAACATATTGGAACCAAAAGGCAGGTCCCTTGTCAAAGTCTATGTGTCTGCATTTTATATGGTGCTAAAAATGAACTTGAACTGTGAACACCGTACTGTTTTAAAGTACTCCAGCTGCAGAAAGATAAGCAAACCAGGATAATTTCCATCCTGCAGTGTAGGATTTACCCAACACGGTGTAGTATTAACGAAGCCTCTTTTCCTAAGCGCTCTTAGTAGATTGTACCATATTGCTGAATTTCCAGTGATGCTAACTTGATTTCATAATTAATTTAATTCATTATTTCATTATTCCATTTAACTACTGCATCATATTAATGCCTCCCTCTAGTGGTTTTGTGCAATAAAACAATTTAGTAATTGATTCATAACTATTAAATAAACACGACGCATCTAACTACGGCGAATTTTCGTACCGCTCAAACGACAAGTACGAACAAAATAAATTACAAAATTAATTACATTTCAAAATTTTCAACTCTAAGCGTTTGCGAAAAGTCTATTGTTACACAGTTTGTTTCAATTAAAATAAAACACAATAAAAGTTTGATGATAAATCAATCATATCGCATGACGATTTCAATTTCATAAAACAAACACAATATATTCGTCATACTAAATAATTTATTGTTATAATTTTTTTTTAAATTATTTTAAATTGTCATGAAAATGAATAGTTTGAAAGTTTATTTTTAAATTAAATGAAAATGCGGTCATCGTTAACAGCTCATATTTTAGCTACGATGCAATCAACTCCTGCATCAATTCTCGCTGCTTACCGAATGACACACTCGTGACAAGCTGTCGTAAATAAATTAATAAAAAACAACACCCAAAAAAAAAAAAAAAATTATATTATAATGTCCTCAGATGAGTTCCTTTTTGATTACAACAAAAAAAAAAAAGTTCTTTGGTACATTAATCTGGCCAATCGGCCAAACAGATTTTTAATTTTCTCCTCTTTTATGTTTTTTCAGGGAACTGAATTTTTCACACACAGTGTTGATTTTCATTGAATTCGCTATAAAAGTTAATTAAACTAATTAACTAATTAATAATATTTATTAAAAAATTGAATTTGAAATTTTTAAATTCTCTGCAATTCCTAGTCTATGTGCTGTAAAACCCTCATGGCCTCTAAAGGCTACTATACCAGTTTGCTTTGCACTAGCCCACGGTAGACTCATGAATTTAAAAGCCACCAAAAAATCATTCATTCTTTTTTACATGAGGTTAAGCTATGCCATGTGCCCGCTCCGTTTACTGCAGCAACCAATTCCATAAGAATAAAGTTCGTAAGAATAAAATAATGCCAAACACTGTTATCTTATACTTTTATTAGTAAAAACCAATTGAGAATTACAAAAAGTACACAACAAAAAAAAAAATTTATTTTTCTTTCCTTTGGGCATACAATAAAGGTATTCCTTAAACAAAAATTAAAATTAAAATGGCCATCATAACTAAAATAATAATAAATTATTAAACAATAAAGCTTATTAGCTATAAGCTATAAACTTATTTTAGTTATAAATAACTTTTGCTGGTTATAATTTTAGACATAAATTTCTTTAAATTAAAAAAAAATTCTTTCAAGAAGTAAATTTTTAAAAAGCTTGAACCGTTTTCTGTTACTGTCTTAAGGACAAGTGCCATAAAATCGGTCATGCGTCACATCTAAAAGTGACCAATAATACAATATATGCAACTCAGCAAAGACGGACTTTTTTTTGTCGTGTTTAGCGCTTCAAGGAATGGGCATTCCCCTATTCATGTAATGCCTTCTCCTGGAATTAAATTGAGAGGAATAATGGTTTCATAATAATTGTTTTCTTTATCTACCACAGCAATACTGCTATAAAAGAATAGTAAATGCGATCAGCTGTATGGTAGCAGGTCCCTAAATTGGTTGCTAGTAAATATTAAACAATATATTTTAACAATAGTTAACACAGGAGATATAAAAGGACTTGAGTCAAAATTCAGGAGAATTTCTTATTTTAAGACTACCAAAAGTGGGCAACGAAGCCACCAGTTTGGACAGTTATAGTGTACGAACATGCATAAAAAGTTCAGTCAACAAATTTAAACAACTTTTTATTAATAATTTGATTTGAATCTGAAGTAAGAATATTAATCAGCCTTCCATATACCATATGCAGACCGGCAGCCATTAGTTAACACAATGAATACTTCGTTAGCATTTATTAAATCACACAAAAGTCGAATAAAAATGTAGCAGAAAAACAGCTGACAACTGTCAATGTAGTTTACAAATTAAAGATGGTACAAACGTAGGACTACACATTGACGGAGCAAACTTATGCAAACACATACATATATTTTAGCAAAATTGTCCGTTGATAGTATGCATCTTACTCCACCTTAAGTGAACTCCCCTAATGTCTATGCATATACATATATTCTTGAACTTTGGTCTAATGAATTGCACAATATTTCCATCATCTTCCTAGACATACGTTGTTCACTTGATTTAGCATTGACTAGACGGTAAGCACATGTATTTACATAGAATGCGATACTCTGCAAGTATGCACTCACGCGCATTCAGACGTACTAAATATATAAATGCATGTACATAAAATTATAGAGAATCCAAAGTCTACTGATAATTTTCTATATTTTTAAAAAATATGCATACTCGTCACTTGGGCGTTAGTCATGCCTGAACATTTTAATAATTTATTGATTTTATTTACTAGACAGTCATTTTAAATCTGTCGAAATACTTGACACTTCATTTATTTACAAAAAAGCTTATTATTTAAAGAGGACAAAAAATCCAAAGTGAAAGCAAGTTTTTCATCACACTACCACACTACCGCTACCAAATGTATGTAAATATGTATATGTGTGTGTGCGTGTGTGTGAGTAGGTATATATTTCAAAAGATATGTTTTGTATTTCTAATCTTCTGAATAGTCATCCAGGCACCATGTTTTTTCATTTTTCTTTTTTTTATATATATATACATATATATATTTCGAAACATTTTTATTGTTTCTTGCAGAGGTATTCTTTGAAAGGAAAAACACGCATACAAAACATGTTTGCCATTAAAAAAGACAAAAAAAAAAAAAAATGGACACAGAAGTTTATCGGCCTTATGAACACTGATTTATAAGAATACCGCATACAATGACCAGCCAACTTTTTCCCTGAAATGCCTCATTAGGAAACAAAAATTACAAAAAAAAAAGGATTATAAAATCTAAACAGTTCAAGAAACGATTTGGACTATTTTCTCTAAAGACATTAAATTCTACAATTAAAGTTTAATGAAAATCAAGTCATTGACAAAATGAGAAAATGACAGGACATTAAAGGACTTCCCAGCAATTGACCACAAATATTATTTAAAAATTTTATTCAAAAGGATAATGGTAATGGAGTCATCATAGAAAATCCTCGCTTGGTATTGCCACTGATTAAAAACTTAATTTTTTTCTGAATTTGTACAAACCAAGTATCACGAACGTGACAATTAAACTAATTAATACAAAGTTCGGTAAATATTTCCATTCGTGAAATTGCATAAAACTGCAAAAATTTTGTACTGTTTCAAACGCAAAGAATTTTTAATTCCATAAAACGAATATTTTAATTCAATGGATCCTCCGTTTTGAATACTTTTAATAATTTCTAATCTCTATATCTAAATCACAGGATTACGAGAATTTCCTAGAGTTTTTATTATGATTTGAGTAAAAAATCGCCAAAAATAAAAAATTTTTTTCTATCATCTGTCGCTATATAGCGCGACCTATGCTTACATATTTGTAAATAAAACGTTATACCCGCAACGCATAGAAACCACAATTCGCTCTCTTCACTCATTTGCTCATGCCTATTAAGTCGTACGAATGCTGTTCCACTTTGTCTTCAATAATTACTGCGACTGCGCATCAGCTGTTTAATTACAGAATAACTCTCTCTCTCTCTTGCCTACGATCTTATACATTAACAGTCACTGGTGGTACGCATCACGCAGCCATCTGCACAGTAGAGAGAAAATTCAGTTCAAAGGCGACCAGAACGAATTGCTTACTTACTGTTGCTTCGGCTGTTTAAAGTATAAATCCTTTGCGATATTTTTGCAATTTCAAGTAATTGTAGCAATAATTGCTGTTCAAAGTCGGTACGGATGGAAAGTTTATAATATTTAATTTAATTGTCACGTTCGTCATATTTAGTTTTTCACAAATTCAGCAAAAACTTAAATTTTTATTTTAATAATAATTGAGTAACTACAACCGTCGATAATCATTGCGATCATTTCGTTTTTAAGCTAAAAGAGAAGGCCTTGCGAAAACGAGATACTACGAAATTTTTCAGATGAAATCTATAACAAATTGTTAATTAAAAAAATTAGGTGCTCCCTAATACATGCTTTTACAATTTTTAATTTCTACATCATTGTTTTTTGTATTGCCGGTATTATAAAATCCCAAAACACGATGTATCAGACTTCAGTGTTTCGTCAAATCGGTAATCTGCTGTAAATATTTGATACTATCCAGACTAAGAAAATTAAATGAGAAATAGATATAAACGAGACAGCATAATTAAATTAAACGCAAAAAACACAAAACATGCTGCAAACATAATGCAAATGCATGCAATAGAACATGAGGGCCTGGTAAGCTTTGATTTTTTTTTTTGCACTTTTAAAGCTAATAAATTTGTATTAACAGACTTAATACTTTTGTTAGAAACTGTAATTACAATACATAAAGTGAAATGTTGGCATTAGCGACAATATTATTGGGCTACTGAAAGAAATTTCCGTTGCACAGTGTAATGCAGAAAATGTTAATGTAATTTCAGATCTGTGTCAAGAATCTTATTTCTATAACCTTTCTGAAAGCTTCACACTGATTTTTGTTAATGCATTCATTTCAGTTTTTGTCAAGGTTGAAATTCAATTTTGTTTATGCTCATAAAATTTGCATATGATCACGACAATATACAAAGAGATTTTTAAACATACAGTGTCTATCATAAATTTCGAGCTTATTGAAAGTCTAATAGACTTTATGAAGAACCGATTATTCTCTAAGGGAAATTTATATACAAGCAAGTTAAAAATATTGCAATTTGGCACTTCCATCACAGGTGCTAATTAAAGATATCTGAATGGATAAAAATATTCCGCACTATATATATAAAACATTCCACTGTTATTTTAAAAGCGCAGAGTATTCAAAGTTCGCATATAAGTTGAATTCCTTACATAGGGCCAAATACAAAGAACGATGACCCTTTCCAACGTGAGTAATCAAAGGGCCCTTCAAACCGATTTTATTCCTGTTGACTGAATCAATGGCAGCTTGTGGTATACCGAACTTTCCATCAGGACCTCTCACAGGTGTAACATCAACAGCTTCCCATTCAATAGGCAGACTGGCTGCGGTAAAGATTTTCTGCACAGCAGCGGAAATTTCAGGACCAATGCCAACGCCAGAAATGAGAGTAACTTTGCGTGTACCCGAAGAGTATGCATGTGCAGAAACCGGAGTTGTACTAACAATTTTTTTGATTAGTTCCTCTTGGCTTTCCGAAATTTTACTATATTTTTAAGAAATTTTATATCTACCGCACACACGTCCGGATTCAGTTTTTCAACACATTTGAGAAAGAAAATTTATTTATTTAAAATGAAACATATAAAACCATATGTGAATGTGTATAGACAAATTTCTAGATGCCAAACCCATTTGTAATATTAAAGAAATTATTAAAATTATAGAACCGCTTCACACACTTTTTTAAAAGTATTGACAGCACTGCTCCAGCTGCACCGATGGTCGTGTAAACGGTGCGGCACATGCTTGAATTTATTTCTGACATTTAACAAGTCGATAGCATGCGGAGCTGAATCCGTCAAATTCATAATATTTTTAAATTTACCAATTCTCATTCATTCGTTTGATAACAGAACATATCAAGGTTTTATGTGTCTGAAAATTACAAGGCTTATAACGACTCTATTTCAGCAAATTAACTCTGATACTTCTTTTTTTATTATTAATCTTTTTGTCATTTACAAGTATATACATATATATATATATATATGTATATATATATATATTATTCATACTTGGAGCACTATAAAGCGGGCGACCTATCAGATAGTAATTAAACTATTACTTTAACAAAACCGATATTAACAAGTTAGTTTCTATCAAATTCTTTCCATTATATATCGCTCTGCAAATCAAGTTAAAAAGAAAATATTTTATCTAATTTTCCTCTGAGTATACATTTTTCTTCTTTTTTATCAAAATCCTTTTCCTCATTATATTTGCCTGAATTTCATTGAATTTCTATAGTGGCGATTTAATTTATTTCCTCTACACTAGAAATTTATATTCAAAGTAAAAAGATAATTTCTCTCTTGTTTGTTTATTGTAATTTCTCTTACTATGCTGAAGAATGCAACCTTTTCCTTCTGAACTGGTTATAGAAGATTGTGGGGTCAGGCAATCAGATATGTGATTAATGAAATATCTATGTTGCATTAAAAAAAATGTTAAAAATACTACATATGAGTATACTTTTAGTTTTGTAGAAAATAGACAGTTATAGACAGTTTTCCTTTTTAACGAATATGCCTGAAATTAATTAAGTTCGTTATAACGGAACACTGCTGTACATACTAATTAGCTAATGCTGAACTAATTTTCTAGTACCATGCAGATTCCCTATAGGGTAATTCGATGCTATTTCCAATTAACAACGCTACGTAATGATTATATTGCTATAAACCGTCAGGACACACACACACGCACATATAAGCAAAAGCCACCTAAATTCACACATGCAAACTTACAAAAGCATTCACACACACCCACACCATATTTACTACATACGTATGAAGCAACAAAACATTAACTTGCGAACAGCCTTTTTTTTGCTCTCAGCCACTTCCGCTCCAAGCCCTTTGTACATCATATTTCTCACATTCAGTTTGGAAAAAATTATTTATTATTATAAATTATTGTATTTCACAACAACAACAACCACAACAACAACAAAAGAGTATTGCTGAAATCGAACATTATGTTCGAAAATACTATAAAGTTTTTTATTGGCACCTCCAGCTTATCTAAACAAAAATCATGCGCATTTTTTTAACAGCAAGTAAATTGAGATTTATTTTGGAGCGCCATTAAAGTAAGAACTCTCATTAATACTTTCAAACCTTCAACAACAAAACAGAGCTGGTAAGTCGACAGCAATTAAGAGTTGAGAAATTCAAATAACTCTCCATAACTCCTACCATACACATGGCACCAGGATCAAATGTTATTCATAAGGACGAACAAAATAAATATTTATTATGACGTAGGAGGAACTTAATTAGTAACCTAATTAAAATACTTAATTTAATACAATTATTTGTTTTACTAATCGCTAATTCATATGTAATGCAACAGATTAAAGCATTTGGAGACAGTTATTTGGCAGTTATTTGGCATCAAATCGTTCCTATATTGGAAATACCCAACTACTAGTCTACCGCAAACAGCAATGAAGGAAATGCGTATTAATCCTAAAGGGTTAGTCATATAGAATACGTCATACGTATACTTTGTGTACGCCAAATTGATATAGAGTTTCCTAAGTATCGTTGGAATATATATCTCTTAAAGCCTGAATTACTAATACAGTTCAAGTGCCATGCCCGGAGAAATACAAAAATTGATTCCATCTTCTCTCCCACTCTCAGCAAATGATTTCTATAGTTACTTTTGTTGTATTAAGACCGGTATTGTGCTCACGAGAAATCTATGCAAAGTGTAAAAGTTCGTAGCAACATTTTATAAAAGCTCTGTAGTAAAAGTAAATGAACTTAATTTCATGCGAATTATTTAAACAAGAGCTGCTAATTCGTTAATAAAACAATCATGCCCGCTGCTCTATTCAAAAAAAAATAAAAAAAATTATTTCTTGTAAAAATGTATTTTAAAAAATTGGAAAGATCAACTGCAGTGTAGCGGCAAAAAACCATGTGCATCTCTTGAACAAAATCATTTAAAAGGACACGAAGTAAAGCAATGCAGTAAAGCGAACAAAACGTTATATTATGAGGGCCTTCACATATGATCTTAACTGGACGTTCAACATCGAATATAATTTTTAAATGAAAATTTTTATTTTGAGAAATACAATTCTCTAAAATTTGGAGGCCCCTCTGATAGGACCACAAAAGCCAAAAGATATGCAACACCAAGTCTAAAGCCCTATTAATAGAAATTGATCTTTATTTACTTCCATTTCAGCTTTTTGGGAATCCCCCAAACCGATTCTTTATTTATTAATTCAGTCAGCCAAATCTACTTATTCATTAAAAAGAATAATTATATTTTCATTTCAAACTTTCAGTTGCTGCGATCCCAATGATGTTGCCAATTTTAATATGCTTTTAAACAATTTTTCAAAAATAATAAATAGCCCTGTTACAAAGTGAAACATCACGCCACCACTGCAGATCACTCACTTCCTATACGCAATATTTTTCATCAGACGACTCATTTGACCATAATTCTGCCCTAGTCATGTCAATTAGTAATTAAGCTAATGATTCCTCTTATAAATTTTAGATATAAACATTGTTTATTAGTAGTGCAGCCTGGTAAATAATATATCGATCGGTATGAACAATTCCATTCACTGCAATTCACAATGAAGCTTTTTTTTATTGAATGTGGGCCATAAAACGAAATGTAAATTCAGTAATAGCCACAACGCTTTTTCCTTTCAAATAAAAACTTCAAATAGACACCACATTTTATATGACATCATTTTCAACTGCTATAAACAATGTTGCTCAACATTTTTCATGTATTTCAAGAGTGCTGCTCTTTAGAGAATATTTATTATTATTACTCTATGTGGCTGAGATTTATTGAGAGTAAAACATGTGCTTTATTGTTGTGTGCGTTTTCATTTACCACCCACAATATAAAAGATTTTGAAAATGATGTGTCTGCGTACGTGTTGGTGTACATGCCGTTGTGTAAAATGTTGTTATTGGAAAATGTCCTTCGAAATTCCGGGTTTTATCCCTTTGACATTTGCATCTATTTGTATACAACATTTCACACACACGCACACAGAAACATAACTCCGCAGAAAAGAACATTCTTTTAACTGTATTATTGGTTCAAACATACAAGAAAGTACTATTTAAGAAAGGACTTTGAGAGAGTTACGAGTATCCATAGATATATTTAAATAAATTAACTAAAATTAAAACAAATTAAATTTTTTAAACAAAAAACTTTTTTTATAAAATACACCCACAAAAAAAAAAGATTTTTTTACTTAAATTTAAAAGCTTTCTTTAATAATTTTTATAATTCGCTTCTGAATAATTTTTAATAAAAATCAACCTACAAATAAGTAAAAAACTATTATATGCTTCTCCAGGAATACATTCCATAGTTACTTTGTACACTATAGTCATACTGCATTGCAGTAAACTTTCATTTTGCAACCTTTACCTATAAATGTGTAAAATATTTTTTTTTAGAATATTTCTTTCATTTATTAGCCGATTTCTGGAGAATGGTGTGCAGAGGGGATTCTTAAATTTTTGATATTAAGTTAAAGTTAAGCTTAATTTACATCGCAACAAAAACACTGAGGGCAAGTAAAGAGATAGACAAACGGAATAATTAACTTCCCTTCTTATATGAATCCGGAATATATTATATATACTTTATGGGTTCGTAAAATCATACTGCAGATTTTACCATCCCCATATAAAACCTTTAAATTTAATGAATCGATGGCTTGCAGACTTGATGGCATTGTGTACATAAGTTCATCCTGTCACAGTTCGCTACCCCCCTTTCTTCCATACCCCTTCTTTTGCCGAAGAAGGGTAGAAAAAGTATTTTTATTTAAAAAAAATATAAATTATTTTAATGGCAAAGCTACATACGAGGTGTGATCAAAAAATGACCTATCAAATGACCTAGTCAAATTTCGTGACTTGTATATATTCTATTTAAGGATTTTTTTTCTATCATGTTGGTACACATGTCTGTTATATATGTTGGCAATATCAGCCATTTTGGATTGCCTGTTTCTTATTGACAGATAAAATGGCTAGTCGTGTTTTTTGGTGTGCTCTTCGAATTTTTAATATTCGAAAAAATGGATCAAAGAAAGTTTGTTAAGTTTTGTGTAAAAATGAAATTAAATATGCAAGGACATTTGGAATGTTGACGTGGCGTTTTTGGCGGTTCTACTACATATAAGCAGAACCCAAATTCAATTGTGGTATAAGCGGTTTAAGGAAGGCCTAGAAAATCTCAAACATTGAGGCAGTGAAGAAAATCATTTTGAATAATCGTCGAATCAAGAATTAAAAGAAAAATCGCATCACGAGCTAATTGCAATACTTAAAAGCGCGTTTCAGAATCGTGTCTCGAGGATTCGAAAAAAAACCCTGAAATAAATATATTATATCTGACGAGGATTACTTTAAAAAGTGCAAGATAGTTATTAAAAAATTGGAAAAATTATTGAACTTGAGTTGGAAAAAATTTAAAATAACGTTTACTTTCGATCCCACCTCGTATAAAAATCGACTATCAAGGAATCCTGATTACATACACCAATTAAGTGGTTTTCTATTTCAGCAAACGATATGTATTTATAGTATCTAAAAAGCTTTTAATTAGCATTTAAAAAAATCTATACTCGTACAAAGTATTTTTAAAAACTTGCCTTTTTCACCACACTTTTTTAATAAGTACAGATATTAATACATTGTTAATGCACCTTTTCATAAGACTGAATTTAAAAATGGAATCACAAGTATAGTTAACAAAAAATATCCTTAAAAATTAATTTTCTTCAAAAAGAATTTTTGAGAAAAATGATGTGTTTGAATCCATTTTTAAACTTATGGGGTTTCCCCAAAAAAAAAAGATTTTTATATATGAAATGTATTTATGAAATTTATCTTTTTGTTGATTCTCACTTCTTCACCCCAAAATCAAGCAAACAAATCGACTACACCAAACAATAGAAAACAGGCAAAAAATCAATAAAAGTTATATATATATAAAAAAAAAGATTTTTGTTGTTTCATATTCAGATCAAGAATATTTAAATTCTGGCATTTATTTTTCTTTTCTTTTTTTTAATTTTTTTTTTCTTGTCTATATAAATTCTGACTCATAATTGTGTACTGTGCAGGTAAGTGTGACTGTCAGTGTATGTGTGATATTTTTGTATCTTCGATTTTGTACTGCATATTTTACTGCCGTTGTTATTTAAATATACGAGCATTAAGTATTTGCAGCAGGGACTCCAGTTTAATAAAGGCATTTCGTTGCTTTGGAAATGAATAGTAAAAAGGATTCATTTAAATGTAAATATTTTAATAAGCTGACTTGTTAATTTCAAACAGATGTTGAAATTTAATAGCTGATTAAATTTCACTAATACGAAAAAAAAAAATTCAAATTCTTGCATTTTTCCTACAGAACAGAGAAGCCCAGCATTACCGTTAAGTTACGGTACCGTTTTTTTTTAACACCAAGGGAAATTTTTGTCTCTTCACAAACGGACCAGTTGCAGTACTGCAATGCTATTTTTGTCAAGTGGCCCGGATGCGATCAAAATACAGAGCAATCACTGCATAAGTGTGAGTGACGTGTTTGTATTTTTTTTTTTTTTTTTTTGGGAGACGTACGAATTTGCAGTTTCCGTTTGTTTGCAGTTTGACGTCATTGATTACAAAACAATTGACATTTTCCTTATCAATTACACTTGCAAACGATCAAACAATTACTTGCCAAATTAAAATAACAAAACATTTTCATTTCCACCAATCAGAGTCGCACTACGTGCACATGACGGAAAAAATTAATTTACATTTACATTTATATCTACATTTAAAGTTATAGGTGATCTAATAATTAACATTAAAGACGGCGGATAGTATTTTTAAATAAAAAATTGGTATTCTGCTGAGTATTAATTTTTGGCGAATGGATAATGAAGAGCCTACTCAACAGAAGGGCGCAGGGTCGATTTCTGCTCAGACACTACAAGTTTAAAGCTTTGCAGCTTAAGTAAGTTCACAAAAAAAAACATTGTTTTTCTCCCATCAAATAAAACAGTGACTCAAAGCATTATAAAACTACTAACAACTCTGTAAATCCAACTCGAAGATATTGGAATAAAAGGAAAAGGTCATGGGTCACCAATAAGAAACATTTCTACTACATTCAATTATCCCGCACTAGTTCAAGCATTTTAAGGAAATCATATGAGTAAAAGCTGTATTGCCTATCGATGAATACCAAGTTGAAAGTCAGCACCGGCCAAAGGGGGGAAAGATGATCACCGCAGGTTCGGCACTGCAGTTTATAAAAAATAATTAATTTTAATAATTTAAAATTAAATTTTAAAATAAAATTAAAACATTTGTACGACTTATTAAAATTTTTTAAATACAGTATGAACTCGTTAACCGCAACTAATATAAATCTATGTGATTGCAGTTATTGAGGATGTTGCAACTAGCGAGGAAACCTATATATATCATGAAAAATTATATATCAAAATAATTTCATGAAACAAAAAGTATATTCTTTATTCAAAAATTCTTTTCTTTTTAAACGTTTATCGATAATTGTTTTCTGCACTTTCTTCTTATTAAGATTTATTATACTAGTCGTCTCAGGAAGCTCTTTCAGAACTAAGGATATCTTTTATTGGAAAATCGTTTTTCTCAGAAAACTGAATGCAGGTGTTAAAAGCACGAACTGCAACTGATCCTTTTATTTTAGCAGATGGAATATCATCCGCTTCGTTGTCATCTGAACCTTCAATTACTACGGCTGCAATCTCCACGTCTTGCTAAGCACCGCTGATCCATTCATCCATTCATTTAGCTCATTAATTTTATCAATTATATGAACTATCAATTTTTTTGCAACTGACATATCTTTTGCACGTAAAACACTATCGGCGATTTCCGGAAAATACTGATAATGAAGCTTATTTGGTGACATATCCTTGCAATATGTACATACACAAAACAGCAAAGTCGATAGAATAAAGGTATAATAACGATCAGTTTGTGAATATAAAAAAAATACCAAAAGAAGCCAAAGACAAAACAATAGCTGAAAAATAACATCTCTCCCTTCATAATATTACACGGTCTCCACTGGTTTGTCCTTTCTCTCCACAACATTGTGTGGAGCACTCACACACACATAGTTCAACTTACTGAACGAATGTAACAGTTATTAAGGTCAACTATTTTGACTAGTTGCACTTATTAAGGTTACAATGCTATATTTCACAGGTTTGCAAAAATCGAGGAATTGCGTGTATGAGGGGTTGTGATTACCGAGTTCGTACTATATATTAAATGTTAATAATATATATTTTTTTTAATTAAATAATATATAAAACAGAAACAAGTAACGACTACTTATATAAGCGTGCCACTTTACGAGTTCCTTAGCTGACTACTTAGGAGGGAAGAAGCTGTAATTAAAGCTCCAGCTGTCAGCAGGTCCTTAAATAACTTTAAATATCTGGACTTAGTACCTTTAAAAACAAAATCCACTTTTATTTTATATTTTATACTTGCAAAAAAAAAATTTATTCAAGCATGTTATCAAAATCCCGTTCAAACTTTTTCCATTGCAAACTTATTCAACATTTAAAATAAGATTTGTTAACATGACCATAAGCCATTAAGCAATAATACAATTTATTTAAAAATTATTCAAATTTGTTTTGGGGCAATGAGACGAGCGGTAATAAAAATTAAATTAATATTCATTACATACACAATTGGACTTGCAAACGTGAAATCAGTAAATATATATACATATATTTTTTGAATTATTTGCCATATAAATGATATTTTCTTCGCACGAGATGAATATAAATTGACAGGAGTGTAAAAGCATACAAAATATATTACGGAGAGAAAATTTGAATTTCTTTGCAGAAAATCGGAAAACTCACCTGTGACGTTGATAATTTTATTAAAGAAAAAGGCAATTTTTGCTTACCTGAAATGATAAACACAAAAAAGGAAAATGATTAGCAAAATAAAATATAATATTTTCTATATATATGTAATTTCAAAAATTCATTATCTGTTTTGTTAGTTTAAAAAAAAATAAATTTTTCTAATGGTTCTGCCTATTAAGAATGTTTGAGCAACACCTACAACATTTCTTTTGTATTTTTCAAAATAACATGTGTGTGTGTGTGTGTGTGTGTATGATAGTGGGAGTTTATGTTTGAGAAATAATACAGAGTGGACCAATTTGCGGTTACAGTATATAAAATGACTTGCAACAAATTATTTTATATTGAGGGCAGTTTAAAGCAGAAATTTGCCAAATAATAATAATAAAGAAAATTCTAATTCTAATTTGAAAGGTTTTTAAGATGGAGTCTGTCTTTTATGGCAACGGCAACTCCGTCACGCTAGGAAAAAGAGATAATGGAGGCAAAAGACAATTGGTGACTTCGAGCAGTATTGCATTTTATGCACAGCTCAATTTCATTAAGATATACTGTTATAGAAGACCTGTGTGGACTATGCATGTGGCCAAGAGAATTTTATTTTCTATGACTGCCAATCTTAGGATTCGAACTCACGACCTACGTCATTTGCAATTGATTACTAACCAAATATTTTTTTTCACAATAAACCAAAAATTACTTCAGCTTGATGAACTTTGACCCTAAAATTTACGCTTTGTATGTTATTAATTTCACTTAAGTTTTTGAAGAGCTTGAACGTGCCATATATCACTCAGTTATGTTATTGAAAATTATACCCCTTAGTGGTACACGCCATATTAATAAATTACTTGGTCATGAGAGGCCTCTTGTAAGATGTTGTATTCCATTTGGAAACTTGTTTTTTTTTGTTTTTGTGATACAACAAGTCGTTTGCGATAAATTCATTTTATTAGCAATAATTTCTATAGTTTTAGCTGAAGACATAAAATAATAAATTTTAATTTTTCCCGACCTTCTAAAGACTGTCTCTAAAATTTATTTATTACGTAATAAATTCTTATTATCCTTATAAATATAAAAGAGAATTTTCTCTAATTTTTTTTAATATTTTAAGTTCTAATTTTGTGTAATTTTTGTGTAGAAGGCCTTTCTTTTAATTCACAAAAAATTATATTTAATTTTAATTTTTTTTTTTTTTTTTTAAAAAAAAGTCGTAATAACAGCCATCAAAGCATATTCCAAAGCTGAAATATCGAAAAGTAATTTAATTAATAAATAATACATTGTAAGGTTTGAAAAAGGGATTGTCATGTAATTGAATATAGAATTATTAAATAAATTAAGTAGAATTTTTTACTTCTATATACTTTAACCTTTAGTTGCCACTATTATTATATACTTTATTATTCCAAGTAATGGGTTTGGCTATTTTTTTGCATTTAATTTGGTCATTCTAATACTTTATATTTTTTTTTAAACAAATTAAATAAAAGACGAAGCTATTGGTCAGAATAATAAGGTGAATAATAATAAAAAAAAGTTTATTTTATTAGTATTAGAAAATAAAAATATTATTCATCAGTTCAAATGAGGCAAAGCCAGTCTTACTTGTGCTTAATTTATTAATTTAACTTTTTACTTTACATTCCCCCTCCCAACACTTACTGTTCTCAAAAAAAAAAAAACAAAAAACACAAAAAAGGATTCAAGTAAGCAGAGAAATAAAATTCTCAAATTCATTGTTATTGTTTGTTCTTCTTTGTGTGTGTGCGTGGGAGTGTATAACAATTTTGATTAAAGTAACTGCCCCCTATAAGGCTCTCTCATTTCTTCCTGTTTTGTTTTTACTACCCAAGTATTTAAATCGCACACATACTCGTACATGTGCATGTCGTTTAGTGTTGAAATAATACTATTTCCGTTTCCCTCTTAGTTGTTATAATATATACAATATTTGATTATTTTAAATATGGAACATTCAAATACAGACTTTAAAAATATAATTTGTCTTGCTGTAAGTGAACTAAAAATAAAATCACAACCTTCGCAATGCATATTCGATACCTGCTGGGTTCTTCTTATCGTTATTTACCTAAATGACTTTTTATAGATTTTTGCTTTAACAAAAGGCAACAACTTATTGAAAAGACACAAAAAAAAAAAAAAAAAAAGAGTAAAAAGTAAGTTAATTTAAGGAGAAGAAAACACGAAATAAAGCTGACACAAAAGAACTGAATATGAAAATATACAAATAGACAGAAGTACAAAAGAATAGAAACATTTCATTACAATATGTTTTTCATTTCGCTTCTATTATTTCACTTTATGCCATTTTCGTTTTTTCCTTTTTCTTGTTTTGCTTGTGTATAATTTCCTACCAAATAAAACATCCGGTTTAAGTTAAAAAACGAATACAAAAGATATGTAAAAAAAAAAAAAAAAATTTATAAATTCCTTCTAGCTGATGATTGTGGTGGCAGCGTAACCCCAATTTATTATACACGGAAGGAAAATCAAAAACGAAGTTTGCCAGGGATCACATATGCAGAAATGAAAATGATGTACTGGATAAGGATTTGCTATGAGAAAAATTTAGTTTATTTTGTTGTTCGGGAAATGCACATTTCTGGTTTGGAAATCATTTAAATGCAATTGTGTGCGTTTGAATGGTTACATGTTTATTTCTCGATTATTTGCAAAATAAATATCTTATAGTCATCAGCGATTCTGCTGTTGGTCGGTTTTAAGCACTCATATGAAGGCAGACAAATTCTTTCTATAATCATCGTAATCGGATTTTTTTAAGATCAGCTGGTTATTTTACATGATGCTGCGAAAGCTGGTATGGCCGTAATTAAAAACAAAAAAGGCGAAAAGAAAAATTGAGGGCAAAGTAAACTGCAACAATGTTTAATTGAAAATAAAATACAGGAAGAGGCAGGACAAGTTCCAAGGAGTAGGCAGAAAATTATTTTAAACTCATACATGCTCTCTTGCTTTAATACAGTTCTGTATAAAATGTTCGCTAAGAATTAAGCGTTTTTGTCGGCAAACACCACGTTTGCCAAAAGCAAATCGCAAGGATCTGGCTGATGACTGAGAAAACTCCAAGAGTAGACTACACTAGAACTCTTCCTTGGCCAAGTCGCTATATTATGTGTATGGAATCTGTTAAATTTTCAAACCTCTGCTGTTTAGTGCACCCGCTTAATCTTAATGGCTTTTCTCCAAAAATCAACTAACCAGATTTTAAATACGAAAAGTTTTCCACGTATCGCAAGTTATTTGCACTTAGCAAAAGATCTCACCCAACACTTTCTCTTTACTATGTATCCCGTTACGACATTTGTAAATAGAAAAATGAGAGCTGGAATATAAATAAAGGGTCAGCGGAATAGAGAGTAAACCAAGTACTCAAGGAAGGGCGCCTACCGCAGCAAATAAACAATAATAATGGAATAAAAAAACATATGACGAGGAGAAGGATGGAGAAAATAATATCTGCAAGTGCTCTTGAATACTGCAGCAATGCATTCACGGTAATGCGTAGTGTACTTAACACATATATCAATCAGAAATGGATATGGCCTAAAACACTTAAGAAAAGTATTGATTTGAAAAATTTAAAAAAATATTTTCTTTCGATTAGTGAAAAGCAGAAAATTTAGCGAATTAATTGCTTAATTTTTTCTTTTATAAGAATAAATATATATTTATAATATATAATGGTTAGTGTACCCGCCTGTCACGCAGGTGTCAGGGGTTCAATTCCCCGGGGAGCCAGAAGCCAAAGGCCTCAGTAGCCAGTGCTTCTATAGATATTGCAATTATATTCATATAATTGTAATATTTGATAAATAAATAAATAAATAAATATTTATAATATTTACAAAAACATATATCTATTGATATGATGTAGTCGTTTTGAATAAAGTTAAATAATTACAAAAAATTAATATGATCAACTAAATTAAAAGTAATAAAAAAAAATATTTTTAGCATTCGGGGCAACTAAATTCGATTGATAAATAATATTTTTAAAATTAACATAAATAAAACACTCTGTTATCAATACCGGTATAAATGTTTACCTATTGTTGTCTTTTGCATTTATTTTTGTTTCCATCCCTACCTTTGCATTGGAGCTGATAAAAAATCAGTCAAAGCAAAAACAGTATAAGAAGATAAATGCATTTAAAATTATTATTGAGCTGTTGTTATAACTCTTGTATTGTTTTTATAAAACTCTCTTTTGTTGTTGTAGTTGTTAACAAATGTCGTGAGAAACTTTTAAATAGAATATTATTATTCGGTTGAACAAAATTCGATCACTTTTGAGAACTTTTCAATTTTTAAACAAAAACTTAAACACAAGAATTTTTAATATTGTGAGAAAATTACTCTATTTAGATTTTAAAAATTAAAAAAGGATATTAAAAAACAATATTGGGAAAAATAATTTTTTATTTAAGAAAACCTATAAAAAGTTGTACGAATATGGCCCTTATCGTGGACCCGCTTTTTTCAGTTTTACAGAAAATGCCTTAAATAAAAATCCTTTATTCATTTCTTTGGCCGCATAGATTAGTTTCTAACAGTGTATTACAAAAAGAAGTACAATCAGCATGAAGGCACCCATACACGCGCAAGCTCATGGATATGTAGTACAAAGCGAAAGGACATATGAATACGTGTGCGTGTGTTAGTGTTTGTGTCTTGCCTCAGGTTTTAAAAAAAATGAAACTACAATAACAACACTTGAAGAGCACATTTACATACATGATGCATGCAATGCACACACACTCAAGTTTATATGCATAGGTACACTTGTGTAAGTGTTTTTGGTGTTATCGTGCGCTTCCATTATTTATTTATGTGTGTCGACGCCACTTGTTTTATTTGGTACGTCAAATATTCCACATTTATATCTCTTCTTAAGTGGCTTAAGGTATTTTGGTTTTATTTTTTATTTCTTTAAATTCGTTCCATGTTTTGGGTGCAAGCAGGGGCCATCCTGATTTATATTGTTATTTTTTTCAAATAAATTTCTGTGTTGTTGTTGTCGGTTCGTTGAATTTATGCACTTACGTGTATGAAGTGATGATACCACAGTGTCTGTTCGTACCTTTCGTTGCAGCCATTTCGCCAATAGCTTTTTAAACATTTTTTTATTACTTTTTATGGAGAAGTTGTCTTCAACAAAATACTGCCTTAATTTGGCCATAATGCTTTTACTTGATATATTGGAAAAAAGGGAGATGAAAAATGCGTTTAATAACACAATAGGTTTTAAGGAGTTACTTCAGCAATTCAGAATTCTAATAAAAAGGACCAAAATAAATCCATTTTAATAAAAACATTAATATTATTGATTAAAAATTAGTGCAGAAACGTTTGAAGAAATAAATTTTAAGTGAAACAAATAAACAGATTTTATTATTAAAATATCGATCTGGATCCGCAAAATAATTTTTGGTAAAAATTCAAGAAATGAAAGTGAAAAATTTTTCACATTTATAATTTATTTTCGGGTATGTGCGAATACATGACACTTTTCAGTAAACTTTTTAATCATTTTTTACAAAGATTTTTATTCAATATATTGTATAAAAAATAAAAATTAAAAGTAAACGAGAATTATTGCGGTATTATTACTATGTAAAATTTCTCGTACGTAGAATCGTCATTAGTGTTTTACTCATTTTTGTCTTCTTATCCATAGAAGCCTTTGAGTACATTTCAAATTAAACTAATTAAAAATATTTATGAATGCAACAAAATATATTAATAGAAATTTTATTTTGTTCCAATGAAAAAGTTTCTTTGAGAATTTTTGCAAAGCATGTATTCACTTCGTATTTGTTTTGTTTTTTTCTTGTGCTTTTACTGGCTCCTGAGCAATTTTTATTCGGCTTCATGGAGGAGTGGTAAGAAACTTGTCGGGGTGTACAGGGTGTCATGTACGAAACAACGTTTTATAAAAACATTAAAATTACACGCCTACAATATTGCAATGCGGAAAATAACGAAATTTCAAAGTGAAGCTTTAAGAAATCGCCAGCAAGGACTTGCGGGTCAATAAAAATGTTAACTTAAAGGATGTTTATGCGGCATGTACGATGTGCCTCACAGAATTGTCGGGTTGTAGGAAAACAGATTAATAGCGTTGAGGTATGCCTTTCACAAAGCCAACTCGCAAATCTTTACCCTCTCTGTAGTGTTCTATTGCTAAAAAGTTTCCCGTTTGCAGTAAACAATTTCTGAAGTTTGTAATACTTCATATTTTATCACACATCCATTCCATTCGTAATTTGGAATTCAAAGTTGGTAAGTCACCTGCTCGTCGTTACAGTCCATCTCGAAAATGCTTCTTTTATTCTAAAAGCGTTAAAAAATTGTGCTTTTCGGTTGACTTATTTCAAATATTTATAAATCCTTTCTTTCGCTGGTGCATTTGGGTTTTAGAGAAAAATGATGTAGACAAGTGTGTACGCGCTTGAATTTGCTTGCTCAATACCTTCGATATATTCGTGTTTATTTCGAATCTGCACTGAATTAAATTTAGTAGGAGTTGCACAGTATTTAGTCTAAATTATATTTTGGCATGTCGTTGCAAGAAATTATCGTTATAAATAAAATATACAATTTTCATTTCTTTTATAATTCTTGCTGCAGGATTTTTGTTGAAAAATGTTCATATTGGATGTGGCATGTTCCGAATAAAATAAATCTAAAAACTTTTTTATAATACTTTTGTTGACTTTTTTCATGGTATTGAACAAACATGTTATAAACAACCGGGGTGAGGTTATTATTTAAGATTAAAAGACGAATTGAATTTTGCATAAAATTTAATAGCAAACTGGTTGGCAATCTTAATCAGGGGTGAGGTGGCAGTGAATTTCTTTACACTAATTGCCGAAATACAGGGTGGCTGATGAAAGCAGCTATCAAAAAAAAAAAAAAAAAATTTAATAACTTTTTTTCTCTTTATTGAATCTGGTTAATTTTTTTTTATTTACAAAAAACAAAAATTGACAACTGGGACACTGAAACAAGAATTTGGATTGTCCGCACTGGAGTCCGTAGTTTCGTTTCAAAGAGAGTATAGGCGCACGTTTGGCGGTAATCCTGCGAGCAGATGGACCATAATGAGACTTGTAAACAATTTTGGCGAGCATGGGACAGTCCACAGAAGACCTTACCATAGGAACCCTTCAGTTCGAACGGAGGAAACAATCGCTGCTGTAGCTGCTGCCATACAAAACAATCCACGTGTTTCAACAAGAAGCTTATCTGCTCAAATGGGTATAAGCAGACAGTCATTGCAGTCAATTATGCACAAAGATTTGGACTTAATTCCATATAAAATTCAATTGGCCAACAAACTGAGCGCTGCAGACTTGCCGATTCGCTTGGAATTTGCCAGAAGATGCTTCAAATGCTGGAAGAGGATGAAAACATGTTGAACTATCTTTTCATGTCTGACGAGGCCCATTTCGATTTAAACGGCAACATAAACAAACAAAATTGTCGAATATGGAGTGCTGCCAACCCACAGATACTCCATGAGACGGAATTGCATACACTTCGAGTCACAGTGTGGTGTGCAGTTTCATCACGCTGCATTGTCGGGGCCTACTTCTTCGAAGAAAACGGTCACACCGTTACGGTTACTGGAGACCGTTACTTAAGCATGTTGAGAGAGTTTTTCTATCCAGAATTACGCCGAATGAGAATTTCTTTCAACGCTGTGTGGTTTCAGCAAGATGGTGCAGCTCCTCACATAGCCCAACCTGTTATGACAGAATTGCGACGAAAATTTCCCTATAAGCTGATAAGCAGAAACTCCACATTCCGTTGGCCAGCCAGGTCGCCAGCTCTTACTGCACCTGACTTTTTCTTGTGGGGTTATTGCAAACAGGAAGTCTACAAAGCAAAACCAACAAATTTGAATGAACTAAAGCAATCCATTCGAGAAACAATGGCGGCTATTCCTGTCTCAACTCTCCAAGCAGTAATGAACAACTTTTTGGTAAGATGCCGCACTGCATCAACGACCAACAAGGGGAGTATTAAAATTTCATTATTTTTTAAACTAGTTAAGCTATATTTAATAAAATTGAATGAGCTTTAACATGAATAAAAGAAAAATGAATTCCATACACTGAAAAAAAAAAATGTTTGAGTTTCTTAATGTAGCAAAATTCATCAGCCACCCTGTATTAAAAGGTATTAGAAATGTTTTGAAATGTCAAAATGAAGGGGGAGAAGAATCATATCAAAGTAATACTTTTATGCAAGAATTTCTTCAACTGAAATTAATTTTTTTTTTAATTAATTGCCTTGTTTCCATTTCAAGGAGAACCCTAAAACGAAAATGAAAGAAATGTCATGAAGCTAAAATATGAATTGTAGTGCCAAGAAAAAAAGGAGAAGTTACCTTCAGCCTCAGAACACATTTAAGTCTGGCAGCCAAGAAAAATAATTAGATGACTTGCAAAATGTGAATTGCCTTGTGTGCGAATAAAGTGGCGGTACGGAACATTGACAGGGCAGAGATAAGGTTTCCAATTGTTGGCGATAAGATCTAAATAACCGGAAAGGGTCATGCATATTGAAACCATCTTAATGCCGCAGAACAAAGCTTGTGCTTCACATTCTCAAAACCTTCTATTTTCTAAGCAATTAATGAAGGGCATTAAATAGAGGCATTGCAAAAGCTATTATGTTGTCCTACCTATATACCTATACCTTTCTCTTTCTTTTTAAATTGCAAGAGTGGAAAAGCGCTAAACACTCTACTGAATCTTTTTCGTAAAAATTGCCTGTGCCTGCACAAGGACGCTAATAAATTCAGAACTTGACTCGATGTTAATAGCATTGTCAGGTAATGAAGTGGATTTTATATACACCCAAGTCTTTTTCCCAATTCTGAAATACCGAAGGATGTGAGAGAAGTGTTCTTTAAAAAATCAAATTCAAATAAATAAACAATAAACTTTTTACAAATTGCCGTCTCCAATAGGCAAAGAAAAAGGTCACATATTAGCAATGGCTGTACAGTCAACGGTCAGTTGCATGTAGTAGCATAGCATAAGTTCATTTTGGAAAGCACCGCCGTTTGTAACTTCACAAACTACGAAGTCTTTTCTTAATTAAAAGTGTGTAATTATTAAAATTTTATGCATTAAAAAGAACACAAATCCTTTTTAAAAACCCACTGAGTCTGTTACCGAACTTCCCTCAGCACTCTGTTACAAAAGGACAGAGAAATACATCCTTTCAACCGCAAGGAAGAAAAAAAATTGATTAAACAACTGCTCTTAATGGTTGTAAACACCATTAGCGTTATTTTTTCCCCCTTTTTTTTATTTCTTTTGCCTTTTACGTACGTTTAAATGAAAAATTTATTTTTACGCTATACGTACAATTTTACACATCACATCATACAACAGATGGTACGATTCATATCAAAACGTAACAGAATAGAGCGAATCTTTTTAAAGCGAGAAGGAAATTTTATTTACCGAGAAAGCCAGCAAAGTAAACTTGCCGCCGCAACTTGTAGCATTGTAATTGTTACACACTGTATTTTTGATTGGAAAGACTAAATTGGCTGAACTGAGATCGTGGGTGTTCCATCATACATTTTGTATCTCACTGCTTTCCTCTTGTATAATCGGGTCCTGCAATGTCAAAAAAAACAGCTTAAATGCGCCTAGTTCGGTACCAGGGGCGCTGCATATATGTTTAAAATTATACAGATTGTAATTCCGTTGCATTGAACTGCTAGACTAGGAGAATCCTCTTCGTAGTGCTATAGAGAAAAATAGAAAAGCAATAGCTGAAAACGTACACACTCCCTTGTCAGCCACTGTTTTATCGGCGCAGCAAAACAATGCGGCCACTTTCTTACCGCAGCACTTGTCTAGTTATTAATCGAGAACTTAATCACTATCTTATAGGATAGTGAACGCTATTTTATAGCTGCATGAGAAATTACAAAATAGAAATTTAGACCAAATAACCTGGTAGAGAACTCTAGAGTACTTATTTTCCAAACATGTAACCGCCCTGTAACCGCGAAGGCTACGAGTTGCATCATGGCTATTCGTTGTATGAAAGTCACCGTATGGCACCAACATCTTTCCGAGCCATTCAAGAGTGGTTGTTTGGTTGGCATCAATAAATAAATAAAAAAAAAATATACCAGAGGCGAGAAATCGCACGAAAAGTAGTACCAAATTATTTTTGCAATAAACATCTTATTAAGCGCTCTATAGCAAGTTGCTTCTTCTTATTGCAAAGAAATATTGTTATCAGCTGATATACCGAAGTAATTAATTTCAATGTGTATTTAAAAAAAAAAATCTTTTCTATCGAGCATTACTTTCGAGAATTTAGTCATTAGAACTTTGGTTAGCTTGCATAAATAATACAAACACAAAAATCGCAATTTTTAATTACTGGCAAATATATAAGAAATATACTCGTATTTTGAGCCAAAAATTTGATTTAAAAAAGTAATATAAACGCCAGTTCAGCTTAAAAAAATTTCGAATACCATTAAAGGCTGACTTTCACCAGAAGGGAGTCATCAAATCGAACATATTTTTTACTTTTCGTCAAGTTTTTAGCATTTTATCGTATTTTCAAGTTTAGAATTCAATTAAGGGAGAAATTCCAGGAGAAAGGAAGGAGTTGGACGGTTAAAAATCACTAAGGTTGCTACTAGAAACAAACATTTAGTCAGTAGGTCTCGATAGCGCTCGCCATTCTACTTAACTAAAATTCTTTGCTATGAAAAGGCTTCGAAACGGTTTTCGGCAGCAGGCGAATTGACACGTTATCAATTTCGACTATATTGGTATTCCAATATAGCTACCTTATAAAAATCGCAATTTTTTATGTTATTTAATAAGTGGCAAATTTATAAGAAATATACTCGTATTTTAACACAAAAAATTGACTAGTAAAAGTAATAAAACGTGAGTTCAGCTTAGAAAAATTTGGAATTTAATTCAAGGCTGACTTCCAGAAGAAGGTAATCATCAAATAGAGCATCTTCTTTACTTTTAGTTAAGTTTTTGCCATTTTAATGTATTTTCACGTTTGGAATTCAACTTAAGGAGTAATTCAATGAAAAAGGAATGAGTTGGACGTCTAGAAATTACTAAGGTAGCTACCTTATAAAAATCGCAATTTTTTATGTTATTTAATAAGTGGCAAATTTATAAGAAATATACTCGTATTTTAACACAAAAAATTGACTAGTAAAAGTAATAAAACGTGAGTTCAGCTTAGAAAAATTTGGAATTTAATTCAAGGCTGACTTCCAGAAGAAGGTAATCATCAAATAGAGCATCTTCTTTACTTTTAGTTAAGTTTTTGCCATTTTAATGTATTTTCACGTTTGGAATTCAACTTAAGGAGTAATTCAATGAAAAAGGAATGAGTTGGACGTCTAGAAATTACTAAGGTAGCTACCTTATAAAAATCGCAATTTTTTATGTTATTTAATAAGTGGCAAATTTATAAGAAATATACTCGTATTTTAACACAAAAAATTGACTAGTAAAAGTAATAAAACGTGAGTTCAGCTTAGAAAAATTTGGAATTTAATTCAAGGCTGACTTCCAGAAGAAGGTAATCATCAAATAGAGCATCTTCTTTACTTTTAGTTAAGTTTTTGCCATTTTAATGTATTTTCACGTTTGGAATTCAACTTAAGGAGTAATTCAATGAAAAAGGAATGAGTTGGACGTCTAGAAATTACTAAGGTAGCTACCTTATAAAAATCGCAATTTTTTATGTTATTTAATAAGTGGCAAATTTTTAAGAAATATACTCGTATTTTAACACAAAAAATTTACTAGTAAAAGTAATAAAACGTGAGTTCAGCTTAGAAAAATTTGGAATTTAATTCAAGGCTGACTTCCAGAAGAAGGTAATCATCAAATAGAGCATCTTCTTTACTTTTAGTTAAGTTTTTGCCATTTTAATGTATTTTCACGTTTGGAATTCAACTTAAGGAGTAATTCAATGAAAAAGGAATGAGTTGGACGTCTAGAAATTACTAAGGTAGCTACCTTATAAAAATCGCAATTTTTTATGTTATTTAATAAGTGGCAAATTTATAAGAAATATACTCGTATTTTAACACAAAAAATTGACTAGTAAAAGTAATAAAACGTGAGTTCAGCTTAGAAAAATTTGGAATTTAATTCAAGGCTGACTTCCAGAAGAAGGTAATCATCAAATAGAGCATCTTCTTTACTTTTAGTTAAGTTTTTGCCATTTTAATGTATTTTCACGTTTGGAATTCAACTTAAGGAGTAATTCAATGAAAAAGGAATGAGTTGGACGTCTAGAAATTACTAAGGTAGCTACCTTATAAAAATCGCAATTTTTTATGTTATTTAATAAGTGGCAAATTTATAAGAAATATACTCGTATTTTAACACAAAAAATTGACTAGTAAAAGTAATAAAACGTGAGTTCAGCTTAGAAAAATTTGGAATTTAATTCAAGGCTGACTTCCAGAAGAAGGTAATCATCAAATAGAGCATCTTCTTTACTTTTAGTTAAGTTTTTGCCATTTTAATGTATTTTCACGTTTGGAATTCAACTTAAGGAGTAATTCAATGAAAAAGGAATGAGTTGGACGTCTAGAAATTACTAAGGTAGCTACCTTATAAAAATCGCAATTTTTTATGTTATTTAATAAGTGGCAAATTTATAAGAAATATACTCGTATTTTAACACAAAAAATTGACTAGTAAAAGTAATAAAACGTGAGTTCAGCTTAGAAAAATTTGGAATTTAATTCAAGGCTGACTTCCAGAAGAAGGTAATCATCAAATAGAGCATCTTCTTTACTTTTAGTTAAGTTTTTGCCATTTTAATGTATTTTCACGTTTGGAACTCAACTTAAGGAGTAATTCAATGAAAAAGGAATGAGTTGGACGTCTAGAAATTACTAAGGTAGCTACCTTATAAAAATCGCAATTTTTTATGTTATTTAATAAGTGGCAAATTTTTAAGAAATATACTCGTATTTTAACACAAAAAATTTACTAGTAAAAGTAATAAAACGTGAGTTCAGCTTAGAAAAATTTGGAATTTAATTCAAGGCTGACTTCCAGAAGAAGGTAATCATCAAATAGAGCATCTTCTTTACTTTCAGTTAAGTTTTTGCCATTTTAATGTATTTTCACGTTTGGAATTCAACTTAAGGAGTAATTCAATGAAAAAGGAATGAGTTGGACGTCTAGAAATTACTAAGGTAGCTACCTTATAAAAATCGCAATTTTTTATGTTATTTAATAAGTGGCAAATTTTTAAGAAATATACTCGTATTTTAACACAAAAAATTGACTAGTAAAAGTAATAAAACGTGAGTTCAGCTTAGAAAAATTTGGAATTTAATTCAAGGCTGACTTCCAGAAGAAGGTAATCATCAAATAGAGCATCTTCTTTACTTTTAGTTAAGTTTTTGCCATTTTAATGTATTTTCACGTTTGGAATTCAACTTAAGGAGTAATTCAATGAAAAAGGAATGAGTTGGACGTCTAGAAATTACTAAGGTAGCTACCTTATAAAAATCGCAATTTTTTATGTTATTTAATAAGTGGCAAATTTTTAAGAAATATACTCGTATTTTAACACAAAAAATTTACTAGTAAAAGTAATAAAACGTGAGTTCAGCTTAGAAAAATTTGGAATTTAATTCAAGGCTGACTTCCAGAAGAAGGTAATCATCAAATAGAGCATCTTCTTTACTTTCAGTTAAGTTTTTGCCATTTTAATGTATTTTCACGTTTGGAATTCAACTTAAGGAGTAATTCAATGAAAAAGGAATGAGTTGGACGTCTAGAAATTACTAAGGTAGCTACCTTATAAAAATCGCAATTTTTTATGTTATTTAATAAGTGGCAAATTTTTAAGAAATATACTCGTATTTTAACACAAAAAATTGACTAGTAAAAGTAATAAAACGTGAGTTCAGCTTAGAAAAATTTGGAATTTAATTCAAGGCTGACTTCCAGAAGAAGGTAATCATCAAATAGAGCATCTTCTTTACTTTTAATTAAGTTTTTGCCATTTTAATGTATTTTCACGTTTGGAATTCAACTTAAGGAGTAATTCAATGAAAAAGGAATGAGTTGGACGTCTAGAAATTACTAAGGTAGCTACCTTATAAAAATCGCAATTTTTTATGTTATTTAATAAGTGGCAAATTTATAAGAAATATACTCGTATTTTAACACAAAAAATTGACTAGTAAAAGTAATAAAACGTGAGTTCAGCTTAGAAAAATTTGGAATTTAATTCAAGGCTGACTTCCAGAAGAAGGTAATCATCAAATAGAGCATCTTCTTTACTTTTAATTAAGTTTTTGCCATTTTAATGTATTTTCACGTTTGGAATTCAACTTAAGGAGTAATTCAATGAAAAAGGAATGAGTTGGACGTCTAGAAATTACTAAGGTAGCTACCTTATAAAAATCGCAATTTTTTATGTTATTTAATAAGTGGCAAATTTATAAGAAATATACTCGTATTTTAACACAAAAAATTGACTAGTAAAAGTAATAAAACGTGAGTTCAGCTTAGAAAAATTTGGAATTTAATTCAAGGCTGACTTCCAGAAGAAGGTAATCATCAAATAGAGCATCTTCTTTACTTTTAGTTAAGTTTTTGCCATTTTAATGTATTTTCACGTTTGGAATTCAACTTAAGGAGTAATTCAATGAAAAAGGAATGAGTTGGACGTCTAGAAATTACTAAGGTAGCTACCTTATAAAAATCGCAATTTTTTATGTTATTTAATAAGTGGCAAATTTATAAGAAATATACTCGTATTTTAACACAAAAAATTGACTAGTAAAAGTAATAAAACGTGAGTTCAGCTTAGAAAAATTTGGAATTTAATTCAAGGCTGACTTCCAGAAGAAGGTAATCATCAAATAGAGCATCTTCTTTACTTTTAGTTAAGTTTTTGCCATTTTAATGTATTTTCACGTTTGGAATTCAACTTAAGGAGTAATTCAATGAAAAAGGAATGAGTTGGACGTCTAGAAATTACTAAGGTAGCTACCTTATAAAAATCGCAATTTTTTATGTTATTTAATAAGTGGCAAATTTATAAGAAATATACTCGTATTTTAACACAAAAAATTGACTAGTAAAAGTAATAAAACGTGAGTTCAGCTTAGAAAAATTTGGAATTTAATTCAAGGCTGACTTCCAGAAGAAGGTAATCATCAAATAGAGCATCTTCTTTACTTTTAGTTAAGTTTTTGCCATTTTAATGTATTTTCACGTTTGGAATTCAACTTAAGGAGTAATTCAATGAAAAAGGAATGAGTTGGACGTCTAGAAATTACTAAGGTAGCTACCTTATAAAAATCGCAATTTTTTATGTTATTCAATAAGTGGCAAATTTATAAGAAATATACTCGTATTTTAACACAAAAAATTGACTAGTAAAAGTAATAAAACGTGAGTTCAGCTTAGAAAAATTTGGAATTTAATTCAAGGCTGACTTCCAGAAGAAGGTAATCATCAAATAGAGCATCTTCTTTACTTTTAGTTAAGTTTTTGCCATTTTAATGTATTTTCACGTTTGGAATTCAACTTAAGGAGTAATTCAATGAAAAAGGAATGAGTTGGACGTCTAGAAATTACTAAGGTAGCTACCTTATAAAAATCGCAATTTTTTATGTTATTTAATAAGTGGCAAATTTATAAGAAATATACTCGTATTTTAACACAAAAAATTGACTAGTAAAAGTAATAAAACGTGAGTTCAGCTTAGAAAAATTTGGAATTTAATTCAAGGCTGACTTCCAGAAGAAGGTAATCATCAAATAGAGCATCTTCTTTACTTTTAGTTAAGTTTTTGCCATTTTAATGTATTTTCACGTTTGGAACTCAACTTAAGGAGTAATTCAATGAAAAAGGAATGAGTTGGACGTCTAGAAATTACTAAGGTAGCTACCTTATAAAAATCGCAATTTTTTATGTTATTTAATAAGTGGCAAATTTTTAAGAAATATACTCGTATTTTAACACAAAAAATTTACTAGTAAAAGTAATAAAACGTGAGTTCAGCTTAGAAAAATTTGGAATTTAATTCAAGGCTGACTTCCAGAAGAAGGTAATCATCAAATAGAGCATCTTCTTTACTTTCAGTTAAGTTTTTGCCATTTTAATGTATTTTCACGTTTGGAATTCAACTTAAGGAGTAATTCAATGAAAAAGGAATGAGTTGGACGTCTAGAAATTACTAAGGTAGCTACCTTATAAAAATCGCAATTTTTTATGTTATTTAATAAGTGGCAAATTTATAAGAAATATACTCGTATTTTAACACAAAAAATTGACTAGTAAAAGTAATAAAACGTGAGTTCAGCTTAGAAAAATTTGGAATTTAATTCAAGGCTGACTTCCAGAAGAAGGTAATCATCAAATAGAGCATCTTCTTTACTTTCAGTTAAGTTTTTGCCATTTTAATGTATTTTCACGTTTGGAATTCAACTTAAGGAGTAATTCAATGAAAAAGGAATGAGTTGGACGTCTAGAAATTACTAAGGTAGCTACCTTATAAAAATCGCAATTTTTTATGTTATTTAATAAGTGGCAAATTTATAAGAAATATACTCGTATTTTAACACAAAAAATTGACTAGTAAAAGTAATAAAACGTGAGTTCAGCTTAGAAAAATTTGGAATTTAATTCAAGGCTGACTTCCAGAAGAAGGTAATCATCAAATAGAGCATCTTCTTTACTTTCAGTTAAGTTTTTGCCATTTTAATGTATTTTCACGTTTGGAATTCAACTTAAGGAGTAATTCAATGAAAAAGGAATGAGTTGGACGTCTAGAAATTACTAAGGTAGCTACCTTATAAAAATCGCAATTTTTTATGTTATTTAATAAGTGGCAAATTTATAAGAAATATACTCGTATTTTAACACAAAAAATTGACTAGTAAAAGTAATAAAACGTGAGTTCAGCTTAGAAAAATTTGGAATTTAATTCAAGGCTGACTTCCAGAAGAAGGTAATCATCAAATAGAGCATCTTCTTTACTTTCAGTTAAGTTTTTGCCATTTTAATGTATTTTCACGTTTGGAATTCAACTTAAGGAGTAATTCAATGAAAAAGGAATGAGTTGGACGTCTAGAAATTACTAAGGTAGCTACCTTATAAAAATCGCAATTTTTTATGTTATTCAATAAGTGGCAAATTTATAAGAAATATACTCGTATTTTAACACAAAAAATTTACTAGTAAAAGTAATAAAACGTGAGTTCAGCTTAGAAAAATTTGGAATTTAATTCAAGGCTGACTTCCAGAAGAAGGTAATCATCAAATAGAGCATCTTCTTTACTTTTAGTTAAGTTTTTGCCATTTTAATGTATTTTCACGTTTGGAATTCAACTTAAGGAGTAATTCAATGAAAAAGGAATGAGTTGGACGTCTAGAAATTACTAAGGTAGCTACCTTATAAAAATCGCAATTTTTTATGTTATTTAATAAGTGGCAAATTTATAAGAAATATACTCGTATTTTAACACAAAAAATTGACTAGTAAAAGTAATAAAACGTGAGTTCAGCTTAGAAAAATTTGGAATTTAATTCAAGGCTGACTTCCAGAAGAAGGTAATCATCAAATAGAGCATCTTCTTTACTTTTAGTTAAGTTTTTGCCATTTTAATGTATTTTCACGTTTGGAACTCAACTTAAGGAGTAATTCAATGAAAAAGGAATGAGTTGGACGTCTAGAAATTACTAAGGTAGCTACCTTATAAAAATCGCAATTTTTTATGTTATTTAATAAGTGGCAAATTTTTAAGAAATATACTCGTATTTTAACACAAAAAATTTACTAGTAAAAGTAATAAAACGTGAGTTCAGCTTAGAAAAATTTGGAATTTAATTCAAGGCTGACTTCCAGAAGAAGGTAATCATCAAATAGAGCATCTTCTTTACTTTCAGTTAAGTTTTTGCCATTTTAATGTATTTTCACGTTTGGAATTCAACTTAAGGAGTAATTCAATGAAAAAGGAATGAGTTGGACGTCTAGAAATTACTAAGGTAGCTACCTTATAAAAATCGCAATTTTTTATGTTATTTAATAAGTGGCAAATTTATAAGAAATATACTCGTATTTTAACACAAAAAATTGACTAGTAAAAGTAATAAAACGTGAGTTCAGCTTAGAAAAATTTGGAATTTAATTCAAGGCTGACTTCCAGAAGAAGGTAATCATCAAATAGAGCATCTTCTTTACTTTCAGTTAAGTTTTTGCCATTTTAATGTATTTTCACGTTTGGAATTCAACTTAAGGAGTAATTCAATGAAAAAGGAATGAGTTGGACGTCTAGAAATTACTAAGGTAGCTACCTTATAAAAATCGCAATTTTTTATGTTATTTAATAAGTGGCAAATTTTTAAGAAATATACTCGTATTTTAACACAAAAAATTTACTAGTAAAAGTAATAAAACGTGAGTTCAGCTTAGAAAAATTTGGAATTTAATTCAAGGCTGACTTCCAGAAGAAGGTAATCATCAAATAGAGCATCTTCTTTACTTTCAGTTAAGTTTTTGCCATTTTAATGTATTTTCACGTTTGGAATTCAACTTAAGGAGTAATTCAATGAAAAAGGAATGAGTTGGACGTCTAGAAATTACTAAGGTAGCTACCTTATAAAAATCGCAATTTTTTATGTTATTTAATAAGTGGCAAATTTATAAGAAATATACTCGTATTTTAACACAAAAAATTGACTAGTAAAAGTAATAAAACGTGAGTTCAGCTTAGAAAAATTTGGAATTTAATTCAAGGCTGACTTCCAGAAGAAGGTAATCATCAAATAGAGCATCTTCTTTACTTTTAGTTAAGTTTTTGCCATTTTAATGTATTTTCACGTTTGGAACTCAACTTAAGGAGTAATTCAATGAAAAAGGAATGAGTTGGACGTCTAGAAATTACTAAGGTAGCTACCTTATAAAAATCGCAATTTTTTATGTTATTTAATAAGTGGCAAATTTTTAAGAAATATACTCGTATTTTAACACAAAAAATTTACTAGTAAAAGTAATAAAACGTGAGTTCAGCTTAGAAAAATTTGGAATTTAATTCAAGGCTGACTTCCAGAAGAAGGTAATCATCAAATAGAGCATCTTCTTTACTTTTAGTTAAGTTTTTGCCATTTTAATGTATTTTCACGTTTGGAATTCAACTTAAGGAGTAATTCAATGAAAAAGGAATGAGTTGGACGTCTAGAAATTACTAAGGTAGCTACCTTATAAAAATCGCAATTTTTTATGTTATTTAATAAGTGGCAAATTTTTAAGAAATATACTCGTATTTTAACACAAAAAATTTACTAGTAAAAGTAATAAAACGTGAGTTCAGCTTAGAAAAATTTGGAATTTAATTCAAGGCTGACTTCCAGAAGAAGGTAATCATCAAATAGAGCATCTTCTTTACTTTCAGTTAAGTTTTTGCCATTTTAATGTATTTTCACGTTTGGAATTCAACTTAAGGAGTAATTCAATGAAAAAGGAATGAGTTGGACGTCTAGAAATTACTAAGGTAGCTACCTTATAAAAATCGCAATTTTTTATGTTATTTAATAAGTGGCAAATTTTTAAGAAATATACTCGTATTTTAACACAAAAAATTGACTAGTAAAAGTAATAAAACGTGAGTTCAGCTTAGAAAAATTTGGAATTTAATTCAAGGCTGACTTCCAGAAGAAGGTAATCATCAAATAGAGCATCTTCTTTACTTTTAATTAAGTTTTTGCCATTTTAATGTATTTTCACGTTTGGAATTCAACTTAAGGAGTAATTCAATGAAAAAGGAATGAGTTGGACGTCTAGAAATTACTAAGGTAGCTACCTTATAAAAATCGCAATTTTTTATGTTATTTAATAAGTGGCAAATTTATAAGAAATATACTCGTATTTTAACACAAAAAATTGACTAGTAAAAGTAATAAAACGTGAGTTCAGCTTAGAAAAATTTGGAATTTAATTCAAGGCTGACTTCCAGAAGAAGGTAATCATCAAATAGAGCATCTTCTTTACTTTTAGTTAAGTTTTTGCCATTTTAATGTATTTTCACGTTTGGAATTCAACTTAAGGAGTAATTCAATGAAAAAGGAATGAGTTGGACGTCTAGAAATTACTAAGGTAGCTACCTTATAAAAATCGCAATTTTTTATGTTATTTAATAAGTGGCAAATTTTTAAGAAATATACTCGTATTTTAACACAAAAAATTGACTAGTAAAAGTAATAAAACGTGAGTTCAGCTTAGAAAAATTTGGAATTTAATTCAAGGCTGACTTCCAGAAGAAGGTAATCATCAAATAGAGCATCTTCTTTACTTTTAGTTAAGTTTTTGCCATTTTAATGTATTTTCACGTTTGGAATTCAACTTAAGGAGTAATTCAATGAAAAAGGAATGAGTTGGACGTCTAGAAATTACTAAGGTAGCTACCTTATAAAAATCGCAATTTTTTATGTTATTTAATAAGTGGCAAATTTATAAGAAATATACTCGTATTTTAACACAAAAAATTTACTAGTAAAAGTAATAAAACGTGAGTTCAGCTTAGAAAAATTTGGAATTTAATTCAAGGCTGACTTCCAGAAGAAGGTAATCATCAAATAGAGCATCTTCTTTACTTTTAGTTAAGTTTTTGCCATTTTAATGTATTTTCACGTTTGGAATTCAACTTAAGGAGTAATTCAATGAAAAAGGAATGAGTTGGACGTCTAGAAATTACTAAGGTAGCTACCTTATAAAAATCGCAATTTTTTATGTTATTTAATAAGTGGCAAATTTATAAGAAATATACTCGTATTTTAACACAAAAAATTGACTAGTAAAAGTAATAAAACGTGAGTTCAGCTTAGAAAAATTTGGAATTAAATTCAAGGCTGACTTCCAGAAGAAGGTAATCATCAAATAGAGCATCTTCTTTACTTTTAGTTAAGTTTTTGCCATTTTAATGTATTTTCACGTTTGGAATTCAACTTAAGGAGTAATTCAATGAAAAAGGAATGAGTTGGACGTCTAGAAATTACTAAGGTAGCTACCTTATAAAAATCGCAATTTTTTATGTTATTTAATAAGTGGCAAATTTATAAGAAATATACTCGTATTTTAACACAAAAAATTGACTAGTAAAAGTAATAAAACGTGAGTTCAGCTTAGAAAAATTTGGAATTTAATTCAAGGCTGACTTCCAGAAGAAGGTAATCATCAAATAGAGCATCTTCTTTACTTTTAGTTAAGTTTTTGCCATTTTAATGTATTTTCACGTTTGGAACTCAACTTAAGGAGTAATTCAATGAAAAAGGAATGAGTTGGACGTCTAGAAATTACTAAGGTAGCTACCTTATAAAAATCGCAATTTTTTATGTTATTTAATAAGTGGCAAATTTTTAAGAAATATACTCGTATTTTAACACAAAAAATTTACTAGTAAAAGTAATAAAACGTGAGTTCAGCTTAGAAAAATTTGGAATTTAATTCAAGGCTGACTTCCAGAAGAAGGTAATCATCAAATAGAGCATCTTCTTTACTTTCAGTTAAGTTTTTGCCATTTTAATGTATTTTCACGTTTGGAATTCAACTTAAGGAGTAATTCAATGAAAAAGGAATGAGTTGGACGTCTAGAAATTACTAAGGTAGCTACCTTATAAAAATCGCAATTTTTTATGTTATTTAATAAGTGGCAAATTTTTAAGAAATATACTCGTATTTTAACACAAAAAATTGACTAGTAAAAGTAATAAAACGTGAGTTCAGCTTAGAAAAATTTGGAATTTAATTCAAGGCTGACTTCCAGAAGAAGGTAATCATCAAATAGAGCATCTTCTTTACTTTTAGTTAAGTTTTTGCCATTTTAATGTATTTTCACGTTTGGAATTCAACTTAAGGAGTAATTCAATGAAAAAGGAATGAGTTGGACGTCTAGAAATTACTAAGGTAGCTACCTTATAAAAATCGCAATTTTTTATGTTATTTAATAAGTGGCAAATTTTTAAGAAATATACTCGTATTTTAACACAAAAAATTTACTAGTAAAAGTAATAAAACGTGAGTTCAGCTTAGAAAAATTTGGAATTTAATTCAAGGCTGACTTCCAGAAGAAGGTAATCATCAAATAGAGCATCTTCTTTACTTTCAGTTAAGTTTTTGCCATTTTAATGTATTTTCACGTTTGGAATTCAACTTAAGGAGTAATTCAATGAAAAAGGAATGAGTTGGACGTCTAGAAATTACTAAGGTAGCTACCTTATAAAAATCGCAATTTTTTATGTTATTTAATAAGTGGCAAATTTTTAAGAAATATACTCGTATTTTAACACAAAAAATTGACTAGTAAAAGTAATAAAACGTGAGTTCAGCTTAGAAAAATTTGGAATTTAATTCAAGGCTGACTTCCAGAAGAAGGTAATCATCAAATAGAGCATCTTCTTTACTTTTAATTAAGTTTTTGCCATTTTAATGTATTTTCACGTTTGGAATTCAACTTAAGGAGTAATTCAATGAAAAAGGAATGAGTTGGACGTCTAGAAATTACTAAGGTAGCTACCTTATAAAAATCGCAATTTTTTATGTTATTTAATAAGTGGCAAATTTATAAGAAATATACTCGTATTTTAACACAAAAAATTGACTAGTAAAAGTAATAAAACGTGAGTTCAGCTTAGAAAAATTTGGAATTTAATTCAAGGCTGACTTCCAGAAGAAGGTAATCATCAAATAGAGCATCTTCTTTACTTTTAATTAAGTTTTTGCCATTTTAATGTATTTTCACGTTTGGAATTCAACTTAAGGAGTAATTCAATGAAAAAGGAATGAGTTGGACGTCTAGAAATTACTAAGGTAGCTACCTTATAAAAATCGCAATTTTTTATGTTATTTAATAAGTGGCAAATTTATAAGAAATATACTCGTATTTTAACACAAAAAATTGACTAGTAAAAGTAATAAAACGTGAGTTCAGCTTAGAAAAATTTGGAATTTAATTCAAGGCTGACTTCCAGAAGAAGGTAATCATCAAATAGAGCATCTTCTTTACTTTTAATTAAGTTTTTGCCATTTTAATGTATTTTCACGTTTGGAATTCAACTTAAGGAGTAATTCAATGAAAAAGGAATGAGTTGGACGTCTAGAAATTACTAAGGTAGCTACCTTATAAAAATCGCAATTTTTTATGTTATTTAATAAGTGGCAAATTTATAAGAAATATACTCGTATTTTAACACAAAAAATTGACTAGTAAAAGTAATAAAACGTGAGTTCAGCTTAGAAAAATTTGGAATTTAATTCAAGGCTGACTTCCAGAAGAAGGTAATCATCAAATAGAGCATCTTCTTTACTTTTAATTAAGTTTTTGCCATTTTAATGTATTTTCACGTTTGGAATTCAACTTAAGGAGTAATTCAATGAAAAAGGAATGAGTTGGACGTCTAGAAATTACTAAGGTAGCTACCTTATAAAAATCGCAATTTTTTATGTTATTTAATAAGTGGCAAATTTATAAGAAATATACTCGTATTTTAACACAAAAAATTGACTAGTAAAAGTAATAAAACGTGAGTTCAGCTTAGAAAAATTTGGAATTTAATTCAAGGCTGACTTCCAGAAGAAGGTAATCATCAAATAGAGCATCTTCTTTACTTTTAATTAAGTTTTTGCCATTTTAATGTATTTTCACGTTTGGAATTCAACTTAAGGAGTAATTCAATGAAAAAGGAATGAGTTGGACGTCTAGAAATTACTAAGGTAGCTACCTTATAAAAATCGCAATTTTTTATGTTATTTAATAAGTGGCAAATTTATAAGAAATATACTCGTATTTTAACACAAAAAATTGACTAGTAAAAGTAATAAAACGTGAGTTCAGCTTAGAAAAATTTGGAATTTAATTCAAGGCTGACTTCCAGAAGAAGGTAATCATCAAATAGAGCATCTTCTTTACTTTTAGTTAAGTTTTTGCCATTTTAATGTATTTTCACGTTTGGAATTCAACTTAAGGAGTAATTCAATGAAAAAGGAATGAGTTGGACGTCTAGAAATTACTAAGGTAGCTACCTTATAAAAATCGCAATTTTTTATGTTATTTAATAAGTGGCAAATTTATAAGAAATATACTCGTATTTTAACACAAAAAATTGACTAGTAAAAGTAATAAAACGTGAGTTCAGCTTAGAAAAATTTGGAATTTAATTCAAAGCTGACTTCCAGAAGAAGGTAATCATCAAATAGAGCATCTTCTTTACTTTTAGTTAAGTTTTTGCCATTTTAATGTATTTTCACGTTTGGAATTCAACTTAAGGAGTAATTCAATGAAAAAGGAATGAGTTGGACGTCTAGAAATTACTAAGGTAGCTACCTTATAAAAATCGCAATTTTTTATGTTATTTAATAAGTGGCAAATTTATAAGAAATATACTCGTATTTTAACACAAAAAATTGACTAGTAAAAGTAATAAAACGTGAGTTCAGCTTAGAAAAATTTGGAATTTAATTCAAGGCTGACTTCCAGAAGAAGGTAATCATCAAATAGAGCATCTTCTTTACTTTTAATTAAGTTTTTGCCATTTTAATGTATTTTCACGTTTGGAATTCAACTTAAGGAGTAATTCAATGAAAAAGGAATGAGTTGGACGTCTAGAAATTACTAAGGTAGCTACCTTATAAAAATCGCAATTTTTTATGTTATTTAATAAGTGGCAAATTTATAAGAAATATACTCGTATTTTAACACAAAAAATTGACTAGTAAAAGTAATAAAACGTGAGTTCAGCTTAGAAAAATTTGGAATTTAATTCAAGGCTGACTTCCAGAAGAAGGTAATCATCAAATAGAGCATCTTCTTTACTTTTAGTTAAGTTTTTGCCATTTTAATGTATTTTCACGTTTGGAATTCAACTTAAGGAGTAATTCAATGAAAAAGGAATGAGTTGGACGTCTAGAAATTACTAAGGTAGCTACCTTATAAAAATCGCAATTTTTTATGTTATTTAATAAGTGGCAAATTTATAAGAAATATACTCGTATTTTAACACAAAAAATTGACTAGTAAAAGTAATAAAACGTGAGTTCAGCTTAGAAAAATTTGGAATTTATTTCAAGGCTGACTTCCAGAAGAAGGTAATCATCAAATAGAGCATCTTCTTTACTTTTAGTTAAGTTTTTGCCATTTTAATGTATTTTCACGTTTGGAATTCAACTTAAGGAGTAATTCAATGAAAAAGGAATGAGTTGGACGTCTAGAAATTACTAAGGTAGCTACCTTATAAAAATCGCAATTTTTTATGTTATTTAATAAGTGGCAAATTTATAAGAAATATACTCGTATTTTAACACAAAAAATTGACTAGTAAAAGTAATAAAACGTGAGTTCAGCTTAGAAAAATTTGGAATTTAATTCAAGGCTGACTTCCAGAAGAAGGTAATCATCAAATAGAGCATCTTCTTTACTTTTAGTTAAGTTTTTGCCATTTTAATGTATTTTCACGTTTGGAACTCAACTTAAGGAGTAATTCAATGAAAAAGGAATGAGTTGGACGTCTAGAAATTACTAAGGTAGCTACCTTATAAAAATCGCAATTTTTTATGTTATTCAATAAGTGGCAAATTTATAAGAAATATACTCGTATTTTAACACAAAAAATTTACTAGTAAAAGTAATAAAACGTGAGTTCAGCTTAGAAAAATTTGGAATTTAATTCAAGGCTGACTTCCAGAAGAAGGTAATCATCAAATAGAGCATCTTCTTTACTTTTAGTTAAGTTTTTGCCATTTTAATGTATTTTCACGTTTGGAATTCAACTTAAGAAGTAATTCAATGAAAAAGGAATGAGTTGGACGTCTAGAAATTACTAAGGTAGGTACCTTATAAAAATCGCAATTTTTTATGTTATTTAATAAGTGGCAAATTTATAAGAAATATACTCGTATTTTAACACAAAAAATTGACTAGTAAAAGTAATAAAACGTGAGTTCAGCTTAGAAAAATTTGGAATTTAATTCAAGGCTGACTTCCAGAAGAAGGTAATCATCAAATAGAGCATCTTCTTTACTTTTAGTTAAGTTTTTGCCATTTTAATGTATTTTCACGTTTGGAACTCAACTTAAGGAGTAATTCAATGAAAAAGGAATGAGTTGGACGTCTAGAAATTACTAAGGTAGGTACCTTATAAAAATCGCAATTTTTTATGTTATTTAATAAGTGGCAAATTTATAAGAAATATACTCGTATTTTAACACAAAAAATTGACTAGTAAAAGTAATAAAACGTGAGTTCAGCTTAGAAAAATTTGGAATTTAATTCAAGGCTGACTTCCAGAAGAAGGTAATCATCAAATAGAGCATCTTCTTTACTTTTAGTTAAGTTTTTGCCATTTTAATGTATTTTCACGTTTGGAATTCAACTTAAGGAGTAATTCAATGAAAAAGGAATGAGTTGGACGTCTAGAAATTACTAAGGTAGCTACCTTATAAAAATCGCAATTTTTTATGTTATTCAATAAGTGGCAAATTTATAAGAAATATACTCGTATTTTAACACAAAAAATTTACTAGTAAAAGTAATAAAACGTGAGTTCAGCTTAGAAAAATTTGGAATTTAATTCAAGGCTGACTTCCAGAAGAAGGTAATCATCAAATAGAGCATCTTCTTTACTTTTAGTTAAGTTTTTGCCATTTTAATGTATTTTCACGTTTGGAATTCAACTTAAGGAGTAATTCAATGAAAAAGGAATGAGTTGGACGTCTAGAAATTACTAAGGTAGCTACCTTATAAAAATCGCAATTTTTTATGTTATTCAATAAGTGGCAAATTTATAAGAAATATACTCGTATTTTAACACAAAAAATTTACTAGTAAAAGTAATAAAACGTGAGTTCAGCTTAGAAAAATTTGGAATTTAATTCAAGGCTGACTTCCAGAAGAAGGTAATCATCAAATAGAGCATCTTCTTTACTTTTAGTTAAGTTTTTGCCATTTTAATGTATTTTCACGTTTGGAATTCAACTTAAGGAGTAATTCAATGAAAAAGGAATGAGTTGGACGTCTAGAAATTACTAAGGTAGCTACCTTATAAAAATCGCAATTTTTTATGTTATTTAATAAGTGGCAAATTTATAAGAAATATACTCGTATTTTAACACAAAAAATTGACTAGTAAAAGTAATAAAACGTGAGTTCAGCTTAGAAAAATTTGGAATTTAATTCAAGGCTGACTTCCAGAAGAAGGTAATCATCAAATAGAGCATCTTCTTTACTTTTAGTTAAGTTTTTGCCATTTTAATGTATTTTCACGTTTGGAATTCAACTTAAGGAGTAATTCAATGAAAAAGGAATGAGTTGGACGTCTAGAAATTACTAAGGTAGCTACCTTATAAAAATCGCAATTTTTTATGTTATTTAATAAGTGGCAAATTTATAAGAAATATACTCGTATTTTAACACAAAAAATTGACTAGTAAAAGTAATAAAACGTGAGTTCAGCTTAGAAAAATTTGGAATTTAATTCAAGGCTGACTTCCAGAAGAAGGTAATCATCAAATAGAGCATCTTCTTTACTTTTAGTTAAGTTTTTGCCATTTTAATGTATTTTCACGTTTGGAACTCAACTTAAGGAGTAATTCAATGAAAAAGGAATGAGTTGGACGTCTAGAAATTACTAAGGTAGCTACCTTATAAAAATCGCAATTTTTTATGTTATTTAATAAGTGGCAAATTTTTAAGAAATATACTCGTATTTTAACACAAAAAATTTACTAGTAAAAGTAATAAAACGTGAGTTCAGCTTAGAAAAATTTGGAATTTAATTCAAGGCTGACTTCCAGAAGAAGGTAATCATCAAATAGAGCATCTTCTTTACTTTCAGTTAAGTTTTTGCCATTTTAATGTATTTTCACGTTTGGAATTCAACTTAAGGAGTAATTCAATGAAAAAGGAATGAGTTGGACGTCTAGAAATTACTAAGGTAGCTACCTTATAAAAATCGCAATTTTTTATGTTATTTAATAAGTGGCAAATTTTTAAGAAATATACTCGTATTTTAACACAAAAAATTGACTAGTAAAAGTAATAAAACGTGAGTTCAGCTTAGAAAAATTTGGAATTTAATTCAAGGCTGACTTCCAGAAGAAGGTAATCATCAAATAGAGCATCTTCTTTACTTTTAGTTAAGTTTTTGCCATTTTAATGTATTTTCACGTTTGGAATTCAACTTAAGGAGTAATTCAATGAAAAAGGAATGAGTTGGACGTCTAGAAATTACTAAGGTAGCTACCTTATAAAAATCGCAATTTTTTATGTTATTTAATAAGTGGCAAATTTATAAGAAATATACTCGTATTTTAACACAAAAAATTGACTAGTAAAAGTAATAAAACGTGAGTTCAGCTTAGAAAAATTTGGAATTTAATTCAAGGCTGACTTCCAGAAGAAGGTAATCATCAAATAGAGCATCTTCTTTACTTTTAGTTAAGTTTTTGCCATTTTAATGTATTTTCACGTTTGGAATTCAACTTAAGGAGTAATTCAATGAAAAAGGAATGAGTTGGACGTCTAGAAATTACTAAGGTAGCTACCTTATAAAAATCGCAATTTTTTATGTTATTTAATAAGTGGCAAATTTATAAGAAATATACTCGTATTTTAACACAAAAAATTGACTAGTAAAAGTAATAAAACGTGAGTTCAGCTTAGAAAAATTTGGAATTTAATTCAAGGCTGACTTCCAGAAGAAGGTAATCATCAAATAGAGCATCTTCTTTACTTTTAATTAAGTTTTTGCCATTTTAATGTATTTTCACGTTTGGAATTCAACTTAAGGAGTAATTCAATGAAAAAGGAATGAGTTGGACGTCTAGAAATTACTAAGGTAGCTACCTTATAAAAATCGCAATTTTTTATGTTATTTAATAAGTGGCAAATTTATAAGAAATATACTCGTATTTTAACACAAAAAATTGACTAGTAAAAGTAATAAAACGTGAGTTCAGCTTAGAAAAATTTGGAATTTAATTCAAGGCTGACTTCCAGAAGAAGGTAATCATCAAATAGAGCATCTTCTTTACTTTTAGTTAAGTTTTTGCCATTTTAATGTATTTTCACGTTTGGAATTCAACTTAAGGAGTAATTCAATGAAAAAGGAATGAGTTGGACGTCTAGAAATTACTAAGGTAGCTACCTTATAAAAATCGCAATTTTTTATGTTATTTAATAAGTGGCAAATTTATAAGAAATATACTCGTATTTTAACACAAAAAATTGACTAGTAAAAGTAATAAAACGTGAGTTCAGCTTAGAAAAATTTGGAATTTAATTCAAGGCTGACTTCCAGAAGAAGGTAATCATCAAATAGAGCATCTTCTTTACTTTTAGTTAAGTTTTTGCCATTTTAATGTATTTTCACGTTTGGAATTCAACTTAAGGAGTAATTCAATGAAAAAGGAATGAGTTGGACGTCTAGAAATTACTAAGGTAGCTACCTTATAAAAATCGCAATTTTTTATGTTATTTAATAAGTGGCAAATTTATAAGAAATATACTCGTATTTTAACACAAAAAATTGACTAGTAAAAGTAATAAAACGTGAGTTCAGCTTAGAAAAATTTGGAATTTAATTCAAGGCTGACTTCCAGAAGAAGGTAATCATCAAATAGAGCATCTTCTTTACTTTTAGTTAAGTTTTTGCCATTTTAATGTATTTTCACGTTTGGAACTCAACTTAAGGAGTAATTCAATGAAAAAGGAATGAGTTGGACGTCTAGAAATTACTAAGGTAGCTACCTTATAAAAATCGCAATTTTTTATGTTATTCAATAAGTGGCAAATTTATAAGAAATATACTCGTATTTTAACACAAAAAATTTACTAGTAAAAGTAATAAAACGTGAGTTCAGCTTAGAAAAATTTGGAATTTAATTCAAGGCTGACTTCCAGAAGAAGGTAATCATCAAATAGAGCATCTTCTTTACTTTTAGTTAAGTTTTTGCCATTTTAATGTATTTTCACGTTTGGAATTCAACTTAAGGAGTAATTCAATGAAAAAGGAATGAGTTGGACGTCTAGAAATTACTAAGGTAGGTACCTTATAAAAATCGCAATTTTTTATGTTATTTAATAAGTGGCAAATTTATAAGAAATATACTCGTATTTTAACACAAAAAATTGACTAGTAAAAGTAATAAAACGTGAGTTCAGCTTAGAAAAATTTGGAATTTAATTCAAGGCTGACTTCCAGAAGAAGGTAATCATCAAATAGAGCATCTTCTTTACTTTTAGTTAAGTTTTTGCCATTTTAATGTATTTTCACGTTTGGAACTCAACTTAAGGAGTAATTCAATGAAGAAGGAATGAGTTGGACGTCTAGAAATTACTAAGGTAGGTACCTTATAAAAATCGCAATTTTTTATGTTATTTAATAAGTGGCAAATTTATAAGAAATATACTCGTATTTTAACACAAAAAATTGACTAGTAAAAGTAATAAAACGTGAGTTCAGCTTAGAAAAATTTGGAATTTAATTCAAGGCTGACTTCCAGAAGAAGGTAATCATCAAATAGAGCATCTTCTTTACTTTTAGTTAAGTTTTTGCCATTTTAATGTATTTTCACGTTTGGAATTCAACTTAAGGAGTAATTCAATGAAAAAGGAATGAGTTGGACGTCTAGAAATTACTAAGGTAGCTACCTTATAAAAATCGCAATTTTTTATGTTATTTAATAAGTGGCAAATTTATAAGAAATATACTCGTATTTTAACACAAAAAATTGACTAGTAAAAGTAATAAAACGTGAGTTCAGCTTAGAAAAATTTGGAATTTAATTCAAGGCTGACTTCCAGAAGAAGGTAATCATCAAATAGAGCATCTTCTTTACTTTTAGTTAAGTTTTTGCCATTTTAATGTATTTTCACGTTTGGAACTCAACTTAAGGAGTAATTCAATGAAAAAGGAATGAGTTGGACGTCTAGAAATTACTAAGGTAGGTACCTTATAAAAATCGCAATTTTTTATGTTATTCAATAAGTGGCAAATTTATAAGAAATATACTCGTATTTTAACACAAAAAATTTACTAGTAAAAGTAATAAAACGTGAGTTCAGCTTAGAAAAATTTGGAATTTAATTCAAGGCTGACTTCCAGAAGAAGGTAATCATCAAATAGAGCATCTTCTTTACTTTTAGTTAAGTTTTTGCCATTTTAATGTATTTTCACGTTTGGAATTCAACTTAAGGAGTAATTCAATGAAAAAGGAATGAGTTGGACGTCTAGAAATTACTAAGGTAGCTACCTTATAAAAATCGCAATTTTTTATGTTATTCAATAAGTGGCAAATTTATAAGAAATATACTCGTATTTTAACACAAAAAATTGACTAGTAAAAGTAATAAAACGTGAGTTCAGCTTAGAAAAATTTGGAATTTAATTCAAGGCTGACTTCCAGAAGAAGGTAATCATCAAATAGAGCATCTTCTTTACTTTCAGTTAAGTTTTTGCCATTTTAATGTATTTTCACGTTTGGAATTCAACTTAAGGAGTAATTCAATGAAAAAGGAATGAGTTGGACGTCTAGAAATTACTAAGGTAGCTACCTTATAAAAATCGCAATTTTTTATGTTATTCAATAAGTGGCAAATTTATAAGAAATATACTCGTATTTTAACACAAAAAATTTACTAGTAAAAGTAATAAAACGTGAGTTCAGCTTAGAAAAATTTGGAATTTAATTCAAGGCTGACTTCCAGAAGAAGGTAATCATCAAATAGAGCATCTTCTTTACTTTCAGTTAAGTTTTTGCCATTTTAATGTATTTTCACGTTTGGAATTCAACTTAAGGAGTAATTCAATGAAAAAGGAATGAGTTGGACGTCTAGAAATTACTAAGGTAGGTACCTTATAAAAATCGCAATTTTTTATGTTATTTAATAAGTGGCAAATTTATAAGAAATATACTCGTATTTTAACACAAAAAATTGACTAGTAAAAGTAATAAAACGTGAGTTCAGCTTAGAAAAATTTGGAATTTAATTCAAGGCTGACTTCCAGAAGAAGGTAATCATCAAATAGAGCATCTTCTTTACTTTTAGTTAAGTTTTTGCCATTTTAATGTATTTTCACGTTTGGAACTCAACTTAAGGAGTAATTCAATGAAAAAGGAATGAGTTGGACGTCTAGAAATTACTAAGGTAGCTACCTTATAAAAATCGCAATTTTTTATGTTATTCAATAAGTGGCAAATTTATAAGAAATATACTCGTATTTTAACACAAAAAATTTACTAGTAAAAGTAATAAAACGTGAGTTCAGCTTAGAAAAATTTGGAATTTAATTCAAGGCTGACTTCCAGAAGAAGGTAATCATCAAATAGAGCATCTTCTTTACTTTTAGTTAAGTTTTTGCCATTTTAATGTATTTTCACGTTTGGAATTCAACTTAAGGAGTAATTCAATGAAAAAGGAATGAGTTGGACGTCTAGAAATTACTAAGGTAGCTACCTTATAAAAATCGCAATTTTTTATGTTATTCAATAAGTGGCAAATTTATAAGAAATATACTCGTATTTTAACACAAAAAATTGACTAGTAAAAGTAATAAAACGTGAGTTCAGCTTAGAAAAATTTGGAATTTAATTCAAGGCTGACTTCCAGAAGAAGGTAATCATCAAATAGAGCATCTTCTTTACTTTCAGTTAAGTTTTTGCCATTTTAATGTATTTTCACGTTTGGAATTCAACTTAAGGAGTAATTCAATGAAAAAGGAATGAGTTGGACGTCTAGAAATTACTAAGGTAGGTACCTTATAAAAATCGCAATTTTTTATGTTATTTAATAAGTGGCAAATTTATAAGAAATATACTCGTATTTTAACACAAAAAATTGACTAGTAAAAGTAATAAAACGTGAGTTCAGCTTAGAAAAATTTGGAATTTAATTCAAGGCTGACTTCCAGAAGAAGGTAATCATCAAATAGAGCATCTTCTTTACTTTTAGTTAAGTTTTTGCCATTTTAATGTATTTTCACGTTTGGAATTCAACTTAAGGAGTAATTCAATGAAAAAGGAATGAGTTGGACGTCTAGAAATTACTAAGGTAGCTACCTTATAAAAATCGCAATTTTTTATGTTATTTAATAAGTGGCAAATTTATAAGAAATATACTCGTATTTTAACACAAAAAATTGACTAGTAAAAGTAATAAAACGTGAGTTCAGCTTAGAAAAATTTGGAATTTAATTCAAGGCTGACTTCCAGAAGAAGGTAATCATCAAATAGAGCATCTTCTTTACTTTCAGTTAAGTTTTTGCCATTTTAATGTATTTTCACGTTTGGAATTCAACTTAAGGAGTAATTCAATGAAAAAGGAATGAGTTGGACGTCTAGAAATTACTAAGGTAGCTACCTTATAAAAATCGCAATTTTTTATGTTATTTAATAAGTGGCAAATTTATAAGAAATATACTCGTATTTTAACACAAAAAATTTACTAGTAAAAGTAATAAAACGTGAGTTCAGCTTAGAAAAATTTGGAATTTAATTCAAGGCTGACTTCCAGAAGAAGGTAATCATCAAATAGAGCATCTTCTTTACTTTTAGTTAAGTTTTTGCCATTTTAATGTATTTTCACGTTTGGAACTCAACTTAAGGTGTAATTCAATGAAAAAGGAATGAGTTGGACGTCTAGAAATTACTAAGGTAGCTACCTTATAAAAATCGCAATTTTTTATGTTATTCAATAAGTGGCAAATTTATAAGAAATATACTCGTATTTTAACACAAAAAATTTACTAGTAAAAGTAATAAAACGTGAGTTCAGCTTAGAAAAATTTGGAATTTAATTCAAGGCTGACTTCCAGAAGAAGGTAATCATCAAATAGAGCATCTTCTTTACTTTCAGTTAAGTTTTTGCCATTTTAATGTATTTTCACGTTTGGAATTCAACTTAAGGAGTAATTCAATGAAAAAGGAATGAGTTGGACGTCTAGAAATTACTAAGGTAGCTACCTTATAAAAATCGCAATTTTTTATGTTATTTAATAAGTGGCAAATTTTTAAGAAATATACTCGTATTTTAACACAAAAAATTGACTAGTAAAAGTAATAAAACGTGAGTTCAGCTTAGAAAAATTTGGAATTTAATTCAAGGCTGACTTCCAGAAGAAGGTAATCATCAAATAGAGCATCTTCTTTACTTTTAGTTAAGTTTTTGCCATTTTAATGTATTTTCACGTTTGGAATTCAACTTAAGGAGTAATTCAATGAAAAAGGAATGAGTTGGACGTCTAGAAATTACTAAGGTAGCTACCTTATAAAAATCGCAATTTTTTATGTTATTTAATAAGTGGCAAATTTTTAAGAAATATACTCGTATTTTAACACAAAAAATTTACTAGTAAAAGTAATAAAACGTGAGTTCAGCTTAGAAAAATTTGGAATTTAATTCAAGGCTGACTTCCAGAAGAAGGTAATCATCAAATAGAGCATCTTCTTTACTTTCAGTTAAGTTTTTGCCATTTTAATGTATTTTCACGTTTGGAATTCAACTTAAGGAGTAATTCAATGAAAAAGGAATGAGTTGGACGTCTAGAAATTACTAAGGTAGCTACCTTATAAAAATCGCAATTTTTTATGTTATTTAATAAGTGGCAAATTTTTAAGAAATATACTCGTATTTTAACACAAAAAATTGACTAGTAAAAGTAATAAAACGTGAGTTCAGCTTAGAAAAATTTGGAATTTAATTCAAGGCTGACTTCCAGAAGAAGGTAATCATCAAATAGAGCATCTTCTTTACTTTTAATTAAGTTTTTGCCATTTTAATGTATTTTCACGTTTGGAATTCAACTTAAGGAGTAATTCAATGAAAAAGGAATGAGTTGGACGTCTAGAAATTACTAAGGTAGCTACCTTATAAAAATCGCAATTTTTTATGTTATTTAATAAGTGGCAAATTTATAAGAAATATACTCGTATTTTAACACAAAAAATTGACTAGTAAAAGTAATAAAACGTGAGTTCAGCTTAGAAAAATTTGGAATTTAATTCAAGGCTGACTTCCAGAAGAAGGTAATCATCAAATAGAGCATCTTCTTTACTTTTAATTAAGTTTTTGCCATTTTAATGTATTTTCACGTTTGGAATTCAACTTAAGGAGTAATTCAATGAAAAAGGAATGAGTTGGACGTCTAGAAATTACTAAGGTAGCTACCTTATAAAAATCGCAATTTTTTATGTTATTTAATAAGTGGCAAATTTATAAGAAATATACTCGTATTTTAACACAAAAAATTGACTAGTAAAAGTAATAAAACGTGAGTTCAGCTTAGAAAAATTTGGAATTTAATTCAAGGCTGACTTCCAGAAGAAGGTAATCATCAAATAGAGCATCTTCTTTACTTTTAATTAAGTTTTTGCCATTTTAATGTATTTTCACGTTTGGAATTCAACTTAAGGAGTAATTCAATGAAAAAGGAATGAGTTGGACGTCTAGAAATTACTAAGGTAGCTACCTTATAAAAATCGCAATTTTTTATGTTATTTAATAAGTGGCAAATTTATAAGAAATATACTCGTATTTTAACACAAAAAATTGACTAGTAAAAGTAATAAAACGTGAGTTCAGCTTAGAAAAATTTGGAATTTAATTCAAGGCTGACTTCCAGAAGAAGGTAATCATCAAATAGAGCATCTTCTTTACTTTTAATTAAGTTTTTGCCATTTTAATGTATTTTCACGTTTGGAATTCAACTTAAGGAGTAATTCAATGAAAAAGGAATGAGTTGGACGTCTAGAAATTACTAAGGTAGCTACCTTATAAAAATCGCAATTTTTTATGTTATTCAATAAGTGGCAAATTTATAAGAAATATACTCGTATTTTAACACAAAAAATTGACTAGTAAAAGTAATAAAACGTGAGTTCAGCTTAGAAAAATTTGGAATTTAATTCAAGGCTGACTTCCAGAAGAAGGTAATCATCAAATAGAGCATCTTCTTTACTTTTAGTTAAGTTTTTGCCATTTTAATGTATTTTCACGTTTGGAATTCAACTTAAGGAGTAATTCAATGAAAAAGGAATGAGTTGGACGTCTAGAAATTACTAAGGTAGCTACCTTATAAAAATCGCAATTTTTTATGTTATTTAATAAGTGGCAAATTTATAAGAAATATACTCGTATTTTAACACAAAAAATTGACTAGTAAAAGTAATAAAACGTGAGTTCAGCTTAGAAAAATTTGGAATTTAATTCAAGGCTGACTTCCAGAAGAAGGTAATCATCAAATAGAGCATCTTCTTTACTTTCAGTTAAGTTTTTGCCATTTTAATGTATTTTCACGTTTGGAATTCAACTTAAGGAGTAATTCAATGAAAAAGGAATGAGTTGGACGTCTAGAAATTACTAAGGTAGCTACCTTATAAAAATCGCAATTTTTTATGTTATTTAATAAGTGGCAAATTTATAAGAAATATACTCGTATTTTAACACAAAAAATTTACTAGTAAAAGTAATAAAACGTGAGTTCAGCTTAGAAAAATTTGGAATTTAATTCAAGGCTGACTTCCAGAAGAAGGTAATCATCAAATAGAGCATCTTCTTTACTTTTAGTTAAGTTTTTGCCATTTTAATGTATTTTCACGTTTGGAACTCAACTTAAGGAGTAATTCAATGAAAAAGGAATGAGTTGGACGTCTAGAAATTACTAAGGTAGCTACCTTATAAAAATCGCAATTTTTTATGTTATTCAATAAGTGGCAAATTTATAAGAAATATACTCGTATTTTAACACAAAAAATTTACTAGTAAAAGTAATAAAACGTGAGTTCAGCTTAGAAAAATTTGGAATTTAATTCAAGGCTGACTTCCAGAAGAAGGTAATCATCAAATAGAGCATCTTCTTTACTTTCAGTTAAGTTTTTGCCATTTTAATGTATTTTCACGTTTGGAATTCAACTTAAGGAGTAATTCAATGAAAAAGGAATGAGTTGGACGTCTAGAAATTACTAAGGTAGCTACCTTATAAAAATCGCAATTTTTTATGTTATTCAATAAGTGGCAAATTTATAAGAAATATACTCGTATTTTAACACAAAAAATTTACTAGTAAAAGTAATAAAACGTGAGTTCAGCTTAGAAAAATTTGGAATTTAATTCAAGGCTGACTTCCAGAAGAAGGTAATCATCAAATAGAGCATCTTCTTTACTTTCAGTTAAGTTTTTGCCATTTTAATGTATTTTCACGTTTGGAATTCAACTTAAGGAGTAATTCAATGAAAAAGGAATGAGTTGGACGTCTAGAAATTACTAAGGTAGGTACCTTATAAAAATCGCAATTTTTTATGTTATTTAATAAGTGGCAAATTTATAAGAAATATACTCGTATTTTAACACAAAAAATTGACTAGTAAAAGTAATAAAACGTGAGTTCAGCTTAGAAAAATTTGGAATTTAATTCAAGGCTGACTTCCAGAAGAAGGTAATCATCAAATAGAGCATCTTCTTTACTTTTAGTTAAGTTTTTGCCATTTTAATGTATTTTCACGTTTGGAACTCAACTTAAGGAGTAATTCAATGAAAAAGGAATGAGTTGGACGTCTAGAAATTACTAAGGTAGCTACCTTATAAAAATCGCAATTTTTTATGTTATTCAATAAGTGGCAAATTTATAAGAAATATACTCGTATTTTAACACAAAAAATTTACTAGTAAAAGTAATAAAACGTGAGTTCAGCTTAGAAAAATTTGGAATTTAATTCAAGGCTGACTTCCAGAAGAAGGTAATCATCAAATAGAGCATCTTCTTTACTTTCAGTTAAGTTTTTGCCATTTTAATGTATTTTCACGTTTGGAATTCAACTTAAGGAGTAATTCAATGAAAAAGGAATGAGTTGGACGTCTAGAAATTACTAAGGTAGGTACCTTATAAAAATCGCAATTTTTTATGTTATTTAATAAGTGGCAAATTTATAAGAAATATACTCGTATTTTAACACAAAAAATTGACTAGTAAAAGTAATAAAACGTGAGTTCAGCTTAGAAAAATTTGGAATTTAATTCAAGGCTGACTTCCAGAAGAAGGTAATCATCAAATAGAGCATCTTCTTTACTTTTAGTTAAGTTTTTGCCATTTTAATGTATTTTCACGTTTGGAACTCAACTTAAGGAGTAATTCAATGAAAAAGGAATGAGTTGGACGTCTAGAAATTACTAAGGTAGCTACCTTATAAAAATCGCAATTTTTTATGTTATTCAATAAGTGGCAAATTTATAAGAAATATACTCGTATTTTAACACAAAAAATTTACTAGTAAAAGTAATAAAACGTGAGTTCAGCTTAGAAAAATTTGGAATTTAATTCAAGGCTGACTTCCAGAAGAAGGTAATCATCAAATAGAGCATCTTCTTTACTTTTAGTTAAGTTTTTGCCATTTTAATGTATTTTCACGTTTGGAATTCAACTTAAGGAGTAATTCAATGAAAAAGGAATGAGTTGGACGTCTAGAAATTACTAAGGTAGCTACCTTATAAAAATCGCAATTTTTTATGTTATTCAATAAGTGGCAAATTTATAAGAAATATACTCGTATTTTAACACAAAAAATTTACTAGTAAAAGTAATAAAACGTGAGTTCAGCTTAGAAAAATTTGGAATTTAATTCAAGGCTGACTTCCAGAAGAAGGTAATCATCAAATAGAGCATCTTCTTTACTTTCAGTTAAGTTTTTGCCATTTTAATGTATTTTCACGTTTGGAATTCAACTTAAGGAGTAATTCAATGAAAAAGGAATGAGTTGGACGTCTAGAAATTACTAAGGTAGGTACCTTATAAAAATCGCAATTTTTTATGTTATTTAATAAGTGGCAAATTTATAAGAAATATACTCGTATTTTAACACAAAAAATTGACTAGTAAAAGTAATAAAACGTGAGTTCAGCTTAGAAAAATTTGGAATTTAATTCAAGGCTGACTTCCAGAAGAAGGTAATCATCAAATAGAGCATCTTCTTTACTTTTAGTTAAGTTTTTGCCATTTTAATGTATTTTCACGTTTGGAACTCAACTTAAGGAGTAATTCAATGAAAAAGGAATGAGTTGGACGTCTAGAAATTACTAAGGTAGGTACCTTATAAAAATCGCAATTTTTTATGTTATTTAATAAGTGGCAAATTTATAAGAAATATACTCGTATTTTAACACAAAAAATTGACTAGTAAAAGTAATAAAACGTGAGTTCAGCTTAGAAAAATTTGGAATTTAATTCAAGGCTGACTTCCAGAAGAAGGTAATCATCAAATAGAGCATCTTCTTTACTTTTAGTTAAGTTTTTGCCATTTTAATGTATTTTCACGTTTGGAATTCAACTTAAGGAGTAATTCAATGAAAAAGGAATGAGTTGGACGTCTAGAAATTACTAAGGTAGCTACCTTATAAAAATCGCAATTTTTTATGTTATTCAATAAGTGGCAAATTTATAAGAAATATACTCGTATTTTAACACAAAAAATTGACTAGTAAAAGTAATAAAACGTGAGTTCAGCTTAGAAAAATTTGGAATTTAATTCAAGGCTGACTTCCAGAAGAAGGTAATCATCAAATAGAGCATCTTCTTTACTTTTAGTTAAGTTTTTGCCATTTTAATGTATTTTCACGTTTGGAATTCAACTTAAGGAGTAATTCAATGAAAAAGGAATGAGTTGGACGTCTAGAAATTACTAAGGTAGCTACCTTATAAAAATCGCAATTTTTTATGTTATTCAATAAGTGGCAAATTTATAAGAAATATACTCGTATTTTAACACAAAAAATTGACTAGTAAAAGTAATAAAACGTGAGTTCAGCTTAGAAAAATTTGGAATTTAATTCAAGGCTGACTTCCAGAAGAAGGTAATCATCAAATAGAGCATCTTCTTTACTTTTAGTTAAGTTTTTGCCATTTTAATGTATTTTCACGTTTGGAATTCAACTTAAGGAGTAATTCAATGAAAAAGGAATGAGTTGGACGTCTAGAAATTACTAAGGTAGCTACCTTATAAAAATCGCAATTTTTTATGTTATTCAATAAGTGGCAAATTTATAAGAAATATACTCGTATTTTAACACAAAAAATTGACTAGTAAAAGTAATAAAACGTGAGTTCAGCTTAGAAAAATTTGGAATTTAATTCAAGGCTGACTTCCAGAAGAAGGTAATCATCAAATAGAGCATCTTCTTTACTTTTAGTTAAGTTTTTGCCATTTTAATGTATTTTCACGTTTGGAACTCAACTTAAGGAGTAATTCAATGAAAAAGGAATGAGTTGGACGTCTAGAAATTACTAAGGTAGGTACCTTATAAAAATCGCAATTTTTTATGTTATTTAATAAGTGGCAAATTTATAAGAAATATACTCGTATTTTAACACAAAAAATTGACTAGTAAAAGTAATAAAACGTGAGTTCAGCTTAGAAAAATTTGGAATTTAATTCAAGGCTGACTTCCAGAAGAAGGTAATCATCAAATAGAGCATCTTCTTTACTTTTAGTTAAGTTTTTGCCATTTTAATGTATTTTCACGTTTGGAATTCAACTTAAGGAGTAATTCAATGAAAAAGGAATGAGTTGGACGTCTAGAAATTACTAAGGTAGGTACCTTATAAAAATCGCAATTTTTTATGTTATTTAATAAGTGGCAAATTTATAAGAAATATACTCGTATTTTAACACAAAAAATTGACTAGTAAAAGTAATAAAACGTGAGTTCAGCTTAGAAAAATTTGGAATTTAATTCAAGGCTGACTTCCAGAAGAAGGTAATCATCAAATAGAGCATCTTCTTTACTTTTAGTTAAGTTTTTGCCATTTTAATGTATTTTCACGTTTGGAACTCAACTTAAGGAGTAATTCAATGAAAAAGGAATGAGTTGGACGTCTAGAAATTACTAAGGTAGGTACCTTATAAAAATCGCAATTTTTTATGTTATTTAATAAGTGGCAAATTTATAAGAAATATACTCGTATTTTAACACAAAAAATTGACTAGTAAAAGTAATAAAACGTGAGTTCAGCTTAGAAAAATTTGGAATTTAATTCAAGGCTGACTTCCAGAAGAAGGTAATCATCAAATAGAGCATCTTCTTTACTTTTAGTTAAGTTTTTGCCATTTTAATGTATTTTCACGTTTGGAATTCAACTTAAGGAGTAATTCAATGAAAAAGGAATGAGTTGGACGTCTAGAAATTACTAAGGTAGCTACCTTATAAAAATCGCAATTTTTTATGTTATTTAATAAGTGGCAAATTTATAAGAAATATACTCGTATTTTAACACAAAAAATTGACTAGTAAAAGTAATAAAACGTGAGTTCAGCTTAGAAAAATTTGGAATTTAATTCAAGGCTGACTTCCAGAAGAAGGTAATCATCAAATAGAGCATCTTCTTTACTTTCAGTTAAGTTTTTGCCATTTTAATGTATTTTCACGTTTGGAATTCAACTTAAGGAGTAATTCAATGAAAAAGGAATGAGTTGGACGTCTAGAAATTACTAAGGTAGCTACCTTATAAAAATCGCAATTTTTTATGTTATTCAATAAGTGGCAAATTTATAAGAAATATACTCGTATTTTAACACAAAAAATTTACTAGTAAAAGTAATAAAACGTGAGTTCAGCTTAGAAAAATTTGGAATTTAATTCAAGGCTGACTTCCAGAAGAAGGTAATCATCAAATAGAGCATCTTCTTTACTTTTAGTTAAGTTTTTGCCATTTTAATGTATTTTCACGTTTGGAATTCAACTTAAGGAGTAATTCAATGAAAAAGGAATGAGTTGGACGTCTAGAAATTACTAAGGTAGCTACCTTATAAAAATCGCAATTTTTTATGTTATTCAATAAGTGGCAAATTTATAAGAAATATACTCGTATTTTAACACAAAAAATTTACTAGTAAAAGTAATAAAACGTGAGTTCAGCTTAGAAAAATTTGGAATTTAATTCAAGGCTGACTTCCAGAAGAAGGTAATCATCAAATAGAGCATCTTCTTTACTTTTAGTTAAGTTTTTGCCATTTTAATGTATTTTCACGTTTGGAATTCAACTTAAGGAGTAATTCAATGAAAAAGGAATGAGTTGGACGTCTAGAAATTACTAAGGTAGCTACCTTATAAAAATCGCAATTTTTTATGTTATTCAATAAGTGGCAAATTTATAAGAAATATACTCGTATTTTAACACAAAAAATTTACTAGTAAAAGTAATAAAACGTGAGTTCAGCTTAGAAAAATTTGGAATTTAATTCAAGGCTGACTTCCAGAAGAAGGTAATCATCAAATAGAGCATCTTCTTTACATTTAGTTAAGTTTTTGCCATTTTAATGTATTTTCACGTTTGGAACTCAACTTAAGGAGTAATTCAATGAAAAAGGAATGAGTTGGACGTCTAGAAATTACTAAGGTAGGTACCTTATAAAAATCGCAATTTTTTATGTTATTTAATAAGTGGCAAATTTATAAGAAATATACTCGTATTTTAACACAAAAAATTTACTAGTAAAAGTAATAAAACGTGAGTTCAGCTTAGAAAAATTTGGAATTTAATTCAAGGCTGACTTCCAGAAGAAGGTAATCATCAAATAGAGCATCTTCTTTACTTTTAGTTAAGTTTTTGCCATTTTAATGTATTTTCACGTTTGGAACTCAACTTAAGGAGTAATTCAATGAAAAAGGAATGAGTTGGACGTCTAGAAATTACTAAGGTAGCTACCTTATAAAAATCGCAATTTTTTATGTTATTCAATAAGTGGCAAATTTATAAGAAATATACTCGTATTTTAACACAAAAAATTTACTAGTAAAAGTAATAAAACGTGAGTTCAGCTTAGAAAAATTTGGAATTTAATTCAAGGCTGACTTCCAGAAGAAGGTAATCATCAAATAGAGCATCTTCTTTACTTTTAGTTAAGTTTTTGCCATTTTAATGTATTTTCACGTTTTCACGTCCTGTGCGGAATCGTCATATCCAATTTACAGTACAGCAACCATAAACACCACTCACAATTTCAGCGGCGTGCACAACGAAATAGTAACGAAAGATTGTCTTCTCTACCAAAACGGCAATTTTCCTTTTTGAAAATTACAGTGATCGCAAAATGGATAAAGTGGATAAACAGATTTATTTTTTTAAAATAAATTCCTTGTTCTACCGTTAAACCATTCGTGACCAAATATTTGACATATTCAGCTGTCAAAACATTATTATACGCAGAGATAGTGCTCAAGTCTTCCAAAGTTCGTCTCGTTTTAGCATAATAAAATACTCGTGATTGTAACGTCATGATCATCGCAGATCAGTTCAAATCCACACTTGATATAACGAAATATTTTTTAATAAATACTTAAAGCTAATTGTGATTTAAAATCACGTAAAGTTTGACCAATTAGACACGCTCACGCACAACCGTACCAATTAGATTAATAAATAGTTAAAACTATACTTCTGACGGGATGCGAAATATGGTTGCATAATAAAACAAGTCCAAAAGACTTTTTTAAAGTATGAAACGAGTTATTTGCAACTAATTAAGTTTTATTGAGTTATCAAATTCTGTGATATATAAAATCTCAGATTCTTATCTCACATTTCTAGTCCCAACCCAGATTTCACTGTACTGTTGCCTATACAAAAAAAAAAAAAAACAATCTCCTCATATTAATTTTATTATATTGAAGAAATACATTAAATTACATTTTATCAAACTGAATTTGTATACACTCGTATTTCGTCATGTATGTATATTTGATTTTAATTCCCAATTATAAAATATACTCTTCTGTTCCTGCACAAATCGGTAATTAAAATTTTCAAATTAAAATAATAAATTGTCTGTACGAGCATTTCAATATTTGCCAACAAATTTTGTTATTCTTTAATTTTTCAAATATAATTTCTTTCTAATCATGTTATTTGTTTAATTATAATCATAGACATTCATTCAATGACAAACTAATCAATTCAAATTGGTGCATTCTTTATGCAACGCCATGCAAAAGTAAACACGCAAGCACGCACACATTCACACACTCACAGACAGTCTACCGTAACCCAGCAAGCGTAAAAGTAGCATGTTTAAAATTTCCGTTTTTATTTTTAATGTTTTATATATTGAAATATATTGATTGTTTTTTTTTAATGAAATTTATTATTCTTTGGGTATTCCCACATATTATTACTTATATTTATTGCTATTTAAAACAAAATAATTAAACCTTTTCCTATTGGTTTCAAATTGTTATTATTTTATAAATATTTCTTTATGCACTTTGCTTTTACGACGATTTTGATTTGAAAGGGCATACAAGCAGACACAAATGTTTAATTTTTTTCATGCCACTGTTTATCTATTAAGCAAAAAATTAAATACAACTTGTAAGATCATACTAACTCGGTTCTTGAACTCAGCTTAAGTCACAAAAAAAATATATCAATACTTACTTTTCATGACCACTTGTCTGATCAAAAAATTTCTCTAACAGTAGTGATCAATATTTGTGACAAATTTCAGAGGAAACGGTTAAAAAAAAATAATGGAAAAACAATTTTATATGTTGCCACCACTCTAGAATAATAACAATAGCTAAAAACAACAGCTGTGCCCGGTCACTGATCGAAGGGCTCGAAATTGCTGACACTGTATCAAAAGTCAGTTTAAAAGTGTGCTAATAGATTTTAAAACTTTGTAGTTTAAAGCCAGTTTGGCCGCTGGGCATGTGCAAAGTTATGACGTCATATGAGCTGTACAAATGATTTGGCAATCGTATGAACGGCAGCAGGCAACCACTGGAACCAAAGCAACAATGGCAAAGGTTCTGTTCATTAATTGGCTTCAATTGTTGCATAATATTTTATTACATTATTGAGTAAATTTTATGCCATACTAGACGACGAGAGAAAAACTAGAGCCGGTTCGTTCCATAACTACCACATGGTGGGGATCTGCTTAACCCACAATTTTCATTTCCAGTCTATTTATTAATGGTTTTGAGGCAGAGGTAAATATTTTCATTCTCGACTGTGGTTAGGCGGAACTGTGGATTTCCGCTAGTACAGAATTTTAATCTCATAAACAATTTTGCGCTGAAAAATTTGAAAATTATTTAGACTCGCTCGGTGCAACTCTGTTAAAAGTCAGAAAATTATCGAGTCTAGGCTTTCGAAACTTTTTTCTTCTTAAGAAAAGCAAACAAATTTATATCGAAATTATTGAAATTTTACAGCGTCTTTCATGGGTTAATCAAAAAAAAAAAATGGCCAGAAATGAATATATTTAAATGAAAAATTCTAATTGACACGGTATAACTCGTCCAGACTACATACATGAAAAAGCTCCCCAATATTTGTTTTTTACATACATGAAAAAGCTCCCCAATATTTGTTTTTTGATTCGTTGTACACCAAAAGCGGCAACTTTTCTTTTTGACAATTTAAAATGTCCTCTTTTTGAAAAATAATTTCTCCAGAAAATTTAAATGGATCTCGCAAGCATTGATTGGAGTTTAAAGCTCCCAAGCCAACTCTGTATGCAGAAGAACTGCAGCTGATGACTGAGATATTTCAAATATCAAATTTAACGATTAAATATTTAAAGGCGGTTTCAGTAGAGCGTACCAAAATTTTATTAAAGAATAGGATGTATTTTACAAATATGACCTTGACAAGTGCAAAAAGGGCAACTGATATGTAAAGGGCTATATCGTTGATTGGACTAGAAATTTAATTAACCAGAAATGTCCAAGATCCAGAGTTCTCATCCCATCTCCGGCAGACGGAAAAAAAAATTATGCCTCTCTCAGTGTTAGCATTGTTGGCATGTTTAAGTGATAAAGACAGTCACTAGTCTTACCATAAACCAGCAAACAATTGATATCAATAATTGTGAACATCTGTGGGATCATCGCTGCTGTGAAACAATAAATAAAATGGCTGCCAATAGCTGCGTAGTAGCGCGTACGTTGACAACGAATTTTTCACTACAAATTTAGCATAAACCAGCAAACAATTGATATCGATAATAGTGAACATCTGTGGGATCATCGCTGCTGTGAAACAATAAATAAAATGGCTACCAATAGCTGCCTAGTAGCACGTACGTTGACAGCGAATTTTTCACTAGAAATTTGGCATAAACCAGCAAACAATTGATATCGATAATAGTGAACATCTGTGGGATCATCGCTGCTGTGAAACAATAAATAAAATGGCTACCAATAGCTGCCTAGTAGCACGTATGTTGACAGCGAATTTTTCACTAGAAATTTAGCATAAACCAGCAAACAATTGATATCGATAATGGTGAACATCTTTGCGCTGTGAAACAATGCCTAGTAGCAGCTACTTTGACAGCGCAGGTGCGGCAACACCCCACCTGTATTGTCTATTCACCATCCTCTTCTTTTACTTGAGGCACAGTGCCTTGCAAAAGCAACCACTCACTGAACGCCTGTCACTAGGAAAACAATCATTTAATAACTTAAAATTGCCCACATACTCATGTTGGAAAACCAAATCCTTGTTGAGAAACTCGTTACATGTTTCTAATGCCAACGTTTTCATTACTTTGACTTGTTAATTTGCTCGCGTTAAGAAGATCGTAAATTTAAACAGCAAACAAGTTGCTGTTAATTTTCTTAGTATTTGAGCAAATTGCGAAATACACACGTAATGCAAGAGTGGCATAATAAATTTTGCAAATAATAACAACAACGTGTTCGTCTAATTCACATGATTATGTCATAAAATAAAAATAATATTTAACCAAGAAAAAAATAAAATTCAACTAAACTAAATTTAATTTTATATTAATCCCGCAGGCTTGGAGATCCCTGGACGCTAAAGTTGAATTATAACTTTCACGTTCGAAATTAATTTTTCCGTAGATAAAATTTGAAATGAAAAATAATAATAATAAAAACAATAAGTAAACTATTTCAGTACAGGTGCCGAGAAAAAGTTTTAGTTGAAATTTATTGCATTTATAGTTCATGTAAAACTTTATAAAAGTTTGAAAAAAAAAATCATATTAATGCAATTTAGACAAGAGAAAAATATGATTTTTATTCTTATTACGGAAATAGTGAAATACATTTCAAATGAAAATGATTAAAATGCAGTCGCATCTGGCTAATGTTCAACGAAAACAGTGTTACCACTAAACACTAAATATTATAAAATTTATAATCTTTATTATAAAAATTTAATTGTAAAATAAAACATATTTGTAAAATAAACCCAATACACCATTTTTATTTCTAATCCAAAAGAAATATAAAAGAAAAGGGTGGGGAAAAAGAAATCTACTTTTTTTGCGGGAAATTCAAAACTTTATTTAAAGCGTTTGAAAGCAGCTTTCCGAAAAGGGTTCAAAACGGTTTTAGCCAGCAGGCGAATTGACACTTTACCAATTTCGACTATATTGGTATTTCTAATGTTGTGCGGAATCGTTATATCCAATACAGTATAGCAACTATAAACACCACTCACAATTTCAGCGGCCTAAAATGTATTATCGCCTTTAATACACACACACACACACACAAAATCGCTGCATTTCACATGCACGGAACTTTCACCTTCAGCAAAGAAAAGCTGTGAAATGTAGCTAATTTTTGCTTTCTTGACTTCCATTATCAACACCCTGTAATTCACAACTGAATGGAACAAACAAAATCCAACAAAAGAATTTTCCTGGGGAAAAAATGTTACTTTCGCCAGGAGCCACTTTACGAGATAAGGATCATTAACAATAAATTTTACTTGGTCGTTGCAACTAATTTAGCAAATATTGGCCAAGTGTGACCAGACCTTTACAAATTAATTTTATTTTTAGCAGCTGCAAATTATTGGAAGAAAAATGTCTTATGCAAATTGAGGGGAAGTACAGCGAACCACTTTAATAATTAAAAATCTAGTTTACGAAAATTAAAATAATCTCTACTCACAGCAGTCAAAAGAATTTTTAAAAAGTCGAGAAATCTCAGTAGGTTCTCAGAAAACATTCTGGAAAACTTTACGCCGACGATCATTATTAGAATGGATTTAAATACAGAAAGGCGTCAGTTGATAAACCACGATAATAAATTCTAATACATTTTGTTACGAATTTAAATAATATAATAATATATACTATATAATATATATAATAATTTGCAGTCCTGTATAAAATAAGCCCCTCACTTGTTGTGACCTACAAATTGACATCAAAAAACAATGGCATGTGGGGCTACTCTGGCTTGGTGGCAAATTATCCGAACCATTATCAAGTCATCTAAACAGATTTATAACAGGTGGCGCTAAAGTTGTCTTGTGGCCGCGGTTTGCAGGAGCTCAGCTTTCAGCTGATTTGCTGCCTTTCACATATTTCATGAATATTCCCTACAAGAATATCTATTTAATAACCGATTACGTAAAATTACGCAGAGTGGATATACAATTGCCCTCTGCTATAACTACAAAGCTTTTGTCAAAGCAGAACCAAGTCCTCCGTAAACAATTGTAGCCGATTCCAGCTAATGTTATTCCATTCCAGAGCTGATAAACGCGACTGTTCTGAGTACCAGGGAATTATTACGCATAGAATTGGAAAGCGTTTAATTCAGCAATGTGAAAGCAGTATTGCGCCATTTGCAAAAAATTATAGTTTCTTTGGAGAAAATTGTCCGGTTTATGTTTCTTTGGACAATAGGACTAAAAAAGTACATTTTTTCAAATCGATTTTATGTTGGGAATAAAAATGGTCTTTGCAGAGAAGAATTCAAATGAAAGTTGTGAGGAGATTTTTACTGACGGAGAAGAGCCAGAAGCGTTGGATTAAGAAATTCTTATTGAGTGATAGTCAAGCGCAAAGATGCTTCTTCCCAGATTTTCTAACCCCGACCTTGACCATGATGTTCTCTTTAATAGGACACACGGCAATTCGAAAGCCATGAACTCCTGAGTGCTCACTCTGCTATTGATATAGTTGGCCTGCTGGTGGCTTAAAAACTTGCTTGGAAAGCTTTCACCATCAACAGAAATTTTCGATAACATCAAAATTAATATTATTATGGTTTTTTTTAGAAACATTTAAAAAATTAGAAATTAAATTCAGTAAAGCCAACTAAGGGATCCTTTGAAAGAGGAAATTCTCCGTACCTTTTTTTGCAAGAGCAGACTTTTCAAAAGTTAAATTTTTTATACAATTTACATAAAATGTGTGTGTGCTTTCCAAATGACTTCCCAAAATGAAAGCACAAGTATGCAACTGTTTATGCAATTTTGTGTGTACAGTAATCGCCACAAAAAGGCGAAGCCAAAAACAAACTTTGTTTAGCAGCTCTTCCACAAACGCATGAATACTTTTGCATGAAAAGTATTAACTGAATAGAAATAAATGTACAGTTTAATCTTGAAAGTCATATAAAGTTTATAATACTTTTTATTTCCTAAGCAATATTATTTAAAACAAAGTATTTAAAATAAACTTAAAATTTGTTGTTGATAATGTTCAAGTGTGTAGGAATGTGTGGCATGCACATGCATGCGTGCATTTGTACAAGTTTGTTTAAAGTGTTCATAAATTAATATTTTGTGTTAACATGCGAAACTTGTCAGTTGAAAAATGAATACAACATAATTTTAATGTTGTTTAGATACTTTTGTTTTTGTTATTGTTTTTCACTTGTTCTTCACTAAAATAATTTTTAATTATAATCACAAACAATAATAATTTTTACACTTTGTTTAATATGCAACATGCATATTAACACGCCACCATTGAGACAGTAGCAAAATATCACACATGCCACACTTAAGGAAAAATAAATAAATAAAAAAATGATTTGGTAACATTTAGTGACCAAGTAGGATCGGTAGAAATGAGAAAAATTTACAATCGGTAGCTGGCCATAGAACTGGCGAGAAGGATGTTGTTGTTGCTGTCGTTGTTATTACGATGGCTCAGAAGTATTTGATTGACGTAAAGAGAATTAATGGTCACACTATCAATCATCAAGCGAAATCTAGTCGAAACTGTCAGTCATGCTCAACAGTTTGCTTTGCACTTCTGTCCAGCAATTCTGCAAATGTTGAGTTTTTGCCAGTAATTTTTTGTTGGGCAGGTAGTCGTAGTGGGGCCTAAAGTTTGAGCAATTTTTTTTTTTTTTATACAAAATCTTGTGTAAGACAATATAGAAAACTTTTTCAATCAAATTAGCGCTTTTTTCCATATTAGCACTTTTTCTTGATAAAGCCTTTTATATGGTTTTTAACGCTGAACTTGGCTTTATATTACTTTTTCTAGTTGATTTTATGTCTTAGAATTCGAGCATATTTCATTTGTATTTGCTGGCAACTCAGGAAAATAAAAAATTGAGATTTTCATAAGGTAGCTATCTTAGTCAAATTAGCGCTTTTTTCCATACTAGTACTTTTTCTTGATAAAGCCTTTTGCTATGGTTTTTAATGCTGAACTTGTGTTTATATTACTTTTTCTAGTTGATTTTATGTCTTAGAATTCGGGCATATTTCATTTATATTTGCTGGCAACTCAGGGAAATAAAAAATTTAGATTTTCATAAGGTAGCTATCTTAGTCAAATTAGCGCTTTTTCCATATTAGCGCTTTTTCTTGATAAAGTCTTTTATATGGTTTTTAATGCTGAACTTCTCAAAACCTTTTTTAAATTTTATTTTAATAATTATAATAATGAAAATCGGCTCAATTATTTGAGCCCCAACAAACCTAAAAAAAAAAGCAAATCGTTCAACACGTCGACGTGCAACACAGAGATTTAATATAATTCAGGAGGTCTTGTTTGACATGCGCAGCTATACACTCCAGTCTGGCAGAATGTACATGTCAATGGGCCCGCTACAAGAGCCGCCTTAATGTAAAGTAATCAGACAAAAAATTGAAAATTCTTTTTAAAGGCAAATCACTAGTTATTGAAAATAACAACAAAAAATTTAATATTTTTCTTTTGCCTTCTCATCATTGAGATATTGCCAAAGTGTCAGTCAGTCGCCGATACGATAAGCTGTAACAATGATGACGAGCATCGACATATGCCGAAATTTTGGCTTTGTCATCCAGAAAAAACTTTTTCATTGGCAGTCACTTGTATTCGCTTCGGACGAAGCTTTCGTTTTTATTTAACAAGAAACAACTGTAAATTGGGGAAAAAAATTATTGCTTGCCACCATTCCCCCAAAAACATTTTTAGGGAAGACGGGCAGAATTTAAATTGCCGTCACCGCTCTTAAAAATAGATGAACTAAATTAAATTAAATTAAATTAAATAAATGAACACCTTGAAAAATTATTTTTTTTCGTTTGATATTTTTATTAAATAAAAACTTTTCAGATTTACGAAGAATGTCTTATTTAGCCAGTAGAATACTTACCAAAATTATTACTCTTTTAGTCAATTATTTTTTTCTAATTCTCATTTAATTTGAAACAGCTTTCTGTATGTCCTCAAATTTAATTTAGTTTGTATTAATTAATTAACTAAATAAATATTTTGTTTTAAATATTTATAATATTTTTTTCTTACAAATAAAATTTATTATTTAAAAAATTGATTATCTGAAAATCGATTATTATTTATTAGAGATTTCCTTAAATTCTTAAAATATGTACAAGAAGGAATATAAATTGTTAAAAGGTTTTTATGTTTCAAATTAATCACGCTTCGCCAACTTGTAATTACCTCCAGTCGTTTTATTTATTTTAAGTTTCAATTACAATTGAGAATGTTTGTAATGAAATCAAGGCAAGAAGTCAAAAATAAACCCCCTTTTCATTAAGATTGAAAATATATATCTTTATTTTATTGTGAGTTAAAATTTTCCTACTCTAAAAAATACACCCTTTAATTATTATATGCGTTATGAAAAGCTACTGTGTCCCATGATTATAAAAAAATAATTAAAATTGAAAGTATGATGCGAAAAATTATGAACACGTGCTAAAAAGGTCCTTCCGAAAATTCAAGTTTTCTGAACAGTTTTTAGTTGATGATTAAAAAAATAGGAAGTTAATTAGTAACTGAATCTCCCTACTTATGGAAATAAAAGTTCCATTTAAAAAGTTTATAGTTTTTGTGTAAAGAAATATAAGAAATAAAGTAAGTTCTCATGTTCTACGGTCGCAGAAAAAGAAAATAATCTAATAAGAATAATAATAAATTAATAAAAATAATCAAATATATCGATAAGCAATAAAGCTTTTTCATATTATTCTCTTTAAAGGCGCTCAACGAAGTTGAGTATTCCACTTAAATAATAATAAATAATACGGGTGTTCCAGTCGTTGCCACAACAGATAATAATCTGAACGTTTTAACAATATTGGCACACTCGCAATACTACAGGATTTTTCAAGGACGAGCAATTCTAATCCACAATTCAATTCACAAATTGGCAAAGCTTTGAAGAATTGGTTGACTCTTTTTCGAGTATTTTTGAACTAAATACGTACAGCTCTCTCGTCCACGGTAAATATCAAACTTATGATTGAAGAGTCAATACTTATATTTTAATCCAAATCATTAAAATTGTTACAAAGTTAATAATAAAGAGGAAAAAGGATCTGTGGAGAGTAAATGCAAGAGGTGATGTGAATTTACTGCTGCTAACGAAAATTTAGCCAAATTGTTGGAAATTAAAATTGCTTAATTGCAATGGTCGCCACTTTTTTATTAAACAAACTTCTCATTCATTTATATGAAAGTTTACTATTAACAACTCTAGTTGGTCTAAGAAATTGCTCAGCAAGGATGGTCTTAATGATTTTCATTAACAACACTTGGGTGATCAGAGTAAAGACAATGCTATACCCCATAATCGAATTCAAAGCGATTAAATTAAAATTTTTATATTTTTATAATATTTATTTTATTTTCTGCTAATACAAGACATATCGAGTGGAAAAATAACGACTACAATCGTCGTAACTGGTTTTATTCCGTAACTTCAATAATGAGTTCTGTAGTTTCATCTGCATCTGTATTAAAAGTGATTGAGGTCCGTTCTCCCTGCAGCCCTCATGTGTTACAATCATTTTGTCCACATAAACTAAATACTTTATTTCCGGTGATTCCCCTAATTTGTTTCTGTTTATTACTTTTAGTACGTTATTGATTACGTCCTTGAAATTTTATCTCTTAAGACATAGTATGTGATGATGGCGCCCTTAAATGAAGTAATAAATCGAAAAAAATTTATTTTGATTTATGACTATAAAAACGTGCCGATGAAAAATACTTGGCTGGTCCTGGTTGCCAAACTCTCGAGTGAGCTTGTAATAAAGCAGAGAAGGCCTTTAACACTTCAAACAATAGTTTTTGGAATAAATATAGTTTTAAAAGTTCTGAAAATCAGTATTTCAGAAGCTCTTTAAAAATGTTTTTCGGTGTATGATAATAGAGTGACCTTTAGCCTTTAGCACAAATAATAAATTTTGAGAAATGCATTGGTGAAGGAGCATTTGCACATGATAGCGAATACGGTTAATATTTTAAGCACTTTTGCAATATATTCTTATGCTCAAAATATTCTGAGGATTGTTTACACAAACTCTTATGTGTATGAATGTATGCATGTGTATAGTCTTCGTGTAACATGTGTGAGTGTATGCAAGTTTATTTTGCTGAACGGAAAACATCATGTTACTGGAGAAAAACAAAACTGTTAATTGCTAAAATCAACTTCTCTGGTCTTCAGCAAAAAGTGATGGAACTGCTTAGTTTCAGTTTCGTTAAAAAACAAATAAAAGCTGATACACTGCCAAGCACTGACTTTTGATTTTGTTTAGTTTTTATGGGCAAGCATTTATTCAACGGAACGTATTGAGAGATCTGTATCGTTAACTTGACACACTTCTCATTGGCTTGTAATTTTCTAACAAACTTTTAAAAGTAAGCAAAAGGAATGGTACGCAGCGATAGTTCGCACGCATTACAACAACTCACCATGTATGGGCGGGAATTCAATAAAGAAGAAAAATCAATATAAATATTTTTCAAGTTTCTTAAAAGTAATTATATAAATCTCATCGAATTACTTAATGGCTCCGTGCCAACAAAATAATACGTGTGTATTGCTAGATATTCCATTCGAACAAAAATTCCGAAAATAATATTTACATGAGTATTAATATTTTACTTACAAATACGGTGGCACACAACCACAAGCCAAAGCTATACACCGATGTGATGCCATATTATTTCAAATAACTGCCTCAAATTTGCGTCGCAAGTAACACACTATTATACAAATATGATAAAACTTCATGTAAATGGAAATGCAACTCTGATCGCCTTAACATACGCACCACTCTTCAAAAATTCTCTCACACTGCTACATTTTTAGGACACACTATAATACTTTTCTAGCAAACATGCCATTGTGTAGGATAATGATGTCATATTCTTTTAAGTTAGTTACTTTAAACACGTAAAGTTTGCACTTAACTACGTAAGAGAAGGTGTAACTAAATGCCAGCTAACGGAATCATTCAAAAAACAGCTGATTGAAATGATTTTTTTATTTTATTAAATTTAAAACATTTTTGAAGTGATAATAAAATTATTAAGAAATTGTATAGATTTTTGGAGATATTGAATTATTATCAGATGAAAACGTAGTGAAAAAGCTTACAATGTATAAACGTATAACGTTATGAAATGCATATAAAAAGGAAAAGAAAATAAATTACAGATATTCTTTCGATTTTTGCTTGTTCAAATATTCTCATCATTTTGATACAAAAATATACCCATATTATTTTTGAATTCCGATGGGAAATGGTGTAGGCGTAATACAAATCTTCTACAAAAATTTACTGTAAATCATTTTTATGTTTTTCCACATCAAACAGAAATAAAACGCCTTAAAGTTATTACAAACAAACATTAAATGAGTAATAAAAACTTTTGAAAATTTAAATACATTTAATTTAAAAAAAATGATACTTTGGAACAGGTTGACGTAAACAAAACTGCTACTTAAGTAATTAATGGCTTTTACAATTTCATAAATTTATTTAAAAATAGAAGAGGAATTATTAAGAATTTATAAATAAAAATAAAAAATAAATTTTTTTTTCACGCCATTTATGATAAAAATACATAAAAAAATTAAAGTGCATTTTGGACAAAAAGGATTTAAAAAAAATTTATATATGTATATCCAAAATATGTTTAAAAAGTTTATAAAAATTTTATAAAGAAAACTTTAAGGTTAGTTCATTTAAATTTAATATTGCGAATTTCAAGAATATTAGAAATATTTCATTTAATAATTTCAGTTTTCTCTACAAAACACTTAATTTATTTTAATTGTCAGCTGAACATTAAATTTATTTCGCTTTCAAATAAACAACTAATTATTTGCGATTGTATTATTTTTGCAAAAATAATTAATTTTGCACATTTTTTTATAAGCCGTAAATTTTTCACAATTTTATCAAGCAATTTATTTACTTTTTTCAAATGAAATGTTTACTTAAACCGTATTTGTATAAATATAAATAATACTAGAAGATAAATTAAATGTTCAATTAATTAAAATAAATATTAAACAAAAATTAGAAAAATCGCTACCAAAAAAAAAAAAAAAATGAAAAAAAATCGTTTTTGAAAATTAAAACAAAATAAATGATTGCAGACAAAATTAAAAATGCATAAAAAACAATTAAATTTTATTTAAGAAGAGTTTAATGAGAGAAGAATTTGTAATTCTAAGAGGGTGAAGTGTAATTCTAAGTGGGTGAAGGGAAAGGGTGTCCTTGCACTCAGGGTGGCCGTTAAGAAATCTGCCATTAGCATATAAAATGGAAATTGCAAAAAAAAGAAAAAAACCAATGTTATCAAGGAAATATGGGCCACTGTGTTTCCTAATTATGTACAGGGTATTTTTTTTTCAGTTGCAAAAGTTTGAATCATAGTAAAAAGAAACAGGAAATATATTTTTAATCTCAATGAAATGGCCTTTGTGGAAAGGAAATTTTGATATTATTAAGTTTAAGTACGATTTCGGTATTTGCGGCCCTTCAAATATTGATATTCAGTTACTAATGTTTCGATGTTGTCAAATGACTTTACATAATACCAAGTAATGTAATTCAATAGGGTTAAACTATACGATTTTGATAAGGCTATGAGACCTCAAGCCAGATTAATGCCAAATAATGGCGCCACGAAAAAATTTTCCATTGACACCGATCATTATAGTTTCTGAAGAGCTGAACAAATGTGTAAGCCCATAAGCCGCACCCAAGAGCACCTTCCTGAGTTTTAACCAGAACTTGTAGCTTATCCTCACTCCGAATTCCATAACACTGCTGCTCCACAAAACCATTTAAAATAAAATATATGAACCATCGGAAAATAAAACTGTGAAAGGAATCGCAATACTATACAATACAATACATTTGTAAGCGTTGCTCTGATAGAAGGCTATTCATAATGAGCTGTCAGAGCAAAACTAATTAAAGAGCAACTATCAGCTGTTAAATAAAACAGTGCTGCCAACATAAATTTGTAAACCTCAGAAAAACTCCCTTTACTTTTTCTTTGGAGAATATTTGCATAAATTTAAAATTTATTTTCCTGTACCACAAGAGAAGGTGGCAAATATTTGTGATTGCTCACGTTTTATTTTAAGCACACGAGGGCACACATTCTACCATCTAATCATACGAGTAAAGTTCCGTTGTTTAGTTGTGCGTTTGATGGACTACCTGGTGATTGTTTATTTTATTCAAATTGCGTTATGAAAAATAATACAAAAAAAATTTTTAATTTATGATAAAGTTTTAACAAAAAATTTTTTTATGTTTCGCGGTCCTTGGAAATGCAATAAATGGCAGCTGCGTAATGAATGCAACTTTTGCTAGTGTGAGGGAAAAGTTCACTTAAGGCCCTATAGCACTGTGCTACACAGTCGTATAATTTGTTAAAAAATATCAGATTTTTAAAATAAGCTAAATTTTCATAAAATGGCAATTTTCATACGATCAGAGTTATTTTTACTTAAATCATTTTTGTATGACAGTGTGGCAACAATAACAATATTTTTCATGTGATTTTTTAAAACAGCAGAGTATTAATATCGTGATTTTCACACGACTCTGTAGGATAGTGAAACACTGCCACTTTGCCACTTTGCCCAACGACAGGCACAAATTGAAGCATGGACACCCTACTTAACTGCAACTTTGTAATTTTAATAGTTTTTGCCTTTTTTTTAATTTCAGTTTCATTATATAAATACTCTAATTGCATTATATTTTATAATTTGATTATTTTTTTTTGCATTTGCTATTGTTTAGCAGTGGAAATTTATGTATTATGCACTGTGAGAAATTTTCGTATACAAAAACCAACCGAAAAAGTGCCAGTGTATGTATTTGTATATATTTTTTCTATTATTTTCTCTATAATATATTGCAGAAGCAATAAGAGAATATTTATTTGCCTTTTATAAATTTATGAATTTTAAATTGCGATTCTGTGAGTGTACGGCTATGCATGTGTGTTAGTGACGCAAGTGATACGACTTATTTGCAAAATATATGTTGCCGCCTGTGCTGCTGATGATAAGTTGCAAATATTAATCTTATTTACGACACACATTCATATTTATTTAGACAATGTTGCACTGATATCGCTCTGCGAGTCTAAATTTGTTGATATTAAAAATATAATTTAGAATTTTCAAATTTTATTTTAGAACAGCAGTGCTTTTAAATGCTCAGCATAATTAAATAGTTTAATGATGCAAAAGTATAACACGTTAAAAATAGTTGAAAATTTAATAAAAATAAAGTTGAGAGAGCAAAATTGTAATAATGAAATCATTAAAAAATTTTAAATTAAATAAACTAAATTTATTTAAATGAGAAGCCTTAAAAAGTCAATGCGATCGACACGAATAAACGAAATCCTTTTAACTAAAAAGTGATCTGTTTGATCGCAAATGCTTGATGCGCTTTCGTTAAGCTCATGGCAGATTATAAGTTTTCATTGCATTTCATTCTAACGAAATGCAACTCTGTATCATCCTGAAGGTATAATTCGCTGTTGCGCGATCATCAATATGCAATAGCTTCCACTTTTCATTCCTTCTTAAGATGGGCCACTGAGTAGCCAAAGTCATGGATGGAATGAATTCTTTTGGCGGAATTTTTGAAAGAAATTGCGTTGGAGAAGAGAGTCCTTTAAAAGCAAGGAACGCTATTGTTAAGCTTTTTTCATTGGCCGAAATATTCTTCAAGGTTTTACCGAATAAACATAAAAGAGGATTTGCGATCACAGATCACAAATGAGAATTGTTTGCTGGTGGCCAAGTTTTTCTCACTTTTTTTTTATTAACTTAAAGAGCAAAGCTTTCAGCTTCCCTGCAGAAAAACACTTACGGTCAGGCAGGAATCGAACCCACGATCTTTAATTTAATAAGTTGAATGTTATTCATTTTCCTACGGAGGCTCCGAAACAATTAACACAGAAAATTTTACAGAACATGACAAAAATTCTAGATAACTTCCCCAAACCTAGAAAGCCAAACAACGATGAGCTTGAAATCGAACAATTTACTTTAATGGCGTAACCAGCGAAAATAATTTTTGCCGAAAAACTAATGAATTATTCCAAAAACAATTAAACTAATCTGATGAATGAAGAATTCTCACACCAGTTACAAAATTAAATTCACTCAATCGGATTTTCCACTACGACTTATTCGAAGAGAGTCAAAAGCGGTCGCAGCAGAAAGATAATATTTGCCACAGAGTTCGGCCATTTACATATCCAGTATTTTTACACAATTTTTAATTGAAGCTGAATTGTAATAAGTATGAATATTTCACTATGGAGATTTCAAATACTATTGCTTATTTATATCCAGGTTCCACTGTTGGAAAATCAAATACTAGCATATAATACGCAATTAAAATACACAATTACGTAGTAATATACACCCATTAAAATAATATTGCCCAGTATTACAAATTTTTTATAAAACATGAAGAAATTCAGACGAAATCTTTACAAATTTTTTTCAATCAATGCTTTTTTAGTAAATTCGACCTCCGGCTGCCATAAAATGCCAGCAATACATAAGATTTTCAATAATACAAATAATAATACCATGCATATATTGCTTACGGTTTTGATATAAAAATTCCAGTTCTTAATTCGGTAAACAAGAAAACCAATTATTCATTTTAATATTGAATATTTTGTAGACAAGCACTTAGCAATCGTAAAGCTGTCGCCATCACACTTTCCGAACAAATTCCAGAATTGCTTAAAGCGACATTAGTAAGCAGTATATTTTGTTTTTGTTTTTATATATGTATATCTTATTAGAAGAAAAAAAATTCCTATCAAAAATATTATAATCATCGGCTGTATGGAGTTTCATGGTAAACCCCCTCGACTATATTAAATTATTGTATTAAAAAATAACTCGTTTCTATCGCAATTTCTAAGTATTTTAAAACTCTTAATACGTAATTCCATATCAAATAAATATTTTTATTATTATTTATGTGATAATAAATTGCGCAACATTAAGAAGTACCTGCCCATAATCAAATTGGACAATTAAATGCAACTACAATTATTACAAAATTTTATTCGGATTTTATTATTTCTATTGGCATGTTCTTGACAAAAAAAAAAAAAATTTTTTTTTCTTCAGCTTTAATCAGTTTTATGTGATTAAAGAGGCCGTTAGAAACGTTTTCGGTTATAAACCACATTTTGGACAGCAGGCCACTGAGGGGAAATTTTCTAAAATTACTATTTTTACAACAACAACACAACTATATATATTGCTTTACCACTAGTATTGCAATGGCCATTTTCAAATCTTTTTCTATTTCAATGAACGATTTTGGAAAGATATAGTGTTGTCAATACTCCAAAAGAAAAACCATTTCAAAATGGTTTTTTTTTTTTAACCTTTACAATGTTCTTTATTATTAATAAATAATTAATACAGAAAATTGTTTTTCAATATTAATAGGCTGTAAGAATTTAAATATTTTTTAAAAACAAAAATTTTTAAGTGAAAATTTTTAGAGCGCCGACATTTTAATATTTAATAGCAAACCTCTAAAATGTCGCTGCTGCTTCGAAATAATACAGTGGCTGCCTACATGGCGATAGTTGCCGCTGACAGCATTTGTAGTAATGTAGTCATGTAGCCGGCTACAGAATCCTATTCTATTTAAGAAATTTTAAATTTATTTAAATAAAATTTTTTTTTAAAACTGCTGATGCTGAAAAATTATTTTATACAATAAAAATTACGTCCTGAAACTGAACCGTAATGTGCCTGATCTAGTAGCGCTAATTAAAAAAATGTTAAGCCGAAGACAAGCAGAAGGAAAAATTAAATATTAGTAAATAATTAACCACAATAAATAAATATAAAAAAAAATATATTAAAATATATATTTATATATTTAAAATATATTAATTTTAAAAAAAAATATTTTTTTTTAACATTCGCTTGATTGAATTGATTTTAATAATTTTTAATTATTTTATTTTATTTCTTTTTAATTTTTTAACTTTAAAAGTCCAGCAATAAAATATATTTGAATAAAATTTCCATATTTGAACTGATTAAAGAATTAGTAAATGCAACTACACGTCCTATTGGCTACATCTTGGCTGACTAGAGACTCTCTCTTTCCCTCTCTCGTATTTCTGATATTATGCATACATTTTTGTTACTGCCTTGCACACACACGGCACTTTTAAAAGGAGAAACATGTGGAAATTCATTTGGATGTAATTAGTGAAGACCCAAAACATTAGACGATTTTTATTGATGAAATGTTTCATGCACCCTACAACATTCCAATGAGACAAACCCCAAGAGCTGTAAGAGATTTTCAAAACTCATAATCTTCCAGGAGTTTAAAGCAATATTTTGTAGCGAAAAAAGAGTCATGCTTAGCTTAACTAGTAACTTCATCAACTACAAATGGCTAAGATCGAGGGTTCAATCCCAATGCATTTTTACTAAATGTTTGTTGTGAAAACCTTTAAGCGACGTGGATCACTTAACATTCACCAGAAACCAATTTACATTAATAATAATGCATGATTGAGCACTTGGAGTCTACTCAATCGACGAAATAAAACCATTTAAAGAAATGGCTTAACAGGGCCCATTTCAAGACCAGAGGGGCTATAAGGAATCGTCGTTGTTTGCACCATAATCAGTTGATCTTAGCTCCTGCAGAACTCCTGAGTCTGGGTCTTACAAAACAGTTTACAGCAATATATTTTAATAGAAGATTCCCAAAACGCGAAAGCTTAAAATCGTAGTTTTCTTTACAGACGATGTATGTAAAGTTAAATGCAGGAGGATGTTCAATATGGAGAAAGGCAAACCGAAGCCAAAGCAGTCTAATAGCTGATACAATTTCAAAGCTGTAAGAGGCAAGGACGCATGTACACACGCGAAGTGAAGGCTTAAGATCGTAGTTTTCTTTACAACCGGTGTATGTAAAGCTTAAGGCAGGAGGATGTTCAATATGGAGAAAGGCAAAACGAAGCCGAAATAAAAACATTGTCAGCAGTCTGATACAACTGATACAATTTCAAAGCTGTAAGGGGCAAGGACGAATGGACATACGTTAAGTAAATTTAAAAAAAAAATGTTTAAATTTTTAACCGGTGACTGCTTGCTTCCAAAGGACCTTAATTGTTCTCGAAGCCGTTGAAAAATATTGATCGTTTCATAAAAAATTTAATATAAAGTAAATTTAAAACAAATACATTTATATTGCACAATATTATTGAATTATTTGCAGTAGAACTTCTTACTATCAAACCAGGCTCTCTGGCTCTTTCGCAATCTTATCGAACTCCTTTGACCACATCACAGTACTTGTAGTTGGCATAAATAATTTAAATCCAAAGCGCTCTCCAGGGGAACCTTTAAGACGTTCTAAGCAATACACAACCAACACTTATATTTTCCACCCCCTTTATTCCCTTTTCTCTTACATTCGATTATTTATGCATTGAATTGAAATGGGCAACTTGCCCAGTATTTGCCAATACACTGAATTCTTCTTTTACGCGGCACACACTTGCCCAGAAATGACATGGGAAAAATCAATAGATATTCAGATGATCGTATTTGGTTCATTAAACAACCGTACCAGGTGAACCAATTAATAATTCTAATTATTTAATCAGTTTATTTGTTTTGCAGTCAAAGAATTATTTCACAAAAAGCAACATAAGATTGTCTGGCTGTACAAACGGGGTCGGGTGTATATAGATATCTATCAAACAAAGCACAATCAAATGATTGCACATATAAATTTCGTATTGAACTCGGTAGTAAATGAGCCACAATATTATGAACGAGTTTGTGGTGAATTGTTCACATTTAAATAGTTGCATTTATTTTAATTCAAATAATACAGAGTTTGGGATTTAGTTTTATTCTTCAATTCAATTTATTTTTATATAAAAGTTTATAATGTTTCTATAAATCAATTGAATTTAATGGTTTCATGTCGCTGCTCTGCTCTCAAGCTGCAATTTGTGGAGTTCTTATGAATGGGGTTTTTATGGATGAACAGAAAGAAAGATGTACTTTGTAGCCATGAGTGCAAATCAATAACATGTACTTTGGCGTACATGTTACATTTGTAAGGACTGAAAAAGAGACTGAAACACACGAAGGAAATAGAAGAACAAATTATAATTTGCTTGACATTCTCGTATTAGGGGCTTTCAGTTGCTCTTGCCTAGTAAAGAATTAAACTTCACTAAATTTGAGGAGTAAAACTAAAAATCTGAATAATATTGAGCAAGATATTATTTTGCTGGCAAAGAATAGTCTGTTGCTAAAATAAGTAACACCAAAAATTTAGATGTACGGTTCCGAGAGCTAACCAAAACAGCTGTTTTTAAACATCATCAAGTATCGTTAAAGATATTACTGAAGACTAACTAACCCCAAATGTTACTGTCAATCTGATAATTCGTTTACAAATTCCTCTATACTGATTACAAAGGATAAGATCCTGTATCTAATGGATACAGACTTTTCTCTTCTTCTTAAAGAAAAATTGTTTACAAAAATGTATCCAAAACTAGCGAAAACATTTAATTTAAAAAATAAATTTTTATTTGCACAAAAACAACTTCTTCCCGATTATTTTGTGTTTCGGATAAGATGCTGTATCTAGCGGAAGCAGAGTTTTCTCTTCTTCTTAAAGAAAAATTGTTTACCAAAATTTATCCAAAAAGCGACAACATTTCATTTAAGAAATACATTTTTACTGCCACAAAAACAACTTCTTCTCGATTATTTTGTGTTTCGGATTTGCCAACAAAATGTTGCAATTTCCATATGTTCATTACAAAGGATAAGATCCTGTATCTAGCGGATACGGACTTTTCTCTTCTTCTTAAAGAAAAATTGTTTACAAAAATTTATCCAAAACTAGCGAAAATATTTAATTTAAAAAATAAATTTTTACTGCCACAAAAACAACTTCTTCTCGATTATTTTGTGTTCCGGATTTGCCAACAAAGTGTTGCAATTTGCACAATTAATGCGGTTGCAGTTGTTGTTGGCATTTTTTAATTTTCTAAATGCACTAGAAGAGCAGAAGATGTTGCACAATGCCAAAATATGTTCTAATACAATTTTGGATTTTGTCCAACAGTTAAATATTGCGCTGTTTCAAACAAGTGTTAACGGAAAGCACCAGTTCAATACGCAACTCAGCCATGTAATTGTTATTGTATTTTCCCCATTCTATATACTAAGCTAATGGCATTACTCAGATAAATGTTCCCACCTGCTATCACTAACGTTACTTGAAATTAGTTATAAATTGAAATTACCGATTGCTATATAATTGAATTATAAATGAAATTACCGATTGCTTACACTTCATAGTGAATACCCCTAATGAATACGTGCAAATACATAACTTAACAATATTGCTTTTAGAATGAAAAACTGACAAGCAGAATAAAAAAAAATATATATATATTGTTAAAATGAATTGGAAAAAAAAACATAAACTTTAAATGGCACATGACGGGGGCTTAGTAACTGGGAAGCCAAGAGCTCGTGTTTTAAACATGAAAATGTAATAATTGGACAACATAAATGACATAAAATATTATTAAATTGTGTTTTTTGGTTTTTTGTTTTCTTTCCTGAAGAAAATGCAGAATTATTTACCAAATCAATACATTATGGTTTTAAACGAGTGATGGGCTCGTGTGTATTTTCATGGCAACGGCGATGTTCATTTGCAATAAATTTCCACAATATGGCAATAACTATTGAATAAATTGTAAAGTGGCAGGCAAAAGTCTGAAGATTTGGGGAGCAGGGCTGGGAATTTGTTCTTTACACTTAATTAACTAATCGTTTTATAGAAAAGAACAAATTAAACGATTATAAAATCGTTAACTGAATAGTGCTTGAAAATAATCGCTCTTTTCAAAGCGATTCACGTGGGCATCTCTATTTACAACTATAAAGAAAAAATAACAATTAAATAAGCCTTAAAATTCGCTCTGTACGGAAGTCTACAAATCGGATGCATTAAAAATGATTTAAAACATCTTTAAACAGTTTTTAGTAGTTTCATTTTTTGTGTTCATTTTTCATAGCAATCGTTTGCAATTTATATCTTTCAGTTTGCAGCTACAATAAAAAATTTTTAAGATGTTTTCTGTTTTTTTTTTTATTTTTTTTTTTATTTTTTTTTTTTCAGATTATCACATTCATCTGTTACGAGTTAGACTAGTTCAGAAAACAAAAATCCCCAAAACAACTTAAATGAAAATGTGTGTGTGAGTAATAAAAATAATTTAAATTGAAATAAATAAAATACAAGTGTAATGCTCAATTACGCTGCGTCTCTTACCTTGGATCCAGCATTTTCATTGCTTATGACTTATAAATTATTTAATAGTGTTATAAAACTTATTTCTATTTTTTCTCATTCGTTATCTTTCTATACACTTTCTGTAATTTCTTGCGGAAATGGATATTATGATATTATTTTATATGTATGTTTAGAAAATATTAGGTTGCTTTGGATTTTCACTTAAAACGTTTTTTGGAAGTGAGCTATTAATTTTGGAGGTGTCATGGGTATGGAGGAAGTGTTGCAGGGGAATGCTGCACTATTTGAATTCCACTAAGACTAGAGTAGTAGCCCTTGCCAATTGAAGATCTAGATTACAAATTTTCATGGCAACTGTTTGATCACATAAAATGATTGCAAAATTGAGCAATAACGCCTCTTGTAATAGGAGCAAAATTCGAGTAACGAATGACAGTAAAATTCATTAATAATAGTAAAATCCCAGTCTATCCTACAACGTTTAAAAAAGCTTATTATTGAGAAGACAAGCATTGCGGAAAGCGTAAAGTTCAAAGTGATAAAATGCTCCCCGAAAGGATCACTTTAAACACTTAGAAAAACAATTAGAGAGAATTACTCTACTCTAATTGGACACTACTACCTAGAAATTGGCGGTTCTGGTTGTCGGTTATATTTAACGACACTTAATAATTGATGATTATCGCATTAAAAAGCGTTAGCGCAAACAACGATAAAAGTTTACTTATACAACAATCCATATTAAATAAAAAAGGTACGTAATGCAGATAATAAATTACATGGCAAATTTGCTGTCATTCTTTAATATTTGAATTAAATTGATTAAACTTGCTGTTATAAAGTGGTCGTCATATGATAAAGTTTATAAAACTTAAAAATAATTTTTCATATTAATTTATTAACATGTTCGTGTGGTGTTTAAGTGAAATAAGTGTAATAAAATATTGACGGTTCGAAAACCAAGAACGAAAAATCTACATGTAAATAGTTCTTAAAAAAATCTACAAACGAAATTAAATAATAATTTAATAATAAAAGGAATTTTATGAAGGTATTTTAGTTAATCATTAAATTATTATTTTATTTCATTAAGTATTTAGATATTTTCTGCAATGCAGATTAGATTACAAACACTATCATTCTTAAACAAAAACATTAACGAAATGAACGAGAATTATAGAAATATAAAATTTAAGAGCGCTGCCAAAATTTCCAGCACATCATATTTATTGTAAAAATGCAAAGGTAAGCAACAGCTGCATTTCCTATTTTTTGGATTAGATTAGATTTTGCCAGCGAAAACGTTTTATACAAAAATTCTCAAAAACTAAATGGGAATTACAAAAATAAAATAAAAACCAATAGGAGACTAATTACATAAAAATTATAGTAATATAATTTATTGTATTAGATTTGAGATTAAAAAGGAAAAGAGGCACATAAAATGTTTATATATATATATATATATATATAGATATATTTTTTTAGTTTTAAGGAAATTCTTATATTTAAACAATTTTTTTTGTTTGATATAAGATTTTAGCTAAAGAATCCGGAAAATGCATTTGCTAATAAAAAACGAACAAATTTTCTTATTACAAAATTTATGTAATTAGTCTAGTATTGGCTTTTTTTATTTTTGTAATTCCCATTTAGTTTATGAAAAATTTTCTATACTACATTTTCTTTGGCGAACTTTTCAGCAAATCCGCAGTTCCTACTTGAGGATCAGTAGAATACAGGAGTACTGTCTGGCAAAACTGATCAATCAAAAGTTATTAAAACCATTACTAATATTAATACCGTGCAATTGCCAGCATAACCCAAATAACATATTTGTTCAATATTTAAAACAATAAAAATGCGCTAACAAAATAAATTTGCTTAGAAAAAAGTTTTTAATTTAAAGTTAAAATAAAAAGTCTTTTTCTTTCCACATTGAAGTCAAATATTGATTTTTACATTTCTGATATAAATAAGGAACTTCTGGAATAATGAAATACTTAAAGATCGTCAATTTGCGTGTGGAAAAGTAATAAAAATTTTCTCTATGGTCAATTCGCATACCAACATAAATTGATGTTTGATTTTTTCTTTCTTTATTTCACCAATAAAAGTTGTTCTTAGAGGAGCTTTTGGAGACGCCAGTGTCCTTTTGTGTAGGCGGACAAGAATGGCCAGTTTACTATTTTATAACTCAAATAGTAAAAATATTGAAATTAAAGAAAAATAATAAGAAAAGAAAAACAAGCCACTCCCATAAAAGTCACTCGGTGGAAAATAAAAGGAAAACTTTAAATTCCGGACGAAAAATGTTATACTTCGTAAACGAAAACGAATTATCACAGCAAAACCGTGACGAGCAGTTTTTAAAGGAATAAAGTTTTGATAAATAATACAAATTGGTAAATGACACGAATGAGTTTCAATTGAAAATAAAAAGTATATTTTATTGAAAAGCAATCTAAAAATATATTGGGTAGTAGAAAAAGTCTTTTCGTATTTTGAATATATGTATATGTAGTGGCAGTCGTATATCTCCAGTGCTACAAATCACATTGTGTCATACCATATAGTGTGGGAAAGGTAGCTTAATTTAAAATTAAAATTGGGGACGTTAAAAAAATTACAGCTGTTGAAAAATGAGTGAAAATAATGAAGAAATGAAATCGAACCATTTCTGAAGCGAATGGTAACAGGAGACAAAAAGGGCATCAAGTATGACAATAATGTGCAAAAATATCTCGGTCCAAGCGTGATGAAGCTTAACAAATGATCGCAAAACCAGGATTGACGCCTGGAAAGGCTATGCGAAGTGTTTGGTAGGATTTGGAGAGGAATCATTCACTGTGAACTGCTCCACCTGGAGCGAACATTTGATTCTATATTTTACTGTAGAACCCCACATATCTTTGATGACTCGACAACAACTTGGTGAGCTTGGCTGGGAAGTTTTGATGCATCCACCATATGACCCTAACCTTCCACCATCGTACTACCATTTGTTTCGCACCGTTAATGGAGTTGGCTTCGAGAGTAGCCTGCAAAAATTACTTTTTGCAGTTTTCGCAGAGAAACTAGAAAAGTTTCACACTGATGGAATAATGTCTCTAGTGGAAAAATTACAAAAAGTGGTCGAGCAAAATAATACATAGTTGGCTCATAAAAGTTCATTAAAAATATAAAAAAAAAAATAAGTTCAAGTTTGATTAGAAATACGAAAAGACTTTTTCCACCAGTCTATATTAATAATAATAAAATATATTTTTAAATTTATACAGTTACAACAGTAGATGTATTCTCAAAATAAAAAAGGAATTACCAATTCCACCTAAAAATATCCTTATACTTCTCATGAGTTTAACCTATGTGATGAAAGTACAGCCACAAAATTATTCTAGTAATGGACTGGATGTTATTGTGAATGAATTTTTCACCGCTAATTATTTTGTTGTCCCAAATGAAGGCAATTTATCTCACTCTAAAGCCAAACTCAGACAAATAAATTTGAGAGAATTTTTAAAGCCTAAGCCCATAACAATTGTTTCTAAACTACACAACAAATACATTTTTATTCCATTTAAAAATTATTATCCTTATAAAAACAAAATAATTAATAATGAATAAATAAGTAAAATATTCCCAATAAAGACTTTTTACTTATTTTAAATAGTATTTTCATTTAATTTTACTTAAAGTTTAATTTGAGTTTATGATTAATAAAACATATTTGAAAATTAATAATTCTCGCATGCCGCTTTTTTAAACTGCAAAGTAAATAGTACAAATCAAATATTGGAACAACCAAGACTTGAGTCTGGCAGTATTAGAGTTACCGAAAATAATATAATTTTTTATATTATTCGAAAATAAAATTAATTTGGCCTATTTTTCAGTTGTTTTAAACCGCTAAGTTATCGCGGGTAGAACTTATATATGCAAACATATTCGTGAGTGGCAACTAAAGGCCACATATGAGTTATTTTTCTAATTATACCAGAAGAAATAATTAAATAAATATGGTTTAAAATCCCATCAATAATTTTTACTTATAAAACATTTGATAACGCAAAGTTAGAGGGAATTGCGCGCAATTAATATGACAGCAACACATACACATACACATGCACATACAGCAACTAAAAAATTAAAAACAATCTAAAACAAATAACGAGGGTCTGTGTTTGAAAGCCATAATTACGAGTACTTGTAAGTAAAATTGTCTCTCCATCCCACCAGCAAGCGCCCTCATGTATTCCGGTAGCTGTTAACTGTAGCTAAACGTATTTTTAGTATTCTTAAGGATGTTTGTTGACCCTCAGAAAGTGTGGTTACCAAATCAACAGCAAATATTTCTAATTATTTATTTGTTTTTCAAGCAAAACACAAACACAAAAAGAAAATAAACACACACACCTCCACACAATTATGTATCAGGGGACATATTTTGAATAGAGGCAGTAAACAATGTGGGCGTGGGAGTAGGAGCAGCGACCAGCAAACACAATCTTATAAACGTAAAAATTGTAATGTTTTTTTTTTAATTGTAAAATACACGTACTTGCCGCATGAGAAGCACTAAATGGGGTCCGTTAAATAAAAGTCAAATTAATTTTTACAGCAAATAAAAATATTATTAAAAATAAATTATTTAAATGGATTCGGTGGCGTTTTTTAAGTTACAAAAAAACCCCCTTTTTCCACAGAATAACAACTGAATGTAACAGTATGGAAAAAATTCTCATTTATTTTGTTTATAAATATTTACATATTTCAACAGCATAACACCTGAATGTAACAATAGTGCTGAAGGAATTCTCGTTTATTTTGTTTATAAATGTATACATATTTCAGCAAAACAGTAGGTAAAATGAATTTATAAAATTACTTTACAAATCATATTTTTAATTCCTTTCCTAACACCCCCTTTGCTACGCTGCGTCTAAATAATTCCTTATACGTCGCCGACAAAATACTGCTCAGATGCCTGTGTCCATAAATTTCGAATGAGATTACCCCTTCGTCACTTAAATACTCCAACAATAAAAAAGAAAATAGATTTCAAAACTTTTGAGAAACTTCGCCGAGAATTTCTAATTTTATAAATGATGGAAATAGATCGACGAACGATATCTTTGAATACACTTAATAATGATTGCTAATTAGATTTTCAGGAGAAATCAAGCCGACCTTTTACTAATAACAATAAAGAATTGGTAACTTGAGTCCATGATCTTAGCAATTTGTAATCGAGGGATTTACTAGTTCAGCCCAAGACAAACAGTGTTTACTCGATAAGTTTAAATGAAACTGAAAAATATCTTCACTAATATCCGCCCACTTTCTTAATTAAAAATTAGAGGAAAATTTTTTTTTTTAATAAAAAACAAAGTAGTTTGAAAATAATTAATTTTTTTTTTTTTGGATTTTTAAAATTATATTTATGAGAAATTTTGCAACATCCTTTTATTGCAATTATTTGCAACTTCACTTTATAAATTTCAAAGCGGCTGATATTTGGAAAAAAAACGTTTTGGAAAATTTGCAACAGATTGCGGTTGTACTCGATAATAAATACTGGAAAAGTACTATTTTAACCCACATAGTTCCATTGTAGCCATTTTTGTCACACAGTGTTTGTTATTGGATACTGTTCTGGACACTATTTTTAAAACAGCGGCCAAAGTTATTTTTCATATTTCTCAATTTAGTTCTTCATTTCAAAACAAAAGAAATAAATTTAGAACAGTTTTGACTATTAAATATTATTCTAGACACGGCTGTCGCATTTATTTCCATGCGTGTCCCAGTTTGTTTATTTCGCAGCATTTATTTTTAATGCTTACAAATATGTATTTGAGAAAAGATATTGACGAAAATTATTTATTTATACATTTTCTCGCATCACATAGTTTAACCAGCTAATTTTTTTTTAATTATTTATTGCTGAAATTAAAAGTTTATAAGTGTAACAGAGTTATGTTAGCATGTTAACAGGCCACTGTTAAAAATGATGGCTTCTCTTTGGCGATCTTGAGACAGAATTACTTTATTAAAGTACGAGGTTGATTTTCGGAACCGAAAGGAAACCTGTTTTTTGCTTTTACCAAAAAGTTGTGATAACCGACCACTAAACCTTTTATTTAAAATGTTACCGCCGTTTTCTTCAAATTCATTAAATTTTATTTCTTTAACATGAAAAATTCATTTATAAAATATTCATTTTTAAAAATAAATAGAAGAGAGAACAGAAAATAATATTCAGTATGTTTGAGTACATACGAGTTCTATCAGTTCTTCCTTGATTTTTGAAGAGCGATTAACTTTTCATAAGAAATTTCACTTTCTGTGGTCCACTCCATACAAATGTCAAGACACTTAATGACTTTAACTTTTCGTTTGTCCCAATTGTACAGTTTCTACAACTTCTTCGTCTGAAACGTCTATACCTAAATTTTCCTCTGAATAGTTTTAGCTGATCCATTCTGTAATTTCGATATCTGTTAAGTTTATATCCAGTAAAACGTCCTGCAACATTTTTAAAATGGATTGTGTAACTGAAGTCTGTTCTTTTGCTATTTGATATCGTGACAAAATCAAAGGCAGATGGGCAGATCGTCTTTGTCAGCCCATCTTTCATTTTTAGTGATTAAAACCTTCCAACATTTCTTAATGGCGATGGTAGAAACTTTGCTGCAACTCTCAGTACTCGTACTACTACGCTCCGGAAGAAATAAATTCGAAAGAAAAATCTATTTCAATTTTATAAGATATAGAAAATAAATAAAAAAATACCAGGTCCGATAAGTGCAACTTTCCTGGTATTTTTAGGAAAAGTTGCACTTATAAAGAGTTTTTAATGCATGTTTCGATGGTTGCGCAAATCGAGCTCGCACTGTATTTGTAAATATTATGCTTATATCCTTGACACGTCAACGAAAATTCCAAAAATATTTATTTGGCATTACACATGTGCACAAATTTCCCATAAAGACTTTCAGTTATCGCTGACTGAGTATAGCGAGATCGTACTGTATTTGCTTATTTGGAAAGTATCATATATATTTCATTCAAATTACAAATTAAGAAATAATTTATATTCTATTTTTTTTTTATTTAAGCGAAAACCTTAAAAGGCCACTTTTTCTGAAATCCTAAAATTGCTCCTCAAACAAGGAGAACGTGAGTGTGATGGTGTGTGTGACATAGTCTGTGTTATGCGGACCAGTTTAACTTACCATTTATGCCGCTTATTAAAGGATAATTTGTATCACGTCCACAAATTAAATTTTTTAAACCAGATTCGATCAGTGTTGGGGACGATCGCTCCCTGTCACTCATTTTTTCATAAAATTTTTACAAAAGCAAGCACCAGCGGAGAAAATGTATTATTATTGTATTTTTATTTTTGTTTTTTTTGTTTTTTTTAATTAAAATATTGCAAAAAATTTTTATTATTTTCTTTTCTTTTCTTTTTTATTTGCCTAAATTTTTTTTTAGCAATTTTAACAATTTTTTTTTGCTGTTAAAATTATAACAAAATCACAAGGTAACTTATTAAGATTTTAGTATTTTATAAATTATTTATTTTTTTTTTTTATTTTACATTAATATTCCATGTATTTGTTGTATTAAGGATTAATTTTTTAATTGTGTTTTTTTTTGGTTTTTTTTTTTTGTAAAATTTGCTATAAATTAAAGGCACCGTTTTAAAATTTAAATCTGTCTTTTTTTGGTAGTTCGTTTACTTGTTAACGAAACTTGTTTATTTTTATTAATTTATATATTTTTTTTAATTTTTTTTTTTTTTTTGTTTTAGTTAAAGAAATTGCTTATAGTAGTTAAGGGTTTTGGTTTTCGTAATTTATTAAATTTATTCTTAGTTTATTTTTAAACTACAATAATAATAGATAATTAAAACAAGTTTTTCTTTTTAATTATTTTACAGAAGCTTCAAAAGTTTTGTATTTCTGATTTTATTTATCTGATTTTAGAAGGTAATTTTTGCAATTTTTATCTGATTATTTTTATGCAAATGTATTTATTTGAAAATGCACAGCGTTCTTTCTTTTCGTAATTAGCTTGTAATTTAACAGATAACAGTGACTATAAAAATAAATTACTTTAACAATTTCATTTAAGCTTTTTTATTTCTAGTGTCTCTTCTTAAGGTTGTTTCTTTTACTTTTCCATTATTATTATTATTATTCTATTTGTTTCTTCTTGCATTAAATGCTTAACGGAAAATTTAAAATATTTTCAAAATTTTTCTTTTTTTAATATAATTTTGTTTGGTTTGTTTAATTTTTTTTTTTTTTTTTTTGGTTTTTGATGGGAGCGAATTTTAACTATTTTTAAAATTGTTTCTATTTCGTAAAGATGATTTTGTTGACTGCAACATATTTTATGGCCCAAAAGTGATATTGTTGTCTAAGCATTATTATTACCGATTTTTTTTATGAATTTGCAGATATTCAATAGATTTATTTTGAATATTTTTATATTTAGTAATAAATTAATTAGGCATTTACGAATATTGCAGTAATTTTCAAAGTAGTTTCACTTATAAACATAAACTTTTTCAGTTTAAACCAAATAAAAAAAAAAAAAAACAAGAAACAAAAACAAAAATCCAGTCTCTGCCTTAGTACGAAAAAATCGATGATTCTATAGTCTATATACCAAAATATTTGCTGTATTTCCTTTTCCTTTTTTTTAATTTGCTTTTTTTGATATTTTTTTTTTTTTTTTTTTTTGTATTAGTTAAAGAATTATTTAGTGTTTAGCAAAAAAAGGCAGTTAGTTTGAGGATTGTTTAGTTTTAATAAATAAATAAATAAATTTACACAGGCCGTTTAAATTTAAGGTGTTCTTTCATTATTATCCAATTTAAAACAGGAGAAGAAGAGAATTGTTGTGATTTTATTTTTTAAGTTCAAAAAATGAGTTTAATCCAAAGAGTTGCCTGCCTTGCGTAAAACTAAATAAAAATTCGTGTGCATTTAAAAGTTGTTGAACATGTGTGGGTGTTTAGCCAGGATACAACACACATCAAGCCAAAACTAACTTAAAATCCACTTAAAATCCACAACCACACATCTACTTGCACGCACTCTCCAACACCACAATTACAATCTCTGGCGACTTGTACAACAATATTAAGAGAAAACTAAGCACAGCCTTTTTTTTTAAAGCAAATTTGTTTATTGCATTTGAAACAAAAATTTCTTTTTTTTTAAATTTTTATATAAATATATTTTTTTGTTTTAAACATTTAACTCATTAAATCCGCCACAAACCAAACACACGTTGTATTAGTTTGAAGCCCACTTTCCCACTTGCAAGTCAGCTGCGAGACAGCTGATTACGTTTTATAGGTTACTGCTGTTCAAGAAAAAAAAAACAAAAAAAAAATATATAGAAAAAAAGAGACACGCACACTCACACATATCAAACGCACACAATTTAATTTAATCAATTTTGTAACAGAGAAAAGATTGCTGTATACATTTGTTAAAAAAAGCGCAATTATTTATTGTTGCTTTTTCTATTTTGTTTTTTTGTATTTTTTTTTTTGTTTTTTGTTTTTTTATTTTTTGTTTTTGTATAAAATTAAAATTTTTTTGAACTTTGTTCTGAGCAAATTATATCGCTTTGCACGTTGTTTTACTGAAGGCAACTTTTAGGCATGAATGAGTAGGAGCAGCAAGAACAGGGGAGTTTTAAACAACAATTACAACGACGACAACACAAGTAAGCACCAATCAAACCCAAAAAAAAAAAAAAAAAAATTCTAAATCACTTTTCTTACTTTTTCAGATTTTCTAATCAATTTGCACACACACACACCCGTTTTGGTATTAAAGGACTAGATACTTCACAGCAGGCAGGAAAAATCACTTGAAAATTCACTTTATTAGCTCGTTTAGAAAGATTTCTTTAAGCAAACTCTTAGACATTTGCCTTCACTTATAGATGTAAAGGTATTTCTTATTTAGTTTCTTAATTCTCAACTAATTATGTTGTATTTGATTAAAATAAATTTTGAATTTTATCTTATTGTTGTTCGCGTGCTAAACGAAGAAATTTCTATAGCCGCTCCGTAAGTCATCAAACCAAACTAACGAGTGAAACGAATACTAATGTATTGCAGTGACATTTGGTCCCAGTCAGCTGCCGCTTAGCTTTTGTTTTTTATGCGAAAGAAAGAACACACTAAAACAAAAATACACTAAATAACACAAACAAAAAAAAAAAAAAAAAGAAAAAAAGTGAGCAAGAAACGAAAACAAAAGCCAATAAAATCATGCTCAAACTAACCCACTCTCTCGTACAAGTGACAACAACAATCCGTCTCAGAGATACTCAGAATTAGTAACTGACTAAATGCGGCCTGCCATTTTGCACGGTAATGGAATGTTACAGTGTTACAGGTGCAAATGGGTACTTTTTAGGTACTTTAAGAGAGTCCGAACACATACAAGATTTTGTAACGTAACGAAGTTCCGAAGGCTGCTCCAAAAATTCACCATATAGTGGGCTCGAACATTTATATACTTTTTCTGCAGCTTACAAAGTGGAATATATGCTCACTAAATTCTATAAATTATGTCCCTTTGGTTAACGGAGTGCAACGGGCTCTCGGATTTTTAGTTTCAGAAGGCTGCTTGTTATTTTGTATGTTAATGGAATGCAGTCTTACAGGTGCAAATGGGTACTTTTAGGTACTTTAAGAGAGCCCGAACAGATATATAATTTAGTAACGTAACGAAGCTCCGAAGGCTGCTCCAAAAATTTACCATAGAGTGGGCTCGAACTTTTCTTTACTCCTCACTAAATTCTATAAATGATCTCACTTAAATTATGACAGTTTTCAGTTTCGCAATGATTAGCTCGCTTTAAATCTTTTTCGATGAAAAAAAAAGAACGGAGTGCAACTAGCTCTCGGATCAGATCACATAATCAGATACCCAATAACGTTTATTTAATATCATTTGACATAACAAAAAAATTAAAAAATAATAATAATTTATAAAAGAAAACATTGTTAATTTTTTAAAATCCATTGGAGACTTTTTGCTCATCCTAGATCGGACCTTATTCATAAATAATTCATTTCAAAATTATGAAATACTAGACAGAATACCATTACAAGAGACGTTTGACTTTTCTCTAGCAACTCACGTTTTATCGATAATTTGAACAGATATTAATGAGATTTTTTTTCTTAGAAAGGAAATAATTATAAAGCTACTAGACGATAATTAGACAATTCTGTGTCATGCTAATACTATCCACATATGTACATATGTTAGTATTCATTCAACAGGAATATCTGCTGTGATTCCATCCTATTTTCAAAATTTATCCTATTTCCATATGAAATAAAGGTGGCAAAGTATCGTTAGCTTAATCGATAGTGTTTTTAGTTAATTTCTATATCTGAGCACATTTCGCTGGTGGTACTAAATTGTACCATAATTTCGGCCAAATTACTCTCTTATTTTCTCATTTCTTAGTAATTTTGGCAATTCACACGAGTGTGTGTGTGTGAGTGTGTGTGTGTGTGTAGAGTGGTATTTATGCTGTATTAATTATAATATTGTTAGAATCCACTAACAACACGACGAAGGAAGAAATTGTTTTAACGGCAATTCATTCGTATTCATTCGAATATGCTCAGATAGAGACACAGACACAAGTGCATATACAGATACATGTGTATGCATATGCATAGATACCAATACTTATTGAGTATACGATTATTTTTGTTGAAATATTTTCTCATTTCTGTCTAACAAGGAAGAATTATTGTAAATTTGTTTTGCATTTGTTTTTCATTTTCTATTGAGATATTTTTAACTTGTACTGAGCAAAACGAAACAGCTGCAACAACAACAACACCAATAACAACAATAACAGCACCAGCAATAACAAAAAGTATTTAACCACGTGAGCTGTGCCTCTCTCTAATTTAAATATTAGCTTAATTTAATGAAAAACAAGAATGAGAAAAAAGTCAAGTAGAGAAAAAAATTATAAATAAAACGAGAGAAACGGAGAAAATGAATTCAGATTCGAGAATCGGTACGAAAAAGAGCCGAATGTAGTCAAACTGAACTGTCAATAGTGATGGCGGAGCAACTCACTGGCAGATACATGACGTTGTGATTTTATTTTTTTTTTTATTTTCATGCATTTGTATTTAAATGTATCTCAGTATTTTCATATATTTCTTGCTGCCAGCAAGCAATACAACAAACAGCACTTCTAGCAACAATGCGAATAAAAAATTGTTTCTGAAAAAAAGAAAAAAAATATCAAAAAAAACATTTATTCTACATTAGCGAATTTAATAGCAAATTTAAAACAGAAATAAGAAAAACGAGCAAAAATATATGCACATTCATTTGCATGTAAGTTTGTTTAATAGTATCTAGTAGATACTTTTAAAGTGTACGTACGCTCTATAAGAGATGCTTTTCAAATTTAAAGAAAATCTATTGGTTAGCGGGTGCTAACGCACTCTATTCAGCAGCAATTGTTTGACCTAATTTGCCGCCTTACAATTGAATGAGAGGTAGTGATCCTTGATACAGTTTGAGGTCAAGTCACTGCAATAAAAGGTTTCACGTTTACTTTGCTATTGCAATTGCAATTGCAATTGCAGCTTTAACATTGAATTGCTGTTCAATTGTTATAAATGCGCATGTTTGTATTTATTCTGTTTGCGTTTGATTAATTTGTTACTTTAGAAATGAAATTATTCTTGAGCTCTTCGAGTGTAAATTAAAATTTTTTTATTTTTTTTCTTATTTTTTTTTTTTTTTTTTTAGTTTACAAATTAGCAAAAAGTTAAATTTGTTAAAGGCCGGGAATGGAAATAGCAAATCCAACAAGTGGCTAAAATAGATTTCTTGGAATCTATTGCGCTCATCGATCATCTAAGCCGCAGATGCAAAAACAAATTTTCCACAAAATTGTATAGAAGAGAAAAATATTATACGCAAACAACATTACGCACTTGTAGAACTGATAATTCTGTAATTATGTACATTTGCATGAAATATGTGTATGTGTGCCAGCTATGACATTCTGTTTTATAAACGTGTCGAAGGGCAAAGTTACGCCGCATGTCAAAAACCAAACATTTCCTTTAAAAGAATGAATGATTTGAAAAAGACTCGAGGGATTTCAATCGTCTACACTGCACCACAAGGTGCCCTACTAACCCTTGTTTAAGCGATAAACGTCGTTAGTTATACTCAAAGGAAACCTTTTCCAAAATCACTTTTAATGGTCATTTGGATAATGAACAGGCTAATAAAACGCAGGTCAAGTGCTCGATTCCTGCCTAGACCCTGGAAATCTTTGCAAATTCAGTTCGTTCAGAGAAGAAAAAGAAAAATAAATTTTTTAGCAACACAAGTATTCCTCTCTTTCGGTTGCTAAAATTTATTATAAACAAATAAAAGATTTTCAAGTGTTTGATATGAGTTTTATTAGCTGTTTAAATTCAGTACATTAAGAATATTTTCAATACATGTGCTCGTATCTTTCGACAGATATCCCACTAAATTTTTATTAACGACAAAGTCCAATTTTTTGGGGTTGTTTTTTTTTTAATTAATAAAACTTTTGTGAAACACGTTATTTTGTTTTTCCTAATTTTTTTCCATAAAATTTTCAGAAATTTTCATAAGGTACCTCCATCCAACATAAATACATATACAGTCGTATATATTCACGTATAAGCATGTTTTTGCATGCATACAAAAATATATTATAAGAATAAATTTTTTTTTCCATAAACATTTTTTTGTGATAAATTTTAAGTAATTTTTGTTTTGTATCCCTTAAAATTTATCTCAAGATTTATAATTAAAATCCATAAACCCGTATATGCATACTTACTTATGGATGTACATACACATACACAAACACAAAGATATTTGGATGTGTTGTTACTAATATTTGCAATCTTCTTATTTAGTTTTAGTGAAATACAAATTAATTAAAATTTTCTGACATGACCGAGCATAAAAACGATATGACGTCAAAGCGTACACCTAGTACTCGTTTAACACAATTCGCAAGGAAAGGAAATTAAAAATCAATTGAAAAAAATGTAACGGAGATGAGAAATGAATATTTCCATTTCGCCAAAAAGAAAAAAATTACATTAACTATAAAAAAATTAAAAAAAAATTAAAAAAAAAATAAAAAAAAATTAAAAAAAAAATTTAAAAAAAATAAAAAAAAATTTTAAAAAAATTTTAAAAAAATTTTAAAAAGTTTTTAAGAAAATTTTCATCTCAAACAGAAAACATTAATTTTCAGATTTTTTGTTTTTGCAATTTAAGAAATTTTTCAATTTACGAAATTACCACTTGCAAAATTTCTTGATCTGTTAAAGCCCATATTAATTATATTTAATATATGATATATAACATTATTGTATAAATACATAAAAAAATAAAAATAAAAAAAATATAAAATTATTTATTTTAATAAATAAAAAAAATATAAATTAAATACAATCTCTATATATTTATATAAAAGTAACGTGTAAGTTCGTGATCGATAAATTCAAAAACTACTGAACCGATTACGACCAAATTTTATATGCATACTATATGGGCAGTGAGGAGTGTTAAGCCGACAGACGGCGCAATATATATATTTTTTTTGTGTTTTGCCCGCTAGAGATTAGCGCGATAACCCTATGCTCTGTTTCGCTAAAAGCGTTGGGTGCTTAATAAGTGTGTAGCGGCGTTAATTAGCCCAATACCGGATATATACCTAATCTATTTTAGGTAAAAAAAAAATTTATTAAAAACTGAAGTTAAGGAAGCAAAAATCTTATTAATTTATTTTTAATCTCTATTTGCGCGATAGGCTTATACGGTTTTTCGCGGAAGGCGTTGGGTCCTTAATCGGCGCGTAGTGGTGTTAGTTAGGCGGATACCGAATCAAACCTAACATCTTTTCGAGAAAATAATTAATTCAAAAATTAAGTAAATAAATTTCACTATTTTTCAAACTCTATTTGCGCGATAAGCCTATGTTATGTTTCGCTTAAGGCGTTGCGTGCTTAATCGGCGTAAGGCGGCGTTAAGTATCCCGACATCGAGTCATAAGCTCTTTCACTATTATAAATAACTAAAAAACACTAATTTGGATTTTCACCGAGAGGTAATCCAAAATTAAAGAAAAATTTGGGGCTAGCAACGTGGACCGAGCCCAGCTAGTATTATATATTAATATTTTATATTAATCAAATATCAATTATTTGCTATATTTAATTATTATATGCTCCTTGCGTGTTAAAGTAAATAAAAAATTAATTTTAAAATGGCCGCAAGTTGAATTTTTTCTGAACTGAAGTATATGAGAAACATTCAGAGAATAATTCCGATATAAAAGATTTTGTTTAAATCCAAAGAAAAACAAAACTTATTTAAGTAAAATCAGATACACTTTAAAAATAAAATAGTTTTCGCCAGCGGAGAACCAGTATATTGTGGATTCTCGTGCCGCTAGTTATTTGAGACTTTGACAAACAACTGGGTCACCCTATTATGACCTCCCACATAAAAGCCAAAAGGTTTCGACCGGAAACGTGGTGTGTAAATTCCTCTTCATGAGTAACTTTTTTTAAGATAAAAAAAAAAAAAAAGAAAAATCTGGCGAAATCTCTTAATTGTTACAATCTTGTACAGTCAAAAGCTTTTTGTTGCTAAATTCGAGTTTATAAATTTTAATCTTAGAAATAAAAATTGGGGAAAGTTTTCATCAGATTAATTTATCTTCAAGATAACAAGGCGAAGCATTTTATCAAAATTTTTAACCACTTTATTTTCGCTTCTAGTGCTACGGGCAGGCGGGGTTTCTTATCGTCTGAATTTCACGATAACGAAAGCAAGTCGCATTTACGACTAAAATAGATTGATTTCATTTTTAATTTCCTTTGAAATTTAAGATCATCAGAAAAGATACTGTGGCAGTGAGTCGGAACAAATAAAACTTATGGCTGCTGGTGTGTGTGTGTGTGTGTGTTTGTATATGTTCAAATTTTTGTTGGCTTTGATTAGTAGAATTATTTTTGTTTTTTAATGCTCACGTGACAGTGTTTTTGTCGTTATAAAAAATTAACAAAAAAAAAAAATTGAAAACAAATAAAAAAAACTTTATTTGCGTAGCTTCACGTTTGAATGAGAACTTCACTATTAATCCACAAGCAAATAGCGAAACTAAACGTAAAATAAAATTTACAAATTTTAATGCCCCATTCCATTATTTGATATTTGAAAGACTGTTTGATTAATTGCAATTCAGCAAAACTTGACACAAACATGCCTTGGAAATAAAAATGATTTTCAGCCTATTAAATTCGTATGGACTACTTCAAAGCAATTTCAGATGGAATTACTTGGGCATCCGGTTCAATACACACCAGGAGGTTAAATAAGTTTTTTCACTATTCAAGAAAATAATAGCGCAATAGAGCGGCGAGTAGAAGACTCGTGTTAAAATGCATGGGTTTCATCCCCAAGCAAAAGTTTAATTACCATCTTATTTTCGCTTCTCGTTTCTAACACACAGAAGTTGACATTTAAAGCAAAAGTGATAATTACTTATGTCATATCAAAAACCCAGCAGTGCAAAAAGTAAATATTTAAATCCATTACTTTTTTCTGGCGGACAATTATGCACCAACCTAAACAAGCAGCCAACGATAAAGATGGCGATTATCTGAAATTCATATAAATTCCGGAAAAATAAAAAGTCTGCTATCAAATTTAAAAAAATTGATAACTTTCAAAATATATTTCTTTTTTATTTTCCTTTCAAGAAAACATTTCAGAAACTGCTATAAAACGAACCAAAGAAAAATGTATCAAATAAACTAAAAAAAAAAAAAAAAAAAGCTCGCAATAAGTCGTGATTTCGTAGTTTTGTGTCATTAAATTATTTGCGGGTCGCTAATTAATTGAAGGTTGAAAATTATATACAAAACATATCGCAATACTTTAACTTCGCAACTCGTATTCAGACCAGAGATGGCCACTATTAAAGTGATTGAGGTGAATGGAAAAATTTTTACTCGATTCATTCTTGATATTAACAAAATCTACATATATCAGCTGGCAAATAATTCTCGTATTCTTAATAAAATTATTAAATCCTTAAAATATTTTTTTTTTAATAATAAAAAAATTTTTTCAAATAAATTTTAATTCCAGTAAAACATTTACTGGGAATAAAATTATGTTGGCGCCGTATTAACTAATTTCTTGCTCAACTTTTAGTTGGTAGTATAAAAATATTAAATGAAGTACTTCTTTTTGAGAGCTTTTTTATATGAAAATACAAAACACAAACAAACAGTGAACAAATAAAACTTTCCACTTTTAAAAATTCTATTTATTTGATATTTAAATTATAAACACAATTCTAAAATTATTATCAAGTGGAATATTAAGTTGTTGCTTAAAAATAAAATTGATTGAGAATTTTTAAGGTGTAGTAATGCAGAAAACGTTTATTCAAATGCTGTTTTAGAACAACTGGAGATCTTAAGAGATTCGTAAAGAAATCAATGTAACCAATTGAAATGCTTTAATGTAACGAATTGAAATGCTTTAACACACACACACATATATATATCACAGTAGGCTACAGAGTGTGAACTGCCGAAAAGAAAACTTAGATTTTTATGTTTTTTAAAAAAAATCATCTTATCCTGCAAAGCTTTCGATTTATACGCAGGGAACTCACAATGTCAGAGCAGGAATCGAACTTGCGACTTCCAGTTTGGTAGGCTGTTCACTAAACAAACGCCTATAAAAACGATTATTTTGACGTCAAAACAGCTGAAGAAGTACAAGGCCACCGCTACAGCCACCATCAATTTAAATCTTTTTCTATTTTTATTAGCCGTATTTAACAACAGAATAATCTTTTTTAAAATGGATATTATTATATTATATATATTATAATTAAATAAATTATATAAATTATAATAACCAAATTTTTTTTCTATATCTATTTGTGTAGTTGTTATAAGTATTTTTTATTTAAAAAGCTTTAGGACCACAACTATGAAATTTTTTGCAATGTCGCTGGCAAAATAATAATTAACTGACTACATGGCGACAAGCCCATTATGTAACATTTGCAGTTCCGTAGCATGCCGTGCTGAATGTGTTTGCTTATTTTTGGCACTGGAATGCATTACAGTTTTCATTCAGCCTGCCAAGATTTAGCGACTTGCAGTCAACTTTGTAAAATATCATACAACCTGTTATTTTTCTCACTAGGAAATTCATTCCAATTTTGCAATAAAAATAAATCAAACTTAAAATTAAGCACAAACAATATATAAAAATTATAATTAGAAAAAAAAAACTCAATTAATCGATATGACCTGGTTAAAGGGCATGTAATTAAGATCTTGTTATAGAAAGCAAATGTTTATTTCTTTTAGAGGAAACATTTACATGGACGTTGCAACGAAAAGCTTGAAATGAAAATACAATTAAAATAAGCGCTTCATAACGAAGATTTATAATTTCAGATTGCGCAATAATATGGAAAACAAATGGACGAAAGAACTGAACGAGTTCCTGTTATCTGTCATTGCGCAGAGACGAGACACAATTTAAATTACAAAACAAATGAAATGCTCACACTATTTACGAGCCGCGTTACTTGTACTTTATAATGACTGGCTAACTGCCCGACTGACAAACTGCCTTAATTATTATCAGTACGATTTTGTGCGATTACATGAACGCCGGTACGTGCGCAACTTATTCAAGACCTTAAAAACAAAAACACTTTAATTATTTAGCAGGCAAAAGTTTTTAAGTTGCAAATTTTATACATTCTTAATCTTTTAAGTTTAAACGAATTCTTTTTCACACATTTGCACTATTTATTTTTATACCAACCGCAGACACTACCCGGAATGAATGGCCTGATCAACTCTGTATACGCTTTGCACCACTGTGCGCTGTCAGCTGGCTGTCCAAACTCAATTAGCACTTGGAACAGCCGTGGCAAATGTCTATTAATTTATAAAGATTTATATGTATTTAAAATAAGTTAGCTGAACCGCCAAGTGTCGTTCTGGTCTATAAATTACTTCTATTGATCATTTTTTTGGTTATTAAATGGTGAAAAATGGGATATGTATTGTGTGTTCGAATGATTTCACGATCGCTAAAATTTAATTAAAAAAAAAAAATATTGGAAATAGTGCACCTCTCTGCCATTCTCAACGTCACTCGTAAATCAACGACATGCTCGTAAATAATTTCATTGGATGTGAAAAATGACTGGACTAGGGGTTAATACTATACAAGGCGTATGAGAGAGAACGGCAAATCTGAGAGTAATACAAGAAAAGTACTGGTAAGGAAAAGCTAAAAGGTTTTTTTCAGGTTACAGGCTATTTGATCCAACTTATTTTTCCACCTCGCAAGCCCCAACAAAAATTTCAGAACAATCGGTCGAGTCTTTTCTGTTGAGTTTAAATCCAAACATCGTGGCATCACCGACTTTAGATTTTCGACGAAAACAATAAACAGCAGGTTCCGGTTCAAGTAGGTCTTGCTACTGCTCGAAGCATTTCAAGGAAACCACTGGAAAATTTTAAAATTTGCTTGTACTACAGAACATCGTTTAACGTCTGTGTTTTTTATAAATTTTTTAAAATATAGATATTTACGATTTTATCGTTTTGTTGTCTATTTAAAATGAATAAGACAATAGAAATAAGCCATTTTGATAAAAAGTATTGACCAGTAAATAGTGCAGGCACCAAAAGAGGGAACTCGAGAACTCGTGCCGAAAGCACTCAATAATGTTCTATTGCACTGTCATTAGAAGTGTAAAACTATCGATAGTTGTTAATTGTCGATAGTTGTTAATAGACGATAGTTGTTAATAGACGATAGTTGTTAATTGTCAATAGTTGTTAATTGCCAATAGTTGTTAATTGTCAATAGTCATTAATTGACTATAGTTGCTAATTATCGATAGTTTAAGAAACATGCCTATATATCGATTCCCCAATATTAGAGCTTAAAGAAACCTTAATAATATTAGTGGTGATACTATTAAACTAATACGAGTATTGTTAAATATACTCCATATAATAAAAGGAAATGCGACATTGCATAATATTTACTAGTGTTAGACCAAAATAAAATCTTCTCAAGAAGCACGGATTTTTTCAATGAGGTTATGTGAACCGAGCTTTACTGTCGAGAGTGACGATAAAATATTAATTATTCACACATATTTATCGATTGCAGCAAAGGTATATCTGCTGCACCAAACCAATTTAATTATCGAAAGTATCGATAATTACACTGAAAGTTGGCTACCTTGTAACTAGAACTAATACGTATTAGTAATCTACCAAGCACGCCCATTGCTAATTTGCTTACAGTTGTGAATTAAGTATGGATGACTTTTGGCACCTGGCAATCTATTTAAATACCAGTTAGGCGCTGCTTGATCTTTGCTGATCTTTGCCAAAGTATACGAGTGAAGTAAAATATTATTAAAGCAATTTAGAAATTTTTTTTCCAATATTTTTTTAATAATTAATAAGAATGACAGTGTCAATGTGAGAAGAGATTCATGAAAAATTGTTTAGCTTTTTCCAAAAAAAAAAAAAAAAAATCGATAAAAATTTTTAATTGATACAAAATGAATTATTTTGCTGAACACAAATTGCATTTCAAATAAAAGTTTGTTTGAAAAAGTTTTGCTGATAAAAGTGAAGATACTTTACGATTTTCCATATTGTTGGTCACACAAGATTCGTTGCGACTTTAACATATTTTTCTGACTTCAAGGCGATATTTGTGGAAAAAAAATTATATATATTTTTTTTATTTATACAACATTGACAAACACAAATAAAAGCAAACGAAAAAATGAAGAAAATGTTTAAGCAAATTATTTGCACAAATTGTAATCAGTTGCAAGCTTATGTGAGTTGTTGAGTGAATCTTATAAATGGAGGAAAAGGTAAATCAGACATTGTTTATTTACACCATTTGCCAGGTAATTTAAAATAAAAGCTGCTTCCGTATTGCTGAGATGGAAAATAAACACGACAGACGAAAGCAAATAAAGCCGACTTTTCGATCTAGATATTTAATCAGAATAACGATACGCTGCTTACATGATAACGCTGCGCAACAATGAAAAGGTGACAATAATCACACACGCCTGATGAAATGTGAGCCAACTAAAAGCTCTGGGCAAGCTATTGAACAAGAAGTACTCTTAATACTAAAAAGGAGGAATTTCTTTTATAAGATCATATAATTTTGATAGCTTTTTCGCATTAAAGTGAGAATCTGCGCTCAGAAATACGATTATGGCATTTGGGACGGCAGAGAGTCAAATCAAAAATGTATAAAATTAATCAACAAAATTTTAATAAGTACTAAATTTCAATCTATTCAACCTCAAGAAAGGCCACTCGAAATTCGATATAAAAAAAAAAAACTTTTCAATTTTAAATTTGTCAAATTTCAAATCAAAATTAAAACAAAAAGACGGAATTTGAAGAGTGTGGACGCAATAATGGCTAGAAATGTGGTATAACAAAACGCCAGCGTCATCGTGATTAATATCAAAGCCGTCAACGTTATCATTATCGTTAACTACATCAAGGCAAAGTGATAAGGTGAACTAACAACGCACACAAACACGCTTTCGTACTCCACCAACTCACAATGCAGACGCCCGCCTGTGTTTGCTTTTCGTTCCATTTAATTTATTTAATTTTAAAATTTATTTGATCCTCCTTGTGCATTGCATTTCTGTTTGATGAAACTGAGCATTTTTAGTTTGGTTGCTCGGTTCTTTAGATACGCTTCACGATTGCAGAGAGCTTTTGGCATTAGTGTCATTCCAGGCAATGATCTTTTCCAATTTACTGTCCAAAAGACTAAAAACCTCAAGCTAAGACAATCTGAATTTAAAAAAATTAAATTCAAAAAAAAAATATTAAAATAAATAAAAAGAGAGAATAATTTATTATATATCAAAATTTATATGGACATGAAGGGAGTAAATTGGCCTATTGGAATTTTTTACAAGCTTTTGAAAATACAACTTAGTGCAAAATGCTCATATGCATGACTTGTGGGAGGGATGTGGAGGGATATACAAAGGTTTGGCCAGTAGTGGAGGATTGGTTTAGCCACAATGTCTAAATAAAAAAAAAATTGTGCGATTTCAAAGTATTTGTTACTAACAATTATTAAAAAGTCTGGAAAAGCTTACTAAAGTTTGACCAGATTAGAAAACAAAATTGAAATATATAAGAAATTAAAAAATGCTTATCTCGGAAAGAAGTACACATGGACCATGTTACATGTTCACTTATGTAACAAGATTTGTAGGGTACTTTTTTGAAAAACGAATACGAGAATTACACCGTTCCCATGTAAGCAATAAATGCCCCGTTTAGAAGTCTTTAATCTAAATAATTATAAATAAAATTAAACTCTTCTAGTGAGTAAGATAGTTTAGAATTTAAACTAGTTGAGTCCAAGATCCTAATTGCTTTGGGATATCCGTACAGAGGAGGATAATGACAGCAGAATATAGAGTGAGAGATAGAGGGACATAGTAGCAAAGTAAGCAAGGTGGGGGAAGGAAAGCAGCGATTAGCTGGAAAAAAGATTGTGCCTAACTGGTAGTGATTCCAGTGTGCGAAATACCAATAAATACTAATGAAATTATTTAGGGTTGTGATTTCCATGCCAACATCCCCCTTCCTTGTAGGGGATGTTGAAATTAGATCTTCTTCTGCATCATTGCATATGAAGCAATACTCACTATGAAGAGGATCCACTTTTTAAGTTCAAGATTTGTCTATTTTGCTTAGTATCAAAAAGAGACCGAGCCCTTTGAAGAGTTTAATTATGAATGCTTGACCAGCAAGCTATGTGGAGCTGCCGCAGAAATGATCATTGGCAGTTACTTTGCCAGATTGTTAAACTACATTAAAAGCATACAATTCCGAAGGTATTCGTCATACCCGCTTATAGCGGTCGCCGTTAATGCGTTCAAAACAAGAATTTCGTGCCTGACAATTTAAATGCCAACGTAAATAAGGAACGAGCGACAATTCTTTCATTTATTTTTTTTTTCTCGATGTTCAATGTATTTTCAGATTGACATGACAGCATGTGGGGGGTAATGCTTTGAGGGTGACAAGGCACCCTAAAAAAAATAAATCACAAACGAAAAACAATAAATTGTTTGAAAAATATATATGTTTACACTTACATACATATATTTTCTATCTTTCACTAAAAGCGATACTCATCACTCCCCCAGCCCCTTTGCTTAGATTTCAAAATCTTGCAAAAAAAAATTTGTTTTTCAACTATTTATCCAATTTCATTTAAAATTAAATTTAGAACAAAAAAAAAAATTTAGTTTGTTTTATTTTTCAGCAAACTGTCATTTTTCATTCTTAATTCATTAAGAAGTCATGACAATTTTCACAGACGCTTTTATATTTCCAATAGCGAAATGATTGAATTATTTAAATGTGATTTATTTGCGAAAAGCTGAAAATTTATAACGCATTTCAACTCGGAATCTCTATTCTGTAGAAATCAATTAAGAAATTAATGCTTGCCGCATTTTCTGAAATATTGTGTCATGTACAATTTCTATCAAAATTAAATGCGTTACGAATTATCGGCCTTCATCTTTAGCCGAGATGTATTAATGTCTTGACAACAATTTCAGTTATTTTTTTTTTTTATCAACTTGTTTTGGAAATATATTTCGAATTCATGAATCACTTTTCAAAATGCAGAAGCAGAAGTTTTTTTTTAAGAAAACGAGTTCAATCCCGGCAAACGGCAAAAATGAAATAAAACAAAAAAAATCAAGAATTATGATCGCCTGTTTAAATATTTCTTGTGTAGATGTTTGCTAAAAAGTTTAACTGATGAAGGCTCATTCAGTTGGCACTTAGCATCTGAACTCATGCATCTCTCTTTTGCCGTTCAGTTCTAGCAGTATTTTAACGGCAGTGTAAAGTAAGCTTTCTTACAAGTCAAAATCTCTGCAACGTCGCTCTCTCTCTCTCTCTCACTCCATTTATCTCTTCACCAACCTCTTCACCAAGGGGCAATAACCCCTTTTTTCGATAAGTGACACGATGCACGCCACAAGTAGCCGCCATACCCTGAATGCATGCAACGAGAATCGCTCGGCGTTTTAAGAGAATTTCTATGAACAGCTGTGCGCTGTTTTAAGAAATTTTCTATGAACAGCTGTGCGCTAGATTTTCATTTCCATTACAGCATGAGTATTTGGCCAGCTCTCTGTATTTACATCTTCACCAACTGTTTTCTCTGCCGTAACTCCTTTCTTCGATAAGCGACACGATTGATGCTACAAGTAGCCGCCATACCCTGAATACATGCAACGAAAATCGCTCGGCTTTTTAAAAGAAACTCTATGAACGGCTATGAGCTAGACTTTCATTTCCATTACAGCATGAGTATTTGGCCAGCTCTCTGTATTTACCTCTTCACCAACTGTTTTCTCTGCAGCAACTCCTTTCTTCGATAAGCGACACGATTGATGCCACAAGTAGCCGCCATACCCTGAATGCATGCAACGAAAATCTCTCGGCTTTTTTAAAGAATTTCTATGAACAGCTATGAGCTAGACTTTCATTTCCATTACAGCATGAGTATTTGGCTATGAAATGTTTTCCGAAATAGTGTGCAAAGCCCACATATCCGAAGGGCTTAAATTTGAAAGCTTAGCGTAGATTAGCCGGAGTACAGGCGTGTTTCAAAAGAAAGCTTTAATTTGGCAAGCTGATAAAATAAAATATATAATTTACATTGATGATCAAAACAGCATTAATATCTCATTCACGTGACGAAACAACGGGAAAAAGCTACGTGTCATGTAGAAGACAAAAAAAATTTTGTCGAAAAAGCGAGGTCTGCGATTTCTATTCAAGATGCCAAAAATATCGGCTTATTATAATAAATTTTAGATGTAAGAGAACCATAGAAGAAAACGTAAACGGAACAGGCTCGGTGAAGGGCAGTTTATGCCGTCTTCTCTGAAAGGCGAGCAGTGCCCGTTCTGCTGGAAACATGTTACTCCAGTTATAGAAAGTTCAGCATACAAAAAAGCACATTCGACAGTAGGAGAAATAGTTCAGACTTTAAGCAATTGAAAAGCAACCAGTAATTGGCGAAATATGGTTGACGTTCTCAACAAGCACATTGGGAAGACCAATGACGGATAAGAAATTACATTTCTAGTACAAAATAAATTATGACGAAATTATCGAGCATGATAAGAACTGAAATAAAATTCTTAAGAACCAGTCCAAGAAAAACTTCAGTCAAGCATTAAAGGAATCAAATAAAAGTTAATTGTTGCTCTAAATTGAAAAGCTTCGTCCTGCTAAAAGGCGGCAAAAGAAAAACTTCTGCATGCTTTAAAAGGTTAATAAACGAGGCCCATATCTAAGTTGTATAGACTTAATTAAAGCAAAAGATTACATTTCATTAAATACTTCAATGAACAGACACACCCTAATCTACTGCTGCCAACGAGCTTTAATGACCTCTTCATGTGTTCCTTCAAGTACTCCAGTCTCCTTGCATGTGAAACATGCATTTGCTTTAAGGCCCATTTAACTAGACGATAACATTTGTGGGATTTTTATAGCATAAAAGGATATTAAGTTTAGCTTCTGCTTTCTTTAGGCATGTAATTTATTAAATAAAATTCATCTTATCGATTGCATGAATACGGCAACATTGGCCTAAAAGTTTCTTATTCAGAAATGAAAGTTAACTTTATAGTAAAATGGCGGCTGCTGTGAGTTGTATGAACAAATAAGTAGATAAATCGAGTATGAGCGAGACAGCTGCCCATAATTCGTACGAGGATCACACGGAAATGGTGCAATTGATCTGTTAAGTAAATTTTTTTTAATAAAAATTTATTAAAAGAAGCACAGAGTTAAACCAACAGCCATTAAATTCAAAGAGCGATCACAGAGCTTTCGCGAAGCATCTACCAGTTGGCTTATTATTAGAAACTCTTCAATGACTCTAAAAAGCTACAGCTGATACGAAAAGCAAGTCAGCTTTGTAAGAAATAGTGAACGATCAAATGCAAATCAAAGCATAGTAGCACAAAATAAAGTCTTGAAAGCTTACAGAAAAATAAATCAATAATGGAAATGATCAATTAAATAACTTGAGTTTTCAGTTTCATTGGTAAGCCATAAAAAAATTTTTAGTAATACTGAGTGAAATTTGTAATAAGTTTATCAATAAAACGAACGCGTTCATTTCAAAGGATTAACAGCAAAAACAAGTATATAAAAACTAAATGTAAGACAGGGACAAATTTCACATATATCTCTACTATACCTTTTCTTCGATTACAATTTTCTTTGCTGTCCAGATCTTCTTGATTTCTAATCGTGATCTCCTTTTGGTTATAAATTTATATAGGGTTTCTAGCTTACCTGAAAAGATAAAAATTTAAATAGATATTAAAATTAGATTTGAAATCGGGCTAAAATATATAAAATCGGAGAAAAAAAACTTATACGCAAAATAGAATGTGAATGAGCACGTCTAATGCAGATTAGAATTTATTTCTATTTAGTTGCACGATTCTATGTACGATTCTTTCCCTTTTTCCAGTTATCCTTACAAACTCCTTGTTATTCCCAAGACTATTTATTAAGCACGCTTAGAAACAAGTTTAGCGTAATTTAAAAGCTTTTAACTAATTTTGGATTATTACACTGATTGTATAGACCAAGAGTCCATTATAGCTCGGTAGTCACATCAGAGAAAGATTTCAGATAAACTGAGAATTAGATGAATTAAAAATTAGCACGTAAAAAATCATAAAATTCTTTAGCCCCTCTACAGCTGCCAACCTCTTCATGAACAGAATTTTAAAGAGCATAACTTTTTAAAAAATAATTTAATATAAAAATGAATTATTATAAAAATATTTTAGAAGAGGAAACGATTCGTTAGAACCAAAATAGATCAAAGAGCCACAAAACATGCAATATTAGTAGTAAAATTGCTTCCTGAAGAAGCAAAAATTCCAGACACCTAAAAGCAATACGAAAACTAAAAAATGTTAAGAAAAAGTAATAAAAAAAGAATTAAACAAAAAAATGTCGGTTTTTAATTAACTTTTTGCATTTCTTTTTTTTCAATACCTTTAACATAATTTGTTCTATTTTAGAGAATAATCAGTCAGCCCATGGCGAGCGATATGCTGAAATCAACTTTTTTTTTGCTATTGAACAGATAACAATGATTGCCTGAGACTGCAGATGCGAAAGAAACATCGCTGTTAGAAAGAAAACAATAAAATATTTGGCTTTAAGAAAAGATGTCGTTTTGTATGCAAACAGTGCGACAACGGCGGTAAAAATAATTCGCGGGAGACCCAGACAGACACACTTTTCGATAATGCCGGTAAACATTTTCAAAACAATTTGAACAAAAATGAATATTTTTAAAGCACGTTTAAAATTTTGTAGGCTCATGCTTAAGCAGTTTTAAAGCTTTTTACGCCTGTACGGTTGTTAACCTTAAAAATTGTATTTATATCTGTGTGTGTGTGTTGCCTGTAGAAGGCAATAAAGCTGTTCGAATGAATTTTTATAGTTCCGGCAGTGTAACTGTGACCATTAAAATCCCTTAAAGGCAGCGGTAGGCGTAACTGTTATAACGATAGAGCGTTAAACAAAGTTTTTATTACTTTATTAAGGCTAATATGAAGAAGGTAACCGCAATTATTGCGAACGTGTTAACCAGTGTTGCCATTGGCAATACTTATGCCAACAATTATTACATTATTATTTCAGCAAAAATACCTTAAGGTCATGCTCCACTATTCTACACAGATGTACGATTCATTCACACGTAAATCTGAAGGGATTCCATGATATTTTAAGCAATCGAAGTAAAATGGTATTACTGGAGCCACAAATATCATGCAAATATCATTGCCTATCATACAAATATAACGCAAACAACTTGTTTCTTTGATAATTGAAGTAAATGCAACTCTGATCGCATGAAAATTTCCATTTTATGAACATTTTCATAAGCTTTTACAAATTGGACGACTGTCAAACATATGTATTTTTTTATTTTCTCAGCACACATGTCACATTTGACAGATCGTAAGATTTTGTAGGATAGTGAATCTTTAAGCAAAAGCAGATTAATCTATTACACATTTTCAGCATGGAAATCATTCCAATGTTTTTGATTATTAAGAAAACAACATGGTGAACTGGCAATAGCTGCACCGCTCACAGATGCATTTGTGTTGGTATAAAAGTTGTGTATGTGTTATTTCCGGTTATCCATTTTAGTAGTTATCCTTTTAAACTATAATTTTTTTTAGGAAAACCCGCTTCAACAGTCTTGGCAACTCCTTCTTCAGGCATAAAAAAAAACTAGTTTTTGTATGGGAGAGTAATTTTTTCTTAAAAAAAATATTTCTCACTCAATTAATAAAAAGAAAAGAATACATACTCGTACAGCAAATAAACATTAAAGTACACTTGAGTTTGTGTTTGCGAAAATTAAAAAAAAAAAAAAAGAAAAAACCAACCGAGAGAAATAATTAAAAACAATAAAAACAATTTTCTAGTTATCAATTTTATTATTAATTCAAATCAACTGAATGACGCTGTGAGTGTGGTGCGTGTGCATGTGTGTTTTCATTCGAGTATCTATGTTTCGCAGCTCATGCCAATTCATTTGAAATACAACAACGAAAAACTGACAACAAAAAGCAAAACCACGTGGTTTCGAATATTTTAAAATGTTTTAACACGAAAAGTTGGATTCCAGTTGCTGCCCGCTTGTCTGTGTGTAGCAACTTTAAAACTCTGTTAACGTCGTATTAAGTTTAGTTAGCAGTTGAATGAATAAAATTATAAAAATGAGTTTTCGCTTTCTTAATAAATGTTTATTTATTATTAATTGCTTAATAATATTTTATTTGCTTTTAATTTTCTTATTAAAAATAAATTAGAGTTTTTACGTTAACATCATACGCTGCCAGATGACCGCATCTTTCTGTGGAATTAAATGCATTTGGAATGTATTTAAATGCGTTGAAAAAACTTTTATGCAAAATATTCTAAATTATAATAATGAACCTGGCAAAATATATGTCAGCACTTCCGATTGCATTTTACAAAATAAATGCTACGAACAGTTAAAAAAAAAATAATTTTGTATAAAAACACTTTGATTTTATTATCACAACTAGAAGAAATTTGAATGTGTTACCAGGCTCTTTATAGAACACTTTTGGCATTTGTTATCAATCTAGTTGCTGTTGGCTAGCGGTACTAAAAATTCCATCTTTATTTCATTTTCATCAAATTAAACAATAATATTGTTCGTTTAATCAGTTAATCGAGTGTCAAATTTTAATCTTATCTAAATAGTGAATTTTTGTAAAAAAAAAAAATATGAAATAAAAAATCGCTAAGTGGCAAATTCTTTTTATATTTTCTCAATTAGGCGAATGAATAATCCGCAGCCCTAATAAGCAGGAGGTCCCGGTTTTGATTCCTGCCTAGAGCCTGTATGTTTTCCTGCGGTTAAGCCGAAAGCTTTGCAGGTTAAGTTAGTTCAAAAAAGAAATAAGGATTGATTTAAAGATTTAAGATATATAGTACATTATATTATTTGTGCGAAGTGAAAAAAGTTCCCAAAAAAGTTTCCCAAAATTCAGAAATGTATGCTAAAAATAAAAGAAGAATAAAACAACAAAATTAAAAAGAAATTGTTTATGCTGGAGTTAATGTCGACGCCGTAAACGCCGTCTGAACGTCGTCAACTGTCAAAAAAAAATTTGAAACGTATGAGATTGTATGAGAGCTGTTAATCTCAACGACGTCTGAAATTAAACGCTGAAAAAGTTCAATCGATTTCAACTTTTTCAGCGTTTGTACGGCGTTCCATGAAACGTCAAACCAATATACATACATAATTATCTTGTTTAAACTGTTGCTTTTTTTTTAATTAAAATGAGCTCGGATAGTACATTAAATGAAAAAATTATAAATGCTGTTTGCGAAAACGAACAATTGAGAGTTCAATTTATTAATATTGATATTATATAGAGAGATAATATTTATTTTTTATAGGGAGATATTACCAAATTTTAATTATTAATATAATTTAATTATTAGTTCCTAATTTTAGTTATTATGCTTTATTAATAATTGATTATTTATTTATTTAAATATTTTATTTTAAACTATAAAAATTTAGAGTTCAATTTATTAATATTGATATTAAAGGGGGATAATATTTATTTTTTATATATATAATATAATAATTAAAATTTGGTAATATCTCCCTATAAAAACAAATATATTTAAATATAAAGTATTTATATAACAAATTCTCCAAGAACTATAAGAATACAGCTCTTAAAGGAGAGATTTGGAAAAAAATAAATAATAAGTATTTAATTACAAATATTTCAGTAAATAAATTTTGAAATTAGCAGTTTATGTTTAAACGTCGTATACGGCGTTGACATTAACAGCAAAATGAAATTAAACGTCGAACATCACAATTTCAGCGTTCATACGCCGTTTACGACGTCGACATTAACTCCAGCATTAAATTATAATAAATTTAATTTTTATAAAGTTTGTGCAGTTCGATTCAACATGTTTCATTTGCATCGTCTCATGCAGTTTGATCATTAGCATTGCCAGATTTTTTATTTTATTTATTGTAGTCCCTAAATATTAGATTTATGGCGTTTTCTTTTCTCAAATGTTGCCCTGATGAAAATGTTTCTCTTATAATGTTGCCCTGTAAAACAGATTGCTTTATTCTTTTTACTCAGCGTTACCAGACAATGTCCAAAAAAAGTTTTTGAGTCGAAAGAGTCAGAAAATTAGATTTTAATTATTATTTTTATATATGTATAAAAAAACGAAAGACAACAATATGGCTGCTTAATTACGATATGAGATATTAAAATAAAAAATTTTTAGATTCTCAAGCAGATGAATTAGCAGTCTGGCAACTGAACATTTTTGTTTACACATTCCATAAAATATACATAAATATTTTTTTTCTAATTTTTTTCCTCAATGGCATTTTCACAGGGCGGCCCAAACATATTAAAAACGCATCTTTTCACAGGGCAAAAAATTTATAGTAGAAAAGAAAACGCCATTAGATTTGCGTTTACCAAATAAAATGATGGGAAAATCCCACGGAAATTTTTTGGGGAAAAAGTCTATTCGGGCATAAAATATCATAAATCGTATTGGTTAAAACCATTTCGTTAAAGTCTTGTCAAACGAATTGAACATGATAAAGAAATTATATTTGAAATTTTTTTTTTATTATTTGTATATATTTGTAATATTTCTCTCTCCCTCTCTTTGAGAAAAATGGTAAAAATTTTTAAAATATTAAAGACTAAAGTGGATAAAGAAGTTGCGGCGAAGTAAAAATTAACTGCTTTAAAAAAAAACACATTTAAAAAACCTTTACAACGACTTGTTCACTGGTATTCTCTATATTATCTACTATTGTCTCTTTCTTACAATTCATAAACATAATTCATTCATATCAATAAGAAACTTTAGTAATTGTAAAATTTGTTTTGAAAGGAGTTTTGTTTTACATGTAATAAGATTTTTGAGGATTTCTTGGGATGAGGAAATATAAAATTTGAGATAAGGTGTAAAAAAGTGGCAGCTCTGTTAATCAGATTCATTGTAAAATAATTGAAATATTTCTCTTTCCGCTTTCGTTCCATATTTATTGACAAACCGTTCTGTAGTAAAGCAATCAATGGGCACGTTGTCTACATCAATTCCACTTCCAGGGACGTAGATAATGAGCTGGACTAGACTGTAAGTTCTTTTTTGAAAACGTAATAAAATCCATTAGTTATTAAAACATTTTAGCTGAACAATCACTTCTCACTATTTCACACATACAAAATTTGCGTATAGAATTTACGGAAGAGATTTAAATACCTGATTTCTTGATCATCAAGTACTCGTATTGTGATAAAATTGCAAGATTTTACACAAGAACTTCGGATATGGAAATATTTTTCAATTTGTACATTCTTCAAAATTTATGCCCAAATAATAAAAAAACAATTTAATGAAAAAAGTATATTGAATGATTTTACGGCGGAATAAAAAATTTTCTTTAAATTCGAAAAAATTTATTTTTTGATCATCAAAAAAAAACAATTTTGTGACATTTAAAACTTATTAACTTATTAATCAATCTCTCTCTCTCCCTCTCTCTCTCTATCTCTCTCTCTAACTGTGTCTCTATACAAATATGTATATATATATATATGAAATGTGTATAATATAGCTCACCATTTTGTTTAATCATTACACAATTTAGACTAAAATCTCTAAATTCAGAGGAATAAAACGCTTCATTAGCCATACTTGTACCTCATAATATCTAATATCATGTCAATTTAATTCAGACACTGCGTTGCAAATAAATAACCATTTCGAAACCAATATTTTTTTAAATGGCTTAAATATTTAAATACAAACAGCAGTGGTCACGACTTTAGCACAATTGGTAATAATGCATATATTTTATGATTTTTTCTACGTGAAATCTCATAAAGCTTATTATCGAATTATAATAGAAACTGCTCACATTATTCAAATTATTTTTCACATGGATATAATAATCCACGAATAGTTCATGCGAACAACTATGCAATTGCGTTTAAATAATTTTGGAATTATTTTTATCCGATCATGATTATATATCAACACTAATTAAAAACATAAGACATAAGATCATGAAGTTAATTTTACTAAAATTTATTAAAATATTTAATTGAATAGAAACAATTCACATTTTAAACAGGGCGAACTGTCATGTTGGTATAAAAGTATTGCGCTACTTAAGACAGATTTTGATAGTGCTAAGTAATCAGTGGAAAACGATTGCGAATTTATTATGTTTGGCAAAAGATTTTTCCCAATTGATTCAATTGTTTCGGGTTAGTAACCTTATATACCAGCGTCACATTAAGGTATACAAGTGTAACGTACTTGCATAGATTGTACGCAAAGTTAGCCGATTATATCTTTTTGATTGCCAATAGAAATTATCCATTCAAGAAAAATTATGTGAAAGTCATGATTAAGCGAAAGTTAATTAATTGTAGCAGTGAACCTGCAATCGCCAAATACTACAATGGTTAAGTGAAACAGTTGCGCCTAATAAATCAATGCAAGTTGGAATCTCTTTTTGCTTTGGACACCCTTTAAGCGGCAAAATGTATAAATCAGTAAAACTCTAAATCACATTTAAACGCAAAAAATTTGGCGTTTAAGCTACGTTTAGAAATCGTCAGAATATGGCAAATGTCAAGTTTGTGCTAAAGGGTAAATTTCACTTATAGCAGGTTATCACTCATAAACTGACAACCTGCTGCAAAGCGCTTCATGTTAATTGACATTTAATGCAGGGGCTGATTTAGAGAAATAAAGTTTAAGCCACGCTTAAATTAATTGCAAGTTTAGCAAAACTAGAGGTTTTAGGCATTAGTTGGCTAATCAGAATCTTATCGAAAAACACAAACCGGTTTAAGTTAAGGAACCTCCCCAAAAAGTGAAATCTATTAGATGACCATTTAACACTCTAAACACTACAGATACAGACACACCGAGTGGTTTATGACACATTTCCGGTAATTAAGCATGAAACCTAATTAAAGGTGAGGTCTTTAGCCACGTCAATCCATAGAGTGAAATAAATAACCTATAAGGGGTAGTAAACACCAATAGCAAATGGCAGCCTACCGGTGTGCTAACTCCGCGCCCATCACTGTATATGTGTATACAAAATGTATAACGAAAAATTTGGTTGTTTCTGTCTTTTCAGTTTGCAAATTGATTGCGTATTTAAAACGTTTTCGTAAATTCATTTAAAAAAAAAAAACGTTGTCTAAAAGTATGACGAAGTATACAAGTCGGCCCCGTTTAAATGCGTGAGTCCGTATGTGTGTCACTTCAGTGTGGTATCTATGATTTAAACATTCTAGTCAGTCATATTTATTTTTTTTTTTTATAAACACTCGTCTGTGGTTTGTTTTAATCTTTATGATAAAGCTGATAACGAAATATATTCGTTTGAGAGTGTATCTGTAAAGTGCTTATAGGAAAAATAGGGCGCGAGTTACTGAACATGTAACATGCTCGTAACATGTTCAGTAATAACTGCTGGCATACCTGAATTTATACACCTCTTCCAAGAAATACCTTACAAACACTTACAAACATACTGAAGTGGACATTGTAGAGACGGTTAACGAAAAATATATTTTTTACAATTTATTTTTTAATAAATATTTTTTTTTAAATGGAATAAAATGGTTTTCTTACACAATATCGATTGCAATACCGGTACACTTTTGTACAATTAAACTTTTTTCATTCTTTTCATTGAGAGAATACCACAAAGAAAGTAATTACCTTAATACCCCTTTTAGACATACAAAGAAATTGCGCAATTTAACCTCTTTCTCGATGCATACGCAAATTACATATTCAATTTATAAATTGTTAATATATCCTAAACTGCTTCATACGTTGAGTAAAATTGTCACTGTAACTTTTCTGAAAATTTGTTTAGGAATCAAAAAAAACGCTTATACTTGACATCACTGTATAAAATGAACAAGTCTAAACCAATAACAGATGTCGCTCTTCTTGATTTCTGTATGCGAACTGAGAAAAAGTTAAATTGAGAAAGTCTTGTGTGAAGATATGACTATCTCAAATGGAATTTGACTGAATTACAACTTATGTATGTCTGAACACGGTACAACGGTAAAGTACATCGCCATTTGTGCCACGCACTATAAATTTATGAAAATCACCTCAAACAATACGGCTGTATCAGTGTTAATATGTTAGGATCTGAGATACTCACGATGCTTGATGGAAGACAACAAAATTATGTTTTATGGCATGCTTGACAACTGGTTTTGATGACTGGATTTGATTTGCTCTTCAAGCACGTGTACCATTACCACCACATTTCGAAGACAACAGATACTAGAAATGTCGGATAAACAAACTGAAATACTTAAAAATTTAGAAACATAAAAAATATATTAATTGCTGAATTGAACAAATTTGACCGATACTTTTACTAAATTCAGTTGGACAACTCCGGCACTGTTTAACTGGGAAGGAATAAGGAAAATCCCACAAACGAAAAAAATATATAAATTGCTGAATTGATCAAACTTGATAGATACTTTCACTAAATGCAGTTGGACAACTCCGGCACTGTTTGGCTGGGACAGAATGGGGAAAATCCCACAAACGAAAAAAATATATAAATTGCTGAATTGATCAAATTTGATCGATACTTTCACTAAATGCAGTTCTACAACTCCGAGGCAGTTTGATAAGGAACGAATGAGAAAAGTTTTGCTTGTCAAATTATAGATTGAAGGAGAATGACAAGGGCGTAGATTGCCTACATTAAAATTATACTAGTGAATGGTGAAAAATGCCTAAATAATATTGTGGCAACTACTCGATAAAATGATTTATTACACGATCCACAGAGAATATTCAGAAGCCCATCGTTTGATGCAATAGTTAATATCAGGTTAGAGGTTTAATGGATAATGACCGTCAATGAAAAGTCTGCTTCCCGGTTAACACATTGCTAAAATGCATTTAGTTTTTATACATGCCCTTTAGAAAAGATCGCCCGCCTATACGACGAACACTCCAATGGATATATTGCTTATCCCCGCCTTCAAAGCTTATGTAACTTGCGGCACTTTAACTGTTTCCTTCTCCGGAATTTTATTTATCAATTCGATAAATAATATTCTATATCGTTTGTTAACCAGTCTAAAGTAAATATTTAAAAGCAAATGTTGTTTTATTTGCTTTATAATAAAACTAAAAAGCAAAAACGTTGCAACACCGGCACCAACACCCGAAAAATTATAATCATGTGATTGAATCTGATAAGTTAACGAAAATTGAAAAAAGCCATCAAAAGCCAAATAAAAAACAATCAAATGGAATGGTTTTCAAGCAAACTGAAAACCTCCGGCAATTAACTCTTGTGATGGATTATTCCATTATTTTTTTAAATGGCCCAGCCATCACGTTTTGTCATTTCAAAATGAGGAATTTTTAATTTGGTATTTAATTTTTAAAATAACTTTTGTTTTCGTTTAATGAGCGGGCTTCTCTATTTTCAATAATAACTTATAATTAATAGGAATTAAATATGTCAATTTTATTTGCGTGATATTAATGACAAGACGAAGAATACAGGCGTTATCATTAGTTATTGTCATGAGCTACTACACAGAGCAGCAAGTGTACGACAGCTTGATAACTAAAGGCCCATTTAGCTGAGCGTAATTGTAAAACCGTAGATATAGTTACATCAGCTGATTGTTTTTGGTATACGAACAGCTATGCAAATGCTTAGCTGACCGAACATTTATTGAGTTAAAACGTCTAAACCTGCAGAAAACAGAATTCTCATACTACGTTTTGTGGAAGATGTAGGTAGTGATGGCAGCTACATTTAAAAGCAAACAGTGGGCACAAAAACCGTTTTTAAGTACCTTTTTTTCTCTTTTGCTATTTTAAGCTCTCATTTGATAAATTTAGTTGTCTGAGTCAATTGTTTTCGAAATTAAATAAAACAAGAGACTTTGATAATCGTTTCAGCGTATTTGACGCAAAAAATTTTATAATAATATTCAACACATTGGTAGTCGAAAAAGTCTTTTCGTATATTGCAACTATATCTATTGGCAAAATAGGAATATACTTTTTACACTACCTATTATTAACTTTCATATATACATATTCTTAAATAATTTCAAAATAATGATAAATGATAATAAATGCTTGCGTACAATGTTTGTAAGCGTGTTCGTAATTAAAAAGAATAAAAAATTTTAACCATGGTAATAATAAAGTAATGAAAACAAAAAAAAAATAAAAATGTTTAAAATCAATAAAATTAACTATTTTTAGACATTAGATATATAAATGATTAAAAAAAAAACATATTTTTAGCTTTGCTCGCAAAAATATCAAGTTAAAACTATTTTAAAAAGTTGACATTAGTGAATGGTACCATTTTTTGCACTGTGGTACCATTTTTATAAATGAAATACCATCACTGTTTCGAACAGCTGTTTTACTCTTTGCTTCGATTTTGCTTGCCATCCATTTTCAGTAATAAGCAACCGACGTGAAACCAGAAGTAACATGAAAAACATATGATACGTTTACGTTTCTAGACATTCTATAATCGCATCACACATCTACATTTTTCCTATATCTACTGATTTTAACGGTCGGCTAAGTAGGCATTAAGAAAATGTGCTATTGTCAAGCATTACATGCAATCACGCATTAGTGTAATTAACCCATTAATGCACAATTTTAAAAAATAAAAAAAAAATTACCAAAAAATTATTAGCTTTTTTTTAACTAATAAAATACATATCACGACCTTAATTTCAATAAATATATAAAAAAAAAATATTAAAAATTTAATAAAAATGAATAATAATATTTGAAAAAAATAAAAAACAATTTTCTTTAAATAAATTCCCTTCGAATACGCCTACTTTACTTCACAATTTGCTCACGAATAATACAATAGAATAGAAAGAGATCAGCGATAACTGGGGAGTAATTAATAAATTAGTCATAACAAAACTCACAAAAGTGGCTTCCCTAATTAGATACGTAATAAAGGACAATAGATATATAGAAAGAATTACCAGGTCAGAGATGGTTATAAGTGTCACCCTAAAAGGCCATATTTTATAATACCAAATAAACAAACTTTACACCTTACAATACAGGGTTATTAAGTTATTTTTATTGCCCGGATATATTCGAACGTGAATATTTTAGTGATTTAAGTTGCGACGCCAACCGTATATACACGAGGTTGCATATTTTGTTCCGTTTGGAACGCCCATGTTAATACGTTTCTGCGCCTTAAGGGGTTAATGCTTGCATTGGATATTTACTCGTTAATATAAAACTGAAAAATTTATAAAAGTATTCTAGTCCAGAGTCATATCAGAGAACGGCAGTGTGTATGCATGATGACAATTATTTTACTTTTTCGGTTGCTTGATGTAATTGCTCAACTAAGTAGTTTGGAATAGAATTTCGAGTGCATAAGCAAAATAGAGGCAAGCAGAACAACCCAAAAATTTCATGTCAATAATAGATTATTTGGATCACAGCCATCTCACACAGACGTTATATAACTATCGTAGTGCTTAGTGTACACTAAATCTAGAGGTAGACAATTAAGAAGATACCCTTTATGTCAATTCGCTTAGAACACAGTCGCCTGGCAAGGGATAAGAAAAACTCCGGGATGTTAAATTATGGTCAAGAGCTATAGAGAGAGAGAGAGAGAGAGTGCCAGCAACACAGATCCTACCAAATTAAAATTATTTTGCAGGGATGGTTATAAGGTTTCAGAAACAGATAAAAAGTTTAAATTCTTGTTGCAACCCACCAATAAAACTTTTCATTATGGGATCCACAGAATATATAAATTGCTGAATTTAACAAATTTGATCGATACTTGCAGTAAATGCAGTTGGATAACTCCGGCACTGTTTGGCTGGGAAAGAATGAGGAATATCCCACAAACGAAAAAAATATATAAATTGCTGAATTGCATTTGAAAATTGAAAATGTGCAAAATCCCAGCGTTAGGCGTTTGGGAATCTGGAGGTTGAGTGGTTTATTATGGTCTTTGCAGCAGCGTTATACTCACTTTAAGCATTTTAATAGATTATGCTCGCATGCCATGAGATGCAGCACTTTAGTGCTGTTCACTTTGGAGCTCTGGCTGACAAAAAAAATTGCTAACAGAAAGTTTTTCTGTGTATTCGTTCCATCTAATGTTATGTGGCCATTAAGCAGAAGCTGCTTTCTATGGCGGGATCCTGGACATTCTCAGTGGATCTCACAAGGAATAACTTTATGGTAGAGTGGCCATAATATTATTCAGATATTCCTAGATCGCCATTGTTGCCATGTACTATAAATTTATAAGTATAGTGCTAATATGTATCAGTGCTTATATGTTTGGATCTGAGATACCCAGAAGACAACATTTTATTCGATTTAAAAATCTGAAGAGGTAGCATAGTTAGAATTTCTAGACCAACACCATGTTAACAGCAAGAATGTTTGAGATATCGAAAAAAATGCTTTAAACATCTCGGAAAAGCTTTCGAATATATTTCCTTTTTATCGTATCACCAGTACAGGCTGAAACGCTGTACAGTGGCTTCAGAATGACAGTTATCGAGATAGCGATAAAAAAAGTAAAATAAAAATAAAAAATAAAAACGGCTCAAATGTATTCATATGGGTAAGCTTTTGTCAAATACACGCTCATAAAGAAGATATTAGAATTCAATGCTCTGCATTCAGCGGCGAACAACTTCCCTGTTCGCCAAGTCGCTGCAGAGTTGAATTTCATAAAGCATTTAATATTCGAGAAGAGGACTAAGCCATTTCCGGTTGTATTTAAAAGTATGCAGCGTGTATAAACACTCTGCATATACACACACACACATACACATTTATATGTAGATGAATATTTAATAATATACTCGTACAGTAAATTTCAGTTATAGTTACTACCCATAGTTCCACCTAAATTCTTGCCTATATCGCTAGTCGGACGATAAAGCTGTTTTTACTATACCTTCTTGTGTACCAGTCATGTAAATAAATGAACTGTGTATGGACTGACAACAATGCAGAGCTGTAAATAATTAATAGCGCTTGGCGACCTGTGAGAGGCGGCTTAAAATAATATCAATGATGCAATTCAAAATGCATGATGCAATAAAAATCTAATAAATAAAACTTATTATAATGCAAATAACAAAATAATTACAATAATAGTGGCACTGCTAGAACTGAAGTAATAAAATTACAACAACAATATCACGTCAATCATATAATTAATAATAAAATAATGAATGAAAATGAAGGAATTCGTATAAAATATAAATCATTTACGGACAGACAGGCCTTCGAAATCTGCGATTAAAGTGAATATTTTAAATAATTGCGACATGAGGCAAAAATTTGCAAATCATACGATTCACTAACGAGATAAGAAACAGAAAGCTTTTATTGGACTTGACACTTGATTCTTTGCAATTGAAAAAACAAAAATTCTTTAACACCGCTTTCGACGAGAAATCCATTGAAAGTGTTTTAATATTTCAAAATATGAAAAATTTTATATGAAAGCGAGTAAAAGAAATTAAATGATAACGAGTGAAGATAAAGTGAATAAGCCAGCAGCTAGAAAAAGGTTTAAGGGCAAATCCCAGTTCTTAAATAATGAACTGTCTTCTATAAAACAAATTAGGAAAAACCCAACAACAAAAATAATTCAATCGAAAATTTAGCGAAACTGTAATCTTCAATGGCCCTCCAAGAAAGTATAGTGCCGGTATTTTGCTGCGCTTCCAACCACGTGAAATGTTATTAACCGCGGCATTTCACAAATCTCTTATTTCCAAGCCTTATCTCAACTTTTTATTAATTTTTTTATATTTTGTTAAAGTGTTTAGATTATAAAGTTTAAATACACATTTTTTAATTTAATTAATTAATTTTTGGTTTTAATTTAATTTAATTTAATTTTTGATTTTATTTATTATTAAATTTATTTCAAGTTTTCGTTAATAATTGGTTCAAAAAAAAGGGGCAAAAATATCCTTTAAAATCTTTACAAAATTTATAGAAAGGATGTGCGGGGGGAGGTGCTATTAAAAATTTTTTTACAACACAAACTCAAAAATGAAATTAAAAAACTAAAAAACGATATCAAATAATACTGAAAAAATATATACCTCAACCTTGTCTCCTTAAGTTTGGCATTTGAGTTACGGCCAGGATATTTTTGTAGAGTTGCAAAATTTTAAATTATAATTAAACAAAAAAATATATAATATCAATGAAACGGATATTATAGGAAACAAAATTGTACGGCATTAATGTTTCATTACGACTTAACCCATGTGGGCACTATTCCAACTGGAACGATTTTCCAATCAAGACATCATACAGTAGATTTCGTTTATAGTCACTGCGGCTTAATATCACATTGTTGCCGTTCTTTGCATATTTCATAGAAAATATTACGACTATCGAATAAATTTTGCGATATAAGTGGCATTCAAGTGTGGATTGTAGATACATTTGCATATCAAATAAGTGTCGTCTTCAAAACTAGTGAAAAACATTTTCTCAAGAAAAACACAAAGCAGGACATAATAGCTTTATTGTCCGACTAGCGATATACCCAACCATTTACGTGCAACTATGGGTAGGAACTATAAGTGAAATTTACTGTACGAGTATATTATTAAATACCCATCTACATATAAATGTGTATGTGTGTTTGTCTATGCATCCAAACGCTGGCAGAACCATTGATTGTTTTCAAATAACACACAAATCACTGGATACACCACACTATGACCCAATTCCAAATAGTATTGTTTATTGCTTTAAATAATTTTATTTGGTTTTGCGCATTTTAAAACTAAATTTCAGCCATCACAACAATTTGTAAACATTTACATTTACTTGTTTACATTTCTTTGCTATTTCACGAATGACGGTTAAGATACTTTACATCAACTGCCAGCAGCGTTGGTATCTCCAGAAAGAGCAAAACTACTGTACGGTTACACCAATAAAACTAGAGAGAAGCAAAAATATGAAATATGAAAATATAAAACAAAATCACAACTCTTTTACCCAGTATCGGTAAAGCACAATATATAATCATTGATTGTAAAAACAATTCTACGAATTCAAAATGGAGTGAAAAAAATAACCCAAACCGCACCGCAGTACCATCTCTGACATTTGTGTAAAGTGTTAATTAACCTGCTACGATCTAAACTTTTTCCTTTACGTCATTCATTAGTCTTCAATTGAGTTTTAGAAAGAAATTGATATTCCGATTTCACAGGAAATTTTAAGGATCCTAAAGCACAGGAGGCTAAATGTAGATGGAATACCGAAACGAACCGAAATTCTGTTTTGTTTTAAAACTACTTTCATTAAGGCTCATTTTCCTCATTCCAAATTCACTGCCACTTTGCACCAAAAGATAATTTTTACAGGGGATTCTACCAAAGCAATCTTCGTACATATATCTGCCAAAACAAGCAATAAAGAGAATTTATTATTTATTTATTTATTATTGCATTTAACATCAGAAGTAACTCTTTTCAAGTCAAATGTTTTGACTTTCAAGTTCAATAAATAAACAACATATACATACGCAGACGTCTATTCCAATCACACATCCATATATACGTTTATATATGTACGTTTATTCTGGAATGAATGTGGGCACAGCGTATTTATATTTGGTGCATTCACTTCTACTTGGACTACTTTAGTTCTGAAATCTAGAAAGTATTTTATTCCCGCAAACCAACTCCACAGTATCCAAATCCAAAGAAAAGTATTCGGAAAAGAAAACTAACTTTGAAACCCTCCGTATTCCAGGCTCTTCATTAAGTATAATCCAATTATGCCATTTTATGCACATTTAAAATTTTCCCCAAAATTTATTCAGATGCATTACAGTGTGTCCTAAAAATTCACACGTGAGAAAGATTTTGTAGAAAATCGTACGATTTGCAAAACTTTATGAAAATGGTCATAAAATCACCATTTGTTTGCATCATATTTGTATGATAGTGTGGCAACTACAACTCCATTTTCATGCGTTTACATCATATTTGTATGATAGTGTGGCACCCATAACTCCATTTTGATGAGTTTGCATCATATTTGTATGACAGTGTTTTCCATACAACATCATTTTAATGCGTTTACATCATATTTGTATGATAGTGTGGCACCTACAATGCCATTCAGATGCGTTTTTTTAAAATAGTATAGAATCACACCAGACTTTCGTGTTAATGAATCGCACCACTGTGTAGAATAGTGAATCACACCCTTCAACAACAACACCAACGTCGAGAACACCGCCACAGTATAGATTTTGTTTTCTTCCCACTTTTTGGATATATGTGGGTCCTTTTTACCCACTTTAACATAAGATGGTTAAAAAGAAAATACATTTGGTAAGTACATGAACACATAAAGAACAGAACACATAAACTGGCTTGAATAAAATCCCTCTAATCCAGAATATGTAATATGATAAATTAGCAAAACCTTAATCTGATATAATAGAGAAAATGTTAGAGATGCCAGCTTATGCAAAAAGTTACCACTATCTAAATGCGTTTGGTCTTTCACAAACGGGGCCACATTTTACTTAAAAGCACTCATTTTTCTGTTCTTTTTCCAAGAATTTCTTTTTCTTTCGTAGCGAATGGAATTGACACTTCGCCCTCTAAAACCGATATCTTTGCATCACTAGAGGCAGAAAATGAAGTGTTATTAGCTTTTACTTTTTATTAGCTTTAATTTTATTATCATATAAACATAATTTTGATTCTAGATTATCGGTTATATTAAATTTTTAGTTTATGAAGTTGCTGAATCTGTAATCGGACAACTAAGCAAAAATGTTCATTAAGAATTGTCATAAACTATTTAAATATGTTGAAATTATACTTGGTTTGGTTATGAAAATGAAATGTTTAAAATTTCACAACAGCCGCAATCATTATATAAGTAAGTATGTGCTGAATTACAAAAGTAGTGCTACCCCATTTTTAGATAAAAAGCGATTGAGTCATACTTCGCAACCGATTTTTCTCTAGTCCAATATAATAAATAGCATTTCGCAAGGACGGTACAAATAATCAAAATATGCACATATTTGTATGTATGTAAGTATTTACCAGAACCACTGTACGATCGGAACAAGGTTTTCGGAAAACCTTGTTCACCTTTCAGTGCAACATTATTTCGCTATACAAGTTATCTGTGGCAAAGCGGCATACATAGAAAGTGCAAAACCAAACAAATCCTTAAATATTAAATGGCAAACACGTACCTTTCATTGATAAATCCATAATAGTTGATTGCATTAGTAGTGAGTCCTTAAAACAGGTGCGGAGTTTTATACTTGAACGCATGCTCGATCGCTTCTATAAAAAAATTCACTCAAAACAAATTGTAAACATTAAACTGTCAGCACCACTTGGATTAGAAAAACAAACACTTTAGCTTTTTCCAACAACTATTTTGTCATGAGTGAGGTAGAAAACACTCTATTCAAATATGTCAGTGCATACACACGTGTGTATATATTTATGTATGTACGTTCAGTAGAATGTGTGAGTGCATTTAGAACTTAAATTCTCTTAAATTTGCACTCTAATCAACACTTGCACAGCATGTGTATGTATGCATGTGCAAGGCCCAATAAATTGATATTTCAATGGAGGGGTAATTCTTGTTATTATTTACGCTTTTACAGCAATAATTTGCAGGTGCACTTCAAAAAGAGAGAGATAGAGAGAGAGAAAATCCATATAATGCTCTTAAAGTACACAAAACAAACAAAGAAGCCTAAATCGAATGTACATCACATGCTTCTTTCATTTACTTTTTTAATAAACTTTTTTTTTCTCTCTTAATTGGTTTGGTTACACTTATATAACTTTATTTTGTTTATTTTCCATTTAATTTAGCGCACTTAAAAGGTTAAAGAAAAACTGGCTCCACATGAATAACAACGAAAGTGATCTTAAGGAGATTTAGAACAACACTAAAGTGTGTTTCTTTCTGCCAGATCTGTAAGTCGTTAGTCAATGCAAATAAGTTTGTTCGTATAAGCTCTCACACACAACCCCACACACACGCAAACACATACACATATGTTTATAGATATGCCTATAAATACAATGCGTTTTTTTATTTTATATAATTTTCAGAGATGGAATAATGGAATTAATTGTAATATCAGCCAAAAACATAATTAAATTTTGTGTATTGAAATTTTTATATAACGCTCGCAAACGGAAGTTACTACGATTTTAAATAATAAAGGAATGTTTAAACATTTTATAGGACCAGATGTAGTACGCGAATACCAATAAGAAAAACTATACTACAATTAAAAATTGAGCTACTAATGCCGTTTTTAAGAAAACAGTGTCCTTCCATTTTTTTTAACATACATACGCACATACATAAATACATACATACACACATTCATACATATTAATATTAGCAATTACCAAAATTAATAAACAAAAATTGTGATTCCACAAGAGGCATAAAAATCGAACAGCACATGTAAAAGCACACAACAAATTGTGGACTTTAACGCATTTATGTACGTGTAAACACATTACACAAATTTGTTTATTGCCATATACAATTTGTTTACCATATATTTGTGTGTTTGCTTGGACAACACACAAAGACTTGTCTTCATTAAAACCGAATATTAATTATAACAAGTCCAAACACTTTGACATAGATCAAAATATTGATTCGTGTTTATTTATTAATATGTCAACAATAATAAAATATCAGGACTTTCTAAGTATATATGTATAAGATAGTTTATGTATGTCACACTTGAATAATTTTTAAACAATTTTGACGAAAAAGTAAAGTATTCACTGTTTAAAAAACACTTTTTAATATATAAACACATAAACGTATGTGTGTGTATGTCATTTCAAAATAAAAATGGAGTAGAAAAATATTTCCTCCAAAAATGTTTGTTAACTATAGCAATAAGGATAACATAAGATGGGATATCATATACAATCGTACCATTTAGTAAATATGCAACGTGGTAAATATGCAATTAATTTTTTTTTCTTGAAAAGTACGACTTACAGCACTTTATCAAAATGTCTATAAATTTATAAAAGAAGAAAGATCGATGAGTATATCACAAAACTACAGGATAATGAATGCTGGTTTTAATATGTATATGCAACACGTAAGTAAATTGTATAATATTCCTAAATCATAACCTAAATATTACAATTTTCCATCTCCGAAATGAATTTTTCACTTACATATCCGAGAGAAAATTTTAAAGCGAGTGAGCGAGTCAAGTTGTTTGACATTCAATTGCTACTTTTTTCAATTACTAGTTGTATGTATGTATGTATATACATAAATGAATATGAATGTATGCCCACTAACACATACCATAACATTTTTTGGGGCGACCGAGATGGAGGGTGGTTCTCATTAGGGCCATAAGTTACATAATACTATTTAGAGTTTCGTTTCCTCACAATGAGAAGTTCGTGTAAATATTTTACATCCGCAAGATACATATTCCATGCACATATGATACATGTTCGTTTGTATACGTACATAGAAGTGTTTTTAAGCCTTTTTGAAATAAGAAAATTACGCGCGGCCATTTATTTCCTCTGAACATGAAGTTTAATACAAGGATTAGTGAAATATGTATGGCATTTACAGTTAGGGGGACGCTATAAATGCACACAAACATACATACCTATGTATACGAACCAGATAAGGTATTAGAGGCACCGTTTACAGCTTTTTCTAATCAAAATTCGTGATTTCTTTCAATTTGGAGTTTTATTTTCATAAAATAACATAATTTTCATTTTTAGTTCTAAAGATATCCGTTGTTTGCTTATTAAGTGTAAGTCAACGGTTCTAATATCCACAAATGTATGTACGTATATGTGTAGGTACATACATGCACATACATATACATAAATACTGATACTAATAATGATAATATACAATTTAAATATCAAATATCATATAAATAGTAATATTGACAATTCTCATATATAAAAAATTACTTATCGTTTTTGTTTGCTAGTTAACTGTTGTTTAACATTAAAATATAAATAGCTTTTGCGTTAAAATACAATTTATAAAAATTCCAATTGATTTTTTAATAAACAAAATCAATTTACATAAACTCGATGAAGCTTTCATACGTTTGGTATTTTTTTTAAATAGCCGGTTGTAATAATTTGTTGTCTGTGGCAGCACTGCAAGTTATGTTTTCATTTACAATTATTAAAAATAATTTACATTTCGATGTTTACATACATACACACATATTTATAAATGAATGGGAGCATGGAAAGGTGGGGGATTTAGATAGTTAGCCGTGTACATATGTAAGTATATACATACATATATAGCGAATTACCATGGATATGCACGCACACATATTTAAAAATGTGTACTATAAATAAAAACATACATACACACATCTACATATACGCCATGTAAATTATGCAATTGAAATGAGAGCGGTATAAAGTTGGGGTCTCTCATTCGTAATCTCTTTTCTTTTATAGTAAATAACGGAACAATTCTAATTGGGTTGTTGTTGTTACAAAAACTATTTTTAAAGTTATATAAATACGTGCGTTTGTATGAATCAACAATGAATATAAAATGTTATGTAAGGCTTATGTAATTTACAATCAAAGTGAAGCAGAGCGGATTTTGTGTTGTTTGTTTAAAAAATTCTTACTGAAACCATTTACGCATTTACTTAATTGCATATACACATATGTATGTATGTACATTCAATAATTTCTTTTATTCCCACTTATGTTGCACATCCATATATATGTATGGATGTATATTGATATATACATATGTACCTACGTATGTATATATATATTTATGTTCGTATATACCTCTATATATGTATACACATACATACATATACATATATATACATACATCTATTCTTAAAATTGTGTACGGTTGTATATACAGTGAAACCTCCCAATAGTGGATAGCCACGGTCGGAACTCTTTTGTCCATTGTAAGGAAGTGTCCACTTTTTGGAGGTGAAATAAAAAAATTTTAAGTTATAAATTTTTTTTTTATGTATGCAAATTTTATTCATTCTGAGATCAAAAATTATGCTTTAAACAAAGTAAAAAAAATAACTGTGCTAAAACAAGAACATTCATTGTACCTTAGTTACACTTTGGAAAAAAAATAGTGAATAGTGTTTTGACGCAATTTCGCTTGTTTCTCAACAACCATTCGATCTTGTAGATGACTTTTTAAATTTTTTACAGTTAAAAGCCTTTAAATCTGTTTAAAAAATATATTTTAAATTATGGCGATATTTTAAAGCTTCAGTAACGTTTGTTACTTATTAGGTATGTATCTCTTTTCAGTTTTCAGTTTTCTTTTCAGTTTTTCTTTATGCATAGTACATAAAACTATTTGTCTAGTTTCAAGATTTTTTTATAATTTGTTTTATATTTTATCCACATATTAGAGGTTTTTCGAAGCAAATAACGCTCAAAATTATGTCCACGTCCGTATATGAGAGTGTCCACTTTTGAGAGGTTTACTTGCGTGGAATTTCGATTTTAAAGCTTTTTATATTGATAATTGTCCATTAAATGGAGGTATACACCGGAGGGAGTATCCACTAATGGGACCCTGTATATAATATATATATTATATATATATACATATGGATATGTATCTGTATATGTATGGAGATACATATGCCTCTATACATATGTACATATATGCATAGGGGCAAGAATGAAAATATGTATGGATGTGTAGTTGTATTTATATCCATACACATGTATAAACGATATAAGGGTAATGAAGGTGGAAATAGGAATGGCCATATACGAGTATGTACTTACATATGTATGTATGCATGCATGCAAACAACGGACTTCAATATACACATGAACATACAAACATACATACATATACACACACGAGTGCACATTTTGGTGTCGAACTAATTATCGGATATATGAGCACCTTGTACAAATTTATACCTACATATGTAGGTATATATGCAATTTTTTTTTTTAAAAATGTATGTATGCACATTCCCAAAAAAAATGTATAACAACTAATTCAAATAAACATTTAAAATAATTTAATTTTTTCTTAGAACTTGCTAATATAGATAATAAATTCTATAAAAATTTTTAGTTGTGTTGTTGTGTACATATTTGTTTTCAATTTATCACAAACTTACTTTAAAATTAAATATTGAAATATAATTATGCTCCATGGCAACGCTGATAAACAAAACTCCTGTACGTCAGAGCATTAACATGGCAACACTATCAATACACAATCGTACTGCAGGTATAAAACTGTATAGCATAGTTTTAGGTAAATCTGATAAACATATACATATAATACCCTAAAGTATGCTAGAGTTTTTAATGAATTATTTAACCAAGTTATTTATGGAGCATGACACACACATATATGAGTACGTCTCCTTATTAGTCTTTTTTAATAAAATTCTTTACAATAAACAATTCGTATTAAAAAACATTAAGGGAGCAGGTAATTATAGTTTTCCAGCCACTTGCTGCGAACCTACTAAAAATAAATCTTCTGAGCCTCTTGTTTATTTTTTTTTAATTGTGTATGTCAGATTGTCTTGACAATGCATGGCTTGACTTGATCTTTCAAAACTAGCGTGTTTACAACATTTCAAAACGCAAAATTACGAAATAGTTGAATATTTTTAAGGATCTCAACCAAAATATTAATAGTTTTATAGAAACCGTTTGGATATATAAGAACCTTTTCCCAAATAATTTACATTGGTAAATATAGACTTATCTTTATTTCTCTCCTGCGGCTCTTTGAACACGACACTCTCAAAAACATAAAATAAAATGAATACAAATTTGGGAACGAGACGAATAGCATATTGAAGAAACATAAATATAAGCTGCACCGCCCGCGTCTTTCATTCTTAAATCCCAAAACAATTAGAAACTTTATAACATTCGTTTTTTCTCTAGCATTTGCCCTCTATTCATTACAAATTTTTATTTAAATTTAACACATATAATTTTAATTAAGATTTTACTGAAACAATAAACTAAAACCCAACGGTTCCCGAAAACCTTGCATGTATACACTGAACATTTCAAAGAATTGATGTGTAAGAAGGATTTCAAAAGAACAATTTTCTTATATAAACAGAGTTACCAGAAGCTGTTGCTATGATAGAATTTACAATTATATTACATATTAGATATTATTAGATATTATATTACATATTAGAGTCAATTGAATGAAACAAACAAATCGAATTGAAAACGGATTCGGCTTGAAAACAACATAAGCAAGAACGGAGAGTTAAACAAAAAACAAAGAGAGAGTTAAGAAACAAATTACTAGAGTACAGTGATGGCACATAAGGTTTTCTGTTTGGTACTTTTTTTTACTACGATTCATACTTTTACAAACTACGCTTAATGTGCTTTTAATTCAGTTTGCATATCAAAATAATATTGTAAATAATTAAAATTGAAAATTTCTTTGTGGATTTATTTCCACGTTTTTCTCATTGCTTGAATTTTAAATGATGGAAATTTTTGGTTGGTCTTCTATTAGTGTTACAATTTTAGTACAACGTAACATTTTTTATTTGCGCAATTTGGCACTGGTCATATCGATTGTATTGATGCTTCACTACATTAACTGTTTTTTTTTTTAATTTGATTTTTTAAAGTTTACAGTGTAAGTGTCCATAAATCGCTTGGTATCAGTAAAGGTTTCCTGTCACTCCCCTACACAGTTTTACTAATCACTCCACAAAAGTATGATTAAGATAACCTACAATTTTAAAAAATCGCATCAAAATGGCGTTACAGAACCAGATGTTTTCTGGTTGTAATATGTCAGCAAATATAATTAGAAAAGGTTTAAATCTCATAATAAATTAAACCATAAACAGAACTTTATTAATATTATAATTTTTCCAGGGTTTCCTTGCTTTGCGTCACAAAAGAATAATTCCTTGTTCAGCTCTTTGACGTAAAAGCAACCCTGATCGAACGATAACTATGATTTTATGAAACTTTTCAATAGCTTTTGCTTGTCATAAAAATTGCACCATTTTTTTTAATTTTTCGATTTTATCAAGCATGCCAAATTTGTCAAATCGTATGGCCGTATAGAATAGTGAAACGAGACCTTAGGATCAGAAAAATAGTGCTAATTTTTAGTAATGCTAATATCACTCACCTTGTTTTCCTTAAAATTTAGGATATTTGTAAATCCGTTAATTGCTTCCAATTTCTTTATTTTCACCAAAAAACACAAACGCACACACCCACACATCAAACTTATTATCCATACGAATGAGCAGCTTACAAGCAACTCTAAAAAAAATGAAGTTTACTGCTGCGTCGGTCGCTTAGAACTTTAATAAAAATACTAATTTTTGATGTTCAAAGCAAAAATATTTAATAATTTTATTGCACTCTAATAAAACAATTCTTTGGCTTTAATAATTAATAATTTTTAAAACATTTTAACACTTTTTCACTATTTTTTTCCACAACTTTCCAGGCGACATTCAAAAAGCCACTTGCTCGCGAACATTTTGTATTAAACTTATTAAAGAACAGAGTTGCGATAAGCCATCTTTAAAAGGAATGCCAGATCAAACAATTATTATAACATATCGCAATTTTGAAAATTGTTTGACATTCTTATTTTTGACTTACAATTTGGTAAGAGTTTTCCTACTTGCTAAATTTACTTACGTAGTTTATTCTTCAAATGATGAAAGTAATCCACACTAATTACAAAACTTAGAACGCAAATGAAATTCAAGTGGCTTAATTTATTTATATCAATAGCAACTCTGTAATCATATGAATACTTTTTTTGTTTATATTTAAGTAATGTTACGTAGTCTTCAGATATAAGTTTTAAGTCGGCAAATAAATATTAATTTTAATTAAAAAATATTTGACTAGAAAGGTTATCTATGGAAAGTATTACAGAACTCCGTAAAAGTCACAATTAATTTTTAAAAATATGGCAAAAAATACGCTGAAGTCGCAGAACCGTAACATGCTTTAGATATTCTTTTTAAAATGTTGATAAGGGCCAACAAAGCAGATGTAAATCAATATGATATCAGAATAATATAAATGCTGAGGCAAAAGCAATGTAAAAATTGTATAAAATAATCGGATTTTAGGGCGTTCAAAATCTATAAAGTTTATATCTATAAGTTTCGTGGTATGAGTATGTTAACCAAAGATATCCTCAATTTACTCACACAGAATACACAAATAAAAAAGGCAACTTCTACATTAGTTTCAGATCTGGAAGAAGGAGTGGCATTATTTAAACATTTTGATCTTTTAATGTTTTATCACTGCAATAATTTATTTCCGCAAAGTTGACAATAAAATCGCTTAACTGCATAAATTGCCTACTTTTTTACAATATCGTAGTAAGATATTATTAACAAGCGTTTTACTCTAGCAGCGTGTAGGGAGGCGATATCGTTTACAAACGCAGATACAATTTGGAGATTTTTGTTCAAATAATAATAAAACAAATTAAATTGGTGTGGCAACTGTGATAAATAAACACTTTAAGAGAGCAAATTCTCTCAACTCGAATACTCAACTCGAAAAATAGAGAGAGGTAAACAAAAGTAGGGAGAAACATCAGGTTTGGTAAAGTTGATTCAATACTACCTGCTCGTTGTTGTGCATAACTGCAGAGTATTCACATTGTAACCAGAGATGTACAGGGTAGCTGTTAAATTCATGGATCAGAGGGATTTTGCAAAAAGCAGTGATTGGGGTCAAAGTTGTATTCTGTGACAATAATAATATTAATTGTCACAGAATAAAGTGTTGTCATATTTATTATAAATAAAATCACATATAACCGCAGCAGAATAAAATAAGTTAAATTACAAAATATAAGACAGAAGTCGATACAAATATATTTTCATTCTATGTGGTACTCCGATACTGTATGAAGAGGCATTATACATATCTTTTTTTTCCTTATACATGTTTGCATAGTTTTTGTTACGTGTAGAAATGTTAAGTAAATATTTATAAAATTTAAACATTCTAATTAAGATTTGACAATATAATGATAAAATGTTCAAGTTTATCATTTTTAAAAATAGTAATTTCTACAGATTTATAATAATATTTATAAATATTATTACGTTAATAATTTGCCGAGTAATATCGAAAAAATATATATAGTAAACATGGACCTTGAGCTTAAAAATTATATAGGAAAATAAAACAAAATATATAAATTTGAAACTTTAGTACAAATTGCAAAATCGTTAACATACGCAATCCGCATTTTTACACTAACGATATAAGATTCAGAAAGAAATTGATTTTATTTAATTCTGAAATTATCTTATAGATCGATTTTACGTGCAAGAGGAAAGAAAAATTAATAGTATGGCTTGTAGAATATTTTTTTGGTGAGAATATAGGGTTCGGATGCCCGAGATCTTATATGTATACCTTGGAAATTTCATATACAAAAAGTAATTGTACTAATGAAGTACAGTTTGCTTGACTAAATACTAATAATAATATTAAGGAATGACTTTGAATATTTTCTAATAATTGAAAAAAGTACTTTTTCTACGCCTGTAAATTCATGTAACAACTTTTCCATCTCTGAGAGATATTCAGTTGCTACTGATGGTTTGAGTTGTTTGATCGAAAATAAATTTAACACATTTCTTGAACCATAAAGAACTTCGTGAAACAAATTTCAGTGCTTGAGTAACGGTTGCGGTGTAAAGACGTCCCGGAGTTGAATTCATTGCGAAGAACATGTAATAAATGGAAAACAGTAAAAAGGAATAATTAAATATTAAAATAAGTGAAAAAATTTAAGCAAAGATAATATTAAACGAAATGTGGAAAATGTTAACAGAAATTTTTAAGTATATTAAAAATTTTCAAGTTGCCAGACATTTTATATGAAATTGAAAAAAAAATTAAAAGAAATTCTCCCGAAAACAGAAAAAAAAGTTACAAAAGAAAAAAAATTTGTCGCAAGTTAACTGGAGAGTAGTCGCAAAATTAAAATTGTATAGTAAAATAAATTTCGATTTATTTAATTTTTGACATATTTATTACAAATTGAAAAGGCTTGAAGCCATTCAAACTAAAATTAAAAATCTTTTGTTTTTATTTTGTTAGCAATTTTAAACTTTCAAAATTGCTAAAATCTCGTAAAGAATTTTGCCTATTTAAAAATGGATACAAGAGACCATAGCGTTGATCATTCTCGCTTATCGCCCTCGAATGCTTCGCCACCCGATTTTGATTTTAATATACAGTGTCGATTTTTTAAAAGTTCTTTTGCACGTTCACTTTCACTGAATAATGCCAGCTGCAACAACAGCAGTAATCACTGCAAATCTTTGGATTATGACATACGTGCTACCAACAACAACAAGAGCAATAAATTGTCTTGTTTCAAAAGGGATTTGATAGTGCCTTCCCTGCCCCAAATACGTTCCAGTCAAGCTGGATCAGTTGCCAAGCAGAATGAGGCCAATATCACCAGCACAGAACAGAAACATGTTTTTGCTGCTTCCGCCGCTGCCTCTGTCGCTGCAGTTCGTGACGAGAAGCCTCCTGCGTTGCTGGCAAGAAGGCCGCAAAGCCTGTACAATTTTGCATTGTCTCCAAATGTAACTGTCAACGAGTGTCAACTGAATGGGGAGCAGAATTTCCAACAAAATGTAAGGACGCAATTAAGACAAGACTGCAAACAGGCGTCCAAAAGTTCTAATAACAATTCGACAAAGCTGGTATATGGAAATACTGAAGACAATAACAAGAATAATAGTGGTTGCAACAGAAAAAGCCATATTGAACAACCAACATTAATCCAAGAAAAGATCCATCAACTTGCTGCCTCCAGCTGTCAGAATCTAAACATATGCAATAACAACAACAACAACTACGACGTTAGAAGGAATATTAGCAACAACAACAGCAACAATAAAAACATTGTCTGGCTTCAACATAAAAATATAGAACAGGTTAGTAATGCTTTCACACAAAAATGTGGGTCAGGGCACTTTAGAAATTCCTTTGTGCATATTTTTGCACAAATTATTCTTAAAGAAATTTTTTTAAGCAGCTTTAAATTTCATTATGATATTCTAAAGAAACACAGTTTAGGATATTTCCTCGAGTACAGCAGCTTAACGTGATAAATGCGTGTTGGCGTGGCATTTGCTAAATATTTTTATTTTAGAATAATTAATACATGACTAGTTTCCGGTTTGACCATTCGAAAGTTCCCATCTATTTTCATTGCTCTTGAGTTTCTTATCTGGTTTACATAGCAGGATTCTAACGGTATTTGCAAACTACCTATATATACATATATATACTATATACATTTATTGAGTTTCGACCAAGTAGTTTTTCCTTTTTATATACATACGGTTTTCAAATATGTTTATGACAATGCAACTCTGGTTTAAAAGGAGATGCAGTAAAGTAAACGGTTGCAAAGCCACGTTGCCATTCGTGGTCTTCACTTCATACTTGTCGTGCCGTTCTCCATAGATAACCTAAATGTTCATATTTAATTTTGCATTATATTATATTTGTTAAAAGGATAAACACACTACATACATACGCATATTTGACCTTGTCCTTAATTTTAAATTGTTGTATGTTTTCTTTAGGTATTTCATAGTCTTTCTATTTCTACTATTTTAAAATAATATTTTTGCCATACTTTAGGGACTACAATTCCTCGTCCCTTTTGCGTATTTTTCATGCAATTCCTGGAATTCATGACAGCGAAGAGTTGCCATTTAGTTATTTCATTATTTATTTCTATTAAGAGCAATTGAGAAAATCTGTAGATGTTTATGTTTGTATTGTCCTTATTAGCTTAAGTCGGCCGAACAGCTCTTTTGTGATTTCATTTGAGCCTAATATCCAGCTGCGATGTTCTCTTGAGTAATTTAGCTAATAATTTGTTATTATTCTCTCATAGTTTAGATAAATAAATATTATATTGGATTTTTCAATCACTAATGAGATTAAGAACGAAAAAAGTGCAATTAATTATGGACAAAGTCGTAACTATGTGCCGACTAAGTTCTCGTAATACAATCAAAACACAGCTGATTTATGTCATTTTATTATTTTCTTAATATTAAATGATTTATCGTGAAGTGAAGGAAGTTGGAAAAATCAGAAGAAATATTAAACAAGCGTTCATCTTTAATTTTTACCCCATACCAAAAATTAATTATGGTCATGATTCACTATCCTACAACATCATACGATCTGTCAAATATATCATGTGTGCTAAAAATTCATCTGTATGATCGATTTTTTTTCTGACAAATCATGCGATTTGCAAAAGTTTATGCAAATGTTCATAAAATAAAAATTTTCATGCGATCAGAGTTGCATTTACTTAAATCATCAAAGAAATAATTTGTTTGCATCATATCTGTATGAGCGGTTTTTTAAAATACGATGTCATCATATTAGAATTTTTTTGTGAGGAATCGTACGACTGAAGTATATCCTTTAGGAATATTCTTTTCAATTTTTAAAAGTTTATGCAGATGTTCATAAAATTACCATTTTCATGCGATCAGAATTGCATTTAGTTAAATCATCAAAGAAATAATTTGTTTCCATCATATCAGATTTTTTTTGTGAAGAATCGTACGACTGAAGTATGGCCTTTAGGAATATTCTTTTCAATTTTCAATGCCATGAAATATGGAAAGATTTAATATCAAACATTATTTTTTAATAGTTTTAGTTAATTACAGTTTATATCGATTGAATAATTAGCGACATTTTATTTTTATGCAGAGTTGCATTTCTTTGCCAGCTGAAAGATGGGTTGTAAGATCTACAATTTTCCGTGCACTAGTTTTTTAGTTTCTGTTTTATTAGTTGCGATTTTGCTTACGATTTGTAAATGTAAGCCATATTTTTTTAAAGCTTTTTTAATAGTTTTTAAAATAAACGATAGTTATTTACAAATTGGTAAACGAACAGACCTATTACGTGCCTAAAACAATGTTTAAGTAATTTTTTTCTCTTTCTCAATAAATCCTCTATAAAATGAACTCTCAAAATATAGAAACGAAATCTCTCACTAGAGGACTTCTGCCTTGACTGTCGTGTTTAATATCACTATTTAAATCTGAAAAAGTGGCCTCTATACTTCCATTTTCATTATTATTATATTTTTTAAATGGAAATGTATGCTGCATGTTGTTGTTACTGTGCGATAAGTGAACGCAATGTTGTTATAACCATTTTTTGTTGTGAGATCTTTTATCGAATATGATCATCTAGTGCATCATCATAATACTGATCAACGTCAAATCAACTCCAAGACATACTCGTACTTTGCAATTTTTTACTTTAATTTTTTTTATAAAAATTTCCTTTTTAAGTGAAGTCAGATTTTAAATTAATGCGCTTCATTTCTAAATATGCATTCGTTCGTCACATTTACAGCGATTTTTAAATGCATGTTTTAATATGACCTTGACCGGTTGCAAGTCGTTGTCGTTGGTAACGTTTTTTATATAGCGGCCGGTTTACTTGAAAAAACGTCATTGTGATCGCTGATCTTGAGAATGTTCTTTAATGAAATATTCAAAAAAAACTAACAAAAAAAGCTTTAAAAGTGATTTTGGAATGATGTAAAATAACGAACTTGTATTTATTTCAATGAAGAGGAGCAAAAAATTTCTAATAACAGAAAAGTGAAATTTAAAATATTTTTAAAACTCCAACAAAATGTTATCAAATGCCTACATAACTTTCACAAAAAAAGTATTAACACTTTCTTAATTTATTTACATATTTTTTTACTTTTTTTTCTAACATTTTTAACCGCTTCTTTCTAAATTAGAATTAAATATTTAAACAAAAAAGCTTTGCAGCTGCCAATCGCCGTTTAAATAAAGTCAACATTTAAAGAAAAAAAAAAAAAAAAAAAAAAGAAAGAGATTAATTTGAATAGAATTGAATTTAAAAACAATAATAATATAATTAAGATCTGATATTTTCAAAATGATGCTTCAGACAAGGCATTTAAAAAAAAATTGAGTAATTTTTTTTTTATCTTTTTATAACAAAAATAATTTTGAATTGCTGTGGGAAGAGAGAAACTATTATAAGTCTAGTGGTTTTAGGGGATTAAGAGTCTTAATCAAATTATGAAGTAAAATGTTATGTAACTGCTGCCCTTCTATTCTAATGAGAATGTAACAAAGGCTACGATACGAGGGATTGTCAAGAAGTTGCTTTAAATGAACTTCATTGTGGATAAAAAATTTTACTTGTTTTTATTAGAAAAATTTCATAACTTATAAAAAAACTAAAAAAGGATTTTCTTTTCTTCTATGTATAAGTAAGTAGAGCTCCAAGGTTAGTACAGAAGAGTGCTAACCCACCATACGTTAGTAGAGAGCAAGAATCTCATGGGCTTTTATTATTTTGATGTTTCTTCTCTCAGTATTTTGATTACAAAATCTTCTTATAACACGTTTATAAGTAAAGAAAACAAAAAACAAAAAATCTTCTAATAAAATTTCGCCATCAACCACTATTTAATTTTGTACGTTCAACTTATTTCTTTACGTTGCTGCCTTGCCTGTCAAATGTAAATTCTTGATTTAACTTAATTGAAAAGTTGGCACAACTGTCTTGCGCCTTGAACTCACAATCTGTTGTCTCACCGAATAAACGTCCACTGGCTTATTATAAAATCCTTATCTAAATGCGCAATCGTGGCTTCATAACTACTCCTCTGTTGGCATCAGACAGACATAAACGAGTAGTTTGTTAAACGCATTTATTTTTATTTAAAAATTTATTTTAATTTCTAAATATTTTTTTTTTTATTTTCGTTTTTTGCTTTTGTCGTTTTTTTCCACGTGATTTTTGTAATAATTTAATTTTCTACATTTTTCATTAAAGACATTGCATTCATATTTAATACGAATTTCGCTACAATATCTTTTTTATTGCCTTCATAGTTAAAGTTGTAATTGTTATTATTATTGTTATATTTCTTTTACTAAAATTAAACTAGTTTTCGTATATAAAAGTAACAATAAAATACCGGTTTCTTAATATTTTTTTAAATATGTTTAAAAAAATTTATCGTTTTTTTTCTTACAATTTTCATTTTTTTAAACTTTTTGCATGCTACTTGCAAGAGGTGTGGTGTTTTTGTTAAGACGGTAATAAAAGACTAGAAGAATTATTTTAGAAAACTAGTTTTTTGTTAAAAGTTTTTAGGGCATTTAAAAAAAAAATTGTGTTTTTCAACCATTAAATAAATAAAAAAAACATTTTTGTTAATGCCAGAAATTAAATTATTTAATTTAGTCAGTCGTCTTGTAAAAGCTTTTTAAGCTTAAGGAGCTCCTTTCATTAATAAAGAAATTAAATTTGAATAAATGCTCGGTATATGATACATTAGACTTTGAATTTTCTTACAACTTTACGGAAGGGTGTTTAAAGGTCATGCCATTTTCCTGTGCAATGGAAGCCATCGCTGGCCGCAATGATATTAAAACGGGAGACACCAAAATATGCTACAGCCGAGGTTTTCAAAAATGCTTTAAATACCGAAAATACTTCGTTTTTATTTATTGGTTTATAAAAAGTAAATAAATTTTTCTTTCTCCATTTTAATATTTTTATTTATTGTCTATTAGAAGATTTCAAATTTAATTAGCCATATATATATTATATATTTATATATATTATATATATATATATATATATTATATATATATATATTATATATTATATATTATATAATATATATTATATATTATATATTATATATTATATATTATATATTATATATTATATATTATATATTATATATTATATATTATATATTATATATTATATATTATATATTATATATTATATATTATATAATATATATTATATATTATATATTATATAATATATATTATATATTATATATTATATATTATATATTATATATTATATATTATATATTATATATTATATATTATATATATATGTTATATATTATATATATATGTTATATATTTAGCAATAATCGGTTTTCTAATCGGTTTAATCGATTTTAATTCTTCAATTGTTTTATTCTTAATTGTGTGATATATCACTATGGTACCAATATATATCATAACGTCATCCATTCTAGACTCGTAATCCTTTTTATTAACTGCTGCAGTTACATTATTTTTGTTTGCATTCATAAACAGATTATCCTTATTTCTCTAGAATCATTCTAGAATCATTCCATTCCATTGATTATCCATAACTGCCGTCATTCTTTGTCTTGCTTTTCTTTTCTATTAATAGTTTGCTGTAAATCCCCTAATTCTGGTATTAATTTTGTAAAGAAATGCACTCTTCCATGTTTAGGCCCAAGTAACACCTTTCAGTATATCCAAGTCAGTTTTATTTAGCAAATAACTTTCATTAAACTTAATTTCCAACGCCTGTAACTGCCATTCTTTGAGCCTAACTTAAAGCCCAACTCCTGTAATTGCAATTCTCCGAGTCTATTAAATTTATTTTTATGAATATAATTTATCTTTCCATTATATGCAAAAGTCAAATCTTCCCTCGATATATGAAAATTCAACTATTTCCTCAAATCTGTATATAATTACCTCCATTGCAATTATAGTAATCATTATCCTGATTTTAATAACATAACTATTTAATGTAAATAATAAATTATATAAAAAATTAAATATAGAGATAATTATTGCTATATAATACAAATAATAATTTAATTTAGAAAATATACTCATATTTTTTAGGTCACTTTATTTTATCGGCCTCATCAAGTAGTGCATTAAGTAGTCGAGGTCACTAATCCTTGCCAAATATATTTAGAGTTGTATTTAGTAATTTCAGATTTTACAAAGGGACTTTCAAGGGCATGATGTAAAGTTTTTTTTTTTGTTTAACTAATATAACCTGCAAAGCTTTCGGCTTGTTCGCTGGCATACACACAGGGTCTAGGCAGGAATCAAACCCTTGACTTTCGTTTTAGTAGTCTGCGCATTATTTATTGCAGGATTTCTGTATTGAAGTTACTGCCAGTCCACCAAGTCGCAATGCCTTAGATCTACATGGCTTTTGAAATACTTTGATATGGCAAAGCTTTGCTATTGTTTTACTAAATTTTTCTTTTTTTTCATCTACTTTATTTGCAATGATTTTATTAGCACAAACTCAATTTCCTGAAGTATGACTATTTAGTCGCCTAAAACTTTCGTCTACACGTAAAAGCATTTCGCTGTTTTACGGTTTATATGTGACTGATCCAGAAAATGATTTTATTTGATCGCTTGTAACATTTCTCACTGTTGTTAAATTTGCTTCAAATCTTTTGACTTGCTTTTTTTTATTTATTTATTTTTTGTTTTTGTTTTTATTTATTTATTTTTGGTTTTTGTTTTGTTTTTATTTATTTATTTTTTTAGTGGTACGAAATGGCAAACGCCACTAACATAATTGACTTTTAAAATTCATGTATGCGAGCGTTAACACACATTGATAGCTGATGTGTAAAATGCTGACGGGGTCTTGTATTCCGGAAACGAATTACATTTTCCTGGTTTTTGGCTTGTACGCTCATATCTGCGTTTGATTTTACCAGATCTGCAAATGCCAGTAAGCAGCAAACCCCAAATAATTGGCTACAAGTAACACCAAAATTTATATAAACACATCCTCTGCTTGTCGTAACCAGCCAAGCACTGTGGCACACTTTTGTGTTATCAAGTGATGATTTGATTTTCTACATACTGCTGCTCCAGAGTGCAAAATTAATTTTTTTTTTCTATTTTGGAAATTTTTTTAATGTAAAAAATTCAACGCATATTTTCTTCTAACAATGCAATGAAGGTTTCCCAGAATTTCCTACAATTGAAATTGTTTTTTTTTTTTGGAGAGAAATAGAAAAGGATACCAGAAAATAACAAGTTGAAAATTTTTAAAATTTTTTTTTTTGCTGGTTCCCCACTGTGCAAAACTGCTAACAGCGTTTTATCGCTTTTTTTTTTGTTAATGAAAAACAATAAAACAGTGGCAGAGTGTAAATAATAATGCGCATTGCCAATGACAACCAACTAACAAGTTGACAATCGAATTATAACAAATGTTTAGTTTTTTGGCCAGGCTTGCAACCACCAACCAACCACCAGCAACACCGTCACACTCCTGCCCCATCAATACCGAAGATGAATTATCTTTTGAGAGCGACAACATACTACATGTTAACCGGCCAGCCTTTTTACTATTTTCATTTTTTCCCCCCCTTTATTTTTTTTCATCAACTTGTAATATATTAGTTAGCAACGCCTCAAATTCTCCGGCGCTTGTAGTCTTGTTCCTCTGATGCCGTGGCGTTGTAACAATTAATTGATCGTGCTTTGTCTGTTTCCAGCAATTAGTTAAAATGCTTTAGTTTGGAACCTGTACTTTTGTCTGCACTCAGGGAAGTCTTAAAGAGTTTTTAATTAAAAAATTACACTCTTGTAATGAATCATTAATTTTGTTTAAGACAACAAACAAATATTATGAAATTGCTGCTTTAACAACAACAACAATAACAAAAGAATTGCATTATTTCCGATTGTTGCTTTGAATATTAATTTTATAAATATAATTTGTTTTGCTTAATTGTTTCTTTTAAATAGTAATTGCTTATTGTCTTCAAGCGAATTAAAAAGAATGTTTGGACACCTTGGACCCTTTAACGTAGAGGTATTTGCACTGAAGTCGGGATGGAAAGTTGGAAAATTTATATATTAAGCGCCTGTGTAATTTTTTTTTTTAAAAAATTTCCTTCTATTCTCGTTTAGCATTAATTTTCTACCGTTTCATGTTAGTTGGAAATGTCTGAAGTTGGAAAGGCGGGAAAATCAGTGAGACTCTGGTTGAAAAGAGCTTAAAAGTATGTGATGCTCCCTCTTCATTAAATTCAATATGTGTGAATATAAAAATTCATCAAGTTCAATATGTTTTTGTAAAATATCGCATGCGATATATTTTTTTTTCTAGTATAGGATTTCCAAGTTTTTCTAGAAATTACCTTACTGCATCCAAACCTATTTTCCTCAGCACATCGAACCTACATCGAGGTAAAGGCAAACCATTAGGCTATTAAAGTGCATTTATGTAAAACTCATTGCTTCATATGTGCTCATACTTGGAAACATCTTTCTCTACTCCTTATTAAAACGATAAGGAAATTGTATCTACTGATCCATGTATCATTTCTGAACCCTTCCGAAAAAAAGACACCACCAATGACTTCAATGAATTTCCCATTTCCTTACGAGGATAAATATTTTCCCTATTGTATTGTCCATAGTTCAATTATCTCCAACACATGATATCCAAACTTTTGGAGAGTCCACAATATGATCTAAATTTGCCTTCTAATATATATGTATGTGAAAGCAAACCTATTGCATCTACTTCAAATTTTTTGTTTCAAATTCGACAAATTAAGAAGGAAACAACTAAGTCCTAATGACCATTCATTAAACTTTTTAAATTCGAACTGCCTACAGATTAAATGTAAGTAAAGTGAAGGCATTCGATATATAGCCATCAATCCGCTGGCAAAGTAATCGTAATTACGTTAATTAATTATAGTATTGTTTTTATTGTTTTATTATAGTGCCTTAATTGTTTTCTAATTTTAAAAATTTTCTAATTCAAATTGAAATAAAATAAATATTTTTATATACAAATGTTTGAAAACTACACTTGGGGATCTCTCCAATGATGTATAATATATATATACATATATATATTATATGTAATAGTTGCAACACTTTTATAGCAATTACCAATTTATGTTTATGAAACTGCTTGCTACTCACTTCTCATACTTTAGAAACTTTATAAATTTTATATATTTTTGAAAACTACACTGCGAGACCTTTGCAGTGATGTATAATATATCATACTTTGTCTTACTTGCACTAATTTTATAACAATTACTAATTTGTGCTCACGAAACAGCTTACTACGCACTTCTCGTACTCTAGAAACTTTATAAATTTTATATTTTTGAAAATTACACATCGAGACCTTTGCAGTGATGTATAACATGTCATACTTTGTTGTACTTGCACCACTTTTATAGCAATTACCAATTTATGCTTATGAAACTGCTTACTACTCACTTCTCAAACTTTGAAAAATTTATAAATTTTATATTTTTGAAAACTACACTGCGAGACCTCTTCAATGATATATAATATGATATATTTTGTAGTATTTACAATACTTTAACAATAATTGTAAGTTTATGCATGGAAAACTCCCTACTACGCACTTCTCATTCTAGCGGGGGTATTTCCTATACAGTTGTTGTTGTTGTGTGTGTGTGTGCATCGTTTTACGGTTCGTTTTGTGCGGTGATGAAAAGTGAGACTAAATTAAAGTGATTTAGGTAAATTGTGGCGCTTTTTAGAAGAATAAAATGTTTGTCCATCTGTCCGTCTATTCATTGTTGTCTGTCTTCTTCTTAGAACAAAATTTTTGTCCATCCGTCCAGCTATTCAATGCTGTCGGTTTTTGAATGAACCATTTTGAGGAAAATTTGTGCTTTTTAATAATTTTTTTTTTGTTTGTTCTTTAACGCTGGCAACACGAATTTTAATTGAATATGTGTGACGAGATTTATTTATAAAAAATATATATTTTTTTAAATTTTCCTTCCCTTTTAATATAATTTCACTTTGAGTAGGCATAAACCATTTAAGGTTTTCTTTAAAGAGACTGGCGATTTAAAGCGCAGAAACAAATAAAGTTCATGAATAAATTTTCAAATATGAAATTGATACCAAATTGGATTGGGAAAGCAACAACAATAACAGGACAGCATTAGGCTTCAATTGTAAATGGCAAACAACAACAACAACAACAATAAAGTTAATTGATTATTACTATTGACAAACCAAGTAGACGGACATGCAACCGCAAAACTTTTAAAGTGTGACTTAAAAAATACATAAAACTATAAAAAATGTGTATTTAAATTTTCTATATAATTATTTTTGTAAGAAAAAAAAATATATATGCCGTAGGTTGTTGTACAATGGCAATATTTGAGAGTGTGCTGTAACTGTCATTATCGTAATCAAATGATTATTGTAAAATGTTGTAAGGCGTGAGCGGGTGTTTTTAATCACCCAAAACATTTTACTCAATACTTAAGCGCATTTGCAGACTGTTGCAATTGCACTGATGCACGACTGTGTGCATTAGTTGAATGTTAGATATGTGCATTTGTATGTATGCGTATTTGTAAATGCTTGTGAGTGGGTTTATGTACTCGTATCTTTAAATTAGTACTTTCTCGAGTAGATGTGAAATCAACTACAACAAAAAAACAAACTTTGTTTTAATGAAAGAAAGAAAAAATGCATGATGTGACAACTTGGTAATGAAGATGCAAAGAAAAGGTCATTGATATGAATGAGATGCATGCCATTCAATGATGAGTACACCGGCAAAAAATTAAATCACATTTGTAATAAAACTAGATTTGATGGAACCGAGTTTACCAGCCGCTAACAGGCAGCAGAATTAAGGGGAGCGCTGGCATAAGCCTATCAACATATCAGTTGGTTAGATGCCCGCCTAAGGAAGATGATACTATGCTTTGATAATCATGTGATTTCTAATAGTGCTTACTCTACGTTTACTTTTTTTGAGCAAGGACCATACCCTGCACTACCCTATAGAGCAGTCCACTGGTTAGTGCCGTTCACAAGGTATAGCTGCTATGCGCTGTGATCCTTACAACGTAATGTAATTTGCTTATATGTTAATACAAATACGTAAAACAAATCCCACAACATCCTTGTAGATAGTCCCATGCTTTCAAAGCACATATGGACTAGCTCAGGCTGTAACACTGGCATTTGCTAGCGGTAGGTTCTACTTGTTCTAAAGTAAACATAAGCTTGTTGAAATTTTGGTTAATGCAATTCCCACTAAAAGGAGCCCTTATTTACCGAAAAGTACTTTTTTTCTGAAAGACTGCAGCTGAATTCAGGCAACTTTAACTGGATTTATGCGGAAGCAATATTCTTTGTTAAACGTGAGCCTAAACCTTCACTTTTCATACAATTTTATTTCCTATATGTGGGGAATCATTGTTCTCATCTTACCGACATATGTATGTACTTATATGATACCGCCGTTTAGTATGAGTTATTATTATTTAATTAAAAACCTTAATTAATTTTGTGGGTTTGAAATTAATTTTTTTATTTAATATTGTCCTGACATTTCGTCCTTACTTTGTTCACTTTTTCAAGGGGAATAGAATTTAATTTAATTATTTTTATATATTTAAAAATCAATTTATCAATTTATCTATTTAATTATTTTATAATAATTATTTAATAATTATATCTAATTAATAATTAATAATTATATATAATTATTATATATAATTATAATAATTATATATAATTATTGAATTATTATGACTCGCATTTACTTATTGTGCCAAATGCCTTTCTAATGCCTTTAAATGTATTCCTGTAATTACTCGTACCTGGTCGAAGTAATGAAATGACTTAATTAATGTTGTGCGACAGTTTAGTGATATACGATACAATATTTTTATACGATATTTTTCGAGTGTAGTTTAAGAAAATCTTTAAAAAAAAAACGAAGCGATCAGTGTAACTTTCAAGTGCAAGAAAACTTATCTTTTACCCAGTTTTCCCCTCTGCTTAATGTGCTCCTGTGTCTCTACAATATTTATTTATTTTTTTCGTCTTCAGTTGCATTCATCATTTGAATTTATTTATTTGTTTTACATCAGATACATTTTGCGGTTTCATTGTTTAAATTTGATATTCGTTGAATTTTAAAACTTGTGGTAGATTTTGACATCTTGTCGCTTTTACATATTTTTATTTTATTTTTATTTTTGTCTGTGAAATATTTCAACTACGATCATCACAATTGCATTGACCTTAGATGATCTCTTATTGTGTTTTATGTAGATTGTCTTAAGACTGTGATTTATTAATAAGATAATGGCCACATTTTCATTGAAGAAAATTTTATTAAAGCGGTGTTCCGCTCATACTCGTATGGCTGAAATTTTCAAATGAATTATTATAGGGAGTCCATGGAAAAATGGAATAGAAATGGGTAACGTGTCTTGTGGTAATGGCAATTTAATGTTAATGTTGACCTTGACTAAGTCAATTTCATAACACATTTCTGACCACAGCGACCATAACTAGTGCCACAATGAGGAATATTACGAGTGTAATGTTTTCCAAACACATATTCAATTTTACATGCTAAAGCAACCGCAAATTGCAGAATGTCGTAAATGATTCTATTACAAACACAGTTTTTTTTTTTAGAATTACTAACATCTAGTCGTGGCAGCTCTATGTTTTAGCTAAATTGGTTTCACTGTACGATATGTATCCGATGCCTTCAATATCAACGATATTTGATATTTGATTTGTAGCAAAATGTAATATGTGTGTGAAGATATATAGCTCGAGTTGAGTATGTTTTGACGTAAGAGGTTACGTTATTACATATTTAAATCAAGTTAAATACGAGTATATATTGAAAGTAAATTAAAAGCATTTCACACAATCCGAGCTGAAGATTTGAATTTTAAAATTATTCTCGTAACGTTATTATATGAAGTTTTCAGGACATTGGCCATATTTCGTCTCATCTTTTCTGGTGTCTCCATACAACTTGCAAAAAAAAAAACTTTAACTAAGTATCGATACAATACCAGGAAGTCTCATTGTATAGGGAAGGTAAGCCCCAAAGTGTATTTGTATTAAATGCCCTTTAGTCCTTCCAATATCTGTCCATGTGAACCGATTGTAACTACTTTAAATTTATTTTTACAAATTGAAGAAATTGTAAAGAAAAAATTGAGTTTTAATGTCAGTTTCTTCTAATGAGTAGGTGGGGGGAAATGTAAATAAAGTGAACCTTTAAGTTGAAGCTTGTTAAAGAAATTTTTTTTATTGTTTTTTAACTAAAAATTAAAAACTTTTTTAAACGAATTTTAAGAAAATAATTAGTTTTATTTCTATTTGAATAGTGCACTTGAAGACCTTTCTACTGATATATATAATGTCCTACTTAGTTTTACATACTTCCCTTTTTTAACATTACAAAATTTATGCACGCAAAAGCCGCTACTCATATTACCAGGACCATTTTCTATATAAACAATACAAATGCCTCGAATCTTGCTGGTGTATGTGTGCGTATTTAAGTGGTGCAAAGTAAAAGTATAATAAAATCCTGTATGGAAATTTTGGGCACATGTGTGTGATGCCAAATAATTTATTTTTATAATTTTTCCTGGCGTGTCAGCCATATAAGCATAATATTTACAAATACAGTGCGAACTCGATTTGCGTGACCACCGGCAACTGCAACACCTCGATTAGCCGAAAACGCAATTATTTTACATTAGAACCTTTATAAGTTTAACTTTTTATTTCTTATAAAATTGAAATGGACTTTCCCTTCGAATTTATTTCTTCAGGAATTTAGTTCTACAAGTACTTAAAGTTGCAGCAAAGTTTCTACCGTCCCCATTAAGAAATGTTGGAACGTTTTAATAACAAGAAATGAACGATGGGCTGACAAAGACGATCTGCCGATCTGCCTATCTGCCTTTGATTTTGTCACGATATCAAATAGCAAAAGAACAGACTTCAGTTACACAATCCATTTTAAAAATGTTGCAGGACGTTTTACTGGATATAAATTTAACAGATGTCGAAATTACAGAATGGATCAGCTAAAACTATTCAGAGGAAAATGTCGGTATAGACGTTTCAGACGAAGGAGTTGTAGAAACTGTACAATTGGGACAAACGGAAAGTTAAAGTCATTAAGTGTCTTGACATTTGTATGGAGTGAAATCAAATCGGTCTTCAAGAAATCAAGGAAACATTTGAACAAACTTGACGTGCTCTTTTCGGTCTTTGCTCTTCTAGACGCTTCCATTAGAACGATTATGCTTTGGTTTAAATGGCATTGTCAATGTACCTATTTGAGTAAATCTGAATTGTCAGTGACGATGTTCCAGAGTTCTCATGCGGCTTTGTCTTTGCTCGAAATTTAGCAAAAAATTGTGGAAAGTAGTAAAAAATCGAAGAGCACATTGATATCTTTTGGCCCTTCCTTAAACCGGTTATACGATAATTGAACTTGTGTTCTCCTTATAGTAGACTCAGCAAAACGCCACAGTCAACAAATTGAAATGTCTTTGCACATTTAATTTCATGTTTTACCCAAAATCTGATCTAGTTTCTTTGATCCATTTTTTCGAATAATAAAAATTCGAAGAGGACACCAAAATACTCGATTAACCTTTTTATCTGTCAAAAGAAACAGGCAAAATATATAAGAGACATGTGTACCAACATGACAGAAAAAAAATGCTTAAAACGAATATACATACATAAGTCAGGAAATTTGAATACAAAGGTAATTTTTTGATCACACCTCGTATATACTCGTACATGTGCAAAATACTTAAGATTAGTTTTTGTTTTCTCTTCACAAGTCACGAAATTTGAATATAATGGTAATTTTTTGATCACACCTCGTATATGTATACACGTACACGTGTAAAATACTTAAGATTAGTTTTTGGTTTTCTCTTCTTTTTTTTATTAAAACGTTAAAATGATAAATTTCTTTATAAATGAATTTTTATTTTAAGGAAATAAAATTTAGTGAATTTGAGCAAAACAGCGGGGAATAAATAAATAAAAATTTTAGTGGTCGGTTGTTGCTGCACTTGTACTTGTAATGTCATGTCTTATTGGTAGGCTGGCACAAAATATTTTGTCGCTGTTACACCAGTTTGCATGCCACACTTTGATATTGCAGTTTTATAGATCAGCCAACATTTTCTATGACATTTCAAAGAAACAAAAAAAAAACACAAATTTTGTTTATGGAAATGTTGAAGTTGTTTTAATTTTTTTTTTTTTTTTTGGTATTTGAGTGTGTGGAACAATAAAATTGTAATTTCGAATATTTATTTTTCATTTCTATGGAAAACAACCAGCAATCGATCAATATTGTCGTAAAGCAAACAATTCGTATGTTATGCATTTAATAAAATAAAACATAAATGCGTGCATAATCGCACAAATTGTACAAATTGTCATCGTAAACATAAACACGCACACGCGCACATACACAAACACACACATGCGTATGCATAGATAATTAAAAATTATGGAGTGTATTTTTTTTTTAACTAGCCACAAATTTATACTGCGAACTCATGAATATTTTACCATAATTTAGCGCAAAATTGTTTATAGTAGAGCCCGTTGCAAATAATTCGCTGGAATATTTAAGTAAATACTCGTATACGATTTACTAGATGTTTGTCTTTTAAGTGCCAATAACCAATAACTGCAATTGTTTACTGCTCCAGATGCCATTTGATTCGCTGGCAGCGTTAAATGGTGAATTGTATGCAGTGATGGAGCAACATGAAAATGAAAATTATTGTCACGGCTATTTAATAAATAAATGTTTAACAACTTTATTGAATTGCATTTTGTATTCATTTCGATGGCCATATAAGGACTTGAGTTGTCTAGTTATGAAAAGCGAATACTGCAAGATTTGTGTACAAGGACACGAAAACTGTGATAAAGTGGCAATTGAGTTATTTCGTTATTTATTTTAAAAAAGCTTCAAACCAAATTACAACTTGTGTTGTAGACATTTTTAAAATTATATCACGTTTTAGTATTGTTATTAAATTTTATTTTTTTTTCCTTTTACAAATTTGACATCTATTTAATACTGTGAAATGCGGTACATGATTTGTTTACTAAATTAGGGTGTACCAGACAATAGCGCTACAAGATCGATTGAAGGATGGCTCTGTTGAAGCATTTTAATGTCTGAATTGCAAGTTTGTTCGATGTAGAAATCTTTCTAAAAGTCTTCACTGTGTGCATAACAGTGATGTAGGACATCAGCTTAAGGGCTCAAACGCATGATTTATATTGGTCGAAAAACTTTGAGAAAACACAACCCCCTCCAAAAGCGCAGATTAATGAGTCTCTTTTATACTTTATTTTATATGTGGGAGTTCGATATTACTTTGATACTTTGATATACTAAACTTCCCGATTAATTTTAATCGGAACTTGCTTAAAACGTCACTTGTTCTAAGAAAACCTTTGGCTAAAAATTCCCTGAAGATATGCTTTATCTGCTTTAGCATGCAGTGAAATGGGCATGGGACCCAGCTAACCCCACACCAAGCAATTTCATTGTATTTTTAAGTCAAACTTAAATTTTCTCAAACATCAAATTCTTAAAAAAAATTTTTTTTGGTTTGAGTAAAAATAATATAAATTTGGAAGTGTATAAAAAATCCTTGAGAGATCTGTTCTAGAAAAAAAATTAAAATTGTTTTGCCAGCTCTTAAAAAACGGACACCATAAATACAGATCTAAATAAAAAACAAAATGCGGGAAGTCAAGATTTAAGATTGTCTGAATTTGCTTGAATGGCACTAAATCGGAATATTCATAATATAGTAATAGTAACTATATAGTAACTTATAACTTATAGTATAGTAACTTAGTAATATAATAATTGGACTGCAATGGCTGAGTAGCCAGTTTTAAAATCATCTTTATGTGATTCTATGCCGATAACTTAAAGCGAGAATGTGGCTTTGAAATAAATGAGGGATTAAGTTTGTGAACCTGATAATTTATCGGAACGTAATCGCCCCATGCCACTTTCACTTTATTAGTTCAATGGCCATAAAAAGATACTATGGCAACGCCACCAACATAGTTAATTCTTTATCTCCATTCTTGCCTCTTTTCGGCAATTTGAAATCCAATACAAGAGTTTTCCCACTATTCATAAGACCTGCTTGCAGAAATATATAAAAAAGTTGCCATATCGTCAACGTTGTGAATCAGTACAAGCTTCGAAGAAGGTTAGTTAGTCAGGTTGTTAGTCTCTCATATCAATGCACCACGGTGAGTTGTAGACAAATTAGAATGTGCGATAAACGCTCTAAACGCTTTGATTTTCTAGAAATTCTATCCGAAATTGCCAAATTAAGATTTTTCCGTAATAGCCGGGAGGCTTTAAGTATATTTTATATATATTTACATACGGCTTTTTAGGGTACTCCTGGTTTTTTTAAGATTATATGCAAAAGCTATGGGCAAAAGATGTGGGCAAAAATATTCGCATGTTTTTTCTATTTCGCTGAGGGGTAGATTTTTTCCCCATTTTTTTTTTTTTTTTTATCAAATTTGAAGGAAATTTAAACAAAATTAAAAATTATTTACCATAATTTTCTTTTGACTTTAAAGCGCTTAATGGCTGTCATGTCTGCGGCAACACCACCCTGTCTGAACATTGAATTGGTTTAGTATTCATAGGACTTACCTATGAATGGCAGTTCAAATTGTAAAGAAAAAGTGTAAATAAAAATTGATAGAGGAACACTTGACTTTATTGGGGTCTTATAATGTCAGGCAGCCTGGCTGCTGATGAAAAAATATGATTACAATCTTGAATCACGAGCTCATCTTTATTCTCGGACTCGAAGAAATTTATTCAAAAATAAATTACTGCTCAGAAACTCTTCAATTTTTATTTATTAGCCGGATTTTATTTATTTTTGTTTCCGTAATTTCATAAAGTTTTCAAGACGTTACTTTAGATTTTTTTCACTGTATTTATGATATTTTTCTCTTCTATTTCCAGGTGAGTTATGAACGGAATTTTGATCTGAAGAGCTGAGAATCTTCTAGATAAGTATACGAACTTCAATTCTTTTTTTAGTTGATATTATTTTTAAAGAAATGTAGGCACACAAAAATCCATTAAACGATTTCTAATACGAAGAAGCATTTAAATGGTCGGTCTGGCGGAAAAATATGAATACCATATATATATATATATATATATATATATTTATTTTTTCTCAAGCAATTTTGAAAATCGTACAGTTTCTGTTTAAAAATTCCACAAAGTAGAGAAAAAAACAGCATCTCGCAACTGTGGGGCATTAAAAATGACAGCAATTAAACAAATGCAACCCATCACATACCAAATGCCACAAATAGAGCCTCACGTTTGAATGCAAGTGTGGTATTTAAGAGTAGCACTATGGGTCGTGCGTTCCTGTTAAGAATGCACACATTTTTAATTTGCAAATATTTTTAGAATATCAAAAAAAAATTTATACGTTTTAAAAAAAATTACGAAATATGGCTGCATTTTAAATGCTTAGAACAAAAATAAAATATGTATTTACTGGTATGCAACAAGTGAATTAACTATTAACAAAAACAAGAATAGCAACAGTAGAATACACTTGAGTCAACATTTAGCCATGTTACAGTCATGATTTTGTACGATGTTATTACACGAGTAGTGTCCAATAAAAGTAAATGCTCGTACGGGTAATGAGTGGTGCTTGATCGGTAGACCATAACAATTTAAGACAAACTGGTATGAAAGAAAAACAATTGCTAGTAAATAAGAGGGGGGAAATGCCTATATACAACATTGAAGAATATTTATTTTTAATCACATGTGTATGCATGTGTGTTTGTAATCACATGAATCTCACCTGTATGAGAATTGGTGTACGTGTAGATATAAAGCACCAACGTTCCTGTTCAGCGAACACCCTCACGAGTTTCAGTTCAAGACAGCGAACTAAAAGTTGAAGTTGCACTCGCGTACTTGATGCACTTAAATATATTGGAGAGGTGAAACAAGAGAGAAGAGAGTTCAAGGCGTTGCAGCAATTACAGATGCGGTGTTGCCACAAGAAGCCTAATTTATCAGCTTCATTCCTTGGTGCATTGTTATTGCCTTCAGTACACTTTTGTCAGTACCAGTACCGACCATGGACTGGCCTCGATATTATTCTTTCTGAAGTACTTGTCTTACATGCTGTCTAATCATTGTCCTTTGCAAAAATTTATCGTGTTATGCCAAAGAATGAGCATAAAGGGCCAATTCGGTTTGTTTCCATCTGTGGGAGTTTTAAATGTAAAGAACAAATGGTGCAACTATAACCTATTATTGCTACCAAATTCAATACGTACGCTCTCCATATATGTGAGGTGGCTTTCAACAAAAATTAACCGGGGAGTTTATACAGTCTCCACGTCCGCTGGGGGTATATTACATATGAAGTCACAACATACATTCTGTTGCCAAAAAGGGGCAGTTATAAAAATTTGTGAGTTAAAGTTGTACCTAAGAACTGTTTCCTCTTTATTTTCACTGCCATTGGAACCGTTGGGGAAGTAATGCACTAGTAGAACTTGACAGTGAGAGTCTAGTGGAGAATTGAAACCGCTAGCTCATGACATATTTCTTATGAATTATAAAGAAATATTATTTAATGACGGTTAACTGTTTCGCACTTAAATTTTTCTATGAATATCGCCGGTTGAACGACTAAATTCTTTAACTATAAAGGACGAAGATCGTGCATGTGATCTCTATCTGTGGCAGTTAGAAAAAAATATATAAAATTTTTATGCGTTTTCCCGCATTACTGTAATAATTCGGTTGTTAATTATTGTTGAAATGTTGAGGTGTTACGATAATATCAGCTGATTACGCTGTTGTTTTGCAGCAGTATTTCTCGACGAAGTGAAACCGTTAATGTGAAGTGTGGCTGGAAGAAAAAGCTCAATAGACAGTACTTCGACAAGAGAGGCTCTCGAACATTTTTCTTTCTTCCCTCCAGATGGTTTTGGACAAAAGTTACACGACAGTATTGTGATCGCTACTGATCACTCGTTAAATTTTATAACAAATTCCCTTCGAATCTGCTTAGAAATGTGGGAAGAAACTGCTTAATAGACAGTACTGCGAAAAGAGAGGTCCTAGAACACTTTTCTTTCTTCCGTTTAGATGGGCTTGAAAAAAATTACACGACTGCATTGTGATCGCTTCTGATCACTCGTTAAATTTTATAACAAATTCCCTTCGAATCTGCTTAGAAATGTGGGAAGAAACAGCTTAATAGACACTACTGCGAAAAGAGAGGCCCTAGAACACTTTTCTTTCTTCCGTTTAGATGGGCTTGAAAAAAATTACACGACTGCATTGTGATCGCTCCTGATCACTAGTTAAATTTTAACAAATTCCCTTCGAATCTGCTTAGAAATGTGGGAAGAAACAGCTTAATAGACAATACTTCGAAAAGAGAGGCCCTAGAATACTTTTCTTTCTTCTGTTTGGAAAAAATTACACGACTGCATTGTGATGGCTCCTGATCACTAGTTAAATTCACTTCAAATCTGTTTAGAAATGAGTGATCATTGTAAGAATTCGCTTTCAGCTAAAGTTATTGAATGGTGTCCATAAAAGTTTGCATCATGCAATTATTCTTTCTCGCAGTGTATTTAAATTATTCATGGCACTCTACTTTATTTGTAATGTTTGATTCTGTTTCTTTTTGCCGGAAACAATAAATTCTATGTAAAAACGTAACAAGTGTCTGTAGTTTTTTTCCGAATTCATTTATTTTTATTCCGCTGGAGGTGGTTTTTGTCGATTTTTTTCGGTTTCGGGCTTGATGATGATATAATATTTGTGTATTCATATACATGACGCATTGTTGATGAAATTGCTGTCTTTTATTAACATTTTAATGAAGGTGTTTTTGAATAATTAAAATGAAACCATTAAAGAGGTTTTCATACGGGTAGTAAAACCTTCTTCTCTCTTGCAGCATTTCCTTTTATTTCTATTTTATAATTTCTTACAGACGTTTCATACATTTCAGGCATAAACTAGAGGTTAAAATTTATAAAGCGTAAAAGTGGAAAAGCTTTTGTGCTCACTTCTTTTTATATGCATTACATTAAGTTTATTTGCAATTACTTGAATAATCGTTTGAGTTGAAATCTTTTATTAAATGCGTCTGTCTTCATTGTTAAGGTTTCATTGCTAATTCGTTGTCGTAATTTGTTTGTAAATATTCAATAAATTGTTTCGTGAATTCAATTACAAAATTTATTATACTCATTATTACACTGACATTATTAATAGGTTTTTGGCACGAAATGCTTTATAAATTATATTTTATTTTTTATAAAATTAAATGATATTTTTTAAACATTTATATTTCCTAATCGTAACTTTCTCCACCAATAAACTTCATAAAAATATAATTTATTACGTTGTAATATTAAATTCTCATTTAATTGTAATTTTATTACCTTTTCCTGAAATTTGAAATGGATTTCTTTTTATCCACAACGACTATATACAAACGGTAAGTTTCAGCTGCCAGTAAATGCAAAGAGGAACTGGTTTTGAGGTATACCTTTAACTCACAAAATTATTCAGATAAATAATTTGTCAAATTTTTAGAAACATCAATAACTCGTTTTATTGCCTTTTAGGGTTAAGGGGTCATCGCTATTTTCATGACTTTTCCTTTAGCCAATTACCCTAAAATGAACTGAAATGGTAATACATGAGGAAAAACACCGACTCTTCTGTTTCTTTGGGAGTTTACCAATGACTGCAAGTACTACGAGTGATAAAGGCCCGTTGAAAGGTTTCAAAGCTGAGACCTTCTTGCCAGCTATTGGCACACTTGTTGCAAACTTGTACGGCTTACTTCTCATTTGAATCTCGAATGTAACTGGTAATGGTAATTACAAGCAACATTTCATATTTTTCAATCGCTTAAGTTTTGTATTCTAAATTTACATACAAACAATGTTTACCATTCTGGAAAATTGCTAAAACACCTCTACAGCTTATCCTTCCTTTGCTCTTTGCTCAAAGGACATTTATTATAAATCATAGAACTAGTAATAATCTGACGATATGAAATATGGATAAACTCTGGGTATGGAAATCTTGCGGTTTCGGAAAATAATGCTGTTCTATTCTGCACAAGTCTTTTTAAGTTCATTTAATAGAATTCTAGCATGGACCTGGTGGCAAGTGGTTGCAAGAAATACGTGAACACTGACAAGAATTTATAGATTGGTCTACCAGGAATAACACCATTTCCTTCTGTAAATACAAAATAAAAAACTCATAATTATAAAAAAAAAAATGAGAAAATTTGAAAAATATTATTTTTTAGAATATTAATTTGTATTAAATTAATTTAAATTGTGTTATATGCAAATCATTATTTTTATTCATTAGAATATTAATTTTTTATACATTAAAATAATAATGTATTTCATGGCGATTTCAATATCAAACCAAGAAATTGTTTTCTATAAATCCCATAAATAAAATAAAATAAAGGAAAAATAATTAATTTCTAACTCGAGTCAGATTGGGAAGCTTCTATGAAAAAAAATTTGTCTATAGTGAGACATAGAGATTACTATTTACATATGTATATGTGCAAATACTATATATCGTCAGAGGATTCTTGGTTTGATACACTATAATATATTATGCAATGCTTATAAGCCAAACCACTAATGAGCCGACCATACAATTAAAATTGGTATGCATAAATTTTGAATAAAGTTATAGGACTTCGGTTATATTTATTAATATTTTGTTTTATACATTTCTTTTCTGTATCTAAGCTGAATCCCGGAGAGGTTCACAATTATAATTAGTTCCACAAGCATTGAATAGTCGACACAATATCAAGTGATCAGTTTAATATTATTTTATTTTTTTATATGGAAATTATATCTCTGTTAGTTTCTTCTAGGAAAATTCCGGTAAATAAAATAATATTTATCAACCTCTTCTCATTGAATAAGAAAAGTGGGCGGTGACACTGCCCACTACAAAGTAAATATTCATTGCCGTATAAAACTTTTCACAATGCAACATTATAATAATTTTGTAAATTTTCCATTTAGTTGTTTTTATTCAGAGCGAGTATGCCAGTGTAATGCAAATGGGTTACGAACTTGTGGCCCAATTTGACGATCATTATGTGATTATACGTTTATACATTTTTAGGTACTTTAAACCTCTTCTCGAGTTATTTCCAATACTTTTTACAGGCTTTAGTTTACAATTTATAAAGCGAATTGAAACGTTTTTCGCACAAGTTTTCCACTATTTGTTTTTCGGATAAAAAATTTATTGCTTCGAAATATTTTTGGTTGCAGTGTGAACTCACTGAAGATCTGTATTCGTATGTATGTAGAGATGTTTTCATATTTTGTCAGGGCTACTTTCGTGCTCAACAACTGTATAAGTTCAACTGTATATAATTTTTGCTCTTGGAATTCCTATACACGCCCCACTGTGTTAATGCATAAAAATGCCGCCTTCAATTATTGCACAAAAGAAACTCATCAATTTATTTCAGGCGAATAAAACAAACAAATTTCTTTAAAACAAATAAAAATTCTATTAATATGATATAATTCGCAAGGAAAATGGAGATGGAAATTCGTTAATAACATTTTGGAAATTAAAGAGGAGATGAGCTGTGCTCCTGCTTTTAATATCATGCTTAATTTTTTCTTTACAAGTGCAACGAAAACTATTCTTTTCTCTCCAAATTTTTAGTTTTTCTTTGCATTATTATTAATAATTTCGGTAATTGGTTTTCGTTATACGTTTTTTTTTTTACATCAACTGTCGAAAGTTCAGTTTCAACCTAAAAAGTGAAACCCGACTGAGTAAAACGATCTATTCCATTAAACTTTTACTAGAAATTTCATTTTGTTTGTCTTGTTGAAAGTCAATTTAAATGAAAACATCAACCAGTTTTTTTTTTAATTATTTCATTTTCTTACGAGTTCTTAGCGTGGTGCACACACACGCACCGAGACACGCAGGAAAACTCTGATTTCCAAAGTTTTACTTTCTTTCTCAAAGTTATATTTGAGTTGAAGCAATCGCTTATGCCCGCTCCAATACATATACAAAAATGCCACATTGAAAGATTCATTAATAAAAATTTTGTCAAACTGCATTATTGCCCATACACACACACACCACTTGCTTGCATTCCGTGACGCAGTCAAGTTTAACTCATAATGTAAAGCAAACAACCTGCCATCAAGAGCCACATTCTTAGGCATGTTTACTACACAAAGTGGGCGGTAAATAAGGCAGAATACTAATGTTGGCGAATAAGAACAAGACAGCTAGAAAAACTTAAATTACATTATCGAAATGATGTGGGCCGGGAAATAAATCAAACTACAACTTATTACACCTCAGAAAGAAAAGGAATTGAAAGCACAAATAATTATAAGAATTTCCATCTTTTCTACTTTAATAAATAAATGAAAATGCTTGCTAGGCAGGTGCGTACCGTGAAAGGGGAGGGCAATAAGTCATATTTAACTAAAATCTAAGGAATTTAATAAAATTATGAGAATTGAAATTTTTAAATAAATATGTTATTAAATTATTTTTCATTATTTATTTATATATGTACATAGTATTGCAATTATATGAATATGATAATATGATATGAGGTCATCGGCTGCTATTGTTAGTTTCTATTTGCAGAAAAGGTCCTTAAGACTTATACAGAGATGCTTAAAAATTTAAAATTTTTTTGTGTTTACAGAATGAACTCTTTCCTTCCCCAATTTTTTTTTTTGTAACATCCAATTCGCAATGATGCTCCCTTATTGGAGTTTTTTTTTCACAACTTCTTACCCTAATTGTGGCTGTAGCACTCGTTTGTAAAGGCAAGCTATATATGCTATGCACCTACTGCGGCACAATCTTTATCAGTTCTAAACAGATTTTCAATAAAGTTTATCTAATTTCTGCGCAATTATTGAATTTAAAAAAAAAAAAAATTCTTCAATTCATATAAAAATGTATATAAAATATAAAAATATATAAACTGTTAAATAGCACAGTGACTTTTACGCCACCTTGTACATGCATACATATCCTTAATACAAGCAATTATCTCATTAAACTCAAGGGAATACGCCCCTGTTCCCAATAGTAATAAATATCTCAAGAAAAAATCTAAGAAAATTAAAATTATTTGAATCATTTTCAAATAAAAGCAAAAAGATAAAACAAAATACTTTCAACATGTTTTCTTCTACAATCTATTTTTTTCTATCTTTCGTGCTCCTATTCCAATTTATAAATTGTAGATGAAGCAAAAAAAAAAACAAAAAAAAAAAATCGCAAAATAGTGAAACGCACTTTTTGTTAAGTCAGAAAGTGTGCAATATTTTCTGCGGCGGCAGCAGCAGCAGCTGCATGAAATATTTTTGCCTTCGCAAAGACTTTCTACTTCCCAGAGATTTAGCAGAAGAAACCGCAAACGAATATGCGTAAAATGTTTGTGCAATCACGAATATTGGAGATGGTCCAGTGATGGCAACAAATGTTTTTGATTTTTCCAGGAAGTCATCAGCTGGTGTTGAGCAGGTTTATGTAGATTTTTGTGAACGATTGAAATGCTAATAACGATTTAATAACTTACAGAAACTAAAGTGTGCACAGTGAAGCTGCTTGTAAAAATAGTGGTCATAAATTTGCCATCAATTGTTATTATAGAGGAACGTCAAGGAGTAGTAGAAGTTACCGATAGTTTCTATATGTACTGATAGTTGGGTTCAGTAGGGGCGCTTGATAGTTATGTTGTTGCAATACTTTTGTTAAAAATCGAAATACACCCGATTTAATTTAAATATTGATACGACAATTTCGTAACGCCCGCTGCATTGATAATTCAAACTTCTCAAATAGTTATTGGCAAATACGTTAATATATACCAATTAATATCCTTTCTATTTTTTTGGCGGGAAAAATTCAAAACGAATGCTTTAGAGCAACATTGATGCAATAAGTAATATATTATCTCCCCTACAAAAGTTATATTGCATTCTTCGTGATTACTGGTGAAGGAATCGGGGGATCCGCTTTGAGATGATCATATGTTGGGGGAGGAAATAAATACCTTTAAGTCTGTAAGAAATAGGATGGAATGAAACTTAACGATTTCATGACTCCGCTTTGAGACTCGTATTACAGCATGTTCATATGTTTTGGGCGAAGAACTAGATACCTTTAAGTCTGTGCTTTGGAGAAGTTATCGTCTATTTATAATTTCCGAAGGAGATATTGTGTGTTTGGGTAAATTTTGGAGGTGCAATACGAAGCTTCGAATAGGCGCATTATCTTTTAGAATTAAACTTTATTTGAATTATTTATCATAAACATAGTGAACGATATCATTATCCAGTGCTCATATACATTGTAATTGAGGTGTAAAATTCCACAAGTAGGGGGTCAAATTATAGTTGGTAATTTTCGTAAGATTTAACAAATTTTTGATATCATCTGAAAGTATCAAAACTAAATGGAAGCACTCCTTCACCAATTTTTTTGCAGTTTCACATCATTTAATGACATTTTTTACGGTCGTCATCTACTGCTCTGTGGGCGGATATTAAAAAAAATTCAGACAGTGAGGCACACGGAATTTTTTTTTGGAAGGGCGTGACATCTCTTCATTAAGGTTAATGTGAATTTAGTGTGTTTTCGTCATTCTAAAGTGCTTAAAAGAAATGCACATACACATGCAAACACACATACATATTGGTTATAGATATTTCGCAATGCCTTCAATACGCACCTGCCCATCTCTTAAGCATTTAAGCATTTAGATTTATGAATGCCCTCATAAAAAACAACAGGAACGAATATAATTGAAGATTTTTGTATTTTTAGAAAATTGCTAAAATAAAAAGTAAAACGCCAGAATGTAGCGCTAACAAAGTTGAACCAGGAGAAAAAAGATTAAAGAGCACACAAACACGCTTATACACACACACACATATATACATTTCTATCAATACATCCCCACTAAAAAAGTTTTTGCAGATCTAATTGTGGAATGAGAAGAATTATTTATTGTGCCAAAATGTGTGACATTTCTAGTATTTTATGAGCAGTGTTGCCAATTTGATTAGTTTTCACAAAACTTGTTATGTGGCTGACTTCCAAGACATCCCAATTCTAAGATTAAATAGCGTGTTTTGATCCCGCATACTTCGGGGTAAAATTATTTGCCAGCTGCACGCAGTAAGATTTTCCCTGATTTACTTTTACTAGTGCTGTCACACAACAGCTGATTGATTTCTCACAAAACCTTTTACAGAATATCCGATTAAAAACTAGAAAATTCACAATATTGTCCTAATGGAATTAAGTTAAACATTTTTTGTGATTATGCCCAGTTGAATTTTTGGTTCCACAAAAATCTTAATTTGATTAACTCGGCTTATAATCTCTTGTCATTAGCACACATTTAAAATCATGACAAAGAAAAAATATACCCCGGTTTGTGTTGAATGCAATTGAAACGTCTTTGCATGTGATTGTTTGTTTTTACAAGACGTTCGTTGTGGTAACGCTGGCAACGCTTATGACATCAACTCTCTTGTACACAAATAGATTTTCACGCTAGTTACCATTAAGTTCAACATTTTTTTTAAACTAATTTTTAATAATAAACAAAAAAATAAAAAATAATAAACAAATATTGTTGCTAAAGTTTTGTACTTCCAGCAGCGTAAGCAAATTTCTTTCGTTTTCATTAGTGTTGTTTGTGGGCTGTTTTTTTTAAACAAAATTAATAAACAAATTGAAACAATTGCAAAACGCAATTTTATTTATTGTATTAAATTGTGTTAAATTAATGTATACATTTTTAAACGAAAATTAAAAAAAAAAATATATAAATTTGAAAAACAAAAGAAACAAAATTTCCACGTGATTGACGTGTTTGAAAGTGTTTAATGGTTTTTGGTTCCCAATTCAGCAGATAACTTTGAATTGAAGGTCGTTTTATTTTTAGGTCGCTGAAAGAAATAAAAATTCATATTTCCAACTATTAATTCATTTAAAATAAAATAATTATACAATCTTGTATCAAAAGTAATCCGCTTCTGAATTAAAACGATTCGTTCAAGTCTACCAACTTGGCTGAAAGCAATGCTTTCCGAAAGTACTGCTTTCTAGATTTGAATAATTAAATTGAAAAAATATAAATTAATTTTTTTTTTAATGTTCGCCATTGAAAATGAGAGATCATAAGAAAATATAAAAAATGCATAAAAAGTTTTTAAAGGGTTTTCTTTTAAATACAAACTATATAGAAGAAAAGAATTTTGGAAAAAAAAATTTTTATATTTTTTTTAAACTAATTTAACCTGCAAAGCTTTCGGCTTGACCGCAGGAAAACTCAGGTAAACCAGGAATCGAACCCGCGACATCCGTTCTGGTATTCAGCGCATTATTAAATTAAAAATTTTGAACTTCTAACGATGCTAAAGGAACCAAAATAAAATTCTTTTGATGGAGGAAGGGACTTTGTAAAAATTCAAGCCTTACGTATTGCAGGGTCTTCAAAGTTGCTAAAGGAACATAAGGTTGCTCTGAGATTGGGAGAACTATAAATCGCAAACCAGAAACAAACACGAAACAACTTCGCCTGTTTGGTATCATACTCGATATACACAAACAAATTAATATAGTAATTCTCAATCGTTTCATGTCTTGAAAACTAGCACTTGTCTCCAGTCTTCAATTATCATAAATAAAATGAAAGCAAAGTTTCATTTCTTCCAAATGCTAATGTCCTTTATTAATAATTTTAAGCATTTTTAATCATATACTTGCCAAAAAAATGGAAGAGCTTTTAAATAAAGCTAGCCTTATTAAGCTGCACGGGAATTCTGTGTTATATAAGGCTTAAATTGATGGCAAATATGCTTCGCCTGTTAAATTAGTACATAAAGAATGACGATTCTATAACAGTAGCTGAAGAAAGGCTTTGATGGATCAAAATTTTTGTACTCTTCCTTGCAAAATATTCATCAAAAACTTCTCAAATATATAATTCTTCATTTTAACTTTTTTTTCTAGAAGAAAAATAAATAAAAATATTAAAAATATACCAAAACGATATATTGTGCCTTTCATAAAGAGTCATCGAATTTAGATTACTGACTGTATAGATGTCTGAAACTTGAAAGAATTGTAACTAATCGGAGCTAAAACAAAAGCTAACATTTGTTTTTTTTTTCAGTAAAAATTACGTTCACTGATTGAATTTTAGAATTCGCAATTGTCTTGTAGACTGCATAGAAATGGATCATTTCAAATTGTTCCTACATTTTATATTTAATATTAATAAATATGTTTTCCACTCTTCTTTGCCGTTCTCTTCTATGGCCAATATTTTGCAATTTATATTCTCTCTGAAGGAATCAGTTGTTTAAAAAAGCATTCTAATAAAAACGCAAGTTTTAGATGCAATAATACAGAAATGACGATTTTTGGCCAAAAGTGCAAGGGGGACCCTTATCAAAAATTGAAATATATCCCTAATATAGAAAAATTTTTATTTTATTATTAGCAAATACAGTAACGGTACTCACAGCAAGTTAAGCTCCTTTTGAATAACCGCTGACGACGCGTTAGGGTCGCTTTTGCTATATCTAACAATGCGGCGGTCATCTAAACTCGATGCTTTACGCTTTCGACCACGTGTTTCAGCCTTTTGTTTGTAAGAGAAGGCATTTGCAATTATTTGATCAGACCAGCCTAATAAACCCCCAGGGTAGTACAGTATGCACCTTGATGAAATTTACATGTTGGTGGGGTGCACTTTGGGGACACGGTATCTTGCGTTTCTGACTTTTGGCAGACACCGGTAAAACTTGTCTGCCACTATCCAATCCATGAAATAACATGGCAACGGGCGTGCTTATAAGTAATTAAAAGGTAAGGGCAGGCTATACTTGTTGGTCTAGGATTAGGTCTTGCATAAACTAATCGATTCAGGGTTGAATATTGTGGGAGAGTTCTGTCTTAAGAGTTCTCTCCGATAGCACCACCAATGGCTTTATACTGGCACCACGCGTACCGGCAGCCCCACAGTGGATTTTTATCGCGTAGGTTAATGAGTGATTTTGGTGTTGCACAATAACTGAACCGAACTTTTATCGAGGACAGACTTAGTTCACACTCCACGGAGTTAAGAGAAAATGCTCGTTGATAGATTTGTACGGCTTTAGTGACTTTATCCATAGACCAAGTACGTTCCAACCTAACAGCGTGGAATGAAGTTGTGGCCGGTTTATGGTGAGGCCTCTTGGGAAATCACGTGGTGGCATGTGGTTGATACTAAAAGTTGCTTGGGAGATTTCTCTTGAGTGGCTGGTATCTTATTGATGCTAATGCTCGATATGATCCCGGTCAAGCGATTAGTTATTTAGGTACTGTTGCCATTCAACAGACGCAAGTAGGCAGTGAGATGGTTCTCCCCTTTGAGGGCGGCCTCTCTGTAATTCTTTTATTGTTCTTTCATTCTTTGTTTGCGGGAGAGTTATTCTTGCGAAGTGCCTATTGGTAAGGCTTGGACAGTGCCGAACGTCTTAGCAAGGCGCTTGGTTAACACAGAATCTTTTAATCAAGATTTGCAACCTGTGCTTGCATATGGGGCTTAGTAAATGCATTAATTTACTCAGTGCTTAGCTAAGATATTTATAGTCCACACTCCTATTATTCCGATTAACTTGATCCAAGCACAATTACAGAAATTAGTTATTAACACTGGACTCATAATAGTTATCATAGATTCCTCTCTAGTATTTTACTTCTTATATACCATTGTAAATACCGTTACAATATCAAAAAGTTCTGGATTTGTTACACTAACAAATTACACTGATAAAAATATTCAGTACCATCACTCCTATTATATTGAACACCGCTGTATATATTTGAAACGTTTGAAAACATAAAATGAACTTACAAGAGCAATAAAAACGCAAGTTTTTCATTAAAAAGTACACAAACGGATATTTGCAAAATTTTACGATTTTTGCCCAAAAATGCAAGAGGGGGGACCCTTATCAAAAATTTAAGTATATTCCAAATTTAAAAAAAAAATTTTTTTTTGTTTTTAGCAAATATATATTTGAAACATTTGAAAACATAAATGCATTCCTAAACAGCATATCAATACTAAGCTGACCGTGTGTATGCATGTGTGTGTGTGTAATTGAAATTTAATAAAAAAAGAAGGAATTTTAGAATAAATTTTACATTTTAAATGCTCTAAACATTTTTTCACTGGAATTGTAAATGAATTTAGTTTATCTTTCACGCGTAAAGCAAAAAAAAAAAATACAAAAATATTTAGTTTGATCGAATTTTTTACTTCTAAAAATATGAAATGAATATATTCTTTTATTTGCCACTTTAAACAGATTTCTATGGAACTATTAAAACAGTTTAAACACATACGAATTGTTAACGAAGTAGTGCCGCATTTAAAATGCTTCTCAGGCATGGTGTTTAGTTTAATAATTTTTAATTTTTTTTTTTTTTTTTTTTTTGTTTTTGCAAGTTTATTGTGGCAAATATTCAAAACGATTTCAAGAAATTCCAACTATTCATTTGCCTCTAAATGTGGCTCATTACGGTAAAAATGCGACTCGTAAAATGTTTATAGAAACTAAAAACAAAAAGCTTTGAAATCAAAGTGGCAGCATGGAAAAGAGAAACAAATAAATTTATCAGCCGCTAATAAAAAAAGAAACAGTTCAAAGTCTACAAATAGTGGCAACCAACCAGCTAAACAATGGATTATTTAAAAACCCATTCAGTATCCATATACTGGCTGGATACAAAAGCTCGTAAATAACAACAAAAACTAGTGCTTAACAACAATAACGTTGCAGCATAGCAGCCAAACGGCAGCAACAACAAAAAATAAAAATAAAAAACAAAATATAATTTTTGAAATGTGATACTGGAACTTTTTGCTTTGTTGTTGTTGTTGTTGTTGTTGTTGTTGTTGTTGTTGTTGTTGTTGCGTTTAGCTGTAACCGAATACGTAACATTTCTATTCACTATATAAACATTCGTTACACTTACAATAAATATCTTTAAGATGCAAAAGTTGGCAATTTGTTAATGTTTTACACTCGTGGAAAATGTTGAAATAAATAAATGAAATCAAACGCATATCATATTTTGTTAATGCTTCTAAAAATGTGTAAATGTTTACACTGGTGACGTAAATGAACCTTGAAGTCCGTTTCTTTGCAATTTGAAAAGCTCATTGGTCGGCCAAAATCGAAAATGAAACTGAAATGGAATTCCAACTGGAAAGGAAAGTAAATTGACAAATTTAATCATTTTCTAAATACTAAAATTGTTTAATTTTTTTTTTGTTTCTATAAATAATTAATCTAGTCAGTTAAAAAACTTTTTAATTTTTCTATTTATATTTAAATGTATTTCATTAACAATTTTAAATTCTTCATAAAAAGAAAAACGAAAAGCAAATGCCGCATTCAAAAGAAAAATTATTTTGATTTATAAAAACTCTGTTAGAGAAATTAATCTACACAATCTGTTTAATCACGCAACGGAATTGTATAAGCAGGGTATGGCAAGCTGAATTGAGGGAGTAGTATTTGTGACGATTTAATGTGGGAAAGTCCTCTGTATGAAGCTTATTCCACTTGAGTCCGCTCCGGCCAAAGAGTGAATTCATGCTTTACTTTATAGGGAGGACCCTGTGGGTTTGTAAACAAAACACATCGAGAACGAAGTTGGTCACATCCCACCGCTGATGAGCCTCGTAGTCGTCTTTGAAGCATCGGATCAGATATATAACATTTGTATTCCATTTGCTAGTACGTGCTGAAAATATTCGAGAGATTAAAAAAATTTCATTGTCGTTATACTTGAATGCTTCTTTTCAGCCATGAATATTCATGTCAAGAACACCAGTAACTTCTGATTTTTACAAATGGCTGTGCTTCTTGTCTTAGCCATCTGGATGCAAGCATACTGCATTAAGATCTGTGAGCACTGAAATGACCTCTAATTGCAAAACTCTTTTAAGATAACTGGTGTTTTTTTCACCTGCAACATCATTTCTGCTACTTAATTTTAGGGCGCCAATGGTGGCATGGGTATTGGTTTTGAATACATAAAGTGTGGGTGGTTTGTCGGCATAAACCAACGACATAAAAATTAATCCAAAGTCGGGAAATCGCAAAAAAATAAATACAACTTCTTTAAATGAAGTTGTTGGCAAATTCATTTTACACGTGCCTGTCATGTTTCTTCTTCTTGTTGGAGGCAAAAGTCGTCAGCAGCTGATACACTGAAATAATAATTTATATTCTGCTGAGTATACATTTTTAGTAAGTACTGCATTTAAATAATTAGAAATTTTGCTAATTCCCATTAATGAAATAAAAGAAAATGCCATGGAGATTTAACTCGATAGCCCTTCGCCATTTTTCGCAATGGCATGCCTCTGCTCATTTCGAAAAATGATGCCACTATGTAACAGCCGGTTTTAATCGATCTAATTGTAATTCGTTACCGGAATGAATCGTTTGAGAATGGTTTGATTTAAATATAGCAATTTTCCTTATTGACAGAGCCGTTATAATTAAGTTTTGCAAACAGATTTATTTCATATTTTTTTTTTTTTTTTGAAATAAATATTCACAATTAGGAAGTCTATTTCTGACATTATGCGATTCGCGATAACTTTTATTATAGTTGTGTCTGTATAATTATAGTTATCGATATCAATAGTTCTCACACATACGGCTTAAAATCCAACTTTTTAAAAAAATACAATTTCCATTAAATGAATTTTTTTTTGCTAACCATATAATTTATTTATTCATTCTTGGCATGACCAGAAAAATTTGAAATTCATTCTGATTACTGGCTTTTCATTTATTAATCGAATAAAAGACAAGTTTAATGAGAAGCAGAAGTCTCGTAAGTTCGGATGGCTTATTATAATATATATTTTTTTTAAATTATTTCCTGACACATTTTGTTTGCAACATGCATTACAAAAATACGAAATTTAACAGAAAATTTGAAGAAATTAACTTTTTTGGATTCACTCCGTGGCGCCAAAAAGGCAGCTGGCAAATGAAACCTATAAAGATGATTAAAAATAAACTCAAACTTCTACGCAGGCGATCACAAGAGTTTTTATTTGAACTGCAGCTAATTGTTTTTTATATGCAAATCTTTTCATTTAATGCTGCGTGCTACTTCTAGTGAAAACAGTACATCTTTTTTAAATAATCTCAGCGTGAATATCATTTTTGTGCTTTGTTTTACTCTGAGGATTTATTTACTTTTAGCTGCCTGTTGAAACACCTTCAGCATATCAGTTGGCCCTGCTACCTGATATTTTGCACTCTTCTATTATTTCAAAAGCTTATAAATACGAGTGTAATATTAAAATGTTAATATTACCTTTAAAAAGGCTATATATACCTGCAATAAATATAATTAAATTATTCCTTAATAATAGTCCTTAAATGGACTTAAGCTTCAGCACAATGCTACTTAACTTAAATGAATCTTACTTAAGGTACCTTTAAATGATGTAGGCTTTTTTCCATATGAACGAGAGTTCTCCCAATGTATGTGGGTCGGGGTTCGAACTTCAATATAAAATCTAAAAATTTTACATTTAAAAGTACATTTAGCTCAGCTCACAAATATCCTGGCAAAGAAGACAACTTTGTGTTTTCTCTTCTTGTTTTAGCTGTTTTTCATTTTTAAACGATTTAAATATCGCTCAAAGCGAAAAAACAATAAGTTGCACCATTGGAAGATGCATGTTCTTCATATCAATACAGATCCATGTATATTATTCAAATCCAAATTTAGATTACATGTGTACAAAACAAATTGGTTTGAGGCTTTGTCTGGACGTAATAAAAATTTCTTCAATAATAAGTAAATATATAAAGTTCATAATTTTATAAAAAAAAAATTGGTTTTGTAAATAAATAATAAAACAAAAATAAATCAAAAGAAAACAGTAAAAAAAGTAGATAAAAAAAATATAAAATAAAAAAATATATAAAAAAAGAAAAATAAAAAAATAAATTACAAAAACAATGAAAAAGAGAAAATGAAATGAAAAAACAATATAAAAAAATATATAATAAAAAACACAATAAAAAAAAATGTATAATAAAAAAGTACATATAATAAAAAAATACATATAATATAAAAAAATATATAATAAAAAAATATATAAAATAATAAAAAAAATACATATAATATAAAAAAATATATAATAAAAAAATATATAAAATAATAAAAAAAATACAAAAATTAATTAAAAAAACAAAAATAAAAAAAATTAAATATAAAAAAAGAGAATAAAAAAGATAGAATAATAAATATAAAATAAAAAAAAATTAAATAAAAAAATATATATAATAAAAAAATACATATAATAATAAAATATATGAAATAAAAAAAATTAAAAAAAAACAAACAAAAATAAAAAAAATATATAAAAAATAGTATAAATAAAGAATGAAAAAAATAAATATAAAATAAAAAAAATAAAATATAAAGTATAAAAATATATAATAAAAAAAATAAAATAAAAAAATGTATGAAATAAAAAAAATAAAAAAATCAAAATAGAAAAAAGAAATATAAAAAAAATAGAATTAAAAACATAAATATAAAATAAAAAAAAATAAAATATAAGAAAAAAGAGTAAGAAAAGAATAAAAAAATAAATATAAAAAAAATAAATAAAAATATATGTATATAAAAATAAAATAGCAAAACAAAAATAAAATAAAAAAATAAATATAAAATAAAAAAAAAATAAAAAAATATGTGATATAAAAAAATCAAAATAGAAAAAACAAAAATAAAAAAATATACATAAAAAAACTAAATATAAAATAAAAAATAATATAAAATATAAGAAAATAGAGTAAAAAAATACAAAAATAAATATAAAATAAAATAAAAAAAATAAATAAAAATATATATATATATATGTATATAAAAATAAAATAACAAAAAAATAAAATAAAATAAAGAAATAATAAAAAGTACATATAAAAAAAATAAAAAAACAAAAATAAAATTAAAAAATAAATATAAAATAAAAAAAATAAAATAAAAAAATATATGAAATAAAAAAAAATAAAAAAATCGAAACAGAAAAAACAAAAATAAAAAAATAATGAATAAAAAAAATAAAATATAAGAAAATAGAGTAAAAAAAGAATAAAAAATAAATATAAAATAAAATAAAAGAACTAAATAAAAATATATACATATGTATATAAAAATAAAATAAAAAAAAATAAAATAAAATATAGAAATAATAAAAAATATTTATAAAAATAAAATAACAAAACAAACATAAAATAAAAAAAATATAAAAAATAAAAAAAACAAATAGAAAAAAAAATAAAAAAAGGAAATTAAAAAGCAAAAATAAAAAAAAGCAAATAGAAAAAAATATTAAAATATAAAATTAGAATAGAAAACAAATATAAAATATAAAAATAAAATAAAAAAAAAATATAATAAAATAATATAAAATAAAAAAAGGAAATAAAAAATATGAATATATAAAAATGAAATAATAGAAAAAAAATATATGTATGTATGTACATATAAAATAAAAAAGTAAAAACCCCTGGGTGTTTTGCTGCGGGTAAGCCAAAAGCTTTGCAGATTAAATTAGTTGAAAAAAAAATAAAGTGGCAAAACAGTAACGAGACACTCTTCTTTTAATTGTAGTATTGAACTTGTTAACAAAATTTGCTTTCCAAGGCTTTAATTTTCTATTTGTTGTCTATCTTCTAGGGAGCCACAATCAGATTTTCCTGCACTTCAACATTTTTTGTTTTTTTAAAAGCAAACATATTTTCTATGATTTTTTTTTTTTTGTTTTGTGTAAAAGTTTTCTCTTTGCATCCAACCAACAGAACTTATTTCTCATTAATATTATTTTCTTAATTAATTTTCTTTTTTGTCTTAAGTTTTTCTTATATGTTTTCTTCTGGAAAAGAACAATGCATGTATGTAAATAATACTCGTACTAGTAGTACCGGGATACGTTTCATTTACTTGTTGTATCTTTGCGTTTAAAGCACAATGCAAGTTGAGATAAAATCGTATGAAATTTCACTTAAGTTGAGAGAAATTTTTTTTAATGTTTTATAAGATTCTTTGTTTTTGTTAATGTAACTGTACTCGTCAAAACAATGCACCAGAAATGCATTAAATTTCCTGATGAAAACTAAACAATGTTGCATAGAAGTGAGTCAAAAAAAAAAAAAAAAGAAAGAAATCATTTTTGTTTCTTAAAACATGGAAATTGCAAGTTTGTTAGACGTTAAACAAATCTCGGTGTCATCGTCATTTGCAGGTGTAATTACGGAAAAACCTTAAACCTTTTGCTCCACTTGGGCCAAATTGGTACCTTTTCACTTTGCAACTAATATTCTTATACAAGTGATAATGGTTACGATTTCCAAGGGAAATCCGTCTTAATAACTGATTCAAAGTTTAAATTTCAGAACATACCTTTGGAAATATAATTCTCGTTTACTCTTTGATTTACTCAAAAGAGTTGCTTACCTAAACATTGTAACAGCGTAGGAAGCTGGCAAAAGGCTAATAGTATCTGTGGCAGAGAGATATTGCGTGTAGGGTTTTACAAAGCCAGCTTTGTTTTTGCTTGCACATCTACTTTGGAATTAAATAAAATATTAAATATTTTTAATTCAACCTTAATTGCAGCATTTATTTTCAAACTCTATACTCATGTTCTCTAAGTGATGTGACAGATTTTGCTGTGGAAAAATCACCAACATGCTGAGAAATACCTGCTGAGTGGAAAATAATAAATTTACCTTTTGCTATTTGAATACTTCGCAAACAGTATTGCAAGTTAACGTTATAACGAATTTTATTATGAAATGAAATCCCGATAAAAAAAAAGAAAACTTCTCACAGTTTACTGATTAACTTACTATTCATGCATTAATTTATTATGCTTTTAATTGGCTTAAAGTTTATGAAAGTTGTTGCTGTTCTTAGCAAGAGGGAGATTTTTGAAACCTCTTGCCACTTCAGCTTGAAAGCCTGATCGTGCATACTGCCCAAATGTTTGCTGTAATTTGCAGCATATTGTATATAAAACAGCAACGTTTGGTAAGACGACTACTTTACTTAAAAGCTGACTTTCGGCCTAATCCAATTAAATTATTACTGCTTCCTGAGCCCCATTAAAATGGTGAAAGTGAAAAAGCGACCTCTTGCCACATACGATTACACAAAGCAATTTAAATTACAACATGTTGTAAAGTACTCTACATCTTTGAAGGTGAAAAAAGAAACCTAAATTGACATTTCAAAAGGTGAAATACAGAATTAAATTAAACAATAGACTACTTAAATGTACACAATTGCAATCTCAAAATAAAAAGTACTCTGTTAAAAGCTTGAATAACTTTTGTTCTCGCCGTACACACCACACACAAAACTTTCAAATTATATAATTTTCTTAATAACATGCTTGCCGCAAAGAAAAACTCATTCAATCAAAAGATTTTTATTTCGTGTCGTATAACGAAAAAAAAAACTACCTATTGAAAAATTGCCAAGTTAAAAACGCTATAATTTTCACATCAATCAGCGTGGAATCAATTGAATGTTAATTAATTTCCGATGTAACAGTCATGACAAGTTAAAAAAAAAAAAAACGAAAAAAATATAAAAAATGCTTGTTCAAGATATTACGAATTAATGATGCCTTAGACGGCTGCTTGTGTGTGTGCATTAATGTATGCGTTCATTAGATCAAAGATTTTGTGCTTAAAAACAATGAAAGGTAAACATGAGTAGAAAAAATTAAACGACTTTCAATTTATGAACCGCCTTCACGACAAAGATTCCACTTGAAATAATTTCTCTTCACATATATGGTTTTTTGCCAGATATCGCCAGGCACTTATGATACACGCGTCTCTAATGGAAAGGGTGTTTTCTTTTGATGTCTACGCAATTTTTAATCATAAAAAGCAAAGAAATATATATTTTTGAAATCAATGAAAAGTGGTAGATATCTTTATGGCATGGGTGTTTTAAAACGCGCATACAAAGCGATGTCTGGAACCATAATTTCCACAACAGCCTTGTACCATCCACGCGTCTCTAATGGAAAGGGTGTTTTCTTTTGAGGTGTACACAATTTTTAATAACAAAAAGCAAAGAAATATATATTTTTAAAATCAATGAAAAGCGATAGATAACTTGGAATTGTGCATTTTGGAAATCCTTACCTTCCCGCGATATCCTGCTTTGTTTTCCTTTTTTTTTAATGTGTTAGTGTAAATGAAAAATATAATTTTTAATTCTTTTTATTGTGAAAACTAGAACTTTTTATGTTTTTTTTTTATGTTTCACAAAATGTTCTAGATTTATAAAAATTGTAAATACTTTTTAATTTGTTGAAAAAGCTTAAAAGCTTCACAGGGCAATTAAAGCGTCTTAGTGTTGCAACAATTGTATTGTAGTCAAAATCATTGAATTTGCTCGCATTCGGCCGAGTTTTATGAATCATTTTTTTAAAAAATTAAAATGAAAAAAACTAAAATGGAAACAAACAAATTTTTTTTTAAATCCGTTTAACGTGCTTTGACGTTTTTTCTTTGACTCGTATCCAACAGGCCGTGTTAGTTCTGATCAATTGATTGAGACACTTGCCGATTGGCCTTCACAAAATCAAAGTGCAACATGACTTAATATCAATCAAGTGAATGCAGTAGAAGTGCTGCAACAGCATAATCGAGCGGAAAATAAACAAAAAACAACATACATACATATGAAAACTACACTCGTATTAAAAAAAAATTAAGTTAAGAAAAAAGCTTAGAACGGAAATGCATGTGAGCGGATGCACAAACCCACGGTCACTTCGACTGTTGCAGCAATACCTGTTGAACACAAATGAGGAAAAACAACAATGACTACACGGACTACACCGACAAACGACAAACGATAAACGACAAACATTCATATCTAGTGTTAACTACAACATCGATATAAGCAAATTAAATAAAAAAATTATTCCATGAAAATAATGATGCAGTTAATTTTCGTAGTCTGTTGAACTTGTAAATTGGAAAAGAACTTGCAGTTGCAGTACACACGATGTGCCTCCACCAGCAAAGCGACCAGATGGCCGTATCGAAGCCATTAGCTATTTAAAGAAAGCGGAAGGGAAAGGGTGGCGCAACACCGGTTTTGTTCATTGGACGTTTGCCGTGGTTATGTAATTGATGAAATTACATAAAAGAATCCAAAAATTCCCCTCCCGCCCGCAACTAACGATACAATAAACAGAAAAAAAAAACTTAAAACTTTAATAGATAAGCGAATATAAATTCTTTATGGTGCACCCAGACGTCATTTGTAGCTTTATTGTGCATATTTAAATTGTTCTACCTGTATTGAATTTCAAAATCGGAATCGTTATCTACAGCTTGGATGTGCGTGTGAGGGTTTGGGTGCTCACATTTAATTTCATATTGTGGGGCTTGAAATAGCGCTTGGAAACTGGAAAAATTTTAATTTATTTTTAAACAGTTCCAACATGTTTACGAGTACATGAGTGGAACCATTTGGCATCAAAAAACTATTATGTGGTAAATTTTTGATAGTTTTTTTGGCGCTGTGTTTATTAGCAACACCCTACATTGTGTATTCTCGGTTGGCTGCACTTCAGTTGCAAAGTAAAAAGTAATCAAATTCTTGCACTCTTTTTCGAATTTGTGTATTTAAAACAGTATCTGTAATATATATTGTGAAGAAGAATAAAAAGATTTCTACTATTTAGAAGGTTCTGACGGTTTCTAATTGTTTCATTCTTCGATGATTATGGGAATGTATGAAATCACCACAATCGCTGCGAAGGTATTGAATTTTCCTATAAATTATAATTTTCCGAAACTTATAAGGGATGAGTTTCAAAAAATTTCTCTATGTTCTTGTGGAAGTCGAAATCTAAATGGTTGGACCAACTTGAAGCATTTTGTTTGTGGAAGAGACAGTGGCTATCCATTATGGTAAAGAATTATCAATAGCTTTTCACTCTAATGGTGTGATTTTTTATATTTTGTGTTCGTCACACACGCCCACACTTACTATATATGTGACTATCAAGCTAAATACCATAGTCAAGCAGGGTAAGTCCTCTATTGCAGCATTTTCATTTCCTTTACATCTGAAAAACTGCAGTAATGAAAGTTTTTTTCCTGTTCTCAAAATCTAAGAAAAAGCGTTAAAATGAAAAGCTCGTCAAAATAAAAAAAAAATATAAATCATGTCATACATTGAAAGAAAAGTGAAAATAAATTTTTTTTTTTAAATAAATCCACAAAAACATAAAGTCTAGAATCTGCAAATATTTTTAGAAAAATACACGAAAGGAAAAAAATCGCTAAAATAGAATAATTGTAAAATGTAAGTTGCACGCACTGTGAATTTATTTATTTGTTATTTTTTGTAACGCAAATACGTGTAGAGTACACACGTACAAATTCCTTTAAGTAGGGTGCTCGTATGTAACAAAAACAAAAAAAAAATGTCTACATGTTTATTAAATTGATTTTCGTTCTTCACTTTTGGCTCATTCTAATTCTACCTGTAATGTTTCTCAATCTTCAGTCAAAGGCTCAGAAGAAAAGGCAAATTTTTTATTTTATTTTGTATTAATTTCAGTTAACGTTAGTGGGCTGTCAGACCGACTGACTATTTCACTTTATTACGCGTGAATATAAGAGTACGGTTATTTGGCCATCCTACAACAAACAAACAGTTATACGTTCAAAGCCCGTTGGCTGTCTGATTGGCTGTATAGCTGGCTGGCTGGCCGGCTGGCTGCCTGAGGGTCCGCCTTGTGGGCTAAGTGAGTAGCCGGCAATGGCTTCTTGTCTTCCTTTCATGGTCTTCATATTTAAATTGACGTTTATGTAAGAAAACTGAGCATGGAACTTGAACTGCTTTATTTTGTAGAGCTTTCAACAAATACGCACACTCATACATAATAACCACCTGTATGCATGTTCACACATATACATATAAACATATATGTATTTATAGTTATAAATAATTACTTTAGCCATACAAGTAATAATTTTATATTCTCTTTCTTAGTTTTATAAATTTTGGATTTATTGAATTTTTTTCTTCTACTTTGTCTTTGTTATAAGTTCGCTGAACTTGAAGGTGTTCCAAAGATTATTTTTGTTGGATTATTGCTGGTGTAAATTTTGCAGACAATAATTCACAGACACACACAGACACACACACACACAATCATATATACAGATATGATATAGTAATAAATTATCATGTCAAACATCTAGTATGTGAGAATATTTTTATTAAGATTTATTTTCCTCATGCAAAGTTTACATAAAGATTCTTTCGATTTTGAAATCATTTTTTCAATAACGTTTACTTTTTTTTATTATTTATTGCTAAAAAATTTGAATTTAAATTTTAACCGCAATAGTTATTTAAGGATTAACCTTTCATATTTGGACGTGAGAGGTTTTAGATTAATGGTGTTCTGATCTGGCTTAAAGTAGAAACATAAGGGGTACTCAGTGTCTGATGCGTTTTTTTTTGCGCGGCAAAGATATATTCGTTATAAATAGTGAGCGCTATTTAAAATATTAAAATCATTGTCACAAAAAAGTATATAAGCTTAAAAAAATTATTATTTATTTGGGAACTGTAAATTTATTGCTTACAAATAACAGCTGTTTTTATATCAGAGCTGTCCACACAATGCAACATTAATACGATTTCTATGGAAATTTTGTTCGAACTCTATAAAAAGCAATTAAATTTTATATTCCCCCACCATTTTTTTAATGAAGTTTACTTTTTTATTATTTGTGGCTAAAAGAAATTTATTTAAATTTAATATTAAATTTACTTCTGAATACCACTATACTCGTATTTGAATAATATATGTATATTTGATTCTATTTTTGCATATTTTAAATGAAATTTAAATTTAAATGAAATTAGTATTCATTTAAACGATTAATTTATTTTTGAGTCAAACTTCAGTATACAGAATGAATTGTTGACAGGACATTTAATTATAATAATTGACACAGAAAATTATATATAAAAATGCATTTAAAACAATTGAAAGCAAATATTATGTTGCCTACAAATAAAAAAATATTTAAATTAATCGCGTAGTGATGGCAAGTTATTGAGCAGATGACATTCTGCTCTCACTAACTTTTTAGTCGAATAGAAAGCTCAATTTCACTGAAACAATCACCTGCCTTCACGGTAAATCATTAAAGTACTGGAAGAGAAAGTAGTTTCGGCTACTCAAGAGAAAAGAAGATAGAATTAATCTATTATGAATTACAGTAAGCTCAGGATGGAGGTTAGCAATTCCTGCAAGAGCTTTCCCCTCAATCGAGCTTGGAAAAATCAATATTTTAGATAAAAAGAAATGTTTTGCAGTTAATGTTATTATTGACAATTTCGCATTTTGTTTTGAGTGTTCAATATTTTTTTAACTGTCACGGTGAACTAGCAAAGGCATAGGTTCAAAAGAAAGCGATCATGTAGTAATAATTCCTTATATACTACACAGCATTTATCAAATCAAATATGCCCTCTATAGGCGACACAAAAATATATCCATATATATATTTTTATTTGGGCAAAAAAATATATTTTTTTTTTGTGTCTACTGGATCGAGTAGTTCTTACAATCCTGCGTTTTTCGCGTCTATATTGCAAGAGACTATATTGTTGTTGTTATAGAATCGATATTTATATTTGCCTGGACGCTTAAAACGTCTTAATATTTTATGCGCTCTTCCTATATTTATTACAAACATTTTTACTTTTAAGCTCGAACTTTTATACTCACAAGTTGCAACTTTAAGTTTTGTATGCTTAAAGTTTTTTTTGTTCGTATTTTTCTCATGGCATTGTCATTCAGGTGACGATATGTTATATGGCAACTAGTAAAAGTGATTGTGGGATAAAATGGGAGAGAGTGTGGTAGTGATATTTCTGGGTGTATCATTATTTTCCGAAATCGCATATGAGAGCTAATGGTTGGAGAATAGTATTTCTAGACAATCGAATTATATTTCTCTACATTAAAATTTGAATTGGGCCACAGATCCAATTGCATAATATATTAGCTGATTCCATTAGAGGACATTTCTTTCTAGAGCGAAAACTAAGGTGTGGTCCCTGCTCTTGCAAGGTATTACGTATCAGAATTACGAAAAATACATAATGTTAGAGAAGACAGAATAGCTTTTCCACTATTCAGCTGCTTCTTGATAGTATTTTATTAATTGTTTTTAATTGGCTGATTAAATACTGTTACAAAAGGACTAAAAGAGGTTGCATCTGCTCAGATGTATATTATCATGGATATAAATTGTTTGCTGGTAAATCTTGAGTGGCCAGTGAGTGTGCATTCTTCACTTAAACTTGCCAACTACATTTAAAATGTAAGAAGCATTTTCCATTTTATAATTGCTTAAGGTAAGAATCGAACCCACGAATTTAGAGCTCTATAGCTGGCTTAGTTTGCAATTAGTTCATGCATCTAAATGTCTTGCTATCTCATAAATACGTTTTCATATCAAGTTGATCTCTTTATTAGCAACAAAACTTCACCCAGTTATTATGAGAGTTATGGGGGAAAATGTGACAGCGATATTTCGAAATTCCTCATTACAGCTGAAGATTGAATTGAAACTGCATATTAAATTTTAGCAACGATTTTAGTAGAGATTAATTGCTGCTAGACGATAAATTTCCTTACCTCTTATGCGGTATTAAATAACTTTAAAGCAAATATGGGTTTCAATTCTTACTCTCACAGATGTAAGATATAGAAATTAAAAATCTCAGATAAAGTAAAGGCCGTCTTACATACTTTAAAAATTTATTGCTTTGCAAAATCAACAACAATTTCGTGACAATCTGATCATTATATATTATACTTCGACTTATTTATAGGCATTATGCATTACCGAGAGATCAATTTTTAAAACTGTTAAATACTGTATGGAAGGCGATAATTTAGATTTTTTATCGTTTGGTAGGATTTCTTATAAGTCGGAGTGAATCTCTTCTCAGACACGCCCACTGGCTTTAAAGAAAGAGCAAATTAGAGCTTTTCTTTTCTCTCATTTATAAACCGATTGGCAGCCTGTCGATTCTTACAGATTATGGGTTTTAAAAAATTGTAAAAAATGAGCGCTAAGCAAAAAATTTTTATAGTCGTTTTTTTTTTTATAAACTGTGTATTTTGAAAACCCATCAAATAAATAGTTTTGACTTCCATACACGCACTTGTTGCATTAAATTTAAAATTAGCTTTAACGTATTCCAGCCCACTCGTTTAAATAATTAACAAAGAAAAAAATAATAATAAATAAGAAGGTACTACACCTTCAAAAATTTTATAGATGTAGTTTTCTACATCATTAATTTATCAAATTGATTTTTACATCAATTACAGCCAACATTTACACATGTTGACCTTTTGAAACGAGGTTAAGATGAGCTTTTTTTAAAGGGAACAAAATTATATGTAATTTGTATAATAGACTGTAAATACCATCAGGGCCAGGTTTAAATTGCATGTTGTTCAATAGGAATGTCTGGATTATAAAATTTAAGTATTAACTTTTGGGTGCCACTGTAGGCGAATGAATAATGCACAGGCTACTAAACCGGAGGTCGCGGACAAGCCGAAAGCTTTGCAGGTTAAGTTGGCCAAAAATAAAATATTTATTATGTTATTTAATAGTTTATCCATATTCTTCTCAGTGTAAGAAGTTTCACGCTTTACTGAAATAGCTAAAATATTTGAAAAATATTTAGCAACAACTAGTAGTTTTCCTACATTTCCTTTAATTACTCGTATATGGAAAACTATAGAATTTTAATTAATAATAGATTGTAAATAAATTCATTTAGTTTGTTTCCATTACAATCAGTGCGAATTTGTTCAAATTGTTTGTTATTCCTGTTAAATATTTTATAAATAATAAATTACAATTAATTACATGCTTTTAGAACCAGCAATCTGTTCTGAAACTTTTGTATTGAATTACAAAAGCAGTGAATAATTTTCAAAATGCAAAAATTCTTGCATGAACACATTGTTAGTAAATTAGGGTAATTTAATAAAGGGTGTACTAAAACTAAGTGTTAATCAAATATATTATTAGAAATAGTATAACTAATTAAAGCAAGGAAAATTTAAAATTGGAAAATTAAGTTCGTCTGCAGATTTTTGCGTGGCTGCAGTGATAATGGAGCCGGATGGCTTCACGTCTTGCCAGGATGCTTGGCTGTGTTACTTTTGTATGCATGGATATACAAAATATGTTAAACTATTATGTGTTATTAAGTACTCAAATACAATGGCGGTTACACTTTCAAACATGTTTGATCATTTTATTTATGTCTTCGCCATTAATTTTCTCAGCCAACAGTCAACTACAAAAAAAAGTATTACATTCACTAGCTAAATTAGTTTTTGGCTGATAGTGTGCAGGAAAAATTGTCATTCAAAGCATTTCATAGGTTCTAAAAAATGCAAACTTGATCTCTGAAAGATTTCCCCCCTTTTTAATCATTCGTACTTCCGTTTGATATATTTTTTCGTGCAATGCGATATACCAAGTTTGCATTGCTTTTGCTTTCCAAGTTTTCTTGTGAAAGCATTGCTTTGAATGAATATTTTCGTCTCCGCCGTGAATGACATTTTTGTCAGTCAAGACTTATAAAGTTTTGACAGCCACTCAAAATTATAAAATTATATTTAGGCAGCCGTGTAATTTGCTGGCTTAGTTACTGTAAAAAAAGAGACAACTATACTTTCCAAACTCAACCAATAAAAGTATTGTAAAAAGGAAAAAAAATTGCAATATTTTTCTGCTTTTCGAAAATCGGACATTATATTTCATTTCCATTGTTTTGTTTTCAAATTTGAAGCATTTGATAAAGGTCAGTGAAACCTTGATAAACTGCAATGTTCAGAGCCGAGAATAATATTCTGTATAATAAATTTTCATGATTAACTAAAAACCAATTTGTGTCTAGTTTTTTACAATAAATATATTCCGAATACTGATGAATATTCCTGTATGCACGTATATATGTATTTCTATAATTATTCGTGCCACAACCAGAAAGTTACATTCTAGCAGAAAATTGAGATTCGAAAATGTCTTAGAAAAAAAACCATATATGTAATTATATTGTTAAATAATCGCTAACAATCCGCACTTATTACATTATTGTATTAAAGTATTTGCAAAGCAGGGAATTCCCCTTTTCCTTTTATTTATTTATTTATTTATTTGCTAAATGCTACAATTATATGAATATAATTGCCATATGTATAGAAGCACTGGGTACTGAGGCCTTTGGCTTCTGGCTCCCCGGGGAATTGAACCCCTGACACCTGCGTAACAGGCGGGTATACTAACCATTATACCATCGAGGGGCTTCCTTTTCGTTTTATTTACATTGATTTTCATTGTTTGAAAGTAATCAAAAAAAATATATAATTTTAATGCGGTATAATTGAGGTAAATATGAACGACAGAGGTTATTCGATGCAATAAAGAAATTTAATCTTTTGTTTTCTCTCCCAAAGAATTGTGGATCCATTGCATCATTTTTTGTTTAAAATTATTTATATTGAAAAGTAAGAGGGCGATTAATGACCGCAGAGTCTAATTTTGAAATTATTTGAATATTTTTCTAAAATTTTTTCAATGTTACTATTTATGAGTGATTTAAAAATCGGGTAAAGTTAAGAAAATTCCGCCGTTTTGTGAATGGGCATCGCTGCCACTATTTTTTTTTTTTTTTTTTTTTTTTTAAACATTAATTGGTTTAATTAAGGGAATAACAGATTATTTTAAGGAGTGGCGATTGCGCATTTGAAATTATTATATGCCATGATATTGATTTTTAACAAACTCACCAGGTATCTGGGCTGTCCACTTGCTTTAAGAGGTGCTCGTATGCGAATACGAATTCAGCCACGTTAGATCTTAGAAGCTGAGTTGCTACGGCTGTTAAATTAATATTAAAATTTTTTCAAAACCTTGTTGTGTGAGTTTCGAACTTGAAACATACAGTATAATAAATTACGCCGCGTGAAAATATACACAGTGTTCGCCTACTTTTTTCGGAGCATTTCCTTCATCCATTTATACTATTTTGTTATATAAAAGAGCTTTATAACACCTTCTCTTTAATGATTCTGTTAAATTATGTTAATTGAATAAATAATATATATTTAATTTACTTTTTTTGTTGTCTATAATTGTAAAATGGAAGACAATTAAATATGTAAAATTAAATATGAAAAAAGGTAAATATTTGCATTAAAAATCAACATCAAGTGGAGCTTCCGTTTCATTAAACACAGTATAATCTTAAATATTTAATCACTTTTAAAGGCAACAGCAACCCGTGATAAATTACTGCACTTTACAACCAACCACACTGACAGCAAAAATGCAATAGCATCGGCAGCGGCAACATTTAAATCTTTGTGTGCTTCTCTGGCCATACGTATGCCAAGTCGGTCCGCTTTGGGCTCCACGCATCATTATTATTATTATTAATATTATTTGTATACAAATTATTCAAAATGCATGCTCTGCGAAGTGTAACCAATGCCTTCACGTTGCTGATTGTTGTTGCGGCTGCTGCTGTTGCTGCTGCTGCTGTTGCTGCTGCTGCTGTTAATTTTATAAACCTTTATTGCAATGCTCATACACAATGAGCATTTGTTCGCAATGTTGATAATGATGTTCATAATGATGATTGTAAAGATCATAATGAGAGCAATAAATTTTGATGACGATGATGATATCCGTCAGTTACGCAACACTACATCTCGTTGCGTTTAATTATTTCATTAATGCACTTTTTATTTTGTGAACAGCAACAAAAATTAATGAACATAAAATGCACATTTAACTTTTTTAAAGATACACTAGCAAATGTTAAATATGCAACTTAAGATTTCTTTTCATTTTCCTTTTAATAGTTGACCAAAAAAAAAAACAATTTCTCTCTTATGAGAAATTTTAAAAATCGTTTTATAAAAGTTAAGGCAGAAAATTGGTGAAAATAGTAGACAGCGTGCTGCCATGCCATACTCACGATCAGGTGCTATGCGATGATATTAGGGACTAGGAACTTTAGTTTGCCGTGGGGTTTTAAAATGTCAGGTTAAAGTTCGGATGATCTCTCTGAGCAGGTACAATGCAAGCTCTTCTTCAGTCTTCTTTGGTGACACCAATAAAGTACTGAGCCATAACCAGGCGAAACCGTATATTGCACGTCCATTATCCGTACTGCTTATCCACTTATTAAATCTATTGGCCGGCCTGCAGGATGTGGGGTCTTATAAACTATATTCTGGAAGTTCATCTCTATTATGAGGGCCTTTTGTTTTTACCTCTCCATCTCCATGAGTTCTAGTCTTTCATGGGGATTTTCTCACTCAGCCCCATCATACACAAAAATAATTTAAACTCGGTAATTCCCACTTTTTTATTGCGCCATTAAATTAAAAAGTTTTAAACTGGATTATTAAGACGAACTTAAGATAAGCCCGGTCTTCTTTTCACGTAAGAATTTTGCATATTTTCCCTTCGAGTGTACTCACGGACTTTATGTGCTTTTGATTTTATGGCAAAAGCAATAGCGATGGATTCTTCAGGTCTTTGGTTAAATTTTTTTTTCTTTGTAAGCTCACCACTGGAATGATGGAGCCTTCTCATGTCATATGTTGTAAAGCCGTATTCTATAGTGTTGCAGGTCAAAGCAGATGGAAATAAACAATTTCAATATATTTTTAATATTTAAGTACACTTAACTGTAAGATCGACCACAGACGGCTTCACAAAATTGTTCCTGAAGAAAAGCACGGAAGGTGTTCGAAATATTGAACAGATTAATGTAATACAAATAAATGCTGACCTAAAGCTTAAAAAAAGAAATAATTAAAATTTAATTTTAAATTAAGTTCATGCTGGAAAATCCATTAAAATTACCATTTTAAAGAATTTAATATTTTGTATTTTATCATTACTGAAAGCTCTGTAAGCGAAATAATTCAATCTGCGTATCGGAAGGTTTCCGACAATATCCGAAAATGGCTGCTTTGAGTAATTGTATCCATTTATGGCATTCCTTAAAAAAGAATTTTCGCACAGAAAACTTTTTTTGCAATCTCTGATTTATAGAAGCCGCTTTAAAAAAATTTACTTTCTTTATTATCATATTTTTTATAAAAATAATTTTACAACTTCATAGTAGTGAGCACTATAATTAGTTATAAAATGTAAATTGATCTGATATTGCTTTCATAGGGTGCCTTTGTAGGCGAATGAATAATGCGCAGCCTACAAAACGGGAGCTCGCGGGTTTGATTCCTGCCTAGACTCTAAGTGCTTTCCTGCAGTCAAGCCGAAAGCTTTGCAAGTAAAGTTACTTAAAAAAAAAATTATTTAATGGGCCTTCAGATTAGGCAATTTCTAAGTAAACAATACCATTTTTCTCAATTCAAATAAATTATATCAACTACATATACTTTTTCTAAGGTTAAAATAACATTATGCAATATCTTACTTGTTCCTCAAATTAAATGTATGATATCAAATTTCCGCTTGGTTGCTTCTAACAAAAGTACTCAAAATTAAAGACAAGAAAAAAAAATTGAATTAAACAATTGCAAAGGAAATAAAAGCAAAATATTAAAGTGATTAGAATACAGAACTACAGAATTCAAGAAGACAATGAAGGGTTCAATTCTAAAATAAAACTATTGTTCTATTTAATTACTAGTATATATAAAAGTATTTCGTAAAAAAAAAGAAACAAGAACATCACATTGTTTTTTTTTCATAAATTTATTTGCAAGTCCGTTTTGTCTATTTAAAGTCATTAAAATTTGTTTGCAATAAAAATAAATTGAAATTTTAACAACATTTATTTCGCCTTATTGGCAACACTTTGCGTTGTGCACCAGTAATTTTGTTGCTCCAATAAGTTGTAAATAAAAGCCAACTAAAACATTTAAAATAATAATAATAATAAAAATAAAAACAACAACGACAACCACAACCGCAACAACAACAACAACAACAACACAACGACGACAACAGCAACAATGTGTGTCTGTTTAACACAAACACATTAGCAACACAATTGAGTTGTGGAAATAAACGGCAATAAAGAAAAACAAGTCAGCTGAAGTAATTCTGCAACTGATGCAGGACGGTCCAAACCATTTCTGTGGGGAAAATTCGTCTGGGGCAAGGTGTAGATATAGAATGCTCCCCCTTAGCTGAGTTGCCAAAAGAATTTACAGAAAGGCATAAGCTGGTCATCAGTTGTTATTTAAATTACACTAATGGCCTTTTCTTTTCTACAAAAAGAGGCAGCTCTACCCGCTTTTAATTCATGATTGTGTATTGGTGTCGATATCTTTCGCTAATATTGAGGAAATAAGAGCTCCCTCTACTTAGTAATCACATTTAAAAGCTGTGACATGTTCACACTAATTGCCTGATTTACCTCAACTAACTGCCTAGATTTCCCATTTCATCTTTGGAATACCATTACCAATACATTTGTTATTTCCCCTCCCACTGTGGGAATATACAAATATATTTTTTATTTCAAAAAGAAATAGTAATCCTGTAAATTTTAATCATTTCTAATTGACTTTAAAATCATTCTCCAACGTTACCGTGTGTCAACTCCACCATCTCTAACTTTTGCTCTTCCCACTTTTTTTTGGGAATGGAATTTCTATGAAACCATTTTGCTAAACTGAACTTCTTTTTTAATTTTTATACAGATGTTTTTTTTTTCATTTTGTTGGCAAAAATAATGCTAATGCAAGTAAACTTTGGTGTAAAGACGACTGCAAGTAGAAATTTGCTGCCAGTGGGAGTTGATAACAATATTGGTCAATATTGATCAATATTGGTAAGGTAACAGCTCTGAGTGTTTTTTAATGACGTCAGTTATACCGCCATTGTACAGCAATTTGCTTTAATTGCAATTGTTTTGCAATTTATATTCCAATAAACTACGGGAAATTCCAGACATTGGTCCAGCTATATCCATCCCCGCCAGAATCTCTAATTAGAATCATGGAAAAGCTGTTCATTTTAATGCACATTAAATGGAGTGTTGTGATGGAGTTAAATGTGATGATATTTCACTTGCCCATATTTTATATTTTCTCCAAAAATTTTCCTGGCGAAAATTTCTGACGTTACCTTCTGTCAATTCCACTATCTCTAACATTTGCTCCTCCCAATCATATTTCAGGAATTGCATTGCTGTGAAACAATTTTCCTAAACTGAATGGTGAGGACAAAATAAAATGATCAGAGTAACAGATTGTACACCCCTGACTTTTACCTAAGAATTTCGTTACTGTCCAAATAAATTTTTTTTTAACCAGCTATGATCTAAAATACGCCGCCCCTCTTGATGTACAACACAGTGGAAATTGTATACCATTTTGCATTTTTCCCAAGCCACTCTGATATAAAAGTTTATAAAAGATGTACAAATTTAATCTGAACTTAAAAACGATTTATTGAAATTTGCAGCAACGGAGATAAAAATACATAAAGTAGGGTGAAGTTACTACTGTGGAAAAGCTAATTTATTAACATACGAATGCAGCTATAAAGAAGTGCAGCAACTGCAACCATGACGGCGATGGCGGTAGCGACAAGAAAATAAAAATAAGTGCACAACACCAGCGTGAACAACACCAACAACACCAACAACAATAACATGTGTTACAGTTCCCATAGTTTTTAGTTTAGTTTGAAATGAACTACGAACTTAAAGGAATGCATTTAAGATATAAAAATTTTAATAAAAAAAGAAAGGAACCGAAACGAACGAAACGAAATAAGAAAAGCACAAAGTCTAGTAATTGGCTTTTATATGGCCAGTGTTGAAAGAAATAATTCAAATCCCCTTTAAAAGAAAATTAAATGAGTTGTTACGGAAGCGAACAAAAAGAACATGAAGATTGTGTGAAGTAACAGAAGAGCTGAAGAGAGCGCTCCCTGTACAAAATGCTGCAGATGATGGTGATGTGATGTTATTGCTGATTGTCTTTTACGAAACTATTTATTACACCTGGAATTAAACACTTTAAATTGCAATCGACGTCAATAAACCAATTTATGGGTTACATTGTTTGAACTTTACATTCAGGAAGTGAGCGCAACGTCTGTGCACGTGGAAAGTTTTCATCATTTTTACGTGGCTTATTAAAAGAAATAAATTTTAAGAAAGAAAGAACATTTGCTTTTTAAAGAAACTCGTTTGCTTTATGCAGGGTATACAGCACGCAAGGTTTGGAAAAATATATCACCTTTTATAAAGCCCTTGTTTTAAGTTCACAGAGCAAAATTTGCCTAGTACTACCTAATAAAATGGAACAATATTTACAAGATATCAAGATATTTTTTTTTCAAGAAGAACATCTTATTAATTTCATAGGGAAAACCTTATTGAAGAAATCAAGAAAGAAACTTATAGATTTTACTAGGTATTCTTCTTGATTTTACTAGGTATTCTTATTGATTTTTTCAAAAAGATTTTCTTCTTCATTTTACTAGGTATTCTTATTGATTTTTTCAAAAAGGTTTTCTTTATGATTTTACTAGGTATTCTAGTAAATCTAGATTTTACTAGGTATTTACTAGGTATTCTCTTATTGATTTTTTCAAAAAGGTTTTCTTTATGATTTTACTAGGTATTCTTCTTGAATTTTTCAAAAAGGGTTTCTTTATGATTTTACTAGGTATCCTTCTTGATTTTATTACGTATCCTTCTTGATTTTATTAGGTATCCTTCTTGATTTTTTCAAGAAGGTTTTCTTTATGATTTTACTAGGTATTCTTCTTGAATTTTTCAGAAAGATTTTCTTGATTTTACTAGGTATTCTTATTGATTTTTTCAAAAAGATTTTCTTCTTCATTTTACTAGGTATTCTTATTGATTTTTTCAGAAAGGTTTTCTTGATTTTACTAGGTATTCTTATTGATTTTTTCAAAAAGGTTTTCGTCTTCATTTTACTAGATATTCTTCTTGATATTTTAAAAAGGTTTCAACGTTTCATAGAAAAAATCTTCTTGATTCTATGAGGTAGTTTTTGCTCTGTGTTCATGCACAAGTAAATAGAAAAGTTCTTAACATTGCTTTATACCCTCTGGAAACTTCTGCCTTCATCTTCTCAGCTTGCAGGAAAGCATCCAAACCTCAAGCATATGGCACAAAGTACTTTTTAACATTAATGCCTTCCTTTCCATTGGCAAATCAAAGTTGCGCAGCATATACTTCATTTTGTATGGGGCAAAGCATATCTGATTTGTGCTGAAGCTTTTTACTAGCAATTAGAGGGGGAAAAAGGGCTTGGCTTTCCAAATGTACGTGGCTATTGCCGGTGTTGAACTCGCCTACTTGAAAGTTGCGTATACCCCTTTCGAACGCTTCTAAATTGAATTCCGAATCGCTGTTTCTTATAAAAATCTCTTTTGGAAATAAAACAAGTTAAAATTTTGTTAATTATTTTGCTTAATGTGTTAATAGTATTAATAAATTTAATTGATGCTTAATGCAACCATTAGTTGCATCGCAGCTGAAGAAATCGGAATTAGTTAATATTAACAACAAGAAAGACAACGCAATCATTAATTTCCATGATGATTGATATTAATGCCTCTGCTTAAATATATATACAGATATATTTTTATTCATTCACTAATTACCAATAATAATACGTTTGTCACAATCGGTTGAAGAAAACTTGAATTATGAAAATAATTTGGTTTTTAAAATATTATTATTATTAGCTATTAAATATTTGTACGTGGCGTGGAAAAATAATAATAAAAAAAAATTTTATTTCAAATTCACATTAAGGAAAATAAACTGAAAAAAAAAATTAAATAATAATGAGCGAGAGAAAAGTTATTAAAGTTATATCGTTATTGCGTAGGGAGAGCGGCTGTTAAAAGTGCATTTGTAAAACGTGGGACCAGAGTTATTGAAATGAAAACCTTTAAGAGTCGCTCACAGCTATTTGAGTTTTAATTACTTATTCGACTCATTGTATAGTCAATGCGTTTATTGGATAAAAATGCAATATTATTATTAGGAATTATTACAATTCTCAATTAGTTTGTTATGGGTTGTTTTGTAGTTGCATGAAACTTTCCTTCTTTTAATGAAAATACCGAAATTTTTATATCTTGTAGAGGCTGTAGGCAATAAATTTAAAAAAAAATTAGTAAAAATAACTGGCAATTTTTAAAACGTGAGAGAAACTTCCGATAATTACGGTTAAGCTAATGTTAAGTGCTCATCCTTTTAAAAAGTGAATCCTTTGTTTTAGTCTAACATCTTAAAAGCTGCATAAGAATTGTTATTAAAAATTAATTTCCCTTAATATATTATTATGCTGTTAAATATGCCATAAACTCCATAAAAAAAAATATAAATTAATATATATATATTTTTTTTTTCACTTATCTAATATAATAATTTTTAAATCATAGACGAAGTAGACGAATCTATGAAATGGTTTTTCAATTACCAAAAAATATAATACGAGTGCATTGACTCTTTTTTTTTTTATAATAAAATCAAATTTTGTTGAATTTAATAATAAAGCTATATTTTTCTCTGAATTTTTCAGACTGGTAGTGTGTACAATTATGGTCGGCTCAATAGAGATGCTAATGATGATCAGTTAAATTCTAATTGTCATGGAGAAACGAATTCATCCACAGTCAGTAATGAGTATAGTGAGCACTTTCATAATTCCCACCAGTTACTGCATGCGGTACCACCAACAAATATTCACACCAGCCAACAGCAGCAACAACAAAATCAACAGCAATATCATCTTCATCAGCAACAAAAGCCTCAACAACTTCAACAGAAACAACATCAATTGTCATCATATGAAATTTTAAATGAAAATGTCACAAATGTTGAAGCTGTCATTTTGCAGAACAAAGTGGATACATTGCAATGGCAATTGAAACAGGTAATGAATCTGAAAACTATGAATAATGAAAAGCTTAAAAACTATTTAGAATAGCAGAAATAATCATGTGTTAACGCAAGCAAAGAGAAAAATTTAAAAATGAATAGCAGGAAACAAAAGACTTAAGGCACATACTTGGTTTTTATTAAAGACTTCAATTGGAGTTCTACACGCTCACGTGGATTGCGTGAGCCACGCATGATTACTCATTCATAGCTTTTTTTTAAGTTTTACTTATTCGTGTTGTGCTTCATATATTCCAAAAAATATAATAATACAAATTTGTGGAAAAAAATTAAAAAATCATATTTTGTTAGTTAATTAAATAATTTTATTTTTCATGAGTAATCCGTGAGAGTGAAGCAATATAACAAAACAGAACAAAAGACTTAAGAAACATACTTGGTTTAGCTGAAAGAAATTTTAATTGGGAATCGATCGTGACTCATATTTAAATTTTTATTTAAAAAAAGAAAAATGAAATATTCCCAGACAGTATCCAATCACTGAAATAAGCTCCTCCTAAACAATTGACATCCTTAAGCTTTGAATTAGATTGAATTCCTTTCTGGCAAAAAAAAAATCCTTTTTTGTATTTAATTTATAGTTTTTGCATGTGCCAGCATAAATCAATAAAGATAATTGTTTTTGAGCACACGAAATGGCTGTTTTCAATGAAGCTGCCAAAGGATTACTACAAAGCAGTTGCCTGCATTTAAAGATAACAGATGCATTTGAATTTTAATTGTGTCCTTGTACCAAAAAAAAAAAAAAAAAAAAAGAACAAACACAAAAATTATTACTTGCACTTGCAAAAGCTACTCATTTATGCATCGCAGTAATGAAACCCATAGACAATGAGAGAAATGAGAAAAAAGGGGAACCCCCTACGGAATTATTATTTGTGATTATTTATTATTGGCCTGTCTACCATTGCGAAATAATTCTTTTAATTTGTTAATTCAATCTGATCTACGTTTCTACTGAGCATTTTGTGTACGAGAAGATCGTTCAAGATATATTACTTACTCACCATGCCATCTCCAATTTGCTAAAGGCAATTGGGAAAGTAGGCTCATAAATATAAGAAATGAATGTTAAATACCGAAGAAAGCTAATAAATCTTTTCAAAACATGAATAAAGAAGTTTTCTTAGACAATTTAATCAAGTTTTCCATATGTCGCAGCTTGGTGGCATTGCCTACGTAATCAAAATCGTCAGGCTAAATATGTTTGCCTGACGATTAATATGTTTTATTAAGCAGGAGAGGGACTGAATTTAATAGGCATCCGATCAAATGAATTTTCAAATATTTTTATATTTTTCTAATTTATTTGAGTTTACTAATTTTTCTAGATTACTTTGCTTGAAGGCCTTCTTTCTTCTCCTCTTCTTCTTTCTTCTCCTCTTCTTCTTTCTTCAAGTTATGTATTAAAACTGGAATTGTGTATTTTCATTAAAAAGGAATCATATACATATTCTTATGTAATGAAATATTTTTGGGTTTTTTGCTCTTTTTGCATTTCAAGACATTTTACAGATCGGTGGCTGCCTCAGTCCGTGAAGCTCCCACATAAGCTGCTCTTAAACTAACTTCACACAAATTGTGTACAATCATAGTTTTTATGTATGTCGAAGCCGTAAGTTCTTGTTAGTTTAATTTTTTTTTCTTTTCTTACACAAAAACACGGATGTAATTAGTTCACAGATGGCCACAAACACACACACACATTTTAAATTGTCGTGACTATAAGTCCAAGCAAACATTTTTATTTACGCCAATTTTCAGTAAAAGAAAAGAAAATTGTATTTGTGTTGTTAAGGACATGATTTACTATGCTACAAAATGGTAGGATCTAGCAAATATGGTATGTGTGCTGAAAAATAGGATAGTGTGGCCTAAAACTGCACATCTGTGTAACCGATTTTTTTACAATTCGTACGATTTGCAAAAGTTTATGAAAATTTTCATAAAATGACAAGTCTCAAGCGATCAGAGTTGCAGCGATCAGGGTTGCAGCGATCAGAGTTTCACCGATCAATCAGCAACGAAAAAATATTTTTCCATAAAATTTGTATGATAGTGTGAGACCTGCAACGTCATTTTGATACGATTTTGGAAAATTGAATGGAATCACAGCGGTTATTCGTGTGCATGAATCGTACAACTGTGTAGGATAGTGAAGCATAATCTTTACGATTTACATTACCACACAAGTCGCAAATATTATCGGGCAGTTCAGTGCGAATTTTTGCTTACTTATGTTTTCGTTTTTATTTCAAATATTTCCTCAAAGCAAAAGTTTTACACCTACAAATTCATAAATGAAATGCTTCTATTACACAACTTTCTAATGTTTTAATTAAATTCTAATTTAACTCGTTCGAAAAATGAATTTTTGCTTGCGAATACTCGTAGCCGATTCTTAGTTAGATCTATTTCTATTTCTATGAAAAAAATATATATATATATTCTCAATATAAAATTAATCGTAATGAAATTGTGGGTATATGCAAACTGTTTTTCTCACAATTAAATGTTTGCTGGGAAGCAAATAAAATTCTTGACTTGTGGATACATTTAGATCGGCATGTTGAAATTATTCTGAATGCTTGAACTTCTATTCCGCATGCGTGTGTTCTAATACCGTGAACATATTCGTGTTTTTCTCACGACTAATTTGTTGTTATTTATGATTTCTTTAAGTATAATTTTCAAACAACAAAGAAAGAAGCACAAAAAAGCACAGAAATGGGACAAAGAAATGAGAGTGTCTCAGCACATACTTTATCAAGTGCCACATGGACTTGAAGCCAAAAAGAAAAAATTAGAAAACAACTAACGTACGGCTTTCGGGGAGACTGAATATGGATGGCTGTGCAAGCTAAAGGCTTGATCAAAATGGCGTTCATGATTTTCAATATTGTCATGATTCGTGTGTGTGCGGCTCTTGTCATGATTTTCTGCCATATTTGGTCATATTGTATATTAATTTTGCTTAAATTTCTAACACAAAAAACAAAAATTCTTGCTTCTTGTGTAAAGAAAAGCTCAACGCTGTTCCAATTGGACTTTTTGGCACTTATGCGAACACTATGGCGAACACTTTTTAGTATCAGATAAATCTAAATTTGCTTATGGATTAATAAAGCTCAAACTAAGTATGTGTGTACTTACTTGTTTCTGCCGATTATCTGAAACTATCTGGTGGAAATTTACCAAAAGCAAGCGAAACAACTTGAACAACAAAATTTTCATCTTTATGCCAAAAATACTTCTTTTAAGCACCATCATGCTATTAAAGTGTAATTATTAGTGTGTACAGTGTCCTCCCGCTTTTTGCAACTGACTGCAAATGTCATGAAAACTGAATTAGCACTAATGACGCACCAGCTACGGAATTAAGAATTTGGTGCTTTTTATACCCTCCTTCTACCTTCTACCTTCAAAGGTTGGGGGGATGGGTCTACAGGTATATATACTTGATATGAGTATTGTAATTTCTACAATATTAGTTTGAGAGCCTATAAAATACATGTATTCCGGAACCACAATAGATGGAAAGTTCACTGAACTTTGTTTGTCCGTCGGTCCTCGTTATTTATTTGGCAATTTTGTTGCGGTGTAAATTGAACTTAAAATTTTCCTTCAAATCAAAAAAAAAAAAAAAATAAAAAAAGCCCATCTGCTCAGAGTTTTTCCAGATTTATAAAGTATAAAAATCATCAAAGTCGAATAAAAAATATATATATATATATATATATATTTTACATTTTTAGCTAAAAATGGAAAATCAGCCATGAATATCAAACAGACTTCCTTACTCAAGCTAAGAAAGCTTGGATCAACTGTTAAATTTGCTGTTACGTTTTAGGCTCTACGTTACGTATAAGTAGAAGCTTAAAAGTCTTTTATTTATTTTTAATATTTCTTAGCAAAGCTAAAGTTTACTGAAGTGTAATTCTGGAGTACAAGAATAGTTAAGGCACATATTCGAAAAAGAATGCTACAGCCGATAATAGCACTTTTACTTCCTAATTCTATAAATTATAGATATATGTATTTGGAGAAACCTTTAGCCCTTAAGCATTGGCTCTTGGCTTTTTCGGCCAAGTTTAAAGCACTAATTCGAATGAAAACCAAGCACTTTCAATTTTATCGAGTATCCAGTAATCGAATGTTGTTGTTAAATTACAAATACAAAAAAAAAATACTTAGAGAGTACTGAATGCTTCTGAAGAAAGTAATGGAGTATTTACCGATAAAAAGAATTTTTGCCGGCATAAGTTTCGATTAGTAAAATTTTGAGAAAACGAAGCGCCTTTTTTTCAACAAGTTATTCAAAACTTAACGCAAAATTTAACAAAGTTGATGAAAGATTTAATTAGATTGGTCGGCAATGCTAAGAAAAAATTAACCGACATCTGATAGTTTAGGGTTACTAAAAATAAAGCTTTACGTAATGCAACCCATACACGATATAACCGTTGATACAACTCGCTTAGTAATCAAGTTGTGTGTTGTGCCCACAGACGATAAAACCTCTTCGTACAATTTCATTTTGCAAACAATTTACAGCTGGAACCAACAAATAATAAACACGCAAAACAAATTAGGCTTAAATTTTGTGAATAAATAAAACACTTGAAAGCTCTTTAAGTAAATTAAATATTTATTGACATTAAAATTTTTTTTAATCTAAAAGATTTTTAATAAACCTTAAAAAATAAAACTTCAATGAACTGTTTCTAATTGCCTTTAATTTATTAATATTGGCTATAATTAAATAATTCATCGTAGAATTGTGCTCTAGTTTCATTTCAGGTGTGTCTTCCATTTTTAATTAGTATTCACGTTAGTTTTCTCTCGCAAAATTAAAATGAGAATGATGTACGAAGTCGCATGACTAACCCACAAACGTTGCAACGCGTTGACACAACTTGCCAAAAAATCAAAAAATTTTTATTTTTCATACAAGCGAGACACAATTTCATACAACAGGTCCACACACGTTACAATCTTGATTACAATCTACCCAAGTTGTACCAACGGTTGTATCGTGTATGGGTTGCATAAGAGTACAACTAATTTTTGTACAAAATTCAAATATTGCATTAAGTTTGGGCCACTTATTAAAATTGTAGCCGCCATTACGATGTTGGCTTGGTCATTACGATGATGATGAGTGGTGGCAAACAACGAGCGTGCACTGTACAGAGAAATTTATTTTATTTGAAAATTTTTAAATGTATTCCTGCTTAGCGCTGTTTCTTACTGTGACAATAGCAATTATTTGTACCAACATAAATTCAGAAAGAAAAGTTTGTTGCTACAAGTGAATACACACACCAACACCAATAAACGTGTACGAGGATTTCATTTATCCAGACAATATTTGTTTAAACATTTTGACCACTTTTATTGCCAACAAACTGTTAATATGTGTACTCTTCCATAACGTCCAAGTAATTCGAATAAACAAAAACAAAAAACAAAAAAAAAATTAAATAAATAAAACAACAACAACAACAATGACCACACAAACTATCAACTCTGTATGTGCAATCAAATAATTTTAGGCTTCTTTCTCTCTGCCTTTCTTTCATTTTTTTCCTTTTAGTTTAATAATCAAATACACACTGCCTGCTAAAATATTACCGGCACATGTGGGCACAAAACTTTGCCACCAGCGTCATCATGAGCACCACAACTACACCGATGGCCAACAAACACCATCAACATTGACGTCATTGTTATCGTCAAAATCACTACTGCTGTTTGTAAATGCCAAAAAAGGATTTTGTTTTTTCCTTTTCTTGCAAATAAATAATAAACGCCCTACAGTGCATAATGTGTTACTAACTGGACAATCTGTTGCCTGGACAGATGGTGTATGGCACTTGTAAACCTCGTTGATTGTCTCCGTATGCCTTCTGTCGCCATAAAAGTAGTGCACATTTTCGTTCTCTTTTCTTTGAAGCAAAAGGTTGCAAAACTCAAGCGGCTTAAAGGATATCAGTTGGCAGGCTCATTGTGCTTTGCTATTGTAATGCGATTAACGTGCTTCATAATTATTCATTAATGTAAATCCCCTGAGTTCAAAAAGTTTAAAATGTATTTTCGGCTGGTGTGTCGAATGGCAGCTTAATAGAAACAGCTTCCTTTCGTGAACGCAATAAGTTGGCAATCAAATAGGCTGGCTATGCCACTACTGCCTCAAAGTGCTGCCACAGAATTTATTTTATTGCTTCAACTACCAGGAATATTCGCCTAAATTCGGTATTTGTCGCTCTATTCAAGCAAAAATGTTTTTATGCAGTAGTTAAATTTTCGCCTGCCTTTTCCTCAGGTCTATATGAAAAATGCCAAGAACAACAATGGCAGCATACAATTTTATATGTTGCAGTATTATTAAAAATTCAAAATAGTTAAGCAAAGGGGAAGTATTGTTACAGAAATATTTTAAAAAATCGGTTGCTAAAGATTTGTTTTTTTTACTTAATATTACAATTATATGAATAATTGTACCTCCCTGTCCACACTTGCAATTTTGTTGCAGCAATTTTTGGTTGTTTTAGGTGAGAGGGTTACGATACTCTGTACCCCTCCTCAAGCTTCTCACCCCTCTCACCTAAAACAACCAAAAATTGCTGCAACAAAATTGGAAGGACAGGGAGTAATATGAGTAGAGGCACTGCCTGCTGAGGAGGCCATCGGCTACTCTATACATTTAAACAAAAGTTACACGAAGAAAAAAGCTTAAATATTTATTTAATTAATTTAATATTTCAACTATTTTTTGTATCATTCCTTTAATTTTCCATTACATTTTTTTTTACTTTAATTAATTTTATTAGTAATAAATTAAAATTAAAATCAGCAAATATTTTAATTAGTTTCGTTTAATTTTATTTTATTACAAATTTTGAATATTTTTCTTTAACAAATTCGTAAAAATTCAACAAAATCTTTTATTTCCTTCATGTTATCCATTAAGAAGTTTAAACAAATCGTTTAATAGAGTTAACGAAATTTTTAATTAAATGAAATCTCTGGCACATTCAACATATATTTCTGAGCTTAAGAACTTATTCATTTGCTTTAAAGTGAGCTTTCTGCCGCCTAATGATATTTTTTTCTCTTTTTTGATTTTAACCAACAAAACGTAAAAAGTTTTCGTCTTCTCCTAGGCCACAGAGGTAGGAATCGAACTCGCAATCTCCGTTTTAATAGGCTGTACATTATTCATTATATTTCCCCCCTCTCTTTTTTTTAACCAAATAAACCTAAAAAGTTTTCGTCTTCTCCTAGGCCACAGAGGTAGGAATCGAACCCGCAATCTCCGGTTCAATAGGCTGTACATTATTCATTATATTTTCCCCCACTTTTTTATTTTTAACCAACTAAACCGAAAAAGTTTTCGTCTTCTCCTAGGCCATAGAGGTAGGAATCGAACTCGCAATCTCCGGTTTAATAGGATGTACATTATTCATTATATTTTCCCCCACTTTTTTATTTTTAACCAACAAAACCTAAAAAGTTTTCGCCTTCTCCCAGACTACAGAGGTAGGAATCGAACCCGCAATCTCCGGTTTAATAGGATGTACATTATTCATAATATTTTTCCCCCCCTTTTTTTTAACCAACTAAACCGAAAAAGTTTTCGTCTTCTCCTAGGCGACAGAGGTAGGAATCGAACCCGCAATCTCCGTTTTAATAGGCTGTACATTATTCATTATATTTTCCACCACTTTTTTATTTTTAACCAAATAAAACTAAAAAGTTTTCGTCTTCTCCTAGGCCACAGAGGTAGGAATCGAACCCGCAATCTTCGGTTTAATAGGCTGTACATTATTCATTAGCCTACGGAGCTTTACATTGCAACAAAGTCTGGTGTTTCATTGCGCCCGATCATAAAAAATTCCCAATAAAATCATATGTTGGTTCCAAGATCCGTATGCAAAGCTGGTAATGCTATGCTTTGGACGTCAGGCAAGTAGACCCTCTAGAGGTGGTTTATATTATTGCCTAGAAAGCGATCATGTGCATCAAATTTTTGCCATACAGTGTCCTAAGTATTTCCATATTATCTTCTGAACTACGAGTAAAGCAGCTCAAATTTGGCCAGTCTTCGTATTCGACTTGAGATTTTTGATAGTTCTCTGCCCTGCCAGACCTCATGGTGCAGCCATTTTATCGTCTGCAACGATATTTTAAGAATATCAAAAAGTTTTTATTCCTTTTTTTTTTTGCTGATATTACGAATATTATAAAGTTTATTGCTCACACATAATTCAATTCCATGTAATAATTTCAAAGTCATATAGAGAGTTGTCGAGTCGACTATTTCAAATAAAAATTGTATTCCCCAACATTTTTCGGTGGGGCGTTAAATAAATAGCTGTGAACGGTGGTGAGCTTTTGCTGTGTTTTTTTGTCTCCATGGCTGTTTTTGGCCAACTAACAGAAATTATACTTACCAGCCAAACGTTATTATCTGTTACTGTAATTGTGTACTTAGTTTTGTGTGTCCGTCTGTCCGTCTCTCCTTCTATCTGCCAGTATTTATCTCTGCTGCCTGTACAAGCTCGCGTACACATAAATATTACGTTACTTGAATTTTTCTTCATATTACATAATAATTGTACAAAATATTTGGCAATAAATTTTATTATTTAAATTTATGTTTAATATTAATATTAAGTGAGATATGAAATAGTTGCCAATGGCGAAGTGGCTTTTTCAGGTGCCTGAAGTTTATTTATTCACTTTCGCTTACAACACTGTAACTTGTTCAAATAGAAATTATGCAGGGCAGCATTTGCCTCGTGTTCCTTAAAGCAAAAATTTTAGTGACGGAGCTTTTCTCAGTTTTTCGGAAAAAAAAGAAAATACAAATTTTTCCCATTTGGGTGTTTTTTTTTTTTCATCATAAACTTAAATGAGTTTAAAATGACTTGTTTATTTTGCAAGCGGATTTTCTTAAAAAAAATATATGTTTGCCGATAAATAATCTGCAACTGATAGCGCAAAAGAAAATAAGCTTGACGTAATTAAGTAGAGTAGTAGGCAGGTAATGCGCTCTGCTTCTTGCACAAGATCTGATGGTTGATTTGGGAAATGATTTCAAAAATACACGAAAACACGAATAAATTTTCCTAACATAAATATCTTATAAATATTATTTTTTTCTTTTTATCTTAAATCACATTTAAATAATATTTAAATGTCATTATCTCGGGAGCTTTTCTTTTAGTAATTGTCTCTTTCCCATAATAATTTAAGCCATCAACTATGCAAGACTTCCAGTAGCTTTTTGTATCCGCTTGTTAAGTAGTTGGCAAACAATATTAAATGCATCTTCCCAACTGGCATCAGGCAGCTAAACAAACGAACTTATCGTATAGTGGGCTGCATTCAAAAGTGTTTGCAAAATAAATCAATAATTTTTCTATTTCAGCGCAATTTGGCAGCAGCAACTTTGTAAAGCAATTTTAACCCTTTCTTGTAGAACTTTTTAATTTATTTTCCTGAGCTACAGGTTACTCTATTATGTACGAGTAATTTTCGAAATGCAATATTTCGCCATTGTTTGGTGAGCTTCTTCAAATAATTATAAAAAAAACTATACCACTTAGAAGCTCACTAAAGATTGGCGAAATCATTAAAAGTTCAATAATGTAGAAATAAAATTTTTAAATAAAATCTGTTTGCTGGTCTAAAATCAAGTATCAAATAATGAATAATGCTCAGCCTACTAAACCGGAGGTCGCTGGTTCAATTCCTACCTACACCCTGGATGTTTTCCTTGGGTCAAACCAAAAGCTTTGAAAATTAATTTAGTTAAAAAAATTTTTTTTCTTTTATTCTTGACTTTTTGCTTCTTGGTTCAAGCTACACTGAGTTTTTTTAAATGTTTTTTTAATCAATTTTACAAATTAAATGAGTTCAATAAAATAAAATTCCTTAGTTGTTTGCACTCCACCAGAAAGTCTTTTGCTTGCAAATCCATAAAGCAGCTAAAAGCTTTCATTTAATTGGCTGTTTCATTATAAAAAAATTTATAAAACTAAACGAGAATTATAAGAGTATTGGCTTTATAATTATCATCCTTCATAATCCTCAGCTGATGTTTTCTTATATAAACGTTCTAAGCTTATTCAAAATTTCTCAGGTCTGAAAACAAATTTAAAATGCTGAAGTTATAAAAACTTGAACTATATAAGAGAGGTCAACTAATTCTGAAAGTCAATTCAAAATTAATTTACAAAAAAAAAAAATGGTCATTGTGAACTTTAATTTGATTTTTATTTATATTTATTTCAGCATGGCCAAACCTTGTCATATTTTTAGAAACTTTCAAATCCCTTATAAAAATATTTTGAAAAAAACAAACGAGAATTACAAAAGTTTTATTTTCTCACAAAATTTTAGGCCATAACTAGTCTCTACTGGCCAAAAACAAGGGAGCTCTCACTCCATTTTTAAATAAATAAATTATACTATTTGTTTTTTATATTCTTTTTATTTTTGGAAGTTGCAAATTTAAATTGCTAGTTTTCTTAGTTGGCCGAAAGCTTGTTCGTTAAGTTGACTATGGCACTTAATGATCCTGCCGGCTCTTGCTCAGCCGAATTTTCCTACTTCATTTATGTTTTCTTGCAATGACAAAACTGCAATGGCCCACTGTGCAACTTACGCTGCTTAATCTAAAATTTTAATATCTACTTGCAGCATAAACGCCCATACACACACACATATATACATATGCAAACTCTGAAAAAAGAGGGGAAGTGTTTTTAAACCATTTCCCTTAAAAAGTAGCGATAAATTTTGCTCTGTAAAGGATTTTACAATAATTCCATCCTCTATTAAGGCCGTTTCACAAGACATCTCTTTTCCAAAGCACAAAAAAAAAGTTTTCTTTTCCATTGTCCGCCATCAATATGATTTATAAAATGATTTGTTAAATTTTAATATCCATATCCTGGCGCAGGAAGAACATTTCAAAGGACTTACTGCCTTGCGTTGTCTTTCATATGAATTTGTAGCAGCTTTCAGAATCTCATTTGCTGCCGTGCACATCCAATTGAAAAAACTTTTTATTCTATTTTTATACAGCTGCCGTATTACTTACACAGGCGTCCACTGTGCAAAAATATGTAAAGGTCCTTCCCCATACCACATATCATTTGCAAAAGTATTAAAAGCCAAAGACAATCAATTTCCAATTCAAAAGTGGAACCATAAAAATTCTTTACAATTTCAATTCATCTCTTCGCATCTCACAAGTATGAGAAAATGTATCCACTTGAAGAAAAAAAATTATTTCCGTGCTCTACAATTCTCTCTCCTCACTCCATTTTATCACTTAGCTTATCGCGCCTGAATGTCATGTATACAAGATACTTTCAGCAGTCTGTAGTTTTTCTCCACTTATCTGGAATCTGCCAGTGATTTATATTGACAAATAACTCTGCTAATACACTATTCATGTTTTAATAAAAAAAAAAAATTATCTTTTTTTTTCTTTTCATTTCATTTTATATTGTTTTAATAGGTGGAAACTAGTTGTGACATGTATCGTGCTGTTATGGAGGAAGTGGCAAGATTTCTTGAACGTTACCAAAGTCAAAAGCAACTTCAGCAACAGCAATTGAAACAGCAACAGCAAACGCTTGCAACACAAAAGCCGCATACCAACAGCAGTAATAAATTGGAACAAATGCCACGTTCAAAGAGTCTCTTTCAGGTTTATTTCGCCGGAGGTCATGAAAAAGCCAAATGTGAAACCAACAATAAGGCGTCTAAATCCTTAAAGTCAGCAACAGACTCGCATCTGCGTACCTGCAGCAGCACTAATCTAATAGATTTAAAATACCAACCATTAAATGCCAGCTGCAGTAGCAAAAGTAGAGATGACCATATTTATGAGATCGGCCTCACACCCTCTCCGTCTTACAATGCCTTGAAGGATTTAACTTGGTAAGTAGAAAATAAGTAAAAGCTCAATGACTTTTAATGTCTGTTTTTTTTTTTTTTTTTTTTTTTTTTTTTTTTTTTTTTTTTTTTTTTTGCTTAAAAGGCGTCGTTTTCCGAAAAAGTCCGATTTACGCACAAACATTGCCAAAGACGATGCAGAAGAGAAACTGAATCAAGAAGCCTTCCGGCTTTTGCGCACTATACACAATTTGCTCAACACTTCACAGCATCAACCGGATTTGATCAATCATCGCCACTCCTTAGATCCAGCAGCGGCCTCACAAATCAGCCATTTACCCAAAGCCATGTCCACAACATCGATTTCAACACTGCCCGCACCAACAATGCTCAATTCGAATAGCAATACTGGCTCCTTAGCGCCCGACCCAACGATTACTTCGACTAATATAACAACTGGCAACAATGCCGCCTCTAACAATCTTGCCCCCGAAATGCTTTTCTTACGTTCTGCAAATATGCGTGACTCGCGCTTATCTTTACGCAGCTCTACCGATAGTTCAGTTCATTCCACTTCGTCGGCCGCTTCCTCCGCCTCGTCAAAGGTGGAGACCGATGAAGATCCCTCGACCCCATTTAATTCATCCCCAAATGTACAAACGCATAAGCAGCACCATCATTTAGCTGGCTCTAGCACAGAAGATGAAAGTGGCTTCAGCTCAATTAGTTCTTTTCCCGATATTGCTATGCCTTTGAATTCGACCGTGCTATCAACTGGCAACACCTCAAGTAAAAATCTTTTGATGGAAAAAGAATTGAATGATAATGCGAAAGCCCTCTCACAAGATTTGCCAGCTGCCGATAATCATAATTCGACTTTAAATGCAAATATCGTTGGCTTGCCTTTGCCTTCTAATGCTTCTCCAGATACGGCCCATCGCTGGGATGCACCTTCTAAAACTTATCACAATGCCAGCAATATTTTTCAACGATTTTCAGCTCTAACAAACGACGATTCCACGACCGTATTATGGGTTTAATAAATCACTGATTTTAATATTTTTGTAAAATATTTTTATTTCCCACGTACTCTTAAGTTTGTACCTAAATCAGTTACAGGTAGCTTTCAGTGTAACCAACAAAAACTTGACTTGAACTTCGAGCAATGTTCAATTTTCATTTACGTACTGGACTCTGGCCTATAATAGATGCTTGTGTGATCTTTTATTATTTCATAATTGCTTCGCATGTGCCAAGTGTTTGTTGTGCCCACGACTGTTAATTAAATATTTATGTATGCATGTGTGTATTAAATCTTCGTTCATTATCCTGTAAATTTGTACCTTTCCCAATGCAAATAAATTCTAATATTTATTACTGATGTAAAAAAGGATAAATTTCAACATTTGTTTTGCGCATTTATTTGATTTTTTCAAATGATATTTTTAAGATTTTTTAATTTTTAATTTTGCATTTTTTTTTTAAATAATAACAAATAATATATTTTAAATAAATAAAACTTTTTTGTACTTTTGTTTATCAAGGCTTAGGCTTGCCCTGGAAGAACATGATTATTATATAATGCGCATTATGGAAATGTATAAAAAAAGAATCCTTCTTTCGCACAGTGGCGAAACAATTTTAATAATTTTAGTTTGCATATTTCTTGTGCTGTAAGTCCTCACACAGTCAAATACTACGGGCGAGTTGAACAACATTTTCTGTCGTACAAAGAGAACGTCTATGGCTCAAGTCTTTTACATTTTCACTATACAAATTATAATGAAAGACTTAAGACACAAACCCAACAATTCTTTGAATTCTTAGTTTTTTGCATTTATCTCGAAAACCTGCGGTGGAAATTTGCCCGGCCCCCTATAACTCGTATTAGCCCACTCTGACTCCGAAAATCTATTTTCGGAACATCCAATTTTCAATAGCACTCAATAGCTGTAGACATCTTTCCGGCCATCCCATAGTAGAAAATTCATCCAAATCGCTTCAGCGGTTGCTGATTGCTTGACATTTTTAGTATTCATAAACAGCGTACATATTCTTTTAAAAATCATTTTTTTAAATTGCAATTTTGTATAAAGTACAAAAAAAAGAGACATCATCCATCGTTTATTTCAGTTTGTTGCCCATCATGTGGTGAAAAATTCATCGTAATTGGTCCAGAGGATGCTGAGTTATTCCGTGGTGAGAATACCGCATTGTGTGGTAATTTTATAGAAATTGTTTGTTTTAAGAGGAACATTTCTGCAGCATATTCCAGGGAGGAGCATTAGTTTTTGTCTTGCAAGCCGTTGCTGAAATGAAATGCTTTGAATATTTTTTATTTTAGGAAAAAAATGCTGTGGCATAAATTAGGTACCCGTTTTATTTTTTATCTTACTATTAGTAGAACGCTTATGTCTTAATCCATTTGGACCGAAGCCAAAACCCCAAGGAAATTTTTAGTTTTTTTTTTATATTATTATTAAATCCATTACATATAAGTAAAAAAACAAAAAAATAAAAACTTTAAATGTTATATATAATGTTTGAACCTTCACCTAATCCATAGTGCAAAAAAATCACAAATAATGTCAACAGGATTGTCGTATGCCCGAAATAATGAAGTGTAACAAAATTGGCACTGTGGACACTAATGAGTTAAGTCATTTATATATTTATATAAAATGCAATAAAATTCCGACTTATTGATCAGGTTCTGAAATACACCGACAAACTAAATTCCATGTTTCTAGCCAACTTCAAATTCATAATTTCGGAATGACACAGAGAATTTTAATGAAACTTTCAGTGCACTACGGATTGCAATTTCAAATACAAATTGTTTTATTTTTAGTCACCAGATGTTCTTATTTAACTTCCACAAAATAGTGTAAAAGGTTGAGTATTCTTTATTTTGGAACGTTTAAAAAATAAATCATTGTTTTTATTTTATTCTATTTAAATTTTAGAATTTATTTTGTTATCTTTTTAGCTCCAATCAAATTCTTAGACGAATATTGGGGGCTATTCTGCGTTTAGATTTGAATCGAAATTTTCTCCGTCTGGCAATTTTGGTATTCTGCGTTTCGATTCCGCTCAGTTTCTTTCGATTGTATGTATTCTGCATTACGATCGGAGCTCCGTTTTTCTCAGTTGTGTTTTTGTTAACGTAGGAGTTTTTTATCTGTGTTTTTTAGTTAAAAACTTTAAAATTGAAAAAAATGTAAGTAGAAAATGAAATAAAATGCTTAGAATCGATTAAAAAAACACTTAAAAATATTTTTAATTAATTTATTTAATTAAATTAATTTTTAATAATGGTACAGGTTAAAAACAACAACACCAGAGCAGTATGAACTAAGAAGAAATAGAATTTTGCTGCATCTCATGAGAAAAACTGTCTATCAACCTTACATCTCACTCTGTTTATCAACAACTTATTTTTATTATGTATAAATAAACTTTTTGCATTATATTTAACATTTCTTTATGAAAATGATAACAAACTTACTTATTTTCCTATTTCATTTCAACATTCCACAGTGATGCTATTAATTTTGTAAACATTGTTGTCTTCTTTTTCTTTCGATTCCGTTTTTCTTCAGAATACCAATTTTCGATCGCAACGGAACTGAATGCGGAGACTTAATCGAAACGCAGAATAGGGGTGATTACCTACGATATCTTTTCAAGTCTTTTATGTTAATACTCTCAGCTGTAGCAGTCGGATGAGACCATGAACATTTCGCATTGCTCCCTTTTCTCTTCATTCTCATTTGTATTTAATATTAGTATTGGAAGTTGGCACCAACATAAAAAAAGTGTTTAAAAAATCCATATCTTAAAATTTATCATTTGCATTGGATGTGAGGAATGATTTTCTAATAAATAACCATTAAAGTATTTAGAAGAATTTTTTTTTTTTACTTCATCTGTAACGAACTTTAGTTTTACTATGAAAAATAGTGAGTTTTTTTTTTTTTTTATTAAATATAATGATTTAGTAATTACAAATTAATACATGGTACGCACATTTAATAATTTTAATTTAAATTTGCAGCAATTTTTTGAAATAAAGTGAACGAAAGGAGAAAATCTTAAAATAGCCAGACATTTATTCTATATTCAAATATAAATTTGTATAAAAGGTTTCTTTTTTGAGTTACACATGATTCATATTATTGAAAAAATAGTCACACAATTCTTAATTGTAACACACTTACTCGTAGCTAAATATATTTTTACAAATTGTAATAATTCAATTGTGGATTTAATTTTTATGAAAACGATAATAATTATTATGTTGGTTTTTTCTGAACAATATGTTTCCCATACTTTTTGTTTATAATAAGTTTTACCTGCCGGTCTAGATTTATTGCCAAAAATTTATTTGCCAATTTTTAATTAAAATTATATATTTTTTATTGCATATTTTTTTCAATTTTCCCAAGTTGGAAAAAACAAACGAACCATATTTTATCTAAATTAATTAGATAAAACCTAATAAAAAAAAAGGAGATAATAAATAAAATTTAAGTAATTATTTCATACAACTAAGTTTTTAATCGTCGTTCTGTATCTATATGTTATATATATATATATATATATATATGTATATGTATATATACATATAAGAATACCAAATACGATTAAATAAATGAGAAATAATTTTATATACAAAAAGTAAACGTAGAAATTTTAAAGGAAACGAATGAATTTATTGTTAAAAAAATACAGAAAATTCTTTTTGTAACACAATCGCTCAAAGTTTTAAGAATAAATAGAAGAGGTTTTATACGAAATGAATAGATTTGAATAATACATTTACATGTTTATTCATAGAAAAACATTTGAGAAATAAAATCCTGAACTGATCTTTTCAGTTACAGGATGTCTGTTTCTTAATATGTTTAATAATTACTTCTACGTTTCCATTACTACAGACTAAAGATAAACCTGGAGTGTAAATTATTATTGTTTAAATAGATTAAAATCGATATATATTAATGATTAGTTGCGACCGCATTTCATATATATAGTATATGTGACTTGAACTTAATTATCATTTAAAGATAAAATCACTTAAAAGTAGATATTCCTAAACATAGAGAAATAAGTGTCCTTACAAAATCTGTCAAAAATACAACTAATTTATTTTAATAATATAAAGACTAATTAAGCGATACTCTTCTCTAGTGTTATCGTAAATTAAAGACATTGCGATCGAATACTATGAAATGTGTATTAAAAATAGTATTTAAAATACTGTGGTGAGAATTTGTTAAACATTGCAATCAAACAATATTTCTGATAGTCATACAAAGGATTAATTAGTAAATAATAATCGTTCGTTTTTTTTTCTTTCAATTAAAATACATCCTTTCCAATAAACGTTTTTAATCTGCTTTAATGTTGGATTTAGTATTTAAGTTGTTTAAAGTGCCTGTAAGTAAAGGACACTGAGATGCCAATAAAGCTAGTTATTATGAACACGATGATGATAATGATAATAACGAAAACGATATCGACAATATTTGTAAGCATGCAGTTATTAGTTATAATTATAACAATGATGAATTCAAATCATTTTAATCGAAGAAATATTTTATTTCCAAGCAATGACTGAAGGCTTGTTGTTCACCAAATAAGTTGTAGTGGGTGTGAGTGAAGTGTACATTTAAATACGGCCCACGCTATTTAAATTGCATGATTTATTTTTACGTGTTGGTTGTACCGAAAGTGGCACTGACACATCCGAATGCACTGAAGGAGAATTGCTGCGACTGCAAGAACTTTCTTCATCAACGGCTTCCTAGTAGATAAAATAAACATAAGAAAGTTTTTAATAAAAGAAAACTTTATGATGCAACTCTTTTGAATTGCATATATTGGAATATAATAGCTGTGCAATGGTTTCTAATGTTACAAACAACAGCATACAAAATGAGAAGTGCGCCACAAACCACATCAATTGCCATGCATAGGCATGGCTACAACGTAAAGCACAATCTGTATTTTCTTCTCTTTTTTGCAAAATTTGTCCTCAATGTTAAAAGTTAGTAAGTACACTTCTCAATTATTTCTAATAGTTCTAATCTATAATTGCTGCCATTAATTTTAGTTACAAATACTACACTCATTGCATTGTTGTGCAGTTTTAAGCGTGCATCTTGTACTCCAACAAGGCGATGAAACTTAGATGGCTTATGTTGTGCAGCCATGCACAATATAAATATTATTTTCCTAAATTCTTAGCATTAAGTGCATCTAAAAGTAACGATTGAGAGCAGTTAAATTGCTTTCAAAGTGACTTACATGTATATTCGTACAACTAGCCAAACGCATTTGTGCCAATTGTGAGGCAGGTGTTAAAGAGTTGGTGCTACCAAACGGTGATGTCATCATGGTGGAAACGGCTCTCTTCAATTTGGAAGGTGTCTTATTGAAGGAAAAGGCTCGCCCGACCTAAAGGGAATAAATATATTCTTCAATTAAATAAAAGTCGGCGTTAAAAATATAAAAAAAAATTGCAATAAAATAATCTTAAAATCATAAAAAATGCTTGAGGCGTTCTTAATTCGGGAATAAATAAATATATACCTTTAAACGTGTGCGAGCTGCTAATTTAAAGGCCTTTGATAATGTACTTAAATTCACGTCACTAATATCCACTTCCAGTTCTTGAGAAGTACGACACAGTAAATATTTATTCTTATCAGAAGAAGAAAAAAATAAATAAAAATAAAGAATATAAAAAGAGAAGTGGAACAATGGAAATTTATGTAGAAACACTTACAGTATCCGTCCGGCACGCATTTTCAGCCATTTGCTTGCACAATGTTTTCAAATAAAGAACTTTATCGACCTCTTCATCACTAATTGTAAATGAGTGCAGTTTATCCTTGTCCTGGCGACAAAGTAGAGCAAATGCACGAGGACTATCCGTTATATCGATTACAAAACGTATTGCATTTAAAGAAATCAATTTAATGTGTTTGAATGATTTATTGGTGCTGGGCGATTTGGCGGAATTGAAACCTCTGGAGCGTTTCTTGCATACTTCTATGGTGTCAGAGAATAAGTACAACATTAAGTTATCGCCACGGCCGCTCAGATTATCTGTCAATTCTGTAACTTCACAGCGGGAGATGAAACTGCGATTGGAAGAAACCAAATGGGCCTGCAAATTACAACAACAAATAAATTATGTGCTAAATGGCAAATTGTTGTATTTTTATTTTGCAAACTTACAGGGCAGCCTTCAATATCATTAAAGATATCGAATATGGCCATTCGTGATTCCGTTTTTCTTTTATCCTCATTTATGTGCATCATAACTTCTCTGATGGCCTTCAGCGATTCCTCCAGTCGCGTATAATCGGGATTATTTTTGTTTGTATGTTTTAAAATGTCATTTAACAACAAACTAATACTGGGCAATCTCTGCACTGGTCGTATCATTAGATCCTGCAGACTTTGTCGTCCACATTCCGGTTTCGTTTGATTTATCTTAAGAAATGCATGGAAGCGTGGATTTTGTGTATCACAGAGTACCAAAGTTTCTTTCATTTGTTCGAAGAAATTTACATAGGGTGGATACGCCTTTATTAAATCATCGCGATGTTGCAATATTATATCACCAATTAAACAATCTTCAGTCCATTTGCCATGTATGTTACGCAAACGTTCGAGCATATTTTGATGAACTTCATGTATCGGTAAAAAATTACCAAAAATTGCTCGAATTTCAGATTTATTAAGTAGGGCTTCATTGCTCTCGGCAATTTCTTCTAAAGGATTTTTAAACAACTGAAATACATAAAAAAAAGGTTGCCAATAATTCGGTGTACTTTTTTAAACCGCTTCAATTTCAAATTAAATTAACTACTTTGATTGGAGTTCGAGTCCTGACTTTTTATATTTTTCGTACCACTTTTTAGTTTTTTTTTTTTTAAAGAGATAATTAAGGAGATGGCAGTTGGTCTGCTAGCCGAAATGGAATAATTGGCCAACAGGCGATTTGTCAAATACGATATATGCGCTGACTCCGTAGGCGAATGAATAATGTTCAGCCTACTAAAGCGGAGGTCGCGGTTTCGAATCCTGCCTAGACCCTGGCTGTTGTCGTGCCGTCAAGCCGAACACTTTGCAGATTAGGTTAGTTTTAAAAAAAAAAATTATGGTGATGCAAACTAAAAATGCAACTGCGTGTCAGACCGCGGGATTTGCAAAACTTTATGCAAATTTTCATAAAAGAGTTTCCTATAAGTCTCCGTTCACACTATGAAACTTTTCTTTTTGGAATAAAACTCTTACTCCGTCATTTTCTATAATTTTTTCTGCATTAATCTCACTTTGCTGACATACTCATGGTCTTTGCGCTGAGATTTGAAATTGAATTTCTATACACACCTAATAACTTTAAAACTTACATTTACAATGGTATCCAATATGCCAACGTAATTTGATTCTGTATTATAAAAATCCATAAAATGATTGAAGCGCATGGAAGTCTTTTTAGATGGCGTTTGTTCGCAAATTGAGGTCTCCTGTTCTGTAAGCAAATTACCACTCTCCAACTTGTCTGGACTTGTGGTGCAATCAAAGAAGCTTCCTGATACAGATAATAAGCCAGCATCAGAGACGGAAGAGCGACGTTTCCCCGAACCCAAGGGAGTGCCTTCTAACTGTAAACGCTGCGAAAAACGTTTACGTTTACGTTTATTAAAGCTGATGGGCAAAGATTCACGTCTATCACAATTCGGTGTATTTGCAATACTATCAAGGTACTAGAGCACAGGACAACAATATACAAGATGAAATTGATTATTTTAATTTATCATTTCACTATTACTTACATCGCCAAACAGATAGTCCATTTCATCGGCATAACCATTTTGTATTGTATACCAAAACCAATCGGACTTCAATATGTGAGTTCGACTATTTTTGGGCTCGGGTTTGGTCTGTATTGAATGCTCATCAACCACCTGCATTTCAAGAAAATAATAAATTTTTATATGTGCTTCTTAAAGAAAATCAAACCCAAAATATCCATATATATATATATATTTTTTTATTTAATAAACTAAACTATTTATTTATATATAAAAGAAATAATATTGTTAATTTCAATGAATATGGTTTCAACGTGAATTAAGTGCATAATGGAAATGAATTCATCTGTATTTAGTTTAATGTATGAATATAGCCGAAAAGCATAAGATTTGTGGAACATTTTTCTCATAATTAATAAATTAATTTTATGAAGAAACTTTTAAAGCGATAAAAACAAATTAATAAAATATCTATAGTATTTAAATATTAAACGGTTGCGGAAAGAGAATTGGAATTTTTATAATCTTTGCTAACGATAACTGTGCAATCGATCATTTTCCACCTTCTGCGGGATTATCTGTAGTGGCGCTAACTGTATGCTGGCTTAAAGCAGAATTTCGAATATTTCATGTTAAATATTTTCAGCAAAGAGGACGACCATGACTGGTACATCGAATATTGAGTACGATTTTATTAGAAACTTATTGTAATGGATTCATGAGGTGTATGCATGCAAACAAATATAATTCGGGATTTGTTTCATCCAATTAAATTGAAACAAGGTTTCCTTTATACAGCCAACTCTTGCAGTCCTTTCATTTTCTCTTTAATTTTCTTTACATTAAAAGTAAATTATTTTATTGGGCTGGATTTGGATTTTTGGTTTTCTCTTAAACCAGATTTAATAAATTTAATTTTAATTTTAATTTAATTAAATTAAAATTAATTATTAAATTAAATTAAAATTAATTTTTTTAATTTTTTTAATAAAATAGAATTTCATTCATAAAGTCATTAATATTATTTTTTTGCATTAAAATAAATACACTGCATTTTGCAAATAAAGCAAGAAACCTTTAAATCCTTTAATATTTAATATTTAAGAAGAATATTTGAAAATGTTTTAATTTTATTTTGAAAGTTTCACTTCTTTCAGTTTAGTAAGCATTACAAAAATTAAAATTATTTTTTTGCAAATTTTAAGAATTTCTTCTCCGTTATTAGTACGTGCATATAATTTGATTTACATACAAATGTAGTGTGCTTGTGTGCCCGCATATGTGTGGGTGGGTGCGTTTGTCATCATTATAAAAATAAAATTGTTTCAAATTTCTTAAATTTTGTATAAAAAAATACATTTTTTTTTTTTTGATTTTCTGAACACAATTTGTTAAATCTTTTGAAATATTTAGAATGAACGGCAATAAAAAAGAAATTGAAAACGAATAATTTGGCGAAATATAACAACTTGAAGAGCATTTGCCTAAAAATGAATATGAAATAAATGAAAACGAATAAAAATTAAAACTGAATTGTCTAGAATAAAAAAAAAATAAAAATAAACATAAACATTTAAATAAATATTGACATGCACTTGAAAATTAAATAAACAATTAGCAACACATGAAGCAACATTTCAAGGGAAAGATTTTCTTCACAATTTCATGCGATAATAATACGTTGAAAATAGCTTTCACTAAAATTTCGAGTTTTTCTCGTAAATTGATATTTAAAATGTTTAATTTGCATGTTGATGTGCATGCGGAATTGAAATTGATTTTATTTTTGTATTTTTTGATTGAAATGAGAATTTCGAAACATTTAGTACTTTTAACACTTTATTAAGTTTAAATTATTTTTCTGATGATTAATTGGCTGCTTTAAAAAAAAACTTTTAAAAAACTAATTTTTTTCGGAAAAATTTTTCATCGTGTAAAAGAAATATTGACATTATAAATTGCTTTTTTTTAACAATTTTTATATTAAGAAAGCAAAATAAAGAAATTAATTAAATCTTTTGTTGGGACATACTTTCTCATATTTTATCTTTTACAGCATACAAATCTATCCTCCGCTTTTTTCGAAAATTGGTTTAGAGAGATCATGAAAGTAAATTGTCAAAAAGCTCACATTTGTACAGCGGCCAGCGTATTTATAAGAATACAACTAACCCACTTAAAACAGTTTCAATCCATGTAATGCCTTCTGAACATATAATTTCGCCAGAGCACAAAGTATGCTTGCATAATTTGGTTAGTTTGATAGACACATTTGTGTGCAATAGAAACTATTTCGGCACCAACTTCAACAGCACATTAAATTAAAATCTTTTTAAATACGAATTCAGATGATTAAGAGGGGCTTTTTTCAAAACATAAAACTTTCTCTCTTTTTATATAATTTTTGTTTTTTATAAAGTATATAAATATAATTTTAAGTAATAACGAGAAGAAAAACAAAATCTAGAAAATATTTAAAGCATTTTTTAAGCATTAATAATAGCAATTGTGCAAATACTATTTTAAACAGAAAAATGTGCATTTTTGTTTGAATATGAAAAAAATTAACATTTAAAATAAATAAAGGCAAATTGCAATTTGTATGGCATTATTAACATTAAATACAAAAATATGAGTTAAATTTACTTTAATAAGAAAAAAAAGTTTTGTAAAATGTTGAAAATTGAAAAAAAATGTTGAAACAGAAAATTTGAAATTTCTTATAAAGAATTATTTATCAACTGATGAATATGCTTATTCATTTAAATGATTCTTTTAAACAATATTAAATAATTTATTGTGCTGTTGTGTTGTTCTCAAGGGAAGTATTTCATATTTTAAAAAAAGTATTGGAAAAACCAAACACTAAGCCATCACAGAGTGTGTTACATTTAAATAGAATGAAAAAGTAGAAAGAGGAAGTTGTTCTGCAAGTGGCCCAAGACCATTCATCAGAATAATCACGCAAGTCATTAAAATAATAAAATTGTTTACGTTGTTCATTTAGTTTAAATTGATTATTCCAAAAAAAAAAAGGAGATTCAGGAAAAATTTTATTATAAATTTTGTTCATTTTGCTTGATAGTTTTGATAAATTGCTGCCCATTAACACTTTTCAAACTTATTTGTTTAAATAACGATTGAAATAATTTTTTTATCAATTATTTCATTTTATTTAAATGGCAATGTTAAAAAATGCGTTGCAAATTGCAAAAGCACGTACTGAACATAATTGTTAATTGTTAAATGTTAAATGTTAAGGTGGTGTTACAGTCTGGAAACTCGTCAAATAATCAATAATTAAATAAAATTGAATTCTTCCTGCTAACGATTATTTTTTTATTACATTTTTACAAATAAAAAATATAATTGTTTCGAATTCGGATGTAAAAATATAATTTCTTAAGATGCTTTAGAAGTATCGCAAAATAATCGATAGAACAAACAAGCTTGTTCTAAAAATTTAAAATAATACAATTGCGTTTTAAATATGCTTTCATTAGAAATGTTTTCTGGATTTTGTTTCTCTCGGCGTTTAAAAAAAATATATATAAAAAAGTAATCAATTGTAAGTACCGTGGGATTACGATCAGCACTAATGTCAGTATCATCTGAAGCAACAAGTTCATTTTTATTGCCAACTGGATAACAATACTTGTTCACATTAAACATATTATGACTGACATTTGATGGGTGAGGACTTGTGATTTGCATTTTTTGGTTACTGGGCGGTAATGTGTTAGTAGAAGAAGTAGTAAAAGAGGAAATGGCAGTAGAAATAGAATTAATAGCAGTGTTAGCACAACCTACATCATAAACATTTGTACTATCCTTAGGCAAATTTGAGGAACATGTAGTAGGAATTGAGGAAGTGGCAAGACTTGGAAAATTACTTGCATCATTTATTGTTAAATTAAGGGATTTATTACACAATTTGGAAGCTGACGATGTTGAGCCTGATGTTGTAGATCTTGTTAGAGGACGTGGTGCCGAAGAACAACTTGTGGCATATTTTAATGGCGCTTTTGGAGTTTTAAATTCTTCTATATCAATTTGGCAGTCAACATTATCCTTCTCAGGTGTCTTTGGTTGTATATTTACGGCAAGTTTTTCTTTGCGACTGCTGCTACGCGTTATGCGATTTCTTATGGTACGAAACTTTTCTTTGACTGGCTTGTATATGGACTCATTAAAAGTTGATTCCATTGAAATCATGGAACATAAAGAGTTATTAGCATTCTCATTATTGACGTGATCGATATTGTCATCGTTAGGTGCTGAATCAAGTGCTACTGAACTGCGCCGAGGTTTTAACATTTTGGAAATGGGTGTGCGTACTGCTACAAAGCTCATAGATCGCTTAATAGTCCGTGTTATTGAACCAGTGCGCAAGAGTTTTGGTTTTTTGGTGCTGGTAGGCAAAGCAAAAGATTCTACTGACATTAACGAAACACTGTCAAAACTTTCACGTTTACGTTTTAATTCCGACTGGGGATCGTCTAAGTCAACTTCATTAACCAGGTCGTCCATTTCAATTTGTGAGGCCGGAGCTGTAACAGCATTGTCCAAATTATTATCTGGTGGCTTTTCTTCGTCCGATGATTGCCCACTTAATATGGGTGATATATTAGCATTTTCCTGAAAATCCTTAGAGGATTCATTAGTTATAACTTTGCCATCCAATTCAAGAGGTACATCGTGTAGCAAATGTATTAATGGTTTATTTAAGGATTTGGATGACTTTGGTGTACTGGCACAAGTATTTATAATATCATTAGCTCTTAAAGTTAAATGTGGTTGGCACGCTTCATCGTCGTTATAGGGTAAAATTAAATCTTTAACTAAATCGTCATCAATATTGTCATGTTTAAAATTGCACTCATGATCCACTACCAATCTTTCATCAAAATGATCTCCATTATCGTCGTCATCGTCATTTTCTTTATACTTATTATCATTTTCATTGTTAAGATCTTCAGTTTCATTCTCCTGTTTCATATCATTTTCAACATCAACTTCCATTTTGTTAGTATTTTGAATAGAAATATTTGCTTTACTAGGAGTGTGATTAGTATTTGTTACAACTTTTAAATGGCTATTGTTAGTAGCATTAGATAGAGCTTGTGAAAAGTAACCACCAGTATTAGGCATGACCTGTAAAATTCAGAATTATATTTTAACATCACATTTTAAATTTATCAATTGTGCACTAGAAGACAATTTAGTAAACAAAAATGTATGCGTCATTGTTAGTTTGACAAATATCTAAAGGAGCAAAAACAAAAAACACTTACGACATGAGAACATTCTGGATCATCTAATTCGGCTGATATGCCACCATTGCTGTGCAAAACATCTATCATGTGATGATGTTCATCAGCAGGAAAACCAAAGAAACATATTTTCTGTCCTTCAAATGCTTTTAGACGATGCTCTTTTGAAAACTCTTCCGTAGTGGCATTAAATTCTAAATCATTTTTTCGTTCCCACGCTGCATAAACCCAGGCAGGTCTTACTACTGTTAGCCGAAAAGTTTTCGCGTATCTTAAATAAAACAAAATAACAATTCCTTATTCCAATTTCAAATTAAATAAATGAAAAGAAATTTTTAAATATTTAGTAAAGTTGATAATCGGTTTCACTTTCAGATTACATTTCTCACACTTTATAACTGTACTAAATAAACATTTATCGTGTTCTGTTAATTGTTTAAAAGGGTGGCCAAAATGTAGGTATTATTTTAAATTTAAGGATAAAAAGTTCATATATTAAATATATTTTATAGTACAATTTATTGCAAGTAGTTTGTGGTCAGGAATGAAAAATTATATCGGCCAAAGGACCAGCTGCTGGCTCGGTAGAATCTCAATCTGTTAACAAAATTATCAACCACATTTTTCAATACAGTTGAAAATACAGTTGTATGTATTCAGTTGCGAACAGTTGTGGATAGTTGATATTTGCTCGATAATGTTGCTTTTAAGCTTTTAAACTGTTGGGGGATTATAGCTGTTCATTTTCAATTTCAAAAACCCCACGGAAAAATATTGCAAGATGTCGATTCGTATGATCTTGGTGACCAATTTACTCTTTCTCTGTGACAAATAATGACACTTTTTAATTTTTCTCTCCAAAAAAAAAAAAGCAAATAATACTACATATTCTCTACATCTTAATATTGAGTTTTCTAACTCAAAAGGCTGAGGATCAACCCCCTAAGGTAGTGATTTACATTTTCGTTTTCAAAAGAAATTAGATACGATGATTCCCCCGTTTGATGTTTATTTGCTGTATACGTCCAATACATTGATAAATTCTGTTCCTTTTATCATGAAAGGATCATTTTTCTTCTAAATTTCCTAATTACATTTCGAATACTTTTCCCGTTTTAAAAAAATGTTTTACTAATTAAAACAGGTAACATTCCTCCGAGTAACATTCCACATTAACTAACCAAAATGTATTTCGAATATGAAAACAAATATTTAGAATAATAATTACAATTAGTAAAAAATGATACCTCAATTTTGGTTACCTTTTCGAATATACTTATTTAAATGTATTTGTAATTCAATTATTATATTTATAAAACAATGATATATTAATAATTATAATTACTAAACAATTATATATTAATTATAATAATGTATTAATTAATATTAATAACATATTAATTATTAAATAATAATATATTACTAATATTAAATAATTTATTGGAGCGAAGTAGTTGCATAGTAAAGACTGCGCCAGGAACGAATTCGCATTACAATTTATAAAAAAAAAATACTCTATGTAACGCAAATAGCAAAACGTGAAAGTTAGAAGCACTTGAAAATTTTTTCGATGAGAGCTTTACGCAGGCGCAACAATTTTGAGAATTGGAAATCGAATTATTACATATAAAGAGCAGCAGCAGATTACATATTAATTTTACATATTTTTTCTTTTAACTTACCGGCATTGAATTTAGAATAATGAAAACAGATTGTATTTTATTAAATCTACTTAAAACCAATTAAAAAGGAATATTTTAAGGATATTCAATTATTTGTCTAAACATTGGAAATTTTCAGCAATAAATTTAAAAGAAAATTTAACTATTTTTTTTCCATATCTCATAAACCAATTTTAGCTAATTTAAATTATATAAATTATATAAAAAATTGTATACTCACTGATATTTATCACCCGTACTATGGGTACTTATTAAATGTGTAATTTTGGAGTTCATATCCTTGCGTATACAGCCACCCATAGAATGTATTAAATTAACCAATTTGGTCTAAAATAAAAAGAAATATTCTTAAAAATTACAAAAATGTTTTTGGGGAAGAAAAATACAAACCAATTCATCCTTTTTGCGGATACCGGTGAAACATGTTACTACGCCACGCATTGAAAAATTATAAACTGGTCTAGCATTGTGCGTAAGACAATCGTTCATTGCAGCCGACAGTTTTAAAGCTGGTGGGCCCAATATACTGCAAATAACAATTTAACACAAAATCAATGAAACACAATATTTACACATTTATAAAAATTAATAAACTTTAAAGAAACTAATTAATAAAAGAAAATCTTTTATACGTAAACATACTTATATTTTTCAAAAGAAATACATACTCTACATACACATGAATGTATGTATTTTATGTATGGATATATGTGTGTTTGCCTGTATATAAAACAATCACTTCCCAGAACGTGTACCATATCAAGACATATGAATTAAATCTCACAACAGTTTCATTGAGGCATCTCGTTGTAAATGAATTTAAATAATTCTTCGTCATTTTTATGACCATACAATGTTTGTAAACAGCGAAAGGATGTCTGTTTTTGGTTAAGGAATCAGGGCACCAAGCACACATAGTAAAATTGAAAAAATGTTTTGCTTAACAATTAAAAAGAAAATGGAAAAATATAAATTATTAAGAAATCGAACAGGTGAGCTTTTGACTTCAAAAGACCAAAAAGAAAATTAAATACAAATATTCATACAAAATACATAGTAAAATACAGCTGTGGCTGAAAAATAGCACAGACGGCAGGTTAAACTTAATATAATAAACATATTATTATGCGGGATTTATTTTTTAATCATTTTATTAGAATAAAAATCTGCAGTCAAGAAATATTTTTTTTTTTTTTCATTTCCTCGCCTACAATACAATGTTGATCGTTCTAAAACTTTTAAGCACGTTAGTGGCTTTATGAGCTTAAATATAAGTCTTGCATTACCATGTCGCAAATCAAAGACACACGCTTATGCATTAACAATTATTTTGGCCTCTAAAGGCCTAAACAATCTTCGATGTATCCGTCACCAAGAAGAAGTTCCAATTTTAATGGGTGAACATAAACAAAATTATTAATGTTTCCACCATAATAAAATATGTGAAGTCTGAAAGTTTAAAATTAATTTAACTGAAATTACAGACACAAAATTAATATTATAACGATACTTTTTTATATATACTTTTAAGCGGCCTGACTGGATTTTAAATAAAAGATTTTATTTCTATTTTATGCATTATTTTATGCCATTAATTCTCTGGTAAATTAAACAAAATCAATTAAATTTAAAATAATATATAAAATTTGGTTATACTTTTTATATTAATTTTAAAGATATTTTTATTTAAAATGAAATAAGTTAAATAAGTGTATATAATTAGCAGAACTACAATTCGAAACATCTCCAGTGATGTATGATATGTCATACTTTGTTGTACTTGTACCACTTTTATAGCTATTACTAATTTGTGCACACAAAACTGCTTACTACGTGCTTCTCATACTTTAGGAAATTTATAAATTTTATATTTTTGAAAACTACACATCGAGCCCTCTTCAATGATATATAATATGATATATTTTGTAGTATTTACAACACTTTTATAACAATTGTAAGTTTATGCATGGAAAAGTCTCTACTACGCACTTCTCATTCCAGCAGGGGTATTTCCTATATAAACAATGCTAAAGCTCGAATTTCCAAGTGTTTGTGTGTGTATCGTTTTGCGCGTCGTTTTGTGCTGTTGTGAAAAGTGAGAGTAAATTAAAGTGATTTGGTAAATAACGGCCGTTTTTCCGAAAATAATATGTTTGTCCGTCAGTCCGTATATTAATTTTTGTCTGTCTTTTTCTTAGAATAAAATTTTTCACCGTCTTTTCAGCTATTCATTGCTGTCGGTTTCACAATAAACATTTTTGTCCGGCTTAGTATTTCTTTTGTACGTGTGTGTGTTGTCTTGTACGACGGTGGGAAGAGAGAGTAGATTAAAGAGTTTCATGTGAATATTGTGCTCACGTGTGTGATTTTACAGGCGCAATGAATACATACGCCGAAGTTGTGATTGGTGAGTATTTTGTTACTATTTAGGCCGTTCCAAATTTATTTCTATCATTACGTTTTCATTGGGCTTTGAGCCCAATAGGCCTAAATTTTGCTTATAATAAAAAATTTAAAAAGCACCTTCCGACAAGTCAAGCATTTATAAAAACCTAAATGTAATATATAAAATAAAAGGTGATCCCATATATTTTCTTTTATAATAAAATTGTTGTCCGTTTTTCCTTTTTAGATTGACCCCTTTTTATAAGAATATTCATCCTAGAGTGGCCCTTTTTCTGCTACGCATTTCTCATTTTATATGGGGTATTTTCTGAGATTTTCTGAAATTGATAAAATATCTGACCAAAAACTTTTACGATAATTAATTTTTATTGTAAAAGCGAAAGAAATAAGTCCTGTACGAATTCTTTAGGTACAAAAAATTATGGTGTCCGTACTTAATGGCAGCAAATTAAGCGTCCGGTTTATTGTGTTGTTCGGATTCGCAGATGTCCGAAGTATCGAGATAATACTATATTATTTTATGTACTCGCAAATTTTTTAATTACCTTTTTAATTTTTAAATGCAAACAAATTTAAATTCAATTTTCATTGAGCACAGTTTGAAGTGTAACAATTAATCTTAATTTTTTGTATTTTATTTATTCACTTTTATGATCATTATTATTTTTCATAAGTACAACTACATTAAAGAGCACTTATGAATGAATGTTTGTAGGAGTATGCAAGTGTGGCAAATAATTTATTTTACTACAATTTTATAATAATAAAAACATTATGATAAATTTGACCTTTAAAGTTAAATAAACTCAATAAATACATTTTGTTTTACTTAAGAAGTACGATTGAAGAACAAAATCACAAATTAAAATATTTAAGCAAAAATTATTCCAGCAAGGCAAATATAGTGGAAATGTCAGAAGGCTGCAGCCAACAGTCTTTGACCTAATGTTTCAGGTTGAGTGGTTAATAAACTTGTTGAGGCCTTTCAGCGGATCCACAAAATTTATGGAGCATAAAAATCATACAAATATGCATGCGCTCATGTGTAGGTACAGCCAAGAGGTGCTCTTAATGTCACCATTTTGGAGAAGCAAGAAGAAAATATTTCTGGTATGTTCATTACAAAAATATTTCCAACAGTTTGTAGATACAATTTAAGTCATAAAAATGTCTATGTATGTACGTTTGTATGCTTGAAGTGATAAAAAATCTTGTGTACAATGTCATCTTGACGGCTGACAGCAAGCTGTGCCGCTAGCAGATTTAAGATTTCATACAAATTGAAACATTTTTTGATTTCAAGTCGTAAATTTAAATAAAAAAATATTGCGTATGGACGGAGAAGTCAGCATTTTCCTAAAAATTTAGTACTTTGCACCGACACAGAGCAGAAAAAAAAAAAAAAATAGACTTTCAACGCATATACAAGTTTATACAACGATAATACGAGTAATATGGCCAAAATAAAATATAGAGGGTCTTACAAGTAGGTGGTGCTTTGTTAAGAATTTCTAAGAAATAATGCTTCTTCAAGTTACTTATGGCGTTTTCTTTTCTACATTAAAAATGTTGCCCTGTGAAAAGGTGCCTTTTTAAAATGCATTGCCCGCCCTGTGAAAGTGCAATTTTTTATATAACGAGAAAAGAACACAAATTAGAAAAAAGTGCAATGCCTTTTTTTAACAGCTGATAAACAAACATTTTCTGTATATTTAATGAAATGTGTATACAAAAATGATCAGTTGCCAGATTGCTAATTCATCTGCTTGAGAAAACAAAAATTTTTTTTTTTTAATATCTCATACAAATAAGCAGCCGCATAGTGTCCTTTTGTTTGTTTTATATAATACAAAATATAAAAATAATTATTAAAATCTAATTTTCTGACTCTTTCAACTCAAAAGACTTTTTTTGAACATTTTCTGGCAACGCTGTGCAAGAATAAAAACCATTTGTTTTACAAGGCAATTTCTGCCCTGTTGATTTGTTCAGGGCAAAAGTGCAATGCCTTTTGCACTGCGAAAAGGCAACATTTTTTAGAAAAGAACACGCAACCCTTTCACAGGGCAATGCATTTTCGAGAAAAGAACACGAAATTGCCCTCCCTGCGGGTAGTGTTGCCTTTTTTTGTAGAAAAGAAAACGCCATAATTTTCTGACTCTTTCAACTCAAAAGACTTTTTTTGAACATTTTCTGGTAACGCTGTGCAAGAATAAAAACCATGTGTTTTACAAGGCAATTTCTGCCCTGTTGATTTGCTCAGGGCAAAAGTGCAATGCCTTTTGCACTGCGAAAGAGCAACATTTTTTAGAAAAGAACACGCAAACCTTTCATAGGGCAACACATTTTCGAGAAAAGAACACAAAATTGCCCTCCCTGCGGGTAGTGTTGCCTTTTTTTGTAGAGAAGAAAACGCTATTACATTAACACCAAATCACATCTGTGCGGCACTACTACTTTATGCAGCAGCGATAAGCTTTGCAAGAAACTTTTTTTTATTGGCAGGCCGATTGGGAAAGACAATCAAACAGTATTTAAGTGCTCAGTGTCAACTAAAATCTTTGAAATTCTGTGATTATTTAGTGTATTCCTGGCAAGCAGCAATTTGCAATTATCAGCTGGCAACGCAATTCGCAATTATTTGCTATTTATAAGCCATCCATAACATTTTTCTGTGCTTTGAATAGTAATAATGGAAAATATTGGTTTCTTCCAAAAGGCCACTTTTGCTCAAAGTTATTTCGAATCACGAAAATTGGTTCGGTATGCGGGGATATAAACCGCTTAGCTAAATTACTGATGATTACAAAATCATTTTCCGATTTTTTCTGTATACGAGTATTTTGTTGAAAATTTCATAAAACATTATTTTTATAAAAAAAACTCAGCTTTAATAGATTAAGATGTAAATAAACAACATCGAAGAACACTCAATAATTTTTGATGACTTTTTTTTGAAAAATAAAAGTTTATTAAATTTAATTACACAATAATTTAACACAAAATTTATTTATAATTATCAGAAAATTTTATTACACAAATAAATTGAGTTGTGGTAGGTTTGACACAGAAGCATGCAATACACATTGATGCCTGAACACGCTACCTAAAAATGTAAATAAAAAAAATCACCTGTTTACGTATAGCATGCAATATGATTAACAGATATAGTAGACATTATTTAGGAGAAAGTGTTATTAAAAAGTGTCAAATAACTCGCTATGTATCTCTTTTCCAAGACCAGTAACTCAGTTGATAGCACTGGAGAACGGAGAATATTTGTTTTATAATTTTTATAATTGGTTTGCTTCAGCAGTGAAATGCAGCTGCGAAAGAGCGGCGAAAGAGCGGCGAAAAGGACGGTGGTGTCAGTTGTGCATTATCATCGATGCATCTCTACATCACTTAAACATTTTAATTAAAAATTAGCCTATGATATCTTAAACAAAAAAAAAAATTCAACAGGTTGGACCAGCAGTGACCAACTAACTAACAACTTCGGTAAACTCCAATTTGGCCCAACTCTCGAATTCCAGGAGTTTCGCATTTTTTCGGAAAACTCTTCAAATCAAAAGTTTTCATATTAAAAACGGCGAAGTAGAATAAAATGCACAATGCATTTGTAATGCACTTGACAACGATCCCGGTAGCAGATATTCGCCAGATAGCTCAATGATACATTTCAAGTATTCACTGCAATTTTTCTAATGGCAAAACCGTAGAAGTAAAACATTGCCACAATTATGTAAACAGAAATAAAATATGAGAATTTCAAAATAATTTTTGCTGATTTTTGAATGCGTTGTGTCTGTATAAAAAATAATATGACAAAACAAGGAGTTGATAATACTTAAATTTTGAAGTTTCACTTATTGTATCCAAATTCTTGCCATCTCTTGCAGACAATACCCTTTAAAAATAATTCCCGTCATCATCATTATTCATATTTAAAACATATCTTTTATTACATATACTTTTGTGTATTTCTTAACACTTTTATTTTCGCGTTTAACGTTTTGGCGCCAACAATTTTATCCACCTCTTTTCTCCGCCTCATTCTACTTACTTCCCTCTTTTACAGATTTTATAAATTTCATTTAAAGATTTGAAAAGAAACAACAAAGCCCGCCAATGACAAAAACAAGCAACAATTTTACTTAGCAAAATTATTTGTCATAGAAACAACGCAGTGCGAATGTTTCTAAGAAATAATTTTCGCTGAAATTACGCTAAAAACACTTTTAGAAAAAGAAAATGAAATTATTTGATGATCATGATGATAATAATGATGATGACGATTCCACATTTTATGCAATGCAAGGAAATGCAAATTATTTTCAAGACAATTCTTGGGCAAGGTAAAACATTACGATTGACAAGTATGCTTAACGTGACCAACTGTATGTAACAGTATTGGAATGATTAGTGTGTTTTTATGTGATTTTTTCTTGAGTTTACATAATATTTTATTATTTATTATTCCTTTTTTAAATTTTTTTCTTTTTTTTTTTAGAAGAAAACAATAATATTTGGAATAAATAAAGAGAACAAAGTGGTGCAAGAAGTTTCCAATTTACTCATGTACAAATTTTCTATATTAATCCCTTTAATGCAAGTATACATTCATGTGTGTGTGCATATACCAGTATATCGTACAAATTAAAGGCCATGATTCATTATCGTATACAATCGTACGATTTGTCAAATATGGCATTTGTGCTGAAAAAATAGAACAGAATGGCCTAATAAGGCCAGATTTAGTTAGAAAAATTTCATAAAACGACAATTTTCATCCGATCAGAGTTGCATTTACTGCAATCAGCAAAGAAATAATTTGTTGGCATCATATTTAATTGCCAACAAAAAGTGTGCCACCTGTAACGCCATATGTGTTGTGTAATTAACTTAACCTGCAAAGCTTTAGGCTTGACCGCAGGAAAACAGCAAGGATCTAAGGCAGTAATCGAACACGAGACCTCCGGCTTATTATGCTACGCATTATTCATTCGCCTACGGAGGCAATTTTTTAAAATAGATTTAAGTAGATAGATGGAATAAATAGATAGAATAGATTTAAATCAGATTTTCGTGTAAATGAACCGTACGACAGTGTGGGACAGTTCAGCATTATGTTAAGCAGCATTGTAACCGCGAAAAGAAGCAAAACGAAAAGCTTATATTACATTAGAAAAGTAATAATACAGAACTTAACTGATTTCTTATCCCGATAACAACAATATCTTATAATGCTATAAAAAAATCGTAAGTTTTAATATTTAACATTTTAATAAAAATTAATTATATTTTATCTTTTTAATAATTCTTTACACTTTGTGTAACTTCATCGGGAAAAAGATATGTATATATATAAAATACATATACAGTGCCGGTCAAAAAAATAGCACCAACGTTGAAATCCATTTGCATACCAATGCAAAAATAATTTCTGTGCTTATCATTTGAATATAACTAAGCGATGACGTAGCACTCGTGTTTACTCGTGTTACGAGACATTTTTTTACACAACTTAATTAACGGTTTTTTAGAAATGATCGATCATTTCACAAAAGTTAAATATCAGTGCAGTCGCAAAAATAGCACCACGTAATAAAAATCGTTAAAAAATATAAATATTGTTTTAATAATTAAAATAAAAGTGAAAAACACTAAAGGTAAGGTAAATTCATATTGCAATTCATAATATCTACTGATTATTTTAATATATGTTCGTCAGAATGGGACGTAGAAAGCACTGCATGCACGAAAAACGTGTTATTATAAAAAACATGGTTTCTGAAAACAAAGCATATTCGGAAATCCGAAAATTAGTTGGCTGCTCAAACAAAATGATTATCAACCACTGAAATTTACTCAGAAACCCGAAAAACGTGGACGAAAGAGAGTCTTGCCGCCTTTAATGGTTAAACGTTTGGTCAGAGAGGCAAAAAAGTATCCATTCAAGCCAGCTACAGAGCTTAAGAAGGAACTTACTGTAGCTGAAAGTGTCGAGACCATTCGCCGGAGACTGCGAGACAACAAGTTAAAAGCATATAGTCCCCGAAAAGTGCCACTCCTATCTCGGAAGCACGTTGCTAAAAGGTTGAAATTTGCAACATCTCACTTGTACTGGACAGACGAAATGTGGAGAAATGTGCTTTGGACAGATGAGTCCAAAATTGTTTTATTTGGTGGCAAAGGGTCACGTTGCTACATTAGAAGACCTCTAATGCCGAATACAACCCAAATTATACCATAAAATCTATAAAACACGGTGGGTCTAGTATAATGGTAAGGACATGCTTCTCTTATTATGAGATAGGACCCATAAATTGGATAAGAAGCAAAATGAATAAAAGTATTTATGTTAACATCCTTCAAGAAGTTATGCTGCCCTATGCTTCAGACGAAATGCCGCTGGTGTGGGTCTTCCAGCAAGATAATGACCCTAAACATACCAGTAAACTTGCCACAAAGTGGTTTAAAGACAACAATATCAATGTGATGGAGTTGCCCGCGCAGATCCCAGACCTTAGCCCCATTGAGAATTTATGGGCAGATATTAAAAAAGGAGTTGCTCAAATTCAACCAACGAGCAATGAAGCGCTTTGGAACGCGGTAAAGCAAATATGGAACGAAATTCCTGTGGAACGTTGCCAAAATCTGGTTAATTCAATGCCAAAACGTTGCGCAGACGTTGTTGCAAGTAAAGGAAATGCCACGAAGTACTGATTATATAAATAATTAATACTCAGAAGTAGTGGATTCATAGTATATTGTTTTTTATAATTTTTTAGTTAAGTGTAGTATACAATTACCAAAAATTGAACTGAAGTGCTATTTTTTTGACTGGTTGTTTTTTAAGTTCTATTGAAAAAAATTAAAATTTTGTATCAAAATAAAAAGAAAATTAAATGTTTTTTATTCAATATAGTTTTACAGGTTCCTAAGTGTTTCGTGCTGCATTTTCAATTTAATCAGTAAACACTACCGCAAATTAATAGTCTACATGTATTTCATTTAGCCTTGGTGCTATTTTTTTGATCGCAGCTGTATATATATCAATATACAAATTTAAAAATGACTTGTATTGTCGTAATCGATAAAATCAAAAACTACTGAACCGATTTTGACCAAATTTTATATACATGCTCTATGAGCCGTGAGAAGTATTTCTGTGTAGTTTGTCCAACAGATGGCGCAATATATCGCTTTGTTGTGTTTTACCCCATAGAGATTAGCGCGGTAACCGTATGCTCGGTTTCGCAGAAATCGTTGGATGCTTAATCGGTGTGTAGCGGCATTAATTAGTCTAATACCGGATCATAGCTAATCCATTTTCGTGGAAAAAAAAATTAATTAAAAAATAAAGTTAAAAAAGTAAATAAATATATCTAATTTTGTAATCTCTATTGGAGCGATAAGCCTATGCTGTGTTTTGCCGAAGTCGTTGGATCCTTAATTAGAATGTACTGGTGTTAATTAAAAACACTGATTTTGATTTTCTTCGATAGGCAGTTCGAAATAAAAGAAAAATTTGCACAGCGTATACACATACAAATATTCCAAATTGTCTTAAAATTAACATTTAGTTTCCGAAAGTTTTTATACATGTGCATATATGTATAAAATATTACAAAATGCGAAGGAGATTTTAATAAAAATTATCTTATTTCAATTTACCTTTCGAAACAAATCATTTGTACCAGATATGCGAGTAGTTTGTTAAGTAAAACACATCGGTCATTGAAAAATATAATATTTTGAATAGAAAAGGCTGCTCTCAACTGTAGAAAGATAAATCTATTTAAGACAAATTAAACATGATTAACACTTTTCTATTTTAAGAAAATTCAATTAAAAAATTCTTAATTTTACACTTGAAAATTGTAAAATATTCTTAAAACGTTCTAAAAACGAGTAGACAAAAACGCGCCAAAAAAAAAAAACGATAATGAATATGAATACAAAAAAAAAAATGTTTCTTAAATAAGTTCTGAATGAATTCTTCTAATGAATAAGTTTTATTAAAATTATCACGAGCCTTTGTCGTTCCCGCTCCGATGACGAAAGGCATTACAAAATGTGCACTTATTTAAGTACACAAACGGCACGATCAATGAAGGTGTACAAAATTGAAGAGCAAAATAATTTAACAGCAAATGACACGTGTACGTATTTTACCTGGTATTGATGAACTTGTTTTGTAATTAAGTTGAGAAAAAAAAGCTATTTGTGTACTTTTAATATATTTAAAATTCACAAATTAAAACTAATTGAAAAAGGCCTTAAAAGGAAAATTTTTTTTACATTTTTAATCCTACCGAAGCTGTGAATAATAAATCTTATTTATTCAATTTCGATTATTCGATTGGATAACATGTGGTCCAGATCAAAAAAAAGGGAGGAAATCCAGTAAAATATTGGAACTTTGTAAAACTTCCTTTTTTAAATGAATATGCCTTAAGTTACGTTCTGGTGCCAAACATTTTGATTTCCCCTTTCCGACAATTATTGTTTACCTATAGTTTAGTGCATGCAATACATTCAGGAAAAGTACTTAACTGGACGAACTGTCGCGAGTATGGGGGGTTTCCTGCACAGAAGTCGAAAGCTTTGCAAGTTGGGTTGGTCACAAAAAAAAAAAAAACAATTGTACAGAAATTTAGCAAACATTATTATTATTTTTTGTAAAAATAAAAAAGTTGGCCTTTAGCTTTCCGCTGAAGTTCCAGATTCGGTAATGTACAATCATTCTAAAAGCTTAGGTGGATAAAAGCGAATATTGAAATGTTTGTAGAGATTCATAGTAAATATTTTTTACTTTTTCAGCTAATTTTTTACGCGACATATAAAACATACAATTATTAAAAAAATGTCTTATAATTCTCGTTTAGTTTGCGAAAGTTTTTATACATGTCCAAAAAATAACTCGACATATGATGTACATAATTTTTTTATTTTATTTTTTTTTTTTTTTTTTTTTTTTTTTTTTGTTAGTCTTTTAATAAATTTTTTTTCCATATTTTGTGAACAGTTTAATAAGATCATCCGGCAACTAAAAAGTATTGATAAGCTTAAAATTAAAATAAAATGAAAAACTGTATATTTTTTATATTTTCACACTAGTTGTGTTATGTTTTATATATTTTAATTGAAAAGCTTCGCTTTATACAACTATCTTGAGCATACATCCGCCAATTTAAGATATTAGAATTAGTTATTTCTTCGCTAATTCCCTGCTATTAAATTTAAAGATATTGAAATAGAAAAGCAACAGAAGTGCAACGAACTGAAATGAGACGGTTATTAAACGAAAAGTGAACAAAAACTTTTCATTGCCATTTATAAAATCCCAAAATTTTGCCATATTCTTCGCATTAATACCCCTAAACGAATTACGCCATATTCGTATGGATGCATGTATGCGTGTACACATGCATTTGTAGCCAAGTTTGTACGTTCATATACGTGAAGTATAGAAATTAGTAAAATAAAGCTAAAATTCAGAAAGCACAAACACAATTTAGGATTAAAAATTGTTCTACACTTCTTAATAAATTAATCTGCAGAATAAAATATAATTTATGGCTTTTATGTTTAAGTTTTTTCTTGTTGTTTTTGCACCTTTAGGAAATGTTTAAAAATAGATTGATCGTTTATACAAAATACTTCACGTTTTGTTCCTACTTCGTCGCTGCTACGTTATAATGATGGTTTGAAAATTCTAAAATCGCAAGGAAATACGTTTTGGCAACAGAATTGACAAAAGGCCCTTATAAATAAACATGTTTGCTAGAAGTTCATAGCAAACGCCTAGTATGTGCGTACTTGTGTATATGGCTGTGTGTGTGCATATTGTGTATGTACAAATGTATGCAGATACCAATAAAATTTGTTAATTCATCATTGTATAGTAATATGCTAATTTAAATACAAAAGAATATAAAAACGTTTTAAGGTTTTTAGTTGTTTACAAATTAGTCATGATTTTTGCTAAATAAAAACGAGGGGTTTCTTTATACGCATTTTTTTTTTTTTTTTACGTGTAATTAATATAATACCAATAAATCGTCAGTCATAGAAAATGAAGCAATTTAATACCTTTTCTCACTTCTACTTGTTAATAGTTTTATATCTGCCAATGAAAATAAATTAAAAATAAAACGGAATAAAATTAAAACTTATATGAACGTTATGAGAAGTATTTCCTTTGCAAAAATTTAATGAAATGTGAAAATTGGGGAAATTATATAATAATTGAAAATACATTTTAATCAATAAACATAATTTTATGTTTTTTTTTTGTGTTTTTAAATAGTAATTTTAATGGATTTTTTGACCTGAACTTAATTTAAATTTTAATTATTTATTTTTTTTAGCTTTTAGGCCAGAATTTATTTTTATTGAATTAATCTGTTCAATATTTCGAACACCTTCTGTGCTCTTCTTCAGCAACAATTTGTGTGAAGCCGCCTGTTGTCGATCTTGCAATTAGTTTAATAAAAATAAATTGAACATTCAAAGAGTTGGAGTTGACTTAAAGACTAAAAAAGAAATAATTAAAATTTAAATAAAATTTTTATGTATTTAATTTTTTTATTTAATAAACTTTTATTTTATAAAAAATGTAATACAATACAAATATAATTTCCACTTGAAACAATAACTTATATTTCGTAGAAAAGTTATATGCATTATACTAGTAAGTGTATTTCCAGATGCGTTTCAACTAGAAAATTTCAGGTAAAAATTAAAAAAAGAAAAAATTGTTGAAAAAAATATTCAAAATATATATTTTGAATTTTTTTCTAATTGATCACCAAGCAAACAATTTCTTTCCACACATTTTTTTTTTTTTTATTATTTTAAAATTAAGTGAATAGACTAAATTCATTTATGGTTTTATGTTGTTTAATATACTTGCATCTACCTAAACAAATTGTATGAAACTAAACGAGAATTACTGTGATAATATTAGCATTACTGTGATAATATTAGGACATAATTTCGAGATTTATGTCGTATATATAACGTTTTTAAAAATTAGTTAATGAAAAAAGTTTTTATATTAAATAATTTTACTTATTAAATGTATGGTTGTATAAAAAGTGATGACAACATCAAAGACTGCAAAAAGTTGTGTATGTACAAAAAGTATAAACAAACAAAAAATATTTAAACTGAATGAGAGAAAGAAGCTGTCCTTGATCCTTGATGTTTGCTAATTGAAAAAATTATAATTGTATATTTAAATTCGAACTACTTTTTTAATTCTTTCAATAAAAATTCATATTCGAGAATTATAAATTCGCCAATAATAAATTAAAACTTTATAAAAATATAAAATGTGATGTATTTCGCTAATATTGGAAGTATTTTGGCGATACGCAATAATGCAATATTATATATGTAAATACTGGAATTGTAGCATTTTTTAATAAAAAGGATATTTGGATGGTTTGGCAAGGGAGCAAAGTTTTTCTGCCTGTATGCTTTTAGAAATATTTTATTTTCGAGTTTTATTTGTTGCCATTCTTTACACTTTAATTCAATTTTTGCTTTCCAAAATTCCTGAAAGTTGCAAACAAAGGACACTCTTATAAACTTCAGATACTTTTGCGAACTTTTAAAATTACAACTATGGCGCATCTCAAGTTAGTTGCTCTTTAATAAGACGGCAAAAAGATAAAACCAGACCAAGTACACATGGATATGCAAATTCTATATTCACTCACCATTGTTTACATTTATGTATGCCTTCGAATGCTTCACTCTCAAAATCATTTAATATAAAATATGTACGCCAATCATTATCGGTAACGAGTTCCAGACCTGTTTCCGATGTTACAATGGGAACACCGAAAGTTTGAGCTGCTGCAACTGACGCGTCATCATTTATCACATCGCCAACCAAACAAATACGTAGATTTTTTGGCGAAGGGGAAGGGGAAATTGACATTTCTACAAATAAAAAGAAAATGTTTAACAATTGAATGAAAATGAAGCACAATATGTAAACAAAATATTTTCTCTAATTCTCATTAAGTCAAGTGTATCAGCCTTTAGTTTAAATACACGATTTGTTTATTTTTCATTTAAAATGATCTTCAACAATAGAGTTTAATGATCTTTCAACCCTTCTTAAAGGTCAAACACTCTTTGTTGTACAAAATTAAATTCAATTAGAGGAACTATAAAGTTAATAAATTCCTCATGAATATGCAAGTTTCAAGTTTCATGTGGGTTGCAATGGGGGTGGATACATTAAGTCATGTGGGTGGATACGTGAAAGAAGTTTCCAAAAGCGCTGATTAAGTTGAAAGTAAATATTTTATACAATACTAATTTTTTTTTTTTTTTTTTATATTTAAATCGCGCTAAACAGCCAAAAATTTATATGCAGTAGAATAACACGCATTTTCTTCTACTACGAGTAATACAAATTTTTTTTAATTTTTTATATTATTTGGTATGTACGAGTATGTATAATTAAAAAACCAATAAATTTGCAATTTTTTAATATTATAGATGTTAAGAATTTCTTAATTATAGTCAATTATTTGCGAATTATTTCTAAGAACTTCTCTTAGTTAATGAACGAACCCATAGTGGCAGCTAATGAAACCAACTAATTTTTTTTTTTTTTTAAATCTATACTATTCAACTTTTAGTTATCTAATATCTTGTCATTTATTTTAATCAATAGCTTTTTCTTTTAATTAATTTTTATGCCGATATCTCTCGAACCTTTGCTGAACTTTTAGAGGGAATTTTAATAAAATAAAATCAGCCATATTTTGTGTGTGCTTTCCTAGTAATCCATTTTAATGCTCTTGCCTCAACAAAACGTGAGGCTTTCCAATTGTATTCTATTTTTGACGAAAGAGAATTCGCTAATAGTGCTTGCACTGTAGGAGATTTATACTTTATGCAATAAAACCTGCTGCAAGATTAAGACATTATTAAGAAGAAAAGAAACAAAGAAAGAGAAACTTATCAATGAACCCACGCAAAATTTAGTAGAAAATAATGAACTTGAATTGAAAATGTCATTGCACATTTATACCAATACATAATACATCATACACTCCCATTTAAGTTCTATATATCCAAAAGTATTCCTTAAATTAATTCCATTAACAATACGCTTTCACACAACCACGAGCACAAGTATCGAGCATATGCAGCCATGCGTAGAACATACTAATGTAATCTTTGGAATCACGATGATCAACAATAAAAAAGAAAGAAAATTAAAAAAAATTTTGTTAGTGACAGGGATTCCCAAACTTTGTAAACTGTTTATCTTTTTGGGAGTGTATGCCGCTATTATGGTTCACACCAGTTGTAAATTTAATTTTGTATTTTTGAAATTGCGATTATGGTTTACAACAGTTGTTTTTTAGTGTTGTCAGTTCTGTCAAAAATTTACAACAGCTCAGTAGTGCTACACCTACTGAGCTGTTCTTCTCAATATTGTATTCACTGTAAGAAGAGAAAATTGTTTCTGAAATTATTCGTTGACGAATTTTTCTGCTTACTATTTATTTTCAATAACTTTTATTTCCGTGACTGTTTTTTTTATTTATTTTAAAGATTTTTATTTTTTATGTGCCTCATTTTTTGATTTTAAAGATTTTTCATATTTATTTAGGTTTAATAGTTTTTTTTTCAATTTCAAGCAAAATAATAATAATATTATTATTATTACTTTATTCTATTTTATAGAATTCCTTTTCGAATACGCGCGTTTTCTTTGTATCCTCATTACTATCAAAGAACAACTCGACGCTAATGGCTACTATTTAAAATTTTTTGTAACTTTTTATTTATTCATATTACTTATAAATATATTATATATATTTATATTCCTCATTTATGTTTTGTATATTAATTAGAATAACTTCTGCTTATTTTTTTAAATTTTCACTTTCCGCTAAATTTGTTGAAATGTATTAATTTGGTTTTCCACTGTCTGCTCTGTGTACTCAAAGATGTATTTTTGAGGAAAGTATACTAACATTGAAGAACAACCCTGTGACATACGCAACATCTAGATGTTGTAAGCCATAATCAGAAAAAGTATAAGTGTTATGTTGTCTCCTCTACAACACAGAAAAAAATATTTAAACTGAATGAGAGAAAGAAGCTGTCCTTGATCCTTGATGTTTGCTACAACACAACACTTACATAGGTGTTAATAGGGGCATAATAGGGGCAGTAATGTTTTATTGTAATCATTAAGAACGTGTGTTCACGCTTTTAAATACAATTATTAACGAATTATATTATTTAACTAATAATTAATTTATTTTTTTATTTAAATCCATGCAGTATAATTAAAGGTTTCAAAACTTTAATAGTTAAATAATAACAACCCAATTTGTTCTATTAATGGAGTTCAGTCCAAACGAAACCAGTTCGAAGAACAACAGAGAATTATTTACTTGATTTCTCAGCTATCAAGGAGAACCCCATTAAAATAACTAAAAGCATAAAACAGTCCCTTGCATTTGATTAAATGTTGGATATTAACTCTGATGATAAAATCGTGAGTGGATTTCAGTTCCAAGATGGCACAAGAACTTTAAGAATTTTCTAATTTCTAAAAGGTAATTTTATTTCTGGCGATGACTCCGTAGGCGAAAGGATAATGGGCATTCTACTGAACAGGAGGTTGCATGTTGGATTCCTTTTCCAGACGGTGGGTGTCTTCCTGAATGCAAGCTGAGCATTTTGCAGGTAGGTTTGGCATAAAAAAAATGAATTATAAAATTAACAACTTAATGAAGCTAAAAAGTTTTCAGATTTTATTTCTATTGCTTTGGGAAAAAAAGAGAAATTAGTTAATACGAATGTTATTATTAAATAATTTTGTTTATTGTATGAATTTTACTTAGAACAGGAAATTTATGCTCGTATAAAAAATGCCGACTACATCAAGGACTGGAAAAGCTATGTATATATTGCATAAAATATTAATGTACATCCCTCCTTCATCTCTATTGCAGCATAATAATAGTCGGAGAGCTATAACACGTTAGCTGAACTAGTCAGTTTTTCTACTAGAAATCGCTAAGAATGTAGGTGCGATCCCCACCCTCCGGCATTTATAATTTGTGCGCTAAAGCTACATGAACCAGCAATAGTAATATATATCTGAGCACTTGCAACCTTCGGCACCATTGTTGAAATGGCAAAGTACAGTAAAAAAAACAGCTTCAGCAGAGGCGCTGAAAAGTTGCTCCCTATCTGTCTACTACTTTACCATACACCTCCAAATTCTGACACAATACGGTGCATGAGTAGGTACTATCCCAGAAGAATAAAAATAAATTATGGTTTGAATACTAAAATACTAAAAGAAAAGGTAAGATAAAAAGCAGAATATCCAGCGAAGAGAAATTAAATTAAAAAATTAAAATTTATTGTACCTGCACATAAGTTTTCTGTATATACTAGACAAGGAGCAAATCTGTTAGAGGATGGAGCATATTGAAAATGAGAACAATGGCTGCAATAAAATGAAACCATAACTGGAATCTCTCAATGGGTAAATAGGTGTTTTACATAATATACAACATCTACATATTATAGTAACAACGTCTTGTGCACGACTAGTGGAAGAACTAACAAGTGCCAGTTGAAAAGGCAACAAAAGTTAATTTCCTTTTGCTGCAATACAAATGTTGCGTGCCTCTAAAGAATTGCTTTTAGTAAGCTTAAGATAATCACTTTGTTATAAATATTAGACGGCTCCTACTGGAATTAACATATCACTCTGATGTTACTAATTTTTAATATGAGCAATAGAGCAATTTAAATAGCAAAAGTAGACAGATTTTAAAAATTTTCATAAATAGCAAACATCTTTGGAAATATATTTTATTACACTCTGTTTGAAACTGTCAGCCGAAATTAAAGTTATAGTGTTTTCACACCTAAAGTTAAAACCTGGTTTTAACTTAAAACCTACAAACAGCTGATTTTGTGTTCACATATAATTTTGATAAAATCAGGTTTTATAATACAGTTTGTCAAATAAATTTGTTAATGATAAAATAAATTTTTTGTAGAAATAGGTGTGTTTGTTGTAATTATTCTTTCCACATTTATTTGACAAACTGTACGACAGCTGTTATTGTGTTCTAAAATTGAAATGATTTTTCATTTTGTGAATGTGAATGAATTATCAGCTGTTTTCAATCTTTCTAACTTGGTAGCACTCAATATGTACTGTATAAAACAAGGTTGTATTTCATAAAATCTACTTTAAACCAATTCAAAAAAGGTTTTAAAATGGTTTTATGAGAATTATTTTGTATGGTTAAACCAGGTTTTAAGGATTGGTTTTAAAGTTAAAACCAAATTTTGTTTTAAAACTAGTAGGGTTATTCTGAATTGCGATGCAATAATCAATGCGATGCGATAAAGAATTGCGATGCAATAGTAAATTCGTATTCTGCAACACTTTCGCAATCGCAATCGCATTTTATTTTAATTCGTGGCAACACCGGCCAAAATTAACAACGCTGGTACCAGTAAACGTCAAATTTAATCGTACAAAAGAAAAAGAAATTTGCGTTTACAAAATAAATATCTGAATTCAATAAAATAAAAATTAAGAAAAAGTAAAATAAATTTCTGAATTAAATAAAATAAAAATTAAAAAAAAAAAAATAAAAAAAAATTTGTGTATTTCGTTTGTTATCAAAAATGGATTCTGTTACTCTATGGATTTATGATGAAGAGGAGCATGAGCAAAATAAAAGGGTTCAGAAAAGAATACTTAGAAGCAAATCGGATATTCTAAGTTTGAATGTGAAAAGGTAATCTATTTTATAGCATTAAAAACAATTAATTACGAAAAACATTTCTATTCCAGTTTTGTAAAAAATTTTAGATTGACCCAAGAGGCATTTTTATACTTTAGTACTAGTAATAACATTTACACAAACATTGCTAGAAATATAAGAGATATTTTTATTTTATATTTTCTTCTTTTTATTTAGAAACTTAAAGATACTTCTTTGGTTACATATTTCATTCATTTGGTCAAAAAAAAATTTAAAAAAAATTAATTAATTTAAATAAATGAACAGAATGTAAGTAAAAAATCCATTTTTGTGCTTTGAGGTTGCTGTTTTGCCTCCGGAATAAATTTTGCGATTATCGCATGTATCTGACATTAGCATTCGCAATACAGAATACCAAATTGCCACATTTTCGCATTTGAAATGCGAATAAAGAGAGTACTATGCGATAATCGCAATACCGAATACCAATTGTTCGCATTTGCATGTTTTCGCATCGCATTGACAATTGCATCGCAATTCGGAATAACCCTACAGGTTTTATCCTCAATGTGAACACACTATTAATGTAGATCCAAATCGAATTTCAAAATATTTAGATTTAAATAAAGGTTTACAATCCAAAAATGATAATCCAAAAATCTGTTATGAATACAATATCAGAAAATTTTGCTCCAGAATAGTTTTTTAATAAACTCACAATCTGCAAAGATTGCGGCTAGTCCGCAGGAAAACACCCAAGATCTAGGCAAGAATCGAACCTCCTACTTCCGGTTTAGTAGGCTGTGCATTATTCACTCGCCTAAGTAGGTTTCTTTTATACACTTTTTTATAATGTTCTCCAACAAAAAGGATAGAGGAGTATATATGGTTGATATATGGCATTCACTCGCCTAAGGAGGCTCCCTTTTATACTCTTTTTTATAATGTTCTCCAACAAAAAGGATAGAGGAGTATATATGGGTTGATATGGGCATCCTATACGGATTCATATGAGAAGGGGAGTTAATTAGCCTTTGTCCATCTGCCTGTCTGTCCTCAGTCCTCAGTATTTTTTGGCACTTTTGTTGCGGTGTAAATTGAAATCGAAAATTTAAAAAGTCGAAAATCACCAAAATCGGGCAATAAGTAAAAGAAATACTTGTATAGCCAATACCTGTTACGTTTCAATAGTATAAGTAGAAATATAAGAGCAGCATTTTATTTAATTATTTTTATTATTAGAATTTTTAATATTTATTTAAATGTGTGTGAATAAGTTTTCAGATATTCCATAAACGTAGTTTAATTGTGTTATGTGTTGTGTACTTGGTCACAGAGGTTTGAGCCGCTGAGGAAGAATGGTTTGGCCAAAGTGACCACATCCCTGCCAGAAGTCATGTAGATGAGTATTTTGCACAGTAACATTTTCAACGGCTTCTAAAAAATGTGAAAGCGATTTCTCAAATATTTCATAAAAAAAAAGTTATATAGCCTCATGTGTTGGCTTCTGAGCCACATAGGTTTCATCCACCGAGAAAGAATGATTTGGCCACAGCGGCCATATCACTCCCAGAAGTCATTCATATTAGCACTAAGGCTATATGAGAAGGCTGTATGAGACTCGGCACTTTCACTTGTTTAGAATGAAACAAACCTGTACTTGCAATTAGCAACGTATTCACTATTCATTCCATAGAATTAACTATTTGTCTGAATTCACGATCATTTTTAGTGATAAAATTCCTCATGAAATCATTTATTTAATTCTGTAATATTTTTGTTACTCTGCATTACTGTAATAAAACTCTTCATCAAGGCGGATGAAAATTTAGAAAAACATTTAGTCTGAATTTAGTAATTCTTTCCGTGTATGCAGTATGCAGTATGTATGTATGTATGTGTGTAAACAGATGTTTGCATTCATGCACATTTAAATTTAAGAATTAAATACGACATGCTCATTGAAATGAATGATGTCGCCCTCTAATAATAAACAAAACGTTGAACTACAATTTAATGCTTTGGAATATTTAATGGAGAATACTCGTACACGTATGCAGTATCTTGCAACATTATTCAGAAAATGCACTTTTAAATTGAAGACAAGGGTGAAAGCTGAGGATAAAGATCGCCGGAATGGTGTATGATGATCAACAGAGGAAGCAAATAATTGGCAAAATGAGATTAAAAAGGAAAAAAGGAACGTGGAAAGCAGGAACGCCAAAAAGCAATTCTATGTTTTGGTTTTGAAATATTCTTCCTGAAAGGATAATTGAAAAAGTCTTTTTCTTTTGTTAGTATTTTGTTAGTGTGCACTTAATATACGAGATATTTCTAAGTCTTTTTTTCTCTTCTAATCAAGCGATTGGAGTAAAAAAAAATTCTATCAGGAGCACTCGCGTGTACTGAGTACTTTTAAAACTTTTATTTAAATCACTAGTTTGATTTTATTTTTCCTCAAATTAATTTTAAAATTAAATTTTTTATTATTTGACATAATTGGTTTTAAACATGTGCCAAATACAAATGTAAAAAAATGTTTGGCAGCAACGAGGTTTGAACTGATACCTTTAGATGTTTCGAAATGCATCTACGATTTCTTCATCAGAGATCTTGGGTTCAATTCTCAATAGCGGCAATTACACTGCTCGTGCGCTACTAATTAGTATACAACCATTAATTAAATTCATTAACCGTTTTTAAAATTTTTAAAACCCCCATTTCTTTTGCATTTGAATATGCATTTACGTTTTTTTTCTTTGGCACTGAACAATTCTAAATAAAAAAAATTCCTGATGAAATAATTTTTTTTGGGAAGGGGAAAGAGATCAATGAGAAATATGTCGGTATTCTCACTGCACTTGAATTTTATATTTCTTCAAATCTATTTTAAAAAAAAAAAGAAAATTCACAAAAATATATATAAAATCATTTTTAAATAAATTTAACATGCATGTAATTGATGGCAAACGATCGATTTCTAAATTCCGACAACTTGCCATAATTATTTTACATTTTTTAATTTAATATTCTAGTACGTAAGTTTTTATATATTTAAACAAATATATGCAAATCAGAAAAGCAATTTAAAATATTTTTTTACACAATTTTATTGTGATATTTTAAGGTGAAATCTTTCGTGAAACCATCAATCCAATTAAATTACTTATAATTTTCAAATTCTACTACTTCTCCCTCAATTAGAATGCATTGCAGCCAAAGCAAATACATAATATTGAATAATCATAAATTTTAATTGAAAATGCAATAAAGTAAATTATTTAAAACGATTCATAATTGAGTCCAAGAGATTCCAGTGGCGTTCCTAAAGCTGGATTTATCCGTTTATCACTTTATTACTTCGAACAATTTATCTGGCCAATAATTACAATTTTCTGTCACAAACATATTTTATTTGTTTATTATAAAAATTTCAAATTGAAAATATTAATAGGCCTTTTATAATTATATATCGCAAAAGTACAAAAAATACAAAAAGGCAATGCGATGTGGAAGCCCACTTGAACTTTAACTGTAAATTTCATCTGGCAACTCACATCAATTTTATTCGGGCAAAAGTAAAATGAGGCTTGCGATAGTTGAGGAAGTCTGTGTAGAGTTTCTTTCGCGGATAAAACCCATGTGACGAACACATTAGGCTATTAATGTCTGAAATATGCCGAGTTAAATACGTTTTCACGTAAGAGTTTACGTAATTACATATTTAACTCAAGTTAAATATAAAATTAAAGTTTTTTTAATATTCAAACATTAAAAAAGATTAAAAGTTTTTTTTAATTTCAAACATTTTTACTCAATCTGAATTGTATCTCTGAATTAAAAAAAATCTAATATCGCCATTGAATGAATTTTCGATGATCTTTCGAGGATTTTGGATGCACTTTTGTCTATGCTGAACTTCTATCATATAGAAATTGTAACAAGGCCCCACACAACACGCAGCAAAATGTGCCTAGCAGTACCTAATAAAATAGAACAGAAATTTACAAGATATCTGTTTTTTTTTTTTCAAGAAGAACATCTTATTAATTTCATAGGGAAAACCTTTTTGAAAAAATCAAGAAGGAAACTTATAGATTTTATTAGGTATTCTTATTAATTTTTTCAAAAAGGTTTTCTTCTTGATTTTACCAGGTTATCTTATTGGCTTTTTCATACATAATACTACTAGATTTTATTTGATAATTTTTTTATTTTTTTTTTTTATATGAATTTATATAATAATAAACAATAAATATTATTACCAGTATATCACAGAATTTTTACATATATAGATTACATATGTATATTTGCTTAAATAAAATTTTTAATTATAATTACTTATGACCATTACTAAAACTTGCCGCTCATTAAAGGCTGGATTTTGTCAGACTTACAATGAATGTAAGTATAAGCTGACCTTTTACAGTAGTTTTAATCAGGTTTATAAGGCTAGTGGCACCTATTATATGTGTGAAGTGGAGAGTCCTCATACCCCAAACTACTAAGTCTATCAGAATTTTTTGCATCCCCTCCAATATCCGACTAATTGCCGATAATGTTTTTCTTTTGCATGTAAATGGTAAATTCTGAAACAATTCTTATGCAAGTGAAAAGAAATTTATCCAATAAAAATTATTTTTTACATACAATATTTCTCCTCTTTTCGTGTAAGCCTGCTTTGAATTCTATTAACTCCCCACTATACTTTTACGTTCTTTTTTGTTAATCTTAAGTTTTAGTTTATTTAATTCATTAGATAAAACTTAGCATAAATTTTTAAAATTTAATTGATTCGAGTATGTATTTTATTTTAATAGTCAAATATTAATCTTATTTTAATCGAATTGAAAAAGAAGTTGTTGATTCAGAGGTCTTGAATAGAATAGAAAAATTAAAAACGTTATACATAAAAAGCATTACATGTCAGAAATGTTCAATTTGACAACGAAAAGAACAAAAAACTTGAAAAAATGGTGTCTATGTATGTTAATTCATATTTATGAAATAACAAGCATTTTAAAATTCTTAAAAATCTAGAAATTGGTCTGAAAACACTTATATATCAAGAAGATACTCTTATTAAAAATAAGAAGATAATTTACATACAATCATATGGGAACGTACTAAAATCAAGAAGAAAACATTTTTGAAAAAATCAAGAAGGCAACCTAATGAAATCAATAAGGAAAACATTTTTGAAAAAATCAAGAAGGCAACCTAATGAAATCAATAAGGAAAACCTTTTTAAAAAAATTAATAAGATGACCTAATGAAATCAATAAGAAATCCACTTTTTATGTAATTAAGAAGAAAACCTAATAAAATCAAGAAATTATTCTCTATGAATTGTTTTTTTGTGCCCTAAAAAACCCAACATGAGTATAAAAAATTGTAAATAATAACTTTTCTTCTTGATTTTATGTGTTGTCCTTCCTGATAAAATGAATAAGATTTACCACATAAAAATAATAAGGAATCGCTTAAAACAAATCTTCGCTTCTTTCTGCTGGGATAACCCTTTGCCTAAAAACGTTTCACAGAGAAAATCTTCCTGATTCTATGAGGCAGTTTTTGTTCTCTGTAGGAATATAAATTTTTAATCATTTCAATAATATTTTTATCCGCATTGAAAAAAAAATTAATTGTATATTATTAGAAAAACTACACTTTGAGACCTCTCCAGTGATGTATAATACGCCATACTAATTACTAATTTGCGCACACGAAACTTCTTACTACGCGCTTCTCATACATTAGGAAATTTATAAAATTTACATTTTTGAAAACTACACATCGAGCCCTTTTCAATGATATATAATATGATATATTTTGTTGTATTTACAACACTTTTATAACAATTGTAAGTTTATGCATGGAAAAGTCTCTACTACGCACTTCTCATTCCAGCGGGGGTATTTCCTATATAAACAATGCTAAAGCTCAAATTTACCAGTGTTTGTTGTGTGTTTGTGTGTGTATCGTTTTGCGCATCGTTTTGTGCTATAGTGAAAAGTGAGAGTAAATTAAAATGATTTAGTAAATAACGGCCGTTTTTCCGAAAATAATATGTTTGTCCGTCAGTCCGTATATTAATTTTTGTCTGTCTTTCTTTTAGAATAAAATTTTTCGCCGTCTTTTCATCTATTCAATGCTGTCACATTTTTGTCCGGCTTAGCGTCTTGTGTGCGTGTGTGTGTTGTATTGCACGGTGATGAAAAGTGAGAGTAGATTAAAGAGTGTCATGTGAATATTGTGCTCACGTGTGTGACCGTAGAAATTTTACAAACGCTGAAGTTCTGATTGATGAGTATTTTGTTACTATTTAGGCCGTTCTAAATTTATTTCTAGTGAAATCGTATAGCGATATTCATGGGGAATACGTACATAGATGATGCACAAAGAAGATTATCATTTCGTTCGCATTGGGCTTCGGGCCGAATAAGCCCGAGTCCATATATTTTCTTTTACAATAAAATGTTTGTCCGTCTGTCCTTTTTAGATTAATTCTTTTTATCAGAATATTCATTCGAGTGCCCTTTTTTCTTAAAACGAAAATTTGGTCCATCCGTCCACCTATTTATTGTTTTCTGTCTTTTTAGTTGTATAAAATTTTTGTTTTTCTTGCCGGCAAAATTCTCGAAAGATCTTTTTAATTTAAAAATTATTTTAATTTTTTGTAATATTTTAATCTTAAATAAAGTTAGTGCTGTTTTCTCAAAGTATACTTAACTTCAGTTAAATATGTAACTACGTAAGCTCTTACGTCAAAAAAGGTAACAGATTAAACATTATTTTTGGCGTTTGCTAATTGCATTTGTGACATTTTTTTTAGAAGCCTTTGAAAGTATGATTAATTGCTCATATACATGACTTTTGGTAGGGTTAGGACCACTGATGCCAAACCATTCTTCCACAGGGCATGAAACATATACGAGTAGAAAACCCACTGCATTTATGATATTTCCCAATCGTATTTGTATTTGTGTTATTCCACACATATCTGAATTTGTTCTTAAAAATAATTGTCTAAACATGAGCATATTGTAAATTATAAATTATGTATCAAGTTATTATACTATATACTACAGGGTGGGCCAAAAGTCACAATGGGGTTTAAAAATTTAATAACTTTTTTGTTTATTTTTTTTTTATTTTTTTTTTTATTTTTTTTTTTTAAGATTATATAAATAACATCTGGAGAATAAATAATGGAGGGATTTACAACTGAACAAAGAACAAGAATAATAGAATTTTATTACTTAAATGAAATCAACTTTATTGAAAATCTGATTATGAGTGATGAAGCTCATTTTCATCTGAATGGCTTTGTTAATAAACAAAACTGTAGGTTCTGGGGTTCTGAAAATCCAAGAGCCATTCATCAACGCCAATTGCACCCCATTAGGTGTACAGTATGGTGTGGCATTACATCTGAAAATATCAATGGGCCTTACTTCTTCGAAAATGAAGATGGAAGTGCTGTATCCGTAAATGGAGAGCGGTATCGGTTTATGATACAAAATTTTTTACATCCTGCTCTTGAAAACAGACCTGGGATGTGGTTTCAGCAGGATGGAGCCACTGCCCACACTGCCCGAGACACAATTGCACTTTTAAGGCAAATTTTTGGACAGCGAATAATTTCAAGAAATTCAGAAATTAATTGGCCAGCGCGTTCGCCAGATTTGTCAGCATGCGACTATTTTCTTTGGGGTTATTTGAAGGAGCGAGTATATGTCAACAAGCCCGAGACAATCCTTCAACTCAAGGTCAACATTGTTGCAGAAATTCGAGGGCTACAGCCACAAATGTTGAAAGATGTTATGGAAAATGCTCTCAAAAGAGCCCATCATTGCGAAGCTAATAACGGCGGTCATTTAAGTGACATTATTTTCCATACTTAGCGTAAAAAAATTTCCATTTTGTATATTTCATAATCTTAAAAAAAAAATAAAAAAAAAAAAATAAACAAAAAAGTTATTAAATTTTTAAACCCCATTGTGACTTTTGGCCCACCCTGTATATGCAACGTCTGGATTATATAGTACATATAGACAGTTAAGTTGCATACGAATTTGTAACATATTTGGTCAATTCACAATCTTCTACGGTGATAAATCATAAAGTACTATTTAAGGTCAAAAAGCGCAATTGTATTCCCATATATAAAAAATTGTCATAAACGTTACGTTAAGCTCTAATGTTATGAAAAATATATAGGAAAAAAAATAATTAAAGAAAAACAATTGCTAGTCGTCGCGAAAAAAGTGAAATTATAAAAGCAGTGTGTGAGAAATATGCCCTTTTAAGAAAAAACAGCTGACTGAATAGGCATGTACGTAAAATCGTTGCATTGTTGTATTGTCATTTTGTATTTTCATATGGGGAATCGCAACAAGATTTTTATTGCAATCATAAAATGTTACGTAATTGAGATTTTACTATAAATGTCTGTATGCATTTATAGGCGTACATACATGTTGTTATATTTTTATGTCGTTATGTCAGGAGATAATATTCCCAAGGAATAATAAGATATATTTTTTTTTTTATTTCAATATTAGTTTCTCTTTTACAATACGTCACACTTAAAAACAAATATTCTATTTAATATTTTAATAAAAGCTTTAAAAATTCTACGTATGGGCTTACATTGCTTCTGAAAATATAAAATAGTCATTAGCTGGTAGCCAATACGAGTATTTAACAGCACTACATCGCTAATGTGAACAAAAGAATAGATCAGTTTATAAATTTTTTTACTAATTGCTTCGCTTAAAAACTATTTTAAAGCAAATACTTCTTCTCTAAGAATGGAACTCATGAGTCAGCCTATATTCATGCTGTTCATTATGTTCGAATTATGGAGAAAGGCTATAGCTACGGCCATAGGGTCGAACTGACCTAGAACTAGAATATTAAGTTGTTGTTTGATAGCCTTTTTCAATATTCCTGTCTACTGCTATAGAGAAAGAGAGGAGGAGAGAATGCGCCCAGATTTATCGGAGAGAGTGCCTTCGGCTCTTAAACATCCCAACAACAATTCACACCTGAGCAGTTGAGCGAATTATGTAGGAGATTTCTTTATTTTATGAGTGGTACTATGGAAAACGGACTCATTTATTTGAGCCTGTGAGAGAGAATGGTTTAGAAGCGGTGAAGAAAAAAAAGTAAGTGGAAAGTGAAAAAAGTGAATGTGAAAAATTTTTAAAAAAAATTATAAAAAAAAAATGTTTAAAAAAATTCAATTTAAATCAAATGAAAAATTCACAAGCATTTTGCTTTTAAAAAAAAATAAAATTTCAGAACAAAAATAACGTTCTTCCATTAGAAGATGAACTTTTTTCTTGTTTCCAGAAACAATAAAAGATAAATAAGCCAAATGAATTAATTGTCTCGCAATTGTATAATTGCTTTCAGCACGTTCCCCCTCCAACAATAATATTTTTGGAATTTATTTTTCTAATAAATATTTATTTAATGTTTCTTGCGGCGAACATTCATTCTATTTCTTTATACAACGACAACAAAATAAATCTAAAATAAAATTTATTAACATCCATCATTAAGTGATTATCTCGTGCAATTGATAACGAGCAGAAATATAATTTTGGAAAAACTTATTTCGAAAGCAGATTCGTTTTCTTAGTTCAATGTCTGTTTTAGTAAATTTCGGTTGCAAGTATTGGTGAAATGGCTTTTTGGAATTTTTCGTGTCGGCATACTGAATGCGTCAATTGCAATAATTATTTATTCTTTATTTGGTTAATAGTGCATTTAAATGTTCTCATGCGGTTGCAAGATGGCTTGCATTCTTTATTTTTTTATTTTTTTTTTATTTTTTAAATAAAGTCAAGTATGAAAAAATAGCAGTTGCATATTGAAATGTTTGCAAAAACAGTCATGTATATAAGTAGAGTCACTCTAAACTCTAGAAAAAAAATATCTGCACTCACATGCCTTCACTCTCTTTTACTCACTCCACATACCACAAACCGGGTAAAAGTTAAATGATTTAACAAAAGAAGTAAAGAGTACGTGTAACTCTATTCGACCACTGTTGCCAGAATGGACGATTTATTTGCCTTTTGAATAGTTTAGATCCAAAAACAGCGATTTTTCCAAATTTATCATGTTTTTTTTTTCTTTTAATAATAGGCATAGTCTGGGCTGGTATCGAACTTGCTACCTCTGGTTTGGTAGGCAGCTCATTATCCATTTGCCTATGAAGGCAAATTGGGATTTTTTTAATATTCCATTTTTAGAGTTGGTTTTTGGTTTGTTATCATTTTTGTTGTTGCTCAAGTAAATGACTCATGATTTACCAAATTTTTAAATTTAGAAAGAATTTTTGCAAGAAATTGTGGAAAAAAGTTTTCGAAAAGAACAGATGTGATCAACTCTGGCTTTCCAATTTTAATAAATTTTTACTCGGAATATAATGAATTCACCACATTCATCGGCAAATGTCGAAGGGATTGAATTTAAATAAACCTTAAAAAAATGAATGAATGAAAATGAATCCTTAAAAGGAATTCTATATACAAAGGATTTTTTAAAAGATCATTTCAAATTTGTTAAAAATGTTTCTATAACGAAAATGTTAATTAGTTTTTTATAAATTATTATAATTAATTATTATATAAATAAATGTAAGTTTTCTTAATTTTATTTTTTTAATAAAATTAATTTTAAAATGGTTTTCATCTAGATATATACACATACTATATATATATAAATGTATATATTAAGGTATATGTGCGCATTTGTTTAAAGCATAGTTTGGCTTTCAATAACAATACAAAAACAATTAAATTTTTTCATTTAAGGATTTCGAGGATTTTTTGCACACAAATCTCTAGATTTCTGGCAACCCTGTGTATCCTATAGATTCATAAATTGCAGAAGAATAAATTGCAAAGTGAACGCGTGCACTGAGACAAGACGCAAGGAATAGTGTAATTGGGTTTACGCTCGTTTGTTTTGTGCACGTTTATCTTGTTACATTTCCTTTCATAAGACCACTTCCTTTCATTAAATATGGAATTTGAACAATCAAATTTTACACTCTAACCAAATTAATAATTACTTTTTCAGAAAGCTAAAACGAAATGTTGCAGTTAAGATTTCTGTATCGCCATAAAGATACATACCTTAAAACAGCATGGAGCAGAAATTGATGAAGAAAAATTGAACTAAATGAACCTGTCCTAATCAATATATTATAAATTCACTTTTTTCCAACATTAATTTTCTTGCGAGCAATTAAAGATGTGCATTCGCTGCATACAAATAGTGCTAATTAAGTATTTCTAGCTGTTGAAGATAAACTGCAAACAGTTTGTGGAGAATGCATGGATGGCAAATAAAATGCACTTGAATATTTATCTACAAGCAACCTAAATTTAAATATTCATTTGTATTATGCCTCTCGTTTGGAACAAGATCAATGAAAATATTTTCTTTGTGTTCGTGAGATTCCCAAACTTTTTTTTATTTTTTACATCATCGTGTATGTAATGGTTTGGACTTTGGAAAGTCATGAAAACTAGTTGTGTAGATTCAAATGTAAAGCGTTTTATTTTTAAACTTAAACAAAATACGAATTTATTTTTAAAAGTGCTGGAATGTCTAGACTATGGCAGAACTTAAGTAAATCCTCCTGTCTAAAAGCTTCGTTAATACCAAAAACCGATAAATGTTTGATGATTCGGAAAGAAGATTGTTCATAGTTGTTTAAGAAAAGGCAAAGGAAAAAATTTTTTTACTCATTTAAAGGAATTGGAAACCGTTTCTTCCGAGAAAGGAACACCAAAATTAGTCAGTACTGAAAGCTGCATTGAAAGATTCCGGAAAAGGCTTAGCTTATATAAAAGTCAAACTCAAGGAGAGTGCGCTTCCTTCAGATGGAACGGAAATCAGATACTCGGCTAACCAAGCTTACAATGCCGACTAAAGTGGGATATATTGTAAGAAACTGCCTAAGCGAAAATATATATCGTAAAACAACAGATCTGGTGATGTGCTCAAAGCAGCTAATTAGGAGGGGATAATCCTGCTTACTTGTAGTAATGCATTAGGTGATCGTATAACAAATCTTATTTTATTCAATTGATATTTAAACTTACAAGTTGTGATAGATGCTGACAAGAGTAAAGGCGCCAACACAGTGAGTCGAGCGAGGATTTTGACGCTTATTTTCATGCCAGAACAACAAGAACTGAAATTCGGTTTATTCGATGTGCTTTGCTTTTATTTCAAAAAAAAATATGTATATGAACAATGCAATGCAAACAAGCACGCAAAACGCTTTAAAACTGTTTTCTCCCCCTCATCGGCTTTGCTATCAGCTGTTGCCGGAGTTTACTGTGTTATACAGCAGCTTATTTGTATTGACTTTTTTGTAATCAGTTTTATAGCAGTGGCAATCTTTATCCCACAGTGGCAATCTTTATCTCGGTTCGTCTTTCAGGGCTCAGTGTTCGTACCCTAAGCTTCTAGGATATAAAGGAGCAAACAACACCCATGGATCGCAGCTGTAATATTTGAAGATTAGTTTTAAACTGCTTTCTATCACAGGTTGAAATTTTCTCTAAAACTAAAAATATGCCTTTCAAAGCTTTACTGCTAATAAAGTATGATCCAAAAGAATCAGTAGATCCAGTTCATTCAAACAGAAAGAACATTCTATACCACATACTACAATAACAGTATTACAAATATTTAACGAAAGTGTTATAAAATTATTTAAATCTTTTTAGAAAAATGTTACTGCAAACCAGATATGAAATTTCCTGAGCTGCGTGGACATATTTTTATCTCTTCAAGAATTGAAGTGATCGACATTAAACGCGTGTTGGAGACATATTTGGTCTGAAATTGTTTTGCAAGGAACCAATTAAAAAAAGACTTCACATCAAGACACTATTTAACAAGAATAGGTGTATTATTTATATAATGTGGAACCATCAAATTTCATTAATTTTTTAAAAGACTTATAACTCTATTATTATAAACATTTTCAATGGAGGATTTTGCTATGTGGCGCTTTTGCGAAGGATAACATTTTCCAAGACTCTGACACACAAGCCAATCTAAACTAAAACGATAACAACGGAAGACCACAATCCATACAAAACTGTAATTTTTGAGGAATACTTGGAGAGCAGCTAGGGGTTCTCATAGGTTGGTTGGTTTCCTGTACATTCACTGAAGCTGACAACAAGTGTGGGCAACTGAAGTAAACAACCACTTTGATGAAACAATTTTAACAATTTGAGTTGAAGAGTTGAAAAATAGAGTAAATTAGTAAATGATTAAATAACAGTCTGTTCGGAAATAACAATTGGAACATATTCGTAATTAAATTCTGGAATAAATATTGTAATATTTACAAATCCTAAAGTTCTAAAATTTATACATACTTTTGATCTCTGAGGGGCTTTAGTTTGAATTTTTTTTTTCTTAATTTAAAAAAAAAAAATTTTTACAAGTTTATCTTTAACAACATTCACATATGCACACATATATACACATGTGTATATTATGTATACACAATGTTTGTGTATACAATGTATATAAAAGAATTATGAAAATTCTTGCGAATTGAAATAGGAGCATTCGTTACATCAGTAGTCCAAACTTACTGGGGTCTTTTTGATTTGATAAATTCATTTCATTTTATTTTATTTTTTTCATTGCAAAACTGTTTATAGAAATAAAACCAAAATTTTTTTTTAACTAACTTAAGTTGAAAAAGCTTTCGGCTTGACCGCAGGAAAACACCCAGGGTCCAGGCAGGACTCGAACCCGTCACTTCCGGTTTAGTAGGCTGCCTATTATTCATTAGCCCACGGAGGCAAATTAATGTATTTAGTGCATTACAAAAATCAAATTATCTGCAGTAAAAGAAAAATATAATTATAACTTTGAATTATTCGCCTTAAGACAAACAAATTAACTTTGAATTGTATAGTTTTTAGCGAAGAGAGAGAAGATAAATTTAAAATGAAGTACAATATCTTGAAACAGTAACAAAATATGGTGCATTAAGATAAAACTTTAAAACTGGTGAAACGTAAATTTAATTGCCTACAAAATACGAGTTATTTATACAGGGAATTGTTACGCACATTCTCTTTCAAAAACTCCTGCCCAACATGTGGTCTTGTGAGTTTTAATTCCATTCATGATTTCCTGTGCAAAACATGACACATCGAAGCAAAACTGCTGCAAAGCCAAAAGGATGTAAAATGTGAGCAGAACAGATTAAAATAAAATGTTGGCAGATCACTTTTTTTTTGCCTTCTCATGTAAATATTAAATTGGAGTAGGAAAGTTAAAGTGACGGTTCTATTTTGCATATTAGTTATATACTCGTGTAGCGATCTCTCAAAAATTGTACTTTATATTTATTTTTTTTTTCTTATTTCTTAACAACATTCAGGTAATCGATATTAGCTATCGTTCCTAATTTTATAAATATTATAAATAAATATTTCATTCAAAAACTAATTTTCTCTTAACACATTTTAATTTTTAAATCACATCAAGTTTTTTAAAAGTTTTTATAAAATCAAATAATTCTTTTCAACTTCTAAAGCAAACCAACGATAACGTCAGACTAAAGGCAGGATAAAAAATAATGTGGAAGTATCGAGTATGCCGCAACAATTTCATTAATGCATAAAAAAAGTTGGTTGGTTTGAGACACTACAAACTTGTTTCAAAAGGACTTCAAATTGACTTTAAAATTGTGCTTTTTTTGTAATGCACGAGTGTAAGTAAAATACATATAAACAAGGACTAAAATTTGAAGCAAATAAAGAGGCAAAGGATGTGTGGATTAAAATAACTGCATACAAGGCAGCGTATGTAGTTTGGAACAGCAGCAAAAGCGATAAGCTTTTTCTTTTCGATATAAAAGGAAAAGAAGAGAAAACAAAACAGGTGCTTTCTGTGTGGAAGCCGTTTTATTTAATTTAATAATTCCAGGTGACGTTTTAAACCGAATCTGGTTTCAAACAGAACACATCTCACAAACAATCAAGTATAAGCCAGAGGAAAGCATAAGCAAGTCTTGGTTGCTCGATTTTGTCTTGATGTCAAAATGTTTTATCTGTTCCTCTATCTAGCGGAATCTGCTTAAAAGATTGGGTTGATCCAGGTAAATATATGACAAACTTTTTAACCAGCAAAAAAGCGCACTTTTTATACTTTACGTTAATGACGTATGCATAAATACAGCTCATATACATTGAAGATTCTAGTATCACAATTATGCAAAAAGTTGTACTTTTAACGATCTCAGGTACTTTTAATTTTTTTTTGAATAATTATAGCAATTAAAAATTCTTTGCGGAGCGTACTTGTTCTCTTCTCATATGAATTTGTTGACATTACGAGCAGTACGAGTTGAGATTTGAAAAGCAACAGAGCCTCATTTGAGGTCGGACATAAAATTTTACATAAAATTAGACATAAAAGGTCAGAGGTCAGAGACATAAAATTTTAAAGAGGCTATATTCGCCCTTTGACGAATGATCATGACTTATGAAGGCATGAACAATGATATACAATGTATTACCAGCGGACTACAAATGTCCGACTAAAAGTTTGGTATCTTATTTTATCTTAACTTTTTTTTCGAACCATCTTAGTTTACATTCTCACACACGTATGTATGAAGGTATATCTTTTCAGCGGTCGGGCTGCAAATGTCCGGCTAAAAGCTTTTTATCCAGAGAAAAAATAAAAATTCTACAATCTTTTTAAACTAATTTTTCCTAAACTATTTTCCGAACCATCATAATCTACATTCCCATACACATATATATTTAGGTATATCTTTGGAGCGGTAGGTGGATTTACATGTTTTGCTTTGTATTTTAATTCATGAAATTCGCTCAACGATATAAATAAATCCCAGGGCCAATCCGTCAAAAATGTAGAATTTATTATTAATTTTATTACTCCGTCCAATGAATTGCTAATACACCAGCAAACGCTTACGAATGCCAAAATACTCTATTTTGCATATGCCTAAGCGTTGCGTGCATACAATCTCACAAATCTACGTATGGTTGTATGTGTTTGTGTTTTTAATTTTCAGTGGGCATTCTGTACGCATGCAATAAAAAAAAATGAAGGAAGAAAAGATCAAAGTGCGTTTGTGCTCTATAGGAAATGTGCGTAATATCCCAGCAAACATAATGCAACGAATTTAAGGTATGACAATTTGACATCAAAGTTATATGATAAAAATTTTCTCAAACAGAAACAACAATAAAAATTTCGTATTTGCCAATTATGAAAATGTGCAAAGAAAAATTTGTAATAACAATAAAGGATTTTGTAGGAAAATAATTTGAATACTTATAGAAAAATCTGCTGGATATGGGGTTTAATATTGAGATGAGCCGCTGGGCAAAACACAGCTTGGCTCATTGCACCACCACCTATACGGTGCGGCGTTCCACCAACGCAATAGTACACATCTTTTGCCCCAAATATATATATATATATATATGAAAATGGCGTATATGTTCGTGATAGATAAACTCAAAAACTTCTAAAACGATTTTGACCAAATTTTAAATACATGCTCTACGGGCCGTGAAGATTGTTTCTGTGCAGCTTCAAGTTTGCACGACAGATGGCACAATATATGGTTTTTTAGCGCGATAACTCTATCCTCTGCTTCGCTGAAAGCGTTGGGTGCTTAATTGGTATGTAGCAGCAGTATTTATCCCATTACCGGATCATACTTATTTTCGTCAAAAAAATAAAAATAAATTTAAAAATAAATAAATATCTCTAATTTTTAAACTCTATTTGCGCGATAAGCCTATGCTGTGTTTCGCTGAAGGCTTTGGCTCCGTTAAATGGCGTTGATTAAAAACTCTGATTGTGTTTTTTTGTCTGAAAGGCAGTTCAAAATAAAAGAAAATTTTTGGTATCAGCAACGCGGACCGGCCCACCGAGTATTATATAACTTTTGAACATATTGAAAGTAATCGCATTTGCTCTCGAGTGCTGTAAAATTTAACTACTCGCTTTCCTATTCCCGAAGCACACATTTTCCGCACTCCAGATACCTACATACATACATACATACATATGTAATTACAAATGAAATAAATCAACTCCACAATGCACAATATATTTGAAATCTTTGAATTCCAAATTTTTAAAAGATTTAATTTTTCTTGTTATTTTATTAATTCTAAGCAAGTGTGTGTTGGCTGGAATGTGTTTGTACGTGTGAATGTGTATTGTTACTATTACAAATTGCGTATTGAATTTATAAAAGCCGGTATAATTAATAACTATAAAATACAATATACAGCAACTACTCCGACTCACTCCATGAAGGCCCGCAAGCGAATGCGCGACTGTTGATCATTTATTTCAAGGATGGATAACAGTGATAATAGAGAATTTAAATAAAATATATTTATTAAGCGTGCAGCAGAAAAAAATTTTTATTTGATTTACCGCCTGTTTACAGAAGACGAAACAAAACAAATTTTAATGAGAATTTATACTAGACCAACAACAAGTGTTCATGTACTTATTGTTGTTTCCAATATAAATGTTCACTCAAAATTCTTGTTACGTTTTCTATAAAAATGATCTTAAAGAGCGGGAGAAAATGTATTTTATTTTATTATACAATGACTTTTTAATTAAAAGCAAAAAGTACTTACGAACGAGCATTTAGAGATGCCAATGCACGTAGGTGCGCACATACGCAAATAGTTTAAAAAATATTGATTTAATATTTAGCTGATACTGTTTTCAAGGAACTTTTTAACTGAAAGGAGGGGCACGTGTTCAAGTCAGTAAGAACAAGGTTGCTCCTTCATTGAGAAATTTTTTTTTTAGAGGTTTATGCATATTAGTTATCTGCTTTAGTATAAGAAAACAAAACATTGTGAGTTGTTGAAAAACCACCAATATCCTGCTTTAAAATTGTAAAACAGCCACTTCAAAGGACACATTTTTTATCCTTGTAATATATTACATTTTTACAAAACAACAAAACCATTTTAAGTAGAACATGCTAAAACAGAACACTACATAACTCTGCATCAGAACAGAGCCGTAGTGTTTTTACTTCAATAAAACTAAAGGCTTCGTTTCACTACGAGAGACAGTCGGGCATCTCTGCTGAAAAAATCTGATAGTGTAGACTAAAAATGTCAGATTTTTATGACAACCAAAAAATTATGAAAGTACTCATAAATGAAAATATTCATGCGATCAGAGGTGATTTTAAATCAATCAGATTTTCGTGTGAATGAATAGTACGACGGTCTAAATAGTGAAACATGGCTTTAAGAACAGTATATGCTTGCATATTTCTTAGCGGTTCATGCCAAAAAAAACATTGCATGTTATTAATATATAAATAATATATAAAATAGAAATATATATAATATATGTATATTAATATGGAAATATGTTAATAAAAATTTATGTTTTAATATTAAACACTCAAATTTAAAGAATATAAAAATAATACATTTTATTATTTAAAAAAAAAGTTATACAAGTATATGATTTATTTTAAAAATTTTATGTTAATTAACGGACAGAAACATCAATAATAAGAAATTAAAAACAAACGATGAAGTTGGCCCCAATTTAAATCAATGTCTTCTCACAAGAGGGGCCAAAAGCATACGCCTTATTCAGAACTTTTCGAGTAAACCTAATTTAAGGCATGCGATTTATTCTCCATCAAACAATATTGCCAAGGCAGTGCTTTTCGGGTTCGGTTTAGGCAGTTTTCAATTATAAAAAACAAATAAATTCTTATTGTGCCTAAACTCAAGCAAGATTGGCATATTTCGCTATTAAATTTTTTAAGTACGGAATTGTACGTAAATAATTTTTTAAAAAAAGAGTATTACATATATATCAGCAACACTGCTGATTCAAATAAATGCAACTCTGATGGCATGAATATTTTCATAATATGCAAATCATATGACTTGTCAAAAAAATTTCCTACACATATACCTTTTTGGGGCAGACTATAATTCCTACTTTTTCAAACATGCCATATTTCACAAATCGTACGATTGTGTAGTATACTGAATTATGACTTAAATCTGCAATATATTTTGTATACAAATATAAATCTGAAGTCAATCAATTTTCCATCCCTGATCTGTTACATATTATATATACATATATAAATTTTCTACCTGTTATATTTATAAAAAAAAAAACACAAACAATCCTTGCTAGTTTTTGTAGGCAATAAAATCGAGAAGCTAAACAAAGACTAAAAACAAAAGAGGTATGGAACTGAAACATTAACGAAAGAAATTTATTACTTACATGCACGAGACTCAGCTAACTGTTGGAATGTACCCACTTGTGCTCCCTCACTATTCCCCCATTTCACTAATATTTCACAAATCAAACAAATATTTCATTTTGAATTTAGTTTAATGCAAAAACTTATTTAATAATAGAATTCTGTAAAGTTTGTAATTGCCGTTTTTCAAATTAGTTTCAAATGGAAAGCTAACGAAAATTTAATTTTTATTATATACTCGTAGATTGAGAGGGGTGATGTTTCTTTTTGTTACAACATTCTTGATAAGGGCCTATTAGAAGTACTAGACTTCAATGCCCAAAAGCCGTATGTATAGTAGTTGGGAAAACTTTTCATCTGTGTACATACTTTTACAAAAAACATACGTAGTAACATGTGCTAATATTTATTTTTGTATAATTAACAATAATTTCGTGAAACCTTGCCTTTAAGGCGACACCTAATTATTAAAGCTTTATCAGTGATATACACACATTCATATGATTGACCTTCGTTACAGTCGTACACATTTAGACAATATGGAATTTAAAACACCTCGTTTACACTACAGAAATTTAAAGGTGATAAAATCTAAATTTTTTAATTTTTGAAATTCTTTTGCATAGAAAAAAATAAAAAAGTCTTAAAGAAAAAAATATTAAAAAAAAATTTAAAAAGAAAAACTTTTTAATTCTACTTTGGCTTTGAAGAAAATAGATTCATTTTCTATTTAGGAGGAGCAGAGCTACGTGTCAAAACTAAATTTCAAATGCTTCAAAATTTTTCTGAAATAATAAATATATATGTACATATGTATGTATGTAATATGTGAATGCTGTTAAAAACTGACTTGGCTTGAAATGCTTATTTAAGTCTGTAATTTTATTTTTCTTTTCGATTTTTCGGCCAAAATGTTTTAGCACGGCCAGGTAATATTTTGTAGATTATATTTAAGAATGATAAATAAAATAAATTCTCTTTAAAGTTTGATTTTTTTTTTTTTTCTAAAGAAAAATAACGATATTTTTATAGCCACAGCAATTTGCATTATGCTTTTTAATAATATTTTAACGGAAATAATTATATGTAACTTATATATATTGCAACAGTTTGGTATCTACTTTATTACCATTTTAAATCAAGTTCGTTATTTTTTTATTGAGGGAAACTTTGTAAAATTGGTGACAATTTCATTTGTTGCCCGTAATTTTATCATGGCCGATGTTTCTGTCCGTTAATGCACAAAATATTGAAATGAAGCAAATAAACCGTTAATAACCTCAAGTATAACATACATATGATTATTATTAAATATTTCTTTTGGATTAGAATGTAAATAAAAAAAGAAAAAAATATCTATTTTTAATTTTTTTTTAATCAGAGATGGCTCTACTTTATATAAGACGCAATTTTGAGAATATGGAAAACATTACATGAGTATCATGAAAATCGCTTTTCAAACAAAATGACATGGAAACAAAATTAAAAGAATATTCACAGAGAAATTATTAGCAATTGCAATATATGAATTATATATAATTATTTCCGTTAAAGGACTTTAAAGGACAGTTGCTGGATACCAATTGCATGGAAACTAATTGTTATATGTACTTTCAAAAAACACTTTAAAAAATATGCTCTATTGTATTAATACAAATTCGAAAGTTTGAATGATGGTATGAATGTTTGCTTGTATATTTATGCTACCATCAAGTGTAAGCTCCTTTTGGATTTTATACGGAGATAAAAATACTTTATATTTCAGAGGTTAAAAACTATTAGTAAACACGACATACGTAAGTACAAACATAATCACCTAACCCATAAAAAGTTCTTGTATTGGTACAAAGTTTATTCTAAGGCTTTTCCGCTTTTCGATCATTTTAGTTTACAAATACTTTAGAGCGGGGCAAAGTAATAGGAATTAAAAGTTTCAAAATAAAAAGCCTAATAATTCTATTAGTTTCCTAAAGAGTAAAAACAATTAAAACAATTTATTTTAATTGTAAACATACTTAATGAGTGTAAAAGCAGCGCATTCTAATTGAATGTTTGGGAAAACTTATATGTATGTATTATAAATTAAAAAAAAAAAAATATTTTTTTGGCTGTCAACAATTTGATTATTTCCACCGTTTTATTTTACTACTCCTCCATTTAACATGCAACCTGCGCGCATTCGTAAGCCTTTTTTTATGCATTTATTTGATGACGCATTTGTTTTCTTCACTTATTATCGAGCAGCATAACATATGAAAGCGATGTTTACATTACATCATATTTCTTCATTTTCTTCCTGTTTACACTGAGATATTTGTAGAGAAGGAAGACGGCATGACAACGCGTGAAACATATGTGAAAGCAATAAACACCATTAATATTTTAAAGAAAATATAGCAGAATCCATCAAATGCCTACTTTTACTGTAAGCCGCATGCATTCATTCAAACACATACAAATATGTATGTTAATATGTATGTATATGAGTGCATGGGCATGTGCAGATTGTATGCATACATCTCCATATATACATGCATACCATAAATTAAGTAAAAGGAATTGCAACTTACCACTCTTTGACTGTTCCTCAATTGTTTCCATTTTTACTTTCAATTGTGCTTTATAAACAATTTTAATACTTTATATTTTAGTTATTACAAAAAAAATGTAATTAATTCCCATACACAATGATCTCCACACCACAATATAATTACGTATATTTAAGTGGATATTTCTTAGCAACTACAACTTTATTATTTGTATTTTCTATTTTTTTTTTCTACAAAGTTACTGTTTTTTTTTTTAAATTATTTTTTGAAGAAATTGCAAGATGAATGAATCTTCTTAAATTACCGATAGGATAAAAATTCTTGAATATGAAGCCTTCATTGCTAGCAGACGCAGTTTCTGGAATTCTTTGTAATCAAAACACATCGGAACACTATTAATTTTTTCACCACAACGCTGGCTATTGCCTTAACAAAGCACTAAAAGGATAGTTGATGCAAACAATTACACATTAAATCTGTTTAATGCACAATTCTTATTTGATAGCTGTTTGACGATATTATAAGGAAATAAATTATATTTTAAAACACATTTATTTTTTACATATTTTAGAACTAAATTTCAAGGGCAGTCTTTTGTTATTGTCGTGCAAGAATTTTTTGCAAATAATCTTTATTACACACATTGCACATTTTTTGTTATATGCGAAAACATATTCAATTATTCATAATTTGTTTAAAAAATAATTATTCACTTTATTAAAATCCGCTTGCTGCCTTATAAACTCACATAACCCTTGTACGCATCAACAGCGACGTTGGCGGCGGCGTGCAATAAACTGGAGCGCGGACATTAAATTGAAATTTTCAACGATCGTTGGCGATGTTTTTTGTTTTTGGTTTGAGATGTCAATATAGTCGATGTTTACAAATGGCAGCTGTTGTTTGCAATAATGGTGTACAAGAATATCAACGCTGAATTCTACAACAGAGGTGAGTTCACCTGAAATAAGTGCTGCCATCATTTTCGTTAACATCTAATTGATATTTTTTATATCTTATCATATTAATATCAGATTGTTTAAACTTTCTTTTGGCATAAAAAAATTTAAATGAATCAAATATATATGCATACATTCAAAAAGTTTTTGAATTAAGGCCGAACAATAATGTGGTGTGTTGGTAGACCGTTACGTTACAAATAAAATTTTTTCAACATATTAGTTGTGTAAGCCACAAAGTTTATGCTACTTGACGTTGGAAGGCGCTACGGAAATTAATTGAGGAAAATTAAAACCTTCAATGTGGCAATTTGTCAAACATAATATTGACAGTTCATCAATATCAATATCAAACTTATGCAAATATAATTCGTAATTTTCCAATCATACCCAAAAAGAACGTACTAATTTAAATTATTCATGTATTAGAAAATAACGGTTTAACAGTATTAAAATTCAAAACTTTTCAAATAATGGATAAATTTTTACCCCAAAATGGTTCAGGTGGAACTCAATTGCAGCAACATTCACAAGCACCACAGTCCACGAAATCATTTAGTGTATCAGAGGAGCATCGCCATTATCTGAAAGTATTTATACAAACCTATTGGAGTTTGCCAATCCTATGGGACACGTCTTTAAGAGATTATACTAATCGCGATAAGCGGGCAGATGCGTATCAACAACTGGTACCGATATATAGATATTTGAAACGAGATGCAACTTTGGAGGATGTAAAGAAAAAGATAAACACTTTGCGGACAAATTATCGTAAAGAGCTAAAAGCAGTTGAAGCAGCTCGCAAACAGGGAAACAACTATCACCCTCGGTGTTGGACATTTTATGAATTGGATTTTTTACGTAATGCAGAGAAATTTCTAGCTATTGATACATCTATTATAAAACATGAGACCAATTCGATATCTGGTTGCAATAGTTTCAACGATGCAGGCCATTTCTTGGATAATGCTCCTTATGGTTATTTAATGAATAAAGACAATTCTTCAATGAGCATAACAGAAATGTTTCAGAAATCATTCGGAACTCAAAATAACAGTGATAACCAGCAATCAAAATCAGACGAAATTTCGAACATAAACACCCCACCTTTAGGCCTGGCGCCAAATACACATAATAATATAGGCAATCATATTAACACAACATCGTATACCACGAATGCCAACAAACGTTTAAAGCCATCAACCTCTACCACACAAAATACTGTTTCACCACCTAATGAAATGTTAAATATAGCTTGCGATTACTTATCCTCCACTTATCCTGAGGAAGAGTCCATTGCACGTACTTGGACTCATAAATTAAAACGGTTACCAAAAGAGCAACGCCTACTAGCAGAGAAATTTATTAACGAAATACTTTTTGAAGCTGAATCGGGTAGTTTACATCGTGGATCTATGCAACTAAATGCATTGGAACCTTATGTACGATTTGAAGAATCGCAAAACGATGAAAGCAGCGAAGAGAAGCCACAGAGCCCGAATATTATAAGTACGACCACAAACAGTACAAATGTTACGCGGACCTTAGAACAAAATAAACACGAAGCATCATATCATTCCCCTATTGAAGTAAAAAATATGCTTGTAAATGATGGTTCAGCGCACAGTACATCCAATGATGCAGATAATAGAAATCCTACTGCGTTTAACAGTTACAGTTCATTAAATTGATGACAAAAGTATATGTTAGTGCTCCGATTAGTAGTAATAAAAATTTATGTTTCAAATATTGTTTAATAAAACCTGGTTTTAGCAAAAAAAAAAACAAATAATTCCGTTCATTGACAAAATTTAATTTAGTTCTTCCTTGACTTTTTTGGTTAGTAAAATAGTGACGCTAAAAACATTCTGTTATTCCGCAATTATTAGATTTTCATTACCACTGTGATTTCTGAATTACTCGTTTATTCATTCATATTACATAATGTCTAGACATTATTTAATTTATATAAGATTAAAAATAGATAGAATTCAAATTTAATTAAATAAAACATTGACTACAGATACGAGTAGAAGCTTCTACTCAATTGAAATTTAGTCAACATAAGGGACGAAAAATGTTATTTTGTTGCAAAATGCAAATCTTAAATAAAGTGGTTTGAATTCAGTATTTTATGCAAAAGAATGCCAAATATAAATAAATATATAGAAAGGCTTTAGTAAAATTAAAATCAAAGTAATTAACTTCATATAAAAACATTTTTGTTAACAATAATTCAATCAACTCTTTGGTAATTTGTGACACCTCGGGCAAACCAAACAAAAGGTGAAGCAGCTGCAAACATTAAACCAGCTCCCACCATTGGACGATGAAGAATCCAAGCTACGGCTGCTATTACAAGAGCCATTGACAACGAAAGTAATAAATTAGTACCGATTGGAGAACGTGGGTCTGCTGCCAGAGATGATAGAATTTGTACACGAGATACTAAAGAGATCAAAAGTGGGAATTATAATGTTTAAACAACTATAAAATAAATATGCTGTTTGTGATACAATACATGTATTAGCTTTAGGATGTTCCTTTAACTTACGTATATCATGTAGTAACGTCGACGTGCAAGTGACGCCAAAAAAGACTAAAATCCAACCCATAAAGCGGAATCCCCATGTTGTTAAGCGTTGTGCATGATGTTCCCTCTTAAATACTTCCACCAGCGATAATTCACCCGGATATACTAAAAGTATATCAAATCCACGACTAGTTCTGTAAGGTTCAATTTTATTATTCACCAACTTTCCAACAACGGTATACTGTAAATAAATCATGCAGCTGTATCATAACAAATATAATAAGTGTATAATTAATTGAACAATTATTACCATTTCACCCTCCATGCCGGCAAAAGAGAACAAAATGCGAATATCACCAATTTCTGGATTAAAAATATCATTGCTGTGATAATATAACCCTAAATGTAATTTTATTGTTGGATCCTCTGGTCTGGTATCAGAAGTTAGCTCTACATAATTATTAAATTTATTTTTAAAATCAGTGCCCAGTTCCAACCTGCCTATGTAGACTGCATCAGCAACTTGTGTTTCAGATTCGATGGGAAATTGTTTTGGATTTTGATGACCAGTTTGAATATAAAATAAACGCGAATCAACAATGCTGTCACGCCAATCGCGGGTGTAATAATAAGTACGATCCTCGGTGTAAACGGATCCTACACTTTCACCATAATTATGCTCACTATATAGTTAAATCATTGGGAAATATTAAATAACAAAGCAAACATCTTAAATGTATGAAACCTACACTGTTTCTTCAATCCATTGATACATTTGAACGCGTCTCTTTAATTTTACCGCCAATACTTGAATATTGTAATCAGGCTCTGTCAACGGCTCGCCAATTACAATTGGTCCAAATATATGAACAATGCGATCATTGTACATAGGTTCGATGTCTTCAAGTGAGGCATCTAATGTTATAGCATCTTCAAAAGCTTCATCCAATGACATGATAGTATGCACTGCTCTACCCTATTAAATTATAGATACATATCTTTCTGGTAAAGCAGATAAAGGATTTCCATCATTACTCTACCTCATTCCAAAACAAAACTCCAACTCCGCCTAAAAATAGTACCAAACCAAAAGTTGCTATAAGCCAACAGGATCGATATGCCTCAATTATAGTCATGATTTTACATTATTTAAGATGTTTAATTTTTATATTCATTTGTTTAATTAAAGTAATCCCATACGTTTGCACTTAATACCTAAAACTCGAAATCACAGTCTATGCTCAAAATTACACTCTGTGCTTTGAAACAAATTTATGTTTGCAATGACAGCTGTTGCACAGAAGCAAATCGTGTTATTAGAATACACTGAGTGGTCACTATTGGCAATATACATATGTGGATAAGTACACATATGCATGTATGTATGTATACATCCGGTGAGTGTAAAATTCATAAAAATAGTTCCAAGCATAACAAAATCGAATATTTTGAAAAAGATACAATAGCAAGCAGTAAAATATTTTACGGATTCTTTTTTATGAGATTCATGATTAAATTTTGTATAGCTGTAACGAAAATAAATGTCATCACTTATTACTGAATATTATAAAAACAAGAAGCAGGTTTGTTTACAAGTTGATAAATATATTTGAATTCCATACTTTCAAGGACATTTCGTCGATTTTGCTGAATGTGGCCAATTTATTTCTATTCAGAAGAAAAGAATATTTCTCACAAATTGCCTTACAATGGCAACGTCATATATAGCCATTGAAGAAGTTATTAAATTGTGTTTTGAAAAGTTTGAATCTTTACCGAAAACCGGAAAGCCGCGTAGTAATGAATGGACGGTATTATCCGGTGTTATAGTACACAATAGAAGAACTGCCACAAGTCATGTAGTTTCTTTAGGCTGTGGAACAAAATGTATAGGAAGAAGCAAACTCTGTCCTCAAGGCTTCATCATAAATGATTCACATGCTGAAGTAATGACAAGAAGAGGTTTACTGCGGTATATATATTACCAAATACACGAGGCCATAACTGGAAAGCAAGGAATGTTTGAATGGTTGCAAGAGAAAAAAAAATTCCAGATAAGAGATGAATTTACACTCCACTTTCTTAGTACCCAAACTCCATGTGGTGATGCTTGTATAATGCCAGTGAATCAAACTAAGTGCAATAAAGAACCTCCGAATAAAAAAAGTAAAACGGATGGACTAAAAATTGATGAATACCATGTCGAATCCCCAATAGACTCGGTATATACTGGCGCAAAACTGATAGGAAGCTACCACAGTGATGCGATGGAGCAGATTGAAGGAGCTCTTAGAACAAAACCTGGTAGAGGAGAACGCACCTTATCTATGAGTTGCAGTGACAAACTGGCTAAATGGCAGATTATGGGAGTTCAAGGAGCTTTATTAGATAATTTGCTAACGAAACCTATTTATTTTGATACCCTTAACTTTTTGGGTAATAATAATGTGGTTTCCTTAGAAAGGGCCATTTGGAAACGTTTTCAACATAACCATTTTACACATCCTAAATATAAACTTCGTATACCTGATATTAGAATATGTAATAGTGTGAATTTTTCCCATGCTCAGTGCAATAAAGACCAACCGTCGGCCAACAGCTCCGTTTGGTGTGATATACCAAATAATATGAAGTAAGTTTTAATACAAAAGACACATAAAAAATATCTTTTAACCAACATAATTATTTTTTTACTATGTAGGCCTTATGAAATATCGGTAAACGGTAAAAAACAAGGTATCACTAGTAGGCAAATGAACACTCCACACTCCGCATTAAAAATTTCAAAATTCTTTCTACTTAAAGAATTTCTAAATGTAGTAAAGTTAAAACCTGAATTGATATCTTATGCAGACACTTTGGAACTCAAGTCATATGCTGAATGTAAACTATTGGGGAAGGATTATCAAAGCGCATGGTCTGATATAAAAATGTATTATTTTAAGGAGTGGACGGAAAAGCCGGACATTCTGTTAAAATTTTCTGTTCAAGAAGTAGAAAATAAATATAAAAATGCATAACGAACTGATAGATTGGATCAGATATGTAATTCATTAAATGGTTTCTCTCTAATAGTATAAGGTCCAACATAATTTCAATTCCTTTAATTGCATTTAAAATTAACCAAATTTTTACTCTTAAAATATTCCTTATTGTAAAAACTATTAAATTTTTTAGGAATTATTTTTTATTTAATATCTTTTGAACATGTTTTATGAGTGTAATTGCTTCCTTAGAAAAGGATGATTTTAAAATGTATTATTATATGGATGTATTTACATAAGTAATTAATTGCAGGCTTTAAAAACTAGTTTATTAAACGATTTTTTATGTATTTAAAAGTAAAATGGAAGAGATATTTTTCCTAAATTTTTACACATACGCATGCAAATAATATAGATATATAAATTATAATTAAAGAAAGGAACAAGTACATTTAATCAAAAGGCTGATCACATATTATGCACTAAAATTCGCATGGTAAGATTGATGAACGGTTTTAGGAAATACGTGAGCAGCCATAAGCACGCTTTACTATAGCCAGTAGAAAGTAGTACCTGTGTAAAAAATTACAATTTTTCTACGCAGTACCAAAAACATAATTATTATAGTTTATATTCATAGTTTAGGTTGATCGTGATTGCTTATCGTCTTGTTATGAGTTTATTCTTTAATTAAAAATTTAAAATGCCGTTTGAATGAATTTCCTCATTCTTTCTCTACGAAATAAATAAACATTCAGCTTTGCTAAAAATTAAAATTATTTATTTTTAATTTTTTTTCTCAATCAGGTTAAAATCTTACAAACAAATTTAACAAAAGTTTCGTTTCATTTTAGGAATTAATTTAAATAATTAAAAAATAAAAATATACAGACATAAAAACGTATACTAAAGTATTTATGTATACTTATTTACAAATTAAAATTTAAATTACAACATACTGCAAGAAAACCATAAAATAAAAAAATCAGATTTTGTAGAGATGAATGGTACAGATAAACTAATTAGATACGTAATAAGTTTTTATTTTATTTGTCAGAGAGAGACCAAGAAGGAGCGAGTTACTCTGTAAATCGAATTAGAGAAATATTTTTTCGAATAACAATGCGAAATATTTATATACATAAAAAGCCGAAACATCGAACAGAGTAACCGCTCAAATATTAATACACGGTGATTTTGTTTGCAAGTTCAACTGAAACTATAAATGATATTTGGAGTATATTAACTGACATGAACTGAATGGTTGCTTGTTATATTAAGTAATAAATAAATGGTCTTTTGATAGGTTAAATTAATTTGGTTAGTTGTTATTAAGGAATACAATATCACTTGTCTAGATAATAATTTATTTATGTATCATATGTATATAAATACGTAATTATAAAGCTTATATATTTTTTTCTGTACTATAATGAAAGCAAGTTAGACAGTCATATTTTTATTTTTAGAAGAGAAGATACTGCTGCAAATGGAACTGGGACGAACCATTTATAGCAAAAATTAAATATTATCATCACAATAAATATTATTTAAATTTAAACAATAGCTCACTAACTTAAATTTGTTTATGTATTAAAAGGATTATTAGCCAACTTTTATACTCATCATTATTGCAAACTTTTAAAACTATTTGGTGGAGTTTTTTTTCCTTTCAATTTAAGTAGCTTTCATATAAAATATGCAATAATGCTACATAAATCATATTATGTATATTCAATACATTGTAATGCACTTTTTTATATGTTTGTGTCCAAAATTTTACAAAAATAGTATTAAAAACTAAAAATAAATAAATTTTATATTTCTAACATTTTGTCTTGGTATAAAAAACTAATGGGGAAAAATCAACACAGAATCACTTATTGAAAACCTTTACTATCTGTTGTGATTGAGTTTATAAGGGAGTTAACGTTGACTAACATGCCACACAATTAAATAACTTTTGTCACCACGATTTTCTATGGTTTGGTTTTTTTCCAGAATTATACTCTTTTCCATGTCATTGTCATCTGTAATTAAGTTTAAAATAATTTTTTAGAGCATAATGTCGAACATTTTTTAAAAGTTTACGTATTTTTAAATATGCATGTATGCACATATTAGCAGTAAATCAATTGCGTATAAAACAATTACGTTCATAGACATGTGCTTATGTATGCATGTGTGTATGTATTATGGTATGTATGTAAAAATGATATATAAAGGTTTAATATATTAATATAATTAAGTTTAATTCGAATAATCAGCTCTTTCTAGCGAAATTTACAGATCAATCGCATATAGCAAGTGAACCTAAATATGTGAATGTGATATTACAAACGACAACCGATAGAAATTGTTAGTTACAAGCTGATAATCTAATTTCTAGTTTATATATGGTGAATTTATCATACTTCTATTAATTTGTTAATAGACAATAAAATTTTTTAGTTGCTAGTTGTCATTGGTAATATCAATTCATTACTTCACAATCTCACTGAAGTCTGGTTTTCATTTAAGTGAAGTATCAATTTATTTTCGGTATTTTTATTAGTTTATTAGTTATAACTTATCTTTAATATGCATCGATTTAGTATTACATATTTATATAAACAATTCTAAAATTTTTTATTTTTATTTATTTTTCTTTAATTTCTATTTATAATTATAAACTAATTTTTTTTCAAATTTGAATTTCTTTACCTATTTAATTATTTAATTTTATACAAGTCTTTGTATAAATGAAACGCCAAATATTCGCGTTTATTGCCCAAAAAGTTATACTATACATTATCCCGAAATTCGTAAGCTAGTGTATAGATTTGCGTTATAAATAATAATTTAAAATAATTCGGAATAAAATTATTATGTGAATCCTTTGTTAATATTGACTTTTGCAGCCGAAGTATATTGGCACACAATTTTTGGAAAAATTTAAGAAAGATTTCACCAGTCACGTACGGAAGCCCCTAATTCTGCAATACTTTAAATTTAAAACTAATTGCAGATATAAATAATTTTATACAATAATAATTAGTTTCTAAATAAACTCAATTTGTAATGTATAATCATTTATTTACACGTTAATTAAAATTTTCAAAAAAAAAATTATTTAAGCACATGTACACTTTATTTACACACCACTGCGCATATTTGGTAGTTTGAAAATAAAATTTTTCATCAAAATGCTCTTCTTGCAATCAATTTTTTTCACTTTATTATACAACTTTTAGTCAGAAAATTATTAACAATTTAGTAAGATTACAAAAATATATTTAAAAAACCAAAAACCAAAGAAGATGTACCATTTGGAAATTATTTCGAAATATTTTTCTATCGTAGCAAAATTAAAAAATAAATAGTGCAAAAATTATAAAATTTGTAAAAGCCAATATGTGACCCATTTTTGCGTTATGACTTTCGTGTTAAAAGAAGTGCATATATGTATATACATTTGTATGCATGTATATTATTGTATTTATCAAAATAAGAAAACACCAATCGACAACTTGAAAGAAGGAAAGCAAAAACCATGTAATAATAAATATAAACCTTTTTTCTATTCAGGTCACAAAATTCCTTTTTTTCGTTGTTTTGCAAAAAAAATTAAGCAAACGTTTGAACCAAATGAAAACGCTCTTGCATGATCGAAACACGTATAACGTTAATTTATAAAATTCCAGTTGATACAACTATAAATTAAATTTACTATAAATTAAAACAAAACAGAACAGAGAAAAATATTAAATAGAATTAACGTTAATACATCAATGCATATAACTGAAGCAATTGAATTATAAAAAAAAATTAATAAATAAAAAATTATAATATTAGTCTTACGAATCAACTTTCCAAACTATCAAATGCGCAGCATTGTCACTAGCATCGGTTCTCTCTTGTCCTGCGATAAGAACAAAATGTGAAATCAGTAACAACATAGTCAAATTTCACTTATATATAAGAATACCTAAAGTTACTTATGCAAATAAATATGTATGAGTGTATGCACGAATATATATATTCAAATGATGGAATTTAGTTGCACTTGTACTTACTTATGCGAAAATCAATATATCCTTCACCACCACACATCACTAACATATCAGGCCGTTTATTTGTAATTTGTAATTGAGTGCTATTATTTTGTCGAAGTGGTACGGAAACAAAAAATTTCACAGCATCACGGTGCCCATGAAAAGATAGTTGAGCATTGGCCATACAACATAGCGGCAGTTGACTACTTGGATCATCTGTAATTAACATCAATGACATCAATTGAAGCAACTATTTTATAATAATAATTTTAAAACCTACTTAATTTTCCTTGGCTTTCCGACAGCGGTACTGAGATAATGACGCCATTACTTGTACCAATCCATAGACGATTACATGATACCATTAAAGTGGTAATGCGCACGAGTGAGAACCCCAATTTTCCGGTACCCAACATTTTTGATACGTATGGCTCTATATCCACATCCTGTTTGTGCTCAAAAGTATTTGTGTTGTATAAGCGTAAAGTAGAATCCAATCTATGTGTGGAAAAGAGACAGATGTAGTTTTATAACTCTTTTTGTTATAAATTTATATAAATATACACAGATGTTTATTTAGTTGTCGCTTGTATTCTCTTTTCAGAATTATGCCGAAATCGGAATTCAACTAAATTAAAAAGTTTTTATAAAAATTTATTTTGAATCTTGTTTGTTAATTTTTTTTTATCGAGTTTGAGGTCATCTTTTATTTATAAAAAACATATTATTTATATTTGATATTTCGTTAACGCTGTTAGTAACTTTTTGAGAAAATAATTAAATTTGACACATAGGTATGTGTGTAATCTTAATTTACAAAATATTGAAAATAAAAAACATTTTTTTTAATGAAAAAAATCTCAAACTCTGTAAAATAAAATAAGAAAAATCAATTTGCATTTCTTTAGCTAAACTTCATACATATAAAATTGAAATAACATTTTTTGTACTTGCTATTTGGAGGGCTGAATGCTATTTTGTGAGCTATTCCTTAGCAGTATAAACTTATATTAATATAAAGCTTATAAGTTTTTCTTAGAACAAAATACTACAGCTGAGCCTCGATTATGTGTAGTTCTTTCAGCTTTACCACTTTATTAACCGCGTATTTGCATCTGTTATCCGTTTTTTAAATTTGTATCTGAGCAAAAAAATGTGCTTCATATTTAGCTCTTGAGCAAACGACATGAACTTTTTTTATTTTGTCAATACAAAAGAAATAATTTATATGAAAAAATTCCGGTGATTTCCCTAGTTTATTGCGGGTTTATCCACTTGTATGTATGCCTGCTCTTTTGCTTTTTATTCACTATGTGCCTAATATTTAAATGGTTAAACCGTAGGGTGTGATGCTATCGCCTTCAAATAATAAGTAGATAAAAATAGCAAGAACATTCTTTCAAGTGCACACAAAATTGTCTTGCTTTAGCACTATAAAATATTGCTTATCAAAAAATTTTGATATGTGATTCTAAAAGCGATTTAATTGACATTTTAAAATTAGATATACTTTTAAAAGTTCTAAAAATTCTTATTCATTTTTGATTATCTGTACCAATCTCCCCTACATAGAGTTGCAGTTCCATTTCCCCTCAAATAAAGGTCATTCAGTAACGCAAAGCTAACAGAATAGTGTTGCTCATCTAAAATCTAGTTAGAGCTGTCAAAAAGTTGTTACGTAAGAACATTGCAACAAAAAAATGCATTTCAGTTAATTTATGAGCACAAAATATATTTACTTTGACAAGTGTTTAGGAGCCTCTGCATTTTGATTAATGCCTCATATATTAATTTTGTGTCATGGAAAGTTGTCGCATGGCTTAGTGACAACTGAATAGCATAGAAGTGCTGGGTAATAACTTTTAATTATTATTTAAGGAAGAAAAACTGTAAAAAAAATGTTCCCAAATAATAATTAAAAATTGGTTTCCCAAAAGTTTTGTACGATAATCTACAAGAAAGCGCAAAACAAGTTGTGCAAGAATTCTAATATAACAGATTATTAAATAATTTAATACACAATCTCAGAGCTTTATTTTAGGGTGAATTCGTATCAGAAATGTATGCACTATAAAAATACTCCTTGTCATCTTGTGCAATTAGATCTAGATAGGTTTTTATTACCTGATAGAAACCCAAACACCAGCCCCTGTTGCAGCCATTTGTCGCACTTGGCTCTCTTTGCGCGGATGAGCATCCAGCGAATGGATAATAGCTAATGAAATCGGATCTACAATAAAGATCTTATTGCGATGGGCGGCCCATATTCGTTCGCCAGCCACACAGAGGCAACGTATCGAATGATGGCCATCACCTAGCGTTACCAGATGATAACTATTCAGATCCCATTGGCCGTCTGTTTGGCGGCGGAATACGGCTAATTGAGCATTTGCAAGGGCCACCACCACGCGTGACTCAACATGAACTATCGCTAGGACGGCATCGGGCAAATGAACCTTATGCAAACATTCGTGCCAACGACCGACAGAACTGTGTACATATAACCAATTATCCTGAGCCCCCATCCACATCGTGGGCCCTACAGAACTCATTAAGGGTTCCTGGCGATCTTTAGTTCCCAATATGGGATTAATAGGCTTTGAAAACGCCAGTGGTTGATTCGCAGATGTGTTATTATTATTGCTGAATTGCGGTCCAGTGTGGTTCATGGTCTCATCTGCAGAATTATTAGCTGCGGATTTTACATTTGTGGTTGCATCGGTATCATCATTGTAAATTCGCTGTGGTGTGCCCGGAAGCGCTTGTCGTATTTTTATTTCATTAACATTTCCTAATGGTTCTATCGGAGCAGATCCATTTTGTTCATTTGATTTTTCTGTAGCTTCTTTAGCTTTTTCTTCCACGGGTGTTTCAGCATTTACCACTAAAGATTGGTCATGGCGATCTATATCTTTGGTATTGCTATTTGAATCCGTTTTGGGTATTACACGTACAAATTCTACTTTTCCAAAACCGTCATTACCTTCTCCTGGTCGTTCCAACATTTCCCCAGCTTTTATTACCTCTGAGTTTTCAAGTAAGGCGTAATCTTTTTCCATGGCACCTGGTACTGAGGCAATGCACAACAAATGGGAGGCACAAATTGGGAAAACATCTAAAACTGTGGCTGATTGGTTAGCGTCTACCACAGTGACAGTGCTGGCTGCGTGTGTACTTGCGCATATCCAAACATAAGAAGTTAATTGAGTCTCCGGCTCCAAATTTTCGAGACTGCAACGTGTTATTTGGCGATCCAGAGCCTCGGCTGAATGTTCAGCTGAGGGACTAGTTATTTCAGTGATTTTTGCTGTTGAACGTGGAGCATAAGGAGATGTGGATGGTATTATCGACTGGCCATTCTTAGTAAAACCACCATTAAGATTAACGCCAGCCGCACAAAAAACTCTCATATGAGGTGATGCCTCTGCCAAAGGATTGCAATACACAGGTACTGGTACACCTCCTGAATGACGACTTTGTTGTTCCTTCTCGCTTTTACTACTAGGTAAACTCCAACCATAAGCATGTAATCGACCATCCTCCTTCTGAACATGGGCTCTTAATTGCCGATATTGCTCATGACGTCTGGCACGAGCCCGATCAGAGGTTCCATCTTCAGCATAATCTTTATTGCTTAATGCATTTGCTAAACCAGCACTGGCTGGGTGGGGTAGCCCGCCACCGGTTATGGCAAGGCGGCTTTCGCTATTTCGACTGGGGGATCCGTGAGAGTGAGATGGGCTTGAGTAGCGAAACATAGGACCCCCTCCTTGCCCATCAGCGACGCGCTCCTGTGGGCGATTGGAGGGGCTGTAAAGAAAGTAAATATTTTAAATATATACGTCTTAACATAACAGTCTAAACCAAATTAAGAACTTACGTGAATAAATTACTAAAATATTTCCATATACTTTGCTTGGACTTCTTATCCAAATTATCTACAGTACGTGTTGCTCTAAGGATTTCAGTTAAACGTACAGCTTCTTGTAATTCCATTAACCGTTCCTTATATTGATTACGTTCCATAAGAACCATGGCCATTTCAACTCGTGTAAAACGTTTACGTTGCGCCAACGGCACATCATTTTCATCTTGATCATTGTCATCTGAAATTTAGGTTTTCTACTTAGTTCCATTTTAGGTGCATCTTTCTTTAACTCACTTTGCTGCTTGACTTGTTCTTTGGTTTTCTTTAGCTCCTCTTCCAATTCCTGTACCTTTGTACGTAGTTTATTACGCGACTGTTGCATGGCATTAAGTTCTTCACGTAATATTTCTATTTCACAAGTTAACTCATCTACTCGGGCAATCAAATCATCTTTGACAATGTTAAGAGCATTTCTATAAGGAGTTTTTTAAGTGTAAAAAATTATTATATACCGATATTTATTTATTCTTACTTAGTAGCTAAAAGTTCATTGTTTTCCATAATGAGATTTTCCACTTCTTTGCCCATTCCTAAAACAACATTAGAAAGAAAAATAGAAATTGAAAAATATTATTATTCAGTTCTACTTTATAAGTTTTTAACATCAGTTTAATACGAAATACTACAAAATAATCAATTGGTATAATAATAATTGGTTAAGTCTTTAAAAATTAGCATTCCAAAATGATAAAAAAAAGAAGCAAAAAATAAACACTGTGCAAAATGTGCAAGCAGGCGAATATATACTCGCAATGTAGAAAGAATTTAAAGCAACAGAAATAAATAAATATAATTTAAGTTAAAATAATCATAAGGTTGTGCATTATTACCATTCCCGAAATATATAGGTTTAGTAATGTAGAAAGCCTCAAACTATAGCAGAAGTATAACTATGTAAATACGAAGGGAATTCGTAGCAGGTAAAATTGATGGTCTACCTAAAGGGGGTTTTCTTAACAATGCCTTATTTAAAAATTTCTTCTGTCTGTTTTCATTTTTCATAGTACTTGAATTAATTTTTCCTTTCTATTTCTAGGCTCGATTTTTACTATCCTGTTACAAAGTTTACAAGTATTGGAAAAATTTCCCTCACCAAACATTATTTTATAACTAAAAGTCAAGAACACATAAACCTTTATAAAAACTTTCCTCTCAATGATCATTATTTTTATAAAAAATATTTGCATTCTTTACTTACAGATAAAATTAATAAATAAATCTAATCTGTTATCAAGAAACGAACAAAAATAACAAATTCAAGAAAACCGTGAAATAAAATATACTGAGAGCATTTGCTACATTAATTCTTTACCAGTTACCAAACCCTTAGTAGTAAGTAAGTGCTTTTTTAAAAACTTAAGAAATTTTAATTATGTAATTAATTATATCAATAATACTAAACGGGAAACGTAAAAAGCATACATTGATAATTTTCATTAGTAACAAACGGTTTAATGTAATTAAAATAAACAAAATTAACTACTATTAAATGTCAATGCCTTTTTAAATGCGTAAACCTTTTTTTGAGTAACGGCAATGAAAAGCAATGAATTTTATTAAATATTAATTACACTGAAGAATATCGAAAATTCTCAAGCCAAATAAAATATATTGACTAACAACAAACAAGAAAGTACCTACAATTCTACGGAAATAAATAGTGTACATAGTGAAAATATTTTTATATACATTAATAAAATAATTAATCTTAATATTAATGTGCCAGTCCCATATTAAAGCTAAAATTAATTAAAGAATTTCAAATTTTTTCAAAGGAAAAGAAAGTAATAAAATCAAAAATAGATAATACGGAATTGTACGCAACTTACCAAAGTAGTTGTCGTTAGCTTTATAATTTTTTACAGTAATCCACAAAAGTGCGTATATATAAATTTGGATTGGTTCGACGTCATAAAGAAAAAATAGGGGGAGGTGACAAAGAGGACATGAAAAATATGATTAGTATTAGCTAGTTAAACATGTAGCGATTTATAATACATAATTGGGATAATGATATTATTATAAATATATAATTACTACATAAGTAGCGACACGAATGTTCACATTGGAATTTGCGAATTTTTCGTTAAATTTTGCCATTCGATAATATGGCTATAGTACATACGTACATAGCTATGTATATATGGATGTTTGCATGGGTGAATTCATTTAAATAAAACATTTTTTACCACTGCTTCTATCATACATATTTATGAATACACGTTTATAAAATTTTATTTTTTCCGATTTTTGTTTATAATGTAAGCATGAACTTGCTTGTCCTGCTACTTAATAAACACAAGGGCGGATGTATATACATGCATGCATATGTATAAGGCATTTCCCACCGAACACATTTTTTCGCGCTACTTCCGTACAACTACTTAATAATGTAAACCCCCAAAAAAAAAAAAAAAACATTTACCAAGTTTTCAACGCATTTATTGCAAGTAACTAAAAAATTTAACCGTCAGGTTATTAAATAAAAATCTTTTGTGGAAATGCTCACATACATATGCACATGTATGTCATTGTGTGTTTTCTTATTTGCCATTTGTATTTGATATTTGCAATATATACAAGTAATGTAAATAAATCTATGTAAATAATATTTTTGATACCTACCTGAAGAAGCATATTCCCCAGGATGCACCCAGCTTCCTAAAGTAGGCATTTATGGTGTAGATACGTTTGTTTACGCATACAAAAATAGTATAGTGTATGTGTGGAATATGGTGTCGTTCAATAAGTTACATTTTTTGTTAAACAAAGACGGATATTTGTGTGCAAATAGTTGAGCATTAAAGTAACAAAATTTGTTTCCAAATGCATAACACATAAAAAGAAACACAAACAAATAAGAATATAAGTAACCTATTTTAAAATTTTTCAATATATATTTTTGTATATTTTCATTAGATGTATGTTTGATCTTAGTATATGCAATGATCTCAAACACCTTGCATACATATGCATCAGTAATAATAAAAATAAGAATAATTAGATTTCATTTTAAAGACTTTCAAATACTTACCTGTAACAATTTCATTTTCTTCACTTTCTTCATTGTCTTGAAAGGATAGTTCTTGATATAATGTATTTGCAGAACGGTGTTCCTTTTTCGTAGTAGTACGACCAACTAAATTCGTTATCGTATGATAAATGCGCATTCAATTTTCATTTCATGTTTATGACAATATTTTTAGTAAACATTTTTATGGAACAATGTAAGGTAATAACGTGGGACATGTTAGCGATATAAACGTCATTCATATTGGTTAATGATAATTTTTATTAAGTAAACAAATTTAATAAATGTTTAGATACACATATTTGATGTTGATTGAACGAACATATGTATGAGGATGTTAAAGGACAATGCATAAAAAGATAAGAGAAATAAGTAATAATTTTAGTTATATATTAGCTTATATAATAATTGAACTTTATTTTAAACACAGCTCTTTCCATTTTATTATATACGTATGTATTTGAAAGGAAATTTCGTTATTAATTTTTTTTTTATTATTTTGAATTTTTTCAACAAATTTTGTTAGAATTTGAATTTTTTTATTTTTTTTATTTGATTCATAGACAAAATTGTTTGCATTTGATATTTAAATAACATTAAAAACCAAAAATCAATATTCAGTCGAATTAGTGCTAAATTTTTAGATTTTTCAGTTCTTTGCTTACAAACTAAAATTTTTTGATTTTTTTTAATAATATTGTTCGATATTTTGATAATTTTAAATACTTTAAACATATTTTATAATATATATCTGTAATATTTTCAACAAGGTATATTCTTTAGAGAAATTAGCAACATTACGAAAGGGCGAGTGCAGCCGCATAGCTTTGGATATAAATCTCAACTCTGCTTCCTACTACGTGCAAGGTAGTTCATTTTATTCCTGGATTTCACAAAACTTTTGCCCACATTTATATTATGATATTTAAACTTCGAATAAAAGCTTTATATCTTTGCGAAAGTATTCAAAGTTAAATATATGATTTTATATAAGTATATATATAAAAATATATATATGTATATATATACATATTATTAAGTATTAACATAATTAATTTTAACACACTCCTATTTCCCAAATATAATAATTATCATATATGAAAGTCATATATATATTATATATATATTCTTTACTCTTCAATGTTTTGTTACTATTATTAAAGCTTTCATTATTTTGAACAAAAGGTTCTTTCATTTAGAATTTTAAACAAAAAAAAAATAGTTTTGCGAAGTTTTCGTATTAAAAATTATAATTAAATTAATAAACTATTTAAGGAATGATTCTTGTGTGCAAAATAATCAATTATTTCGAAATATGTAGAATTTACTTATTGACACCAAAGTAGATTTCGCCTATCTTTACTGAACTCTATTTTCCTAATACAAAGACTTCAAATATATTAAACGCATATGAACTTTATGGGTACGTAATTGAATATTGTAAATTTAATAAAAAATACAAAAAGTTAATATTCAATAGATTTAGAATAAAAAATTTTTTTTTATAAAGTTTTGTAAGGAATTTTGCAAATATGTATCAAAAGCTTAATAAATTATCTTTATGATCCTTGGACCAACCTGTAGTATTAAATATCGCAAGCTTTATATTCTGAATGTAGTCTGAGTATGTTATGTAAAATATATATTTCCTAAACTTCCAGTGTATCAACTTTTAGTTTTAGTAGATCTTTATTGCTTTATGTAAGCAAATAAAATCAATTTTATTTAAAAAAAACTTACATTAAAAAATAAAAGCATGTTGAAAATAAATTTTTATATTTTCAATATTTATACATAGAAAAGCTACTTTATTCTCAAAATATTTCACAGTTTATGCACTTTATTCGTTTAGTTTTCATATCACGATGTCAAAAGTAAAAAATTTTCGTACAAAATTGCTACTTTGTCTGTGGCAAAATGACTTTAAATAGGAAATAAAAATAAATATTTAAATAAAAAAATATATTTTTCTTTATAATAAAATGATAAATACAGAGGTGGCAGCATACAATAATTTTTTTATTAATACTTAATGACGAATTCCGCTCTATAAAATCAGAAAATTTCTTGAAAAACATAATAATCTGACAATATATTCCAGATATGTAACATTAAAAATCGATACGTTTTAAATGCTGGCAATAATTTCCTTCTATTCACAAACAAATACCGAAATTTTAGATAAAATGAATAGAGCAGTGTTTGAAAATAAGTAAAGATATAATAACACAAACCGTTTGATGGAGCATTTGGCACAATGGGGCTGCTATCACTTTGTGGCGATGTAGCTTGGTTTTGTTGCTGCAAAGTGTCAGTTTCTGCCGACTTTTCAGCAGTTTGCAAACTTTCAAACTCATTTTGCAGTGAAGGTGGGCCAGAGTCATCGGAATTACTGCCAACGCTGCAAATTGTCTCCGTATCTAACATGGCAGAGTTCTCCAATGAGGCAAAGCCATAAGAAACAGGACCGGACGATCTATAATTAAAATTAAATATACCAATGTCAAATGAAATAGTTAATTAAAAATTATACCTGGCTACAGGATTAAGTCTAGCACGACTCAATTCCATGCGATCCGAAGCATTGCTCATTTGTGAATGAGTAGAACCCATTAACATTTTTGTTCGCTCCATATAATCTACATGATTTGTAAACAGTTCTGTGTAGCGCTCGTGCAGTTTATTGTATTCCTGCGAGCAAAGGCAAAATTAAAAATTGAAGATAAAATAACATAATAAATATATAATTTTACTTTTTTCACTTCTGCCTCTCGTTCTTCCAAGCGGCTGGCATGTTCCAAGCTATTTTTATGTTTCAATTCTAACATACGTACAATACTTTCTAACGACTCTAAACGGCTGGCTAATTCTTTGTTTTCCTGCTCGGCCAAATCCTCTGACTCCAACAGCTGTAAAAATTAAATTAATTAAATTTGAAAAATTAATCTCATTTTCGACCATGCAAGTGTAAATATATTTTCAATTTACTTTCTGTTCTGACAGCTTTCGGGCACTTTTCTCCCGTTCATACTGTGTCACCAACTGCTCGTTGTCTTCTCTTAACAGTTCAACTTCAACATCTTGTTCCTGATTAATGCGATAAGAGGCATCCAAACACTCTAAAACGTTTACTAACAGCGGCATTAAGTTTTTAACTACATCTTCGTCATAGCGATTTATCATGCGCTCGAATTCCTGATAAATACTGCCGGCCAATTGCTGGACCTGACAACGTAATCAATAATTCAATAACAATTATTTTATTTTAACTATTTACATCAGAGATTTTATAATTATTTTTTATTTAAGAATTCTTATCATTACATTTTGGATATTAAACGCGCTACCGTATTGTAATCTCTTACTTTATCAACTGGCATTGACGTAGAGTATTTTGGTGCCTGCTTAAAATACATTTTGGGTTTCATTTTGATGTTCCTGCGAGGAATGTTGGGGCGTTTGTAATTTGAAAAGGTAGTTTTATTGAATTTTTATAACACCCACTCTCTATTCAGCGAAATTATTAGCTTGATTACTTATTAATTGCATTTAAATTGCGAGTGAGTTCATTGCTGCTTTAACTAATGTTTTATAAAAAAAAAAAGGAAAATATGGAATTTCACGTAAAATTTGTATAATAATCAAATTAAAACAAGAGTTAAAAAAAGTCGTTGAATAAGTTTAAGAGTGTCATTTCATTAACGATTTTGTATAAGCGAACGCGATTAGAACGACCATCAATATCACAAAAATATTTTCAAATATCAAAAAAAAAAAAAAATTGCAAAATAGCGAATTTTCATGGCTTCAAACGCCAACTTCAAAATGTTTGATCTGTGGGAAGCCATAATTTCAGAAAACTTTAAAAGGAATAGAATTCAAACCGTTTCTTAAATTCCATAAATGATCTGTAAAAATTTGCTACAAAAAAAGAAGAGAAGCCAAATGTAATCAGCAAAAAAAAGGAAGAAGAAGATTTTAAGATTACCTTGACGATATTTGCTTATTGATATATGACTATATATACCCAGCTAAAATCAGAAGCATTTGCATCAGTAACTTTTCTTCCACCAACTCATAACACATTTCATGAAGTTGTGTTAAACCAATAGAAGGAAGCAGAACCAACACTAAATTGGAGAATTCAACCCAGTGTGAACGTTATTTGATATACATATACAGGGTGAGGTAAAAAACTGCAACAAAGTAAAACGCCATAATTTTTTCATTTTTTTTTAAATTTTATTGAATGAAAGCAAAAAATGTGGGAAATAGCATTAAATTTTAGAAAAAGTTTAGGTTTTTCCAAATTGGTCACCTTTGGCACGAATTATGGCCTTCAAACGGCCAATGAAACCGTCACACACTGCCCGAATGTTGCTCTGCGGTATTTTGGCCCATTCCCGGCGAAGCGCTTGCTTGAGGTGATCCACACTTTGGTATTTTTTAGTGCCAACCTTGCTTTCCAAAATACTACAGATACAATAGTCCAACGGATTGGTATCCGGAGATTTTGGTGCCCATCGTGCGCTGGAAATGAAGCGAGGAACCTCATTTTGTAACCATTCTTGGGTGGCGCGTGCTGAGTGCGATGGTGCTGAGTCCTGTTGGAATGTCCAAAGTCTGCGGCCAAAATGTTTGCATGCCCAAGGCTTCAATACACCCTCCAGAATATTTTCGCGATAATATTGGGCACTTTTTCTGACGCCACATTCGATTAATACGAGCGGAGAGCGACCATCGGCTGTTATGGCGGCCCACACCATCACCTGGGCCGGCACTTGAGTTCTGGTGGCCAACCGAAGGTACATATTTTCAGCTGACCTCTTTGGCAAGTAAACACGATCATTTTGTTTGTTTACAAACTGCTGGACAACGAATGTTTTCTCATCGGAGAAAAGCAAATTCGGCAGTTCATTACTTGCGGCCAAGCGAAGCAACCCTTTGGCTCTTTTGAGTCTATTTTCTTTCTGTTGCGGTGTAAGTTCTTGCACTTTTTGGAATTTCAATGGCTTTACTCCGAACTCATTTTTCAATATTTGCCGAATGGAATATTGCAATATGGTCAGCTCACGAGCCATTTTTCGGCCACTGCGATTCGGATTTCGATCAAGTCGCTTTTTCGAACCATTTCTGCTGATGTTCCTGTTTTCTTCCGTCCACTTTAACATGTTGACTTTTAACTCAGCGATATATGTTTAGAAGCACTTTCCTTTACATTACATGCCCATATACAGTAGATAAGAATATCTTTCGAAAATATTGTTCGACATCGCTGATATAAGAATGTGAACTCATTAAATCTCTTTAGAATCACTACTCGACTTAATCATGTAAGTGTTGAGTTTAGCGTTAAGAAAAATTACTATTTCATTTAACTAATTATCACAGCAATCTAATTAAACTAAAATTACGTTCTAATAAAATACTGCAGAGTGTTTTTAGATTTCTATTAGGCAGCTACTTGAAATCTGCTTTCTTTCTAATTAAAATAAATTTGCGATATATGGAATATCATACTGTTTGCCTCCGTAGGCAAAAGAATAGTGCGCAGTCTACTAAACCGAAGGTCTCGGGTTCGATTCCTGCCTAGGCACTGGGTATTCTCGTAAGGTCTAGTGTAACAAATTATTGGTGTTAGATATTGTTAAATTTATTTATAAATTCAATAAAAAATCATAAAAGAGCTTTGAAAACTAGTTAATATTTCGCTTGATAACATTCGAACTCAAGCCCATCCATATAATGTAGGATTATTAAAATTTTCCATTTGGAATAAATATATATAGAACTGAACATTAAACAGATTAAATTGGCAACAGTAAATTGGCAGAATTTAAATTTATCATATTAATTCGAAAATAGGGAATTTTCAAACCGCTAATACCTGTGAAGGAGAGAACACGTACGTGATTTGCACAACACAAACCCAATTAGTATAAAAGTTTACATGCACATAATGTATACTGAAAGTGGCATTAGAGCTGATAAAGTGGGTTCCAGTTAGTCTAATTTTGTTTTTCTTTTTTTCCTAATCACAACATGTAACATATGTATATGTATTCATATATGTATATACATACGTACATACATATATGAGCACAGGTTTTTAAAGTTCTGTATTTACCTCCCAAAAAGGTTGATTTTCAAGCGTTTATTTGAATGATTGCTGGAAAAGGTGTTATGCATACTACATATCATTACATATATTAATAGCAAAATGTGCATATATGCTGTATATGTGTGCCATATGACTTTTGTTATTAAAAACTCTTCATGAATAAAAAAAATTAGTTCACACATTGAAATGTACGTTTTACACATTTTTCACTTGAGAGATGAAAAAGAAAAGAAAATATGCAGAGACGATATGAAGATTAAAGCAAAAGGTGTCAATATGTTAAATATTCATTTTGAAATATAATACAATAAAGTCAATGAACGTGGACTTGTGCATGTAAAAAAATACATGTACGAGTATTATGAGCATAAAAATTGCAACATGGAAGAATTTAATAATGAAGAAAAAAATTTTTAAAATTCCATTGGTTAGATGATTTGAAAGTTGAAATTTTGTATAAAGGATTTTAAAAATATAGTAATTATGAATTTTTTTGCCTTAAATTATTTTCTTATTATAAAAAGTTTATTAAAAATAAACCATATATTATAAAAAAATGATTTTAAATATATATATATAAATAATAATAATATTTTTGAAAAAAATCTTAAGAAATTTCAAAGTATTTTAAACATTATTTATGTAGTTTAAACGAGCCTACTAAATATGAAAACGAGAATTAACTTTTCATTTTTCAATTGCTGCTGGTAACACACAAAGGTTCCTATAAAGATTAACGATTTTTTAAAGGCATGTAATCTATCGGGAATTGTACAGAAGCATTGCTCACTGTTTAAATTTGATTTTAACATTTCTGTACAAACATTTTATATTATTTATTGGTATTTATTTGATGCATTTTGCTATAATAGTTTTTGTTAACATAAGTGGAACTTGCATATGCTTATATACATTTAATTGTATATATTACTTATATATACATATATAAATAGTTTTAGAACTGCAAGGCATGCAGGAAGAAGTTGTACTTTACGTCATGTAGACATATTAATCAACTTATTATTATTATTATAATTCTTTTGTATTGCGAAATCATGAAAGTTGTTTAATAAAAAGTAAGAAAACATTTTGTAAGCTACTATACATTATATAGTAGCTAGTAAATAAACTATTTAACTTAGACATTTTTGTTACTTATGTGTGTTGCAATTTCAACTGACGATATTGTATCTTTACGTACATACTATGTGGATACTGACATACATACAAATATATGTAAATATTGTTAAGTTTGCATCCTTTGCATAAAATCTAATACCTGCTCAGATAATACATTGCAATTATATAAGAAACAATATGACGTTTTGTGCTCACTTACAGACTCAACACTTTATTTAAATAAACTTAATAAGTAGACTTTAAACAATTTATGTGGAACATTGTTATAGATTTATCAATAGTTCAATTTAATTCATCTATCGACGGTGTCATTTTGTACACTGACTGAGCCGGATACAATTCAATATGTGTTCCCTAGAAAAATTTAGTCATTTTAATACCCAGAAATGTACTGAGTGGGGAGAATTTAACTAATAGCGTTTTCTTTTCTACAAAAAAAGGAAAAAAAATTTTTGTTTATCAGCTATTAAAAAAAGGCATTACACTTTTTTCTAATTTGTGTTCTTTTCTCGTTATATAAAAAATTGCACTTTCACAGGGCGGGCAAAACATTTTAAAAAGCCCCCTTTTCACAGGGCAACATTTCTAATGTAGAAAAGTAAACGCCATTAAATTTTAATAACAAAACTATGCAAGTTCTTTACATCTGGCAATGCCTCATTAATAAAATGTAAAAGCCATAAAATAATTGCAATGAAAATAACAAAAACAACAAGGGGCACTACTATTAATAAAATACATAATAATATTGTAGTATTGTAGAGATTGTAAACTATAGAACGACTACAACAACAACTATAATAAACACTGGAGAATTCTTAAGAAATACAAGCGCATAATAAGGATTCATTGAAAGTGGCGTAGCAACATCCATGTGAGCATGTTACGTGCTAGTTACCTTATTAAGTTTATAATTCTATTAGATCACTAACTTATTTTAAATTTATATTAAAACTTAATAAGGATCAGAAATCAGCATCACATCACTTACTTTGTAGCTCATAACACTCAAAACAAGCAATATTTTTAAAAGATTAAATAAAATTGCTTCAAACAAAAAATGTTGGAGCGGCTTGGGTCACTGTTTATACCCAAAATGTTTAGCTCAACTAAAAAGAGCACAAATACAAAAAACAGAAGGTGTAAGTAAATCTTTTCTGTAAATGGTTTAATCCAATAAATCATACTTGTGATATATATATTATTTTGCATTATATGAGTGAAAAAGTTTATTGCAACTCTATGCGATGAATTCTCTATTGTGATAATGATAAGGAAATAAATAAAAATAATCACTCGCGCAAAGGGCATCAGATGTGCTCATAATTTGAATGCACATCGGATATATAGAGACACATTTCACAGTTTAACGCTTTATTATAAACAATAGTAGATATTCCAATACAAAAGCATGACCTTGCTTGAGAACACTACATTGTTTATATTTCTATTCCATTTCTCATATCAGAGTTCTCATTCGCAACACTTTTTTACTACCTCGTGTGTGTGTTTAAGCGCTCATGCATACTTATTTGTTTTAACGTATAACGTACGAGTATAATTTTTTTCTCATTTAAACATTTATAAACATTTTTTTTAACAACGTTTATGACATCGTAATATAATATTTGTATAAAACTTTTATTTAAAATATAAATTCTCTTTTTATTCTCCGGTAACACTATTTTAGGTAATTACCTGCAAATGTATAAAATGCTTAATCGCGACAAAAAAATAGAAAATGCATAAAATTCATTTTGAAATATTTAATGGATATTTTAATCTTATATTCTTCAAGTTCTAACTATTATTATAATCTTGTTTCTTATGAGTATTAAGTTATTCTTTTATTTAAATAGTTGAAGTTTTTTTTTATATTAAAAAAAATTTAGAGCATTTAAATGGATTGCATAATCAGTCCAATCTCTTCAAAGTTCTCTTTCTCCTCATATTAAAATTTGTTTCAGCTCTCTGCTTCTTATAAATACAAGCCGGATTATATCATACTCTTAGCATTATCAAGCTGGTGGTATATCATAGACTTTATTACGAAAAAAAAAATGGATTCGCATATATTTTTAAATGGAGATTATTAATATAAATGCTATAAAAGTTATATTCCTCAAAAATTCAATTTTTATCAAAATCTGAACGATGGCTCTTCTACTTCTTGCATTATAATAGTGAAGAAAGTAGTCTTCGAAAGATGCGCTAATATGGCCAAAATTAAATACATGCAAATATATGTAAATATATGTAAGTAGTAAAAGACACAAGTTCATACATAATTGTATTACAGAAGCGTGAAAAACAAAAGTGGAAATTACAACTATTTATAAGCATGCATACATACATACATGTTTATTAGTGAAGAGCAGATTACGATGTTATGAAATATTATTAAACTACATGTTGATTAGCAATAACTAAACAATGATCTTGTATGAACACAATATTAGGAGAAAAAAAGAGCAGACTTAAAATAAATAGGGATGTAAATGGAATATGAATTTATTATATACATACAATTTATTATATACATACGAATATATATATATATATACGATGTTATGAAATATTATTAAACTATATATATATATATATATATTATATTCGTATGTGGGTTTGTGAGTGGTGCGACTAAGTATGTTGATATAAACAATTTTTAGTTTGCATAAACACTTAACATGTATGTATGTACATATGTATGTGTGTATATACATACCAGAAGTAGTTACAATTGAATTAACACTTTCACAAAATACAATTCTTAATTGGAAATCTTTAAAATATTTCATGTTTGTGTATTAATATAGGAAATGCAATTAATGGATTTTTTAGTTCCAATGTTTAATTTTCATATGGGTGGAAACCATTATGGAGATTCATACCGTTATTTGACATGTGGATATAAAACAGTGTTGCCAGAAGCTAATGAAAATATTACATTGAGGAACATATTTTGGTAATAAAATTTCGATTGTAGGAAAAGTAATATTGATTTTGTTTTTAAACAAATTTTATATGTTTTTTCAAACCCCCCTTTTTAAAAAAAAAAAAAAAAAAAAATAATAAAAATTCTAAATATGCTTTAAGATCAATTTTTTGAAACAGTAAAGAATTTGGCGGAATTTACATAAATTAAGGAAAGAAATGGAGAATGAAAACGTGTTTTGAAAATATTGGTTTGAAATAGTTTTAAATAACAGTAATAGAAAAGATTGGTTAGCATTTAGGTTCTTTTGAGCCATCGAAATGGTAAATCAGAGATCTATTTCATAATAACAAAAACGATATCGGATAAATAAAAAAAAATGTTTTTATAGATTATAAAAATAAATTTTTATATTATTTATTTTATTCTTGTTTCTATAAAATGAAGGAAAAAGTGTACTAATTTCGATTAAACTATTATTAAAAACTATTCCTGAATCTAAATGGAATTAAATTTATTAAAACTAAATTAAAAAAAAGAAACGAAATAAAATTAATTTATTACTATTATTTTTTAAAATCGAATATTTCCTGTTTTAAACTTATTACTAATTAAATCATACTTTTTTGAATCTACTATTTTTTATAAAATATAAAATATAATATTTTTTGTAAAAAATATTTAATCAAACCACAAAATTAATAAATGTTTGGCATTTTCGACTATAAAATAATGACTTGCCTATCGATTTTTTTAGACACATTTTATTTCAGTTTTGGCGAAAATGGGGGTTTTTCTTACATAAACCTATATTTTATATCGCTCTAAATCATACCTACTATTTCTTTTGTGAGCGTCAAGATCTCAATTCTGAGTACTTGGCCGCTATACACATAATTTTTTAAACTTAAACTCTAATGCCGCTTTTCATAAGAATTTTGCAGATTTGTGAATTTTTTAAAAATGATTTGGGTAGAAATTTGTCATATACTTGAATACAACTTTTTAGTATGACGATTTGCATTTATGTAAAATTTTGTCTAGCATTATGTTAAACCTTTACAAACTTTTGATAAAGTATTGCGAATGAAACCAATAATTAAAAAGAAATGGAAGTAAAATTAGTTGAGAAAAGTATTTGAAAAAATGTTTATATTGACATGCAAACAATACTTTACAGAATATGAACCTTAAACGACAAAAAACAGTGTTAAGCAGAAAAAGAAACATTTTAAAATACATTACCAAAAACTTTAAAAGACCCCAATAAAGTTAGTTTTCATTTAAGAAATGTATACAGAAATTAGAAGTTTTTTTTTTTCAATCTTAAACCAATATTAAAACTCACGATGCTGACAACCTGTTCATTCTGAAAAAAAAAATAAAAAATATACAAATAAAAAATATACAAATAATAAAAAACAAAAATATTATAAAAAATAAAAAGCAAATATTTATGAATAATATATAAAATGGTAAATAATAAATATATGTATCTACAACCGGGCAAAAAAAAATAAATAAATAAATTTGAAATAAGTAATAATTTAATAAGCGGTGCATCAAGACATTTTTTGTCCGATTGTTTGTGACACACTTCTTTGTATAACCTTGACTTAGTTATACAAGTAGTTGATTATATTTATCGATCACCCTACAAGTTTTGAAATCCATAATCATTTAAATTGTACTTAACAGTGCAACGAACTCCTTATCTTGCAGAAATGTGTATGTCAAGGAAATAGAAATATCGGCATACATTTACACAATCTGTGCTTGGATGTGTATGCTGTCCATATAATTTGTTTTCATTCTGATTTTTTGTTACGTAACGCAATAGACTCGTGCGTAAGGCTCTCTTACAGAAAGTTTTGAAAAATTCTTAACTTCTTTTTAGAGAAAGCGGCCCCCAACAAATATTGGATGAAAATCCATTATCAGATTTATGTATATGTAATATTTTATATGCATAAGAAACTGAACATACACATATGTATATACATACATGTGTTTTGTGTGTATGTTGTTTGTGCATGTGAGTAAATTCATATAAAATTGGGCATGGTACATTCTTAGTTTGCCAGAATGTTATCTTTACCCCGGACCGAATATAAATATGCAGTGTTGAACATGCCAGATCTCTTTTTGATTTCGACAAAACTCTCCAGACTGATATTGAAAAGGAACACCGGATTATCACCGATATTAAAATATAAAAACTTTCAGTTTTATAAGTCGATAAATTAGGCAACTGAGGATCCCTCTTTGCGTATTGCATAAAACAATTCAAGTTTTTGGCATTACACTTTGTGGCTGAATTTTAAAAAATAAGGATAATTTATGCATCCACTATATTTACAGGTGTATGCAAAAGTAACAATGAATTATTTAATGGATACTTCCTCGTTTTTTTTATCGCCTGATAAAAATAGTGTGTACAACTTATTTTTTTTAAAAAGTACCTTTTTTTTACAAAACACATATCTATTTAAAGAAAACTTGTAATTTAAAAATATTATTGTATGTATTTTATGATTTTTTTTTTGGTCTTTAAAAGTGTTTGCAAACAAGGTTTTGTGTTTAGGTTTTTCTTTTAAAATTAAGATATAAAATCTATATGGAATGTAGTTTGTATTTTTTAAATAAAAAATTCTGACCTTTCCGACATTACAATTAAGTTTTTCTGTGCGCAGAAGTGCTATAACAATTAGCAAAGTATTTTAATAATAAATTCCATGTTGTTCCCATTGCATCAAAGTTTTTAATATTTTTTTATATTAAATAAAAAAATACAACTACGAAATATAAGACTATATAGGACTAAATTATAGAAGGATATATAAAGAGAATATATATAAATAAAAGTATATGTCATAAATGTAACATATAAGGGCAAATCTTGGCAATTTGAAACATTGCATTTGAAGCGATAAGATAAAAATATGGCTTTTATTACTATAATTATGCCCAAAGTGAGTTAATTGTATTTTCCTTTTATTTGTTTATAAGAACTCGTCTTCTTGTATAAGCCCGTGCACATACGAGTACATATTTATGTATGTGCAAATATATCTGCATAAAATATATATATGTATATTGTAATCGAAAGTATAACAGATAAATTCATGAACTTTTATCCACACACGCACACACACACACACACATGCATGCAAACATATAAAGCAAACTGCCAATAATTTACTTTGGGAAGAAAACCAGCAACTATAATTAAAAATCAATAAAAGTTCCTCTTGAAACTTACTATTTTATAAAAGTATATATGTATGTGTGCACATCCATATATGTAGATACAATTTTATCTCACATTTTAGAAAAATAATTTAAAATAAAATATTTATATTAGAAACGGCATCTTCTTAATTCCGAAGTGCACTGCAACGTAAAAACACTCGACTCTAAAATATTGATTTTTTTCAAAAAAAAAAAAAAAGAAAAAAAATAAATAAAAAAAAACGAAATTATTGCCAAATACATCGCCTTCCTTTAATTTTGTATCTCTATAATGCTTTTATTTTATCCAATGTCAATGACCACAAACATGTAACATTTTATATTTATTAAAATATGTTTAGAGTTATTTACATTAGGTTCGTTCGTTCATTTCCGAAGGAAAAAAATCTTGGAAAAAGTGATTTGGTAATTAAAGTTAGATACATGACATTATTAGTAAATAACAATGTAATCCCGAATATATGTATATGCCCTAGATATATATCTTATATATACATATATATAGTTCCTAGATCTCAAAAACTATATAAAATGTGACATTTAAATTAAACTCATTAGATCACTGAGAAATAAGTTAAATTTTCGGATAGCAATTAAACTTTTTAAAAGCCTTCTGAAAAATTTTTCTCTCAAGAATTTATGCGGGACAATTCTTTACTTGAATTATTTCCACGGTAGGATAAAAATGCTACAACACGATAACTTAATACGAAACTTGAAAGTACAGAATAAATTATTTAAAAATAAAGCAAAAAAAAAAACATTTTTGCAGAATAAAAGGCCATGTTGCAAATCATTTAACATTAAATTTTTAGTCAATAATTTATCATTATATTATTAAAATAAATTATGAAAGAACTAAATAGCGAAAGCGCCTTCTGTTGCGCCATACCTTGTACTTATGTTACCAAAAAAGTTATAATCAAATCTAAATTTCCAGCATAGTAAATCATAGTAAATCTCAGATATATTAGCTATTATATTGAATCCAGCAAATCATTTAAAATATATTTAATAGCCTAGATAATTAATAAAAATTAATAGCTTAATAATATATAATAATTTAAGAAAACCCACTTTCCTTAAAGCAAAAAAAAGAGCTCTAGCCGACCTTTATTGCGATACTTTAATAACAAAAATACGACGATAAAAACTTTTATGCAGTAAGAAAACTTTTTATGAAAATGATTCCCCCTAATACACACTCAAAAAAAAGGATTTCATATTGCCAAGTGGTTTGAAGCACTTTGCTTTTTTAAAATAATTTTTCATATTAAACAACAGACCATTCAAAATAATGAAATAAAATGAATTTTTAAAATGTACTCGTATGTGCTGTTTAATTTATTACTGAGGCCATTCTGCCTGTTAGTATTTGCTTATAGAAATAAATATGAATATTAAATTTATTTATAAATTTTATATATATAAATTTACAAATATATGTTCCATTAAAAATTTTATCGTATAAATAAACTAATTACAGATCTCATAAGAATTATAACTTTGTTTAATATTTGTTTTTTAATTGCTCAAAGTAAAAGATTCATAAATATTTTCATTATATCGATTCGCTCAAAGTGAAAAAAATTTGTGGTCAATTTGTTAATATTTCTGTGTCCGTAGCATTTCTGTCAGCCTTTTGACCCTCATCAGTCCCTCAGGAGACACATCTAATCGTTCCCTGTAATGTGCACGCAAGGTCGTTCTGCTGAACAGGGATCGACTAGACGTATTTCTCGAGGAACCGATGAGGGTTAAATAAAAATAGATAAACTTCAAGTAGCATAACTAATTTATTTTCGTCACTTTTTTAAATTTTTACACATAAAAGGAGATAAAAATTTAAATCTTCGCCTGCCACACACAATAGGTTTATTGATTTCGGTTATTTGCATTAAATGTATTTATTGTTTTTATCATGCAATGACTTGAAAATTGCTTGCAGTGCTAAGACTACTCGTATTTCTTTAAAATTGCAGATATTTCGAATAATTTTACAACCCATAAAAATAAGTGCAGTGATAACAAAAAAAAAAAAAAAAAAATTTATGTAAATGACGAATAATGAATGGTTTTGTTGGCAGGAAATAACGTTATCGGCCAGTGCACTTCTCGAACCATGAATGATATTTTAAATGTGTTTAAGGGAGAGTAAAAAAAAATATTTATCATTTGAAGTTTATAATAAATATTTTGTTTCACTGCTTTAGTAATAATCTTCTTTCACATATTTTAAACTGAAAGAACAATATCATATGCATCGCTGTGGCTTTTAACCCCTACTATGAATGATGTGATAAGAATTGTAAGTTCTTTGAAAAATTAACCCATCAGATATGATTGATTGGTGGTAAGTTCCGGATATGGATACAAATACTTAGTCGTAACTGGATTCCAAAAAGAGTTTAATATAAAGAATATAAAATTTTACTGAGAATACATTTTACAAACAGATTTCTTTTACAAAATGTCTTATAAAAAAACAAAGTAATTGTTAGTAATAAATCTTAGCAAAAAAAAAAAAACAAATAAATGACACAATTGGTTTCTTCAACTGCAAGGCTAAAATTCTATAAAAGAATTCGGATAAAATTTGGCTGACAGATTATGTGTGCTTTTTCTTTAGAAAAATGTTGCACGCAAAGGCTTTATCGCCCACATTAACTTAAAAAGAACTTCCTCTTTAAAAATTTTGCCAAATAACTGAACAAGGCTTATTATTTTGAATATAATCAAATTAGTAAGATATAGGACAAATTAGGACTACCATAGAGCTATTAATCTGATATGGTGAAGTAATTTTAAAAACCGTGTTATAAGCTCCAAGTAATCATCTAGAATACACTAGACAAGATTTTTAAAATATTTTCTGATAAGAGAAAGGTCAATGTGCTTTTTGTTTTTTTGTATTAAAATAATAAACAAAGGTCTTTACAATTTCAAATATTATTAATTAAAATTCAGAACAAAATTTTATTTACGTCTTGCACAAAATCCATTTATTCCAAACTTTGTACTGGTAGTTTGCATAAAAACTTAGCTTGAATTTAATTTACGCATTGAACAACTTTAATAATAATTAATTACTTTTCATTACGCCACTTTTATAAATTAATATAAAACATTATTTAAAAGTTTATATACGAGTATTTGCGACTATTATCTCGTAGTATCTATTGTAATAGAGAGAGTTCAATTCCCCTTTTTTTACACCAAGAAGTAAATGGAATGTGCAGAAAAACAATTTTAATTCAAAAACTTAAAAAAATAGTTATAAGTCTAGTTTACGGCCATTCATAAGTATGTATGCAACATATGAGTTTTCGAAGTCAATTAGATTTTTTCGCAAAACCATAGAATTAGTCGTGTTTTCTAACACCACATGGAAGATACGCAAACATACTTGTTTTCACTGTCGCTTTCAATTGTGGTCTTTCTGAACGCTTTGCATGAAGTTTTTCAGCCCCTACAACGAAAATGTAATGATTCTTTTTGATACTACCTAGCCTAACACTTAATAACATGTAGTAAAGTTTAAATATAGTTTACATATATACATTAAAACGAAGCATGTTAAAAGAATTAATTAAAATAAAATGCACAAACCTTTTCGGACATCACCATATTGTTGTCGTCGGTGCCATATACCGTTTCAGCGCCAGGTAGAGGGCCACGGTTGTTAAGTAAAGTGTCGTCGCTGTCCATTGTGATGCTTCAATTTATTCTTATTGCTTACTTTATTTCAATATTTATGTGTTTGGATAATCACTTGTCACTTTATTATGAAACTCCAGCCAGTCACACTCACTTGCTTTGCAAATTGTAGAACTTAACGCAATGAACAGCAGTAAACACAACACAGTTGAGCATACATTTTTTAGACACAACTTGAACAAGTGCTTAAATGAAATTTCACAAACAACCCCTTGGCAAAACTTTCTGATTCCAATTTTACTCTGTGCCTAAAACAAATGGACAAACACACGCACTGGTTCACACAATATTTTACGCCCTATACAATCATATTAATGAAGAAATTTGTTTATTTTTTGTAACATTTTCACTATATTTATTTAACAACTAATTTTATTTGCCATTTTTATCGCGTCAGTTTTTTCCTTAATTTGCTGACGAATCTTTTTCCATGAAACATTATTGTTGTTGTCAAATTCAAGGTACTTAGAGATAGATTTTTTCCAATTGGTATTACACTGGGTAGTTGTATAGCTTTTTTATAGGGGTAAAAGAAAAGTGTTGACTAGACTTTTTTTTTGCTTAAATTTGTATGTTATTTATTTTTTAAAATTCATCTCACGATTTATTGCACTTTATATTATGATATATCGAATTCATATCTTTTTCTTTTGACACATTTATTTAATAAATTTTTAGCTTTTTTACATCTATAAATAATTCGATTTTCAGATACGCATATGACGTGAAAACTTTTCTTGATGTGAAATGAACAAAAAAGACATTGTAGAAATAAAATTAATAAAAGAGAGCAAGTTAGTTAATTGACGTGAGTACCAAACAGTGCAACCAGATTGGATTTATTTAATAAAACGCGGCACAAAACATTTGTAAACATCATATATTATAATGTAACATAATTGTATAAAATAACCTTATCATCCTATCTCTTTCCCCTATTGTTTTGCTATTGCAAAAGATGACCATTAAAACTAATTTATTTTATATGGAGACGAAACTATGGGCTTTTGCTCTATTTTTACAATGTTTGCGTTGGCAATTAATTAAGAAAATAAAAGATTCCTTCCTATTACACCAGTTTTATATAACACAATTTTTGCAATTGATTCCCATGTTTCAATAACAACAGCACACATGAGTAGAATATATTGATTGATAAACCAACGGTAACGCTGGCAGCAAATGACAAATGCTTTACGTCTCAGAGTTGTATTCAATTGGAAGAGTTCCCATCGTTTTTAAAGGAAGAATATTTCGAATTTCTAATTCTATGTACAAAAGTTGCAGCCCATAAAAACAATAATTCATTCTTTATATATGTACATATGAAACCATTGTCCCACACCATTTTGTGGTATTTGCATATCTAATTTAATTTTTTAACTTCCTTGTCCATATAATAATATTCAAAATTCATTTTTGCTCTTTAAACAGATTTATCTAAGAATTTTGCTTTTTTGAAGAGTTAATTGTTCAAATAAAAAATACAAAAATAGAAATATACAATGAAGTATAATTTTTTTTCAGACTGAATTAAATTTATTTTCCTATTATATCGATAATTTTTGTTTAATTTATTTGTTAAATGTCTAAGCCAAGAAATGTTTTTATTCAACGAGAATTCTAAATTCAAATACATCTATTAATTATATTAAATTCACCAATATATGAAATTTTTAATTAATTTCTTATTAAAATACGCTTTTACATTTTTATTCTTATGCTACAATGCACTGTATGAAGGAATTTTAACTGTATATGCAGATATACAATTAATGCCTGTATGCGTATATATTTTTTTCCATTACTCCAGCTTACACTTAAATTATATTGTATACTTAAGAGCGGCGTAACAGAGACCAGAAAAATTATAGTTGCACAATTTTATTCTCATATAATTTCTTTTAAATAAAATCTAGTACAAAAAGCACATTTCATGGAAATGTTTCACAAACATTATAAAATTATTTTGCATTAAAGTAAAACTTACGAAAATATTCTTATTTTGTAAAAAACAATTGAAAATACACATTTCCTAATTGAAGATACTGCACTTGATTTAGTTGTAAATATAAAAGGTGGTAATAATAGTTTCTTTCCTTTAATATCTTCCGTATTTGTATTTCTGAGCACAAAATTACTAGTGGTCAACAAAGCTAACATTTTTTATTGTTTACACGTAAAACAAAATGTTATTTAAATTAAGATTATTATTATTTACAACTACTCTGTAACCACTCTTTCGGTTTAAATGAAAACCTTAAATAAATAAATGTGCTGCGATAGTTGCTGCAAAGACGACTTAACACATTAACAACTTTGTGAGGAGTATTGTTGGGCAGGAAGGATTTTACTCCTTGGATGCCATATGACTCATTAAATTACCTGTCAGCTTCTCAATTTTTTTAATATCGGGCATATTTTCAGCTTTATATTGTACACACTAAAGTAAAGAATTTTATAAATTTTTTTTTTTCTTTAAATAATCACAGTTATTAGCCTTTCTTACCTTAACATTGTCTGTCATTTTCAGTAAAGCATGTCCCTTTGTGTGGACATATTTCATGGTGAAGCGGCATCCCATTGGATTCGCCATGTACATACTTTCGGCTGCGATTTCAAAATCTTCCCAATTTTTTACAAACACCATTTTATTTTATTTAGAAAAATCATAAACTTATTATATCTTTAGGAAACTAGAGTTTGCTTTCCTTTTCTGTCGCGTTGTTCAATGTTTCAATTTTGACAGTTCGCTATGCACCTGATTCTATCTGACGTGACAATTATTCGCATAATTTAGGGGATGCCATCCAACTAAAAACTTTATGGCATTGCCATATTAATTTTACATATGAATAATTTTTAAATACGCTCAGCATTAACGGAAAAAGTATTTATTCAATTTAAATAAAATCCATTTCATTCTCTTTTCAATGGAAATTATTTTGTCGAATCATTTTTTGTTAAAAAAAACCACTAATACTAAAACATTTGTGGGAATTCTATTTCTGTTTTATATTAAATAAACTGTATGCTTCTTTATAAGCAGGGCTGAACCAACAAAAAACTTTCCGTGTGTTACTACAAGTATAATTACATTATAAATAATTAAATAAATTAATGAAATTTTTTATTAATTAATATTATTTTACAAAAGTGTTTGGGTTAACATATGCAGCTGAGTTAAAGAGCAACTTATCCTCACAATATAGCAAAGAAATAACCATTTTGAATGAAACATTACTAAAGTTTTTATTTTATCAAAAGTAATTGCATTTAAATAAAATGTGTATAGTTAAATTAATAACGAATTTCTCGTAGAAAATTAATTTCCTTAACATGCGCTCTTTTTAGATAATTTTTTAGTGAAATTTGAATTATATAATAATGACGAAAATGAATAAATATTTTTAATAAATATAATTTTTTTTATAATATAAAATTTTCTTATTGAATTTGTTGTTTTTATGATAAACTATTTTTAAAATACATTATACCTTTATAGCACATAAAAGGAAAATATATAAAACATTATTCAGAGATGACTCAAGCGGTTGAAAGTGTTCCAAGCTGGTGAGAAAAAATGAAATAATGAAATAATTTAAATAATTTTTTTAGTGGGTTGCTACTGTAATGTCAGCCATAGACTTGAAATGGTATAATTTGAAGTCAAAAAAAAAAAAAAAATAAATTAAATAAATTGTAATTTAACACTTTTATATTTGTAGATGTTTGCGTACATTTAAAAATTTTACAGAATATAAACAGAGTTTCCTACATCGATAACAACTGAAAATAATTTCAAATTACTAATTGTAAATGGTTTAGAAGGCAACAGCTTCTAAGAAGTTTCAAATAACACATGTGTAAGTCTACGCTATAAATTTATTTTTTAATTATTGTTGGTTTGCTTCACTAAAGATTTCTAATGGAAATTAAAACATGACGTGTAAATAAAATAAAATAAAAATTGATAATTTTATTAGCAATTTCTTAGCTGCAAATCGAAAGCTACTAAATTATGTATATCTTTAAACACTTAGTTGTACTTAGTTAGAAAATTCTGTTTGTTATGGGTTTATTGTGAACTGAGAGAAGCATTTTCTAATGTTTTATTGAATGAAATGTTTTATAACAATATATCAGTCTCATATAATGTTTAAAAATTTTCTAATAATCCCAATAGACTTGTATATCATTAAATTTATTTCTTATTTATTTATATACAATTACATAACTACGTAATTAATTACCGATAGAGCTGATTGGAGGAAAATTAAATTGGGTAAGCCAGCCCCTTTATAAGCCTGGAATGCATTTAACCAATAGTCTTGTTATAATATGTGAAACAAAAAAAAAAATCATTTCACTTATCATTGCAATTTTGGCTATTCCGTAAAGTTATTTAGTACACGAACTGCACTACGTAGCACAAGGAACCATGTCGGCTCACCTTGCCTTAAGCCGACACTACCAAGTTTCGTTCAAAAATAAAAATAAAAATCCAGCATGATCTGCAATATTTTTTGTTTAATTTTATTTAACAGCAGTTGGACCACAATTATGGTTAAAACTATTTTCGTACAATATTTATAGAAAAGTAATTATTAAGAAAGTCAAACAATCTCTTTCTAAATAATTTACTTTTCTTTTGTGCGCTTTCTTATAATTTTTGAGTTTGAGATAAAAACTTCATCAAATCTAATCAATATACAATATACAATTATATTTAATTAATTTATTAATTACATAATTTGTTTAATTATACCTCATTTCTGAAAGTAATTATTGCAAAATTTCCTTCAGAAAATTCAGAAAAGTATTCAATGTGACAAATAGACAAGAATTTTTAATTATTTTAAACTTAAACTAGCTAATTTTCATAGCAAAAAATATTAACACCATAAGAGTAATTATTATCGTGCAGTCATTCAAAAGACATGAAAGTCCCAGAGAAATATGAAGGACTACTTGGTGACCTCCGATTGTACTGGGAAATTTGTTTGCGTTAAGGGAAGAAAGGAAACGGAACTTTTTCTGTGATAGTTGATGTTGTTGCCAATGCCAACATGGCGCTAGTCCAGAAGAGGTAAATTGGCATTTAATTATTATTTACTTATTATTAGTTATCAAATGCATAATATATCTTTTAGAATATAAACGGATCCACACCTTGATCTTGGCGTTACACTGCCCATTTCATTAGGATGCGATCTCAATGCTTGAATAGGACATTATAGATTCACTTGATTTTAATTTGAAATAAATAAAAATGAATGCAGAAATTAAATTTCCACTAGAGAACTATTAAATAAATAATTAACAATTATTAAACAATAAATTTAAAAAATATAAAATAAACATTTGTAGCATTGACAGGTGAAAAAGGAAAATGACGGGAAGTTTTTTGAACGTTCATAGCAGATACACTGCGAAAGATATATTTTCAAAGTAATTAATTTCATCCTGATTTCGAATAAAAGCGCAAAAGTACCAACATATTCAGGAACACTACAATTTGGGTTCAAATTTCCCGGACTCCATCACTATTTCAATTATCTATTCATGTATTTTTTTCTAAAAACTTTAAATTTCAGATTCTTTTAAATACGAATTCTTTAAACATGTAACTGAATTGAAATGCAAAATAAAAATAATTTATATCTAATATTTTTCTAATAAGTCTCCTAAACGGTTTGCCAAAATTTATCTATTTATTTTATTTTGAAAATGTATTTCCTGATTGGCTTGTTTTTCTTTTTTGTGAAAATGAGCATTAAACGACACACACCAGCCACGCATCGTAGTATTTTTTTTAAATTTAAATTCATTAAAATTGTATTTTATTGTGTCGTATTATTTTACATATTTTTTTTAATGCAAACAACAAGAACACAAAGGTTAAGCAAGAATCGATTTTGTATAATAGGGGCTAATAATTTAGCCACTCCATCCTGGAATACCATGCATTGTTATTTCGGGCGCGCTAACCTTAACATGAACACCAGTTTGGATATTGTGATGGTTGCCTTCGCCATTTATTTCGTTCTAAAAAATTTAAGTTAAGAAGTTACAAAATAAATAAGTTTCATTTTAATAGGAACTCACAGGCACGGGTACTCCCATTGCGGTAGCAGCCAAGCAACAGATCAACATCAGCAATTGCAAAAATTTCATGATGAAATCAGTTAAATGTTCTGAACAAGTGAATGTGTGAGAAGAAACAAGCAGTGCAAATCAATTGATCTGTGAAATGCAAATGAATACAAGTTTTATATTTTCTGTATAGCAAATATGAGTTTAAATAAAGAAAACGTTACAAACTGATGCCTTCTTGTGGTCAAGTCTAAAACTGATCTACTGTGTTGCGGCAATTCTGGTTTTTTCAATCATACGACACCCATGATGTTTTGTCGTTTAAAGAATGCAAAAGAATTAAAAATATATTTATTGACTAAGTTGAACAGCTCGTACCGACATTCGGAAATATTGTTTCCTGCAATAGATGCGGTAATTTTGATAATTCCGAATAATTTGCAAACGTCGGAAAATTTAGTAAAATGTTTAATTTTGTTCCATATTATAAAAGTTATGTCTTTAAAGGGCCCACTGTATTATAATACATAAAAATTTCAATGCGATGAAGGCCAATGATTGGGTCTGCAAATGACAGCATTATTTTTAATTAATATCATTTTAAAAGAAGTCTTTAAGGGATTCCTGTAAAAAAGTAACATCAAGTCGTTGAAAAATATATTTTTATATTGGACTAATACGTCCATGCTCAAATAATGCGCTGTGCGAGAATAGGATATGGAATGTGAATAAAACTTTCGCTCTCAATAAAGAATGTGGGATTCTCATTGAAGTACAAGCTTCAGGAACTTATTACTTCTTTGTAGGTACCTTGAGGTAGCGCTGCTCCATCAGTGCAAGTTGTTTCTTGCAGAACTATTTAAAAGTAATGCATACCGAGTTTAGCTTCTACTCTATTCTATTTCTCTACGATTCGCGTTTAGCTCCCAGAAACATTTCACTTGATATCTTTATTTTGCTTCTTTTTAATTTTCTTTGTTTTTGTTGAGTGGAACATTCAACGATCATGGTATTTGGAAAGACGATTTTCAGTTTTACTACAATTTTCTTTTATTTTTTCTTATTATATTTTATAATTTTTTAACATTTAAAAAACGAAAACAAGAATCAACCAAGCAAAAATAGATTTTGGGAATTATGGATTAGTGGTTTAGCCACTCCAACCAGGAATACCATGCATTGTTATTTTGGGTGCATCAACTTTAACTTTAACTTGTGTCTGGATATTGTGATGGTTGCCTTCGCCATTTATTTCGTTCTAAAAAATTTAAGTTAAGAAGTTATAAAATAAATAAGTTTTATTTTAATAGGAACTCACAGGCACGGGTACTCCCATTGCGGTAGCAGCCAAGCAACAGATCAACATCAACAATTGAAAAATTTTCATGATGAAATCAGTTAAATGTTCTGAACAAGTGAATGTGAGAGGAAACAAGCAGTGCAAATCAATTGATCTGTGAAATGCAAATGAATACAAGTTTTATATTTTCAGTATAGCAAATATGAGTTTAAATAAAGAAAACGTTACAAACTGATGCCTTCTTGTGGTCAAGTCTAAAACTGATCTACTGTGTTGCGGCAATTCTGGTTTTTTCAATCATACGACACCCATGATGTTTTGTCGTTTAAAGAATCCAAAAGAATTAAAAATATATTTATTGACTAAGTTGAACAGCTCGTACCGACATTCGGAAATATTGTTTCCTGCAAAAGATGCGGCTTCTGTGAAACTGTGAGCAATGCTAACATTGATAATTCCGAATAATTTGCCAACGCCGTAAAATTTAGTAAAATGTTTAATTTTGTTCCATATTATAAAAGTTATGTCTTTAAAGGGCCCACTGTATTATAATACATAAAAATTTCAATGCGATGAAGGCCAATGATTGGGTCTGCAAATGACAGCATTATTTTTAATTAATATCTTTTTAAAAGAAGACTTTAAGGGATTCCTGTAAAAAAGTAACATCAAGTCGTTCAAAAATATATTTTTATATTGGACTAATACGTCCATGCTCAAATAATGCGCTGTGCGAGAATAGCATATGGAATGTGAATAAAACTTTCGCTCTTAATAAAGAATGTGGGATTCTCATTGAAGTACAAGCTTCAGGAACTTATTACTTCTTTGTAGGTACCTTGAGGTAGCGCTGCTCCATCAGTGCAAGTAGTTTATTGCAGAACTATTTAAAAGTAATGCATACCGAGTTTAGCTGTCGAAAGGTTCAAACTTCTACTCTATTCTATTTCTCTATGATTCGCGTTTGGCTCCAAGAAACATTTCACTTGATATCTTTATTTTGTTTTTTATTTAATTTTTTTTTTGGTTTTGTTGAGTGGAACATTCAACGTTGCTCCCCAGCATCTGATTCATGGTATTTGGAAAGACGATTTTCAGTTTTACTACAATTTTCTTTTATTGTTTCTTATTATTTTTCATACTTTCTTTTAAACTTAAACAATGAGAACAAGAATCGGCCAAGCAAGAACTGATTACAAAATTAGGAGCTAGTAGTTCAGCCACTCCATCCAGGAATACCATTCAGTGTTATTTTGGGTGTTTCAACGTTAACTTTAACTTGTGTCTGAATATTGTGATGGTTGTAGTCGCCATATATGCCATTCTAAAAAATTAGAGTTAAGAAGTTACAAAATAAATAAGTTTTATTTTAATAGGAACTCACAGGCACGGGTACTCCCATTGCGGTAGCAGCCAAGCAACAGATCAACATCAACAATTGAAAAATTTTCATGATGAAATCAGTTAAATGTTCTGAACAAGTGAATGTGAGACGAAGAAGGCAATGCAAATCAATTGATCTGTGAAATGCAAATGAATAAAAGTTTTATATTTCCAGCAGTGCAACTGTGAATCTAAGTAAAGAAAACTTTACAAACTGTTGCCTTCTTGTGGTCAAATTTAAAACTGAACACTTTCGCTAAACTGATCTGCTGTGTTGCGGCAAATCTTGTTTTTTCCAAGCACATGATACCCATGAGGTTTTGTCCTTTAAGAATGCAAAGGAATTAAAAATACTTACTCGATAAAATAATGCTTCCTGCAAAGAATGCTGCTTCAATGAGGCCAACAATACTCGACGCTCGCACAGATTTATAAACTGTTTTTATATAGATACGGGATCATATTTTTAATATTTATATCCATTTTCATAAAACCTTAAAACAGGATTAGAAATAATTGTTAAGCAAAATTTTCTAAAAATAGAATTTGCTTATTAAGACAAAAAACTTTTACAAACTCTAAATGTTTATATAAAAATTTTGAAAATGATTTTAATTTTAGCCCTGTGGTGACACATGGGCTAGAAAGGCAAAGATTACAAATACCGGGTGCCAGCCGGGAAGGTGTACTAGTTCGGTCTGTCGCCCTTTCGATAAACATTAGTCTTGAGAGTTAATATTTGGCAGTCGTGAAGTGGAGACGTGGCAAATTTATTATGGAGAAATATTCAGTAAAATTAATCATTAATCGATTACTGCAATGATGAGAAGATTGCATGTAATTTGTGGAACATGCCAATAAGACGCACTATTTATCTTGTAGTGAATGATTTCGAACAAAGGAGACCACAATGTACTGCTTAAAATATTACCACTGCTCAAGAAAGTGTTCAAAATAATCCAACAACATAAATACAGTGCCATGCACATGTGCATTCGTATCTACAAATTTGGACATGCACTTGCATTTGCTGCCATTTAAGATTTAGCTGACACAACAGCTTCTTCTAAGAGACCACTTATAGCGCGCGTTCATAAGCCAATTGGATGTTACAGCTCGGCCATGACAACGCCGAATTTCAGGAAAAAATCATAATGAATGACGATGTACAGAATAGTTGGTTTTCGGCAATGGGAAACACTCAGTTGTCAATGGTCACATCTGCATGCTTTTGGGCTTGATTAACATTTAATCTCAACAAGACGGTGTTACATCGCATGCAAGCACGATTACAATGGAATTATTGCGAGATCTCTTTCCACAAAAAGTTATTTCAAGATTGGCCCCCAGTCTCCCCTGATTTGATTGCTCTGGATATGTATTTGTGGGAATATCTAAAAAGCAAGGCTTTTGCAAACCAACCAGAAACGCTTGAGAAACTCAAACGAAATATTCGTGATGAAATTAATGAAATCTGTGGGAATGCATTTGCCAAACAGAAGCGGACATTTATCCGATATTATATTCTATACATAATTCCCGACATTAAATAAAATATTTATTAATACGATCCATTACAGATCCATTACATTACATCTAATCCAAATTTATAAACAAAGAAAGTATTATACCTTCCCGGTGAACACCCTGCGAACAGTTGAAAATTGATGCATTAAACACAATCTGAACTACAGGCTACAACATGTAGGACTAAACACAATATGTGTATTAAGTATGGTTACTTAAACACAAAATAGACTACACGACTACACTAGAAGAGGAATGGCGTCGCCAGTATAATAGAAAAGGCGAATTTCTAGAATTATTTTATTTTTTTTTTTTATTTAAAAATAATAAAAAAAAATTAATATTAAAAATGCATCAATAAGCTCTGTACTGCCTTAAAATGTCGGAAAGTCAATACTTCATATATAGACGTGTTGTTGTCCAGCAGTGTTGTTCTTAAATTCTTCACCTCCAGGTCTTGGTTTAAGAAAATTTATATTATATTATATTATATATATTTTTTCAATTCTTCGCTGAAAATTATATATATTTTTTTGTCATGCGTGTATTATTTAATAATTTTTTTTTTCTGTGAAAGTAAATGGAAATGAATAAATTTTAAAAAACTCTTATAAAATAGAAATGCCTGAAAAGACGTCATATAATAACAAAATTAAAAATAAAAATACTGAAAATATTTGCGATTATTATATACTATGAGATTATTTTACAATTGTAATTTACATAGTAAAAAAAATTAATAATTAACAGAATATTAAAAATGCATTGAAAGTAATTATTTCACGGTATCAGCTGACTGCTTGCCATGTTGCACTACGAGCTAAAATTTTTTTGATACAACTGGAGATTTAGTGACCTCCCAATTAAAAAGGCAACTTTCCTTAAGTCAAAGTAAACCACGTTGTTTCAAAATCGTACAAAGTACACCGCCTAAAAAGAGGTTTGATTGTATTTTGAAAAGACTTTATTGAAATAATCCCTGTCGTCTGTTTATGAGGTCGCTTGCGATTTCAAAGTAGTACACTAGCTGGCGGCATTTGTTGATTGTGGTTCTGTAGCTCATGTAGTTCTGAATTTATTTAATGCTGCTTATTTATTACTATTCTACAAATTCTTTTACTCTTTTTTCTCACGGATATATCACCATGGCAAGTATAAAAATCAGATACCGAGATATAAAATTTACAGTATTAAACAGTTAATTTATTGCCGCTGAACTACAATTTCCAGCTTGAAATGGATTACTTAGGAATATTTCTTCTAATAGTGATTTGCTTAGTGGCAAGTGTAATATCTGGAATACTGCCGGTACTTGATCCAGCACAAGTAAGCTTTTCACTTGCCAAAACATTCATATTGCTTTAATTATACCATATTTTTCATCTAGGACATAACTGGAAGACCGTATAGTCCACAGGACAGAGTGTATAAGATATAAGCGAAAATACGACAAGGTGTATAAGTTGTAAGCAATTAATAAATATATAACTGGTTTAATACAAATTGTTGCAGTAAAATAAAAAAATCCTTAAGGAATAAAAACACAAAACTCTATTATATATCATTATGTTTTATTGACTTCACCATAAATTGACAACTATTTTATTTATCAGGCTGAATAGTTATCAGCTTTTCTTGGTTGGATGCGCGCAAAAGAAAAATGCAATTTATTCTGATTAATTCTCGCTACAAATAGCGGAGATACTAATGTATCAGAGGCCTTGTCTAAACCGATAGCTGTGAACTGGTCCTAAATAACAGCGAACGGAAAGAAAAAATTTTAAATAGGCAGTGCTCTGAAACAATGCGCAAATCAGGCTTAAGCTTTTTTTCAGTTCTACAAAAACGTGATTGAATTTATAAAAACAAATAAGAACTTTGTATGGGTTCAATCCACAGTAGATGAGATGTAGTCTACTTCAAAAAGATCTTGTCGTTTCAAATTATAATACAAGATTATCATTTTAATTATTTCACCAATTGTTGAAAGCTACCAACCGGAATTCTATTCTTTTGATTAAAGCAAAAGTAAAAAGCAGAATCCGGTTTCTTTTAAGCGCCTCACATTTGCAATGATTCGCATTTGGCTCGCAGAAACATCACACTTGAAATTTTAAAAATTGATTTCCTGTTTGAATTTGTTATTTGTTTTTGTTGGATGGAACATTCAACGATGCTCCCCAGCATCTGATTCATGGTGTTTGGAAAGACAATTTTCAGTTTTACTACCATTTTTTTATATTTTTTCTTATTATATATTATAATTTTTTAACACTTAAAGAACGAGAACAAGAATCGACCAAGCAAGTATAAATTTTGGAAATTATGGACTAGTAGTTTAGCCACTCCAGCCAGGAATACCATTCAGAGTTATTTTGGGTGTTTCAACGTTAACATGCACACCCGTCTGTATATTGTGGTGGTTAAAGTCGCCATATATGCCATTCTAAAAAATTGGGATGAAGTGGTAAAAAAATAAATATCTTTGATTTTAATAGGAACTCACAGGCACGGGTACTCCCATTGCGGTAGCAGCCAAGCCACAGATCAACATCAGCAATTGCAAAAATTTCATGATGAAATCAGTTAAATGTTCTGAACAAGTGAATGTGAGAGGAAACAAGCAGTGCAAATCAATTGATCTGTGAAATGCAAATGAATACAAGTTTTATATTTTCAGTATAGCAAATATGAGTTTAAATAAAGAAAACGTTACAAACTGATGCCTTCTTGTGGTCAAGTCTAAAACTGATCTACTGTGTTGCGGCAATTCTGGTTTTTTCAATCATACGACACCCATGATGTTTTGTCGTTTAAAGAATGCAAAAGAATTAAAAATATATTTATTGACTAAGTTGAACAGCTCGTACCGACATTCGGAAATATTGTTTCCTGCAAAAGATGCGGCTTCTGCGAAGCTGTGAGCAATGCTAACATTGATAATTCCGAATAATTTGCCAACGCCGGAAAATTTAGTAAAATGTTTTATTTTGTTCCATATTTTAAAAGTTATGTCTTTAAAGGGCCCACTGCATTGTAATACATAAAAATTTCAATACGATGAAGGCCAATGATTGGGTCTGCAAATGACAGCATTATTTTTAATTAATATCATTTTAAAAGAAGTCTTTAAGGGATTCCTGTAAAAAAGTAACATCAAGTCGTTCAAAAATATATTTTTATATTGGACTAATACGTCCATGCTCAAATAATGCGCTGTGCGAGAATAGGATATGGAATCGCTTGTGAAACATAATTTACTGGCATAAAAAGTGAATAAAACTGTCGCTCTTAATAAAGAATGTGGGATTCTCATTGAAGTACAAGCTTCAGGAACTTATTACTTCTTTGTAGGTACCTTGAGGTAGCGCTGCTCCATCAGTGCAAGTAGTTTCTTGAAGAACTATTTAAAATTAATGCATACCGAGTTTAGCTGTCGAAAGGTTCAGATTTCTACTCTATTCTATTTCTCTATGATTCGGGTTTGGCTCCCAGAAACATTTCACTTGATATCTTTATTTTGCTTCTTTTTAACTTTTTTTTTGTTTTTGTTGAGTGGAACATTCAACGATGCTCCCCAGCATCTGATTCATGGTATTTGGAAAGACGATTTTCAGTTTTAATACAATTTTCTTTTATTGTTTCTTATTATTTTTCATACTTTCTTTTAAACTTAAACAATGAGAACAAGAATCGGCCAAGCAAGAACTGATTACAAAATTAGTAGTTCAGCCACTCCATCCAGGAATACCATTCAGTGTTATTTTGGGTGTTTCAACGTTAACTTTAACTTGTGTCTGAATATTGTGATGGTTGTAGTCGCCATATATGCCATTCTAAAAAATTAGAGTTAAGAAGTTACAAAATAAATAAGTTTTATTTTAATAGGAACTCACAGGCATGGGTACTCCCATTGCGGTAGCAGCCAAGCAACAGATCAACATCAGCAATTGCAAAAATTTCATGATGAAATCAGTTAATATTATGAACAAGTGAATGTGAGAAGAAACAAGCAGTGCAAATCAATTGATCTGTGAAATGCAAATGAATACAAGTGTTATATTTCAAGCATTGCAACTGTGAGTCTAAAAAAAGAAAACGTTACTAACTGAATTATTCTTGTGGTCAAATTAGAAACCGAAGCCCATTAGAAAATAGTAATCTGGGTAATTCTGGATATTTAAATCCAAAAAAAAATTTTATATTGTTTAAGAATGCAAACAAATTAAAAATACATATTGGATAAAAAACGTTTCCTGCAAAGGATCCTGCTCCCATGATGTTAACAGCTACTTTTTTCGATGACGTAGCAAATGCAAATCGTTTAGGCAAAACATAAATTTCCACCGATTCGGGGCAACAATTACTGTGAAAATATGTGAATGTTGGCAAAGTGGTAACGAAATGTCGATGGAAAAGCAAAATTTAATGAAATGGGTAAGTAAGAAACTGTTTTATACTCGTATATCCATAAAAATTTATACAGCTTTTGTCCTTCCAGCAGCAGATTTTCTTTCCAGTCATTTATTATCTGCAATAACGAGCTGAATTTAAAGTTTAAAGAAGATTAAAAAACTATTTTTCAATGCGAGTACAAGTTCATGAGATTTACCGATTACCAGAATTGTAGTTGTATATTTCCCATTGTGCAAACATAGTCGTATTTTACAGTACTTGTATGAATTTTCATAGAATTGTATGAATGATTACTGTGACACCATAAAAATAAAGGATGAACCATTTACGACTCATATATCTTAAAGTTTTGAAATAATTAGAGAAAAAATACTTGGATCTTCATAGAGACATGACTTTTTTTTATTTTCCATGTCCAACCTTCACTTAGAGGATAGTCCGTAGTTATGCATTTGAATTCTTGTTTTTATCTCCTTCTTTAAATACTGCTGCGGAAGAACGACGAAGTAGAGTATATGTTCTCTGAAAGAAGAACATATTCAGTGACAATTAACACATGAGATATGAAAATACTTTCCGATTTTCCGAATGCTGGAGCTAAGGATCAAGTGCACATCCTTATCTTTTTAACCTGGCAAATTTACTCTCTAGAAAATATTCCCATATGATATATTACGTAGTACACTTCATAAGGGCCCTAAACTAAATATTTATTCACCATTGACCAGAATTAATTTATATTTCGTATTTTCTACAGCGCTTTTCTTCTTCTGTCTGCACGGGTATCTCCGCATTCGTGTACCTGCAAATGATTCACATTATTTGAATTCTAACTTGAGAAGCCTGCATTATAAACAACAATTCATACTTTATGGATCTTAAAATATTTTCTCCATTTCTTACTCATTCATCCTGTATGACAAATATTAAATAATTAATAAATACTCGTACGCGTGCATAATAAAAATAACTTGATTTTTTTTTTAAACTTTAGTAAGTGATGAATGTACTTTTTCAATTTCTTTTACCGCAATGACGCACTCGTGATATAAATTGTATTAGAAAATAAGTTTTATTTTATTAGAAAATTATTTATATTTAATTTTCTAATGATTCAGAATACTCGAGAACTTGACAATTAAGATTACAGCCATTTATAATTAGATGTGGGCACCCGTAACCTTCTTAATGAAAATTAGCCGCATAGTATATGATCTTTTGTTTTATAAGAAAAAATGTTAGAAGCTTTTTAACTTTCTGAAAAAAGGGACATTTAAAAATAAATGCTGTTTTATATGGTGTGCTCGAATAAAGACTAGACAAAGCAGAACATATTTCTTCTGACAAACTTTAAAATTCAATCACTGGTTTTTAAGGGAATGAAGGTTAAAAGGAGAAGAAAAACAATCTTAAGTCAAGCTGATATTCACTTATTCTTATCGCATATATATTCTATTTTTATTGCTTTAAATCTAAAGAACCACAACCCACATTCTGTTACGGATGTTTATTTTAGTCCATAAGTGAAGTTTTTTTTTTAAATTTTTACCACAATTCTTTAACCGTAATAAATATATTTGTTCCGATATAATTAGATGAGTTTGAAAAGTATATAAAACCCAGATTCCAATACAAAAGTCAATATTCTTGCAAAGCAATCCGTAGTGAGAAAATATTTTGCAACATGAAATTATTTGAAATTCTTTTCCTTGTATCCTGCGCAATTGCCTTGGCTTTTGCAACTCCTGGCGTAACTTTAATTTCTTTTACTAAAATTTGTACCAAAAATTAAATTATTTGCATTTATTTATTTGACAGAATTCCATTGTTGGAGACTATAATGCTGACAACACCCAAAACGACCAGTATACTCATGTCGGCATTGGCGGCAAATAAGGAATATAATGAAACCCGTTCCAGCCACGCTTTTTTAAAGAAAAAATATCAAAATTGTTCAAATGTATCTATAATTTGAAGATTGAGAAATCTTTAAAATAAATCTGTTTGGAAAAAATAAATCACTTTTATTAAATTTTATATTTGCGTATTAAAAAAAGGAATGAATTTTCTATTATATTTGGACAGATTGCATTAATGTGCCGTTCCTTTGGTTCACACAATTCATGTCGAAATTAGCAGAGATGCTAGTCGAAGGCAGTATTAATCCAAAAATCGGAATTTTTTTCTTTCTACTAGTAAATATCTATCATAAACATTCATAATCATAAAATAAACGAACCAAAGCAACACAAACGCAACTTTTTCATCCAAATTTTCCCAAAAATCGAAAAAATTTGTTTTTCTTTATTTTTATCAAATATATATTTTATACATTTAAAAACATAAAACAAACATACAAGAGCAATAAAAACGTAAGTTTTTCATTCAAAAACACATAAACGGAACTTTTTAAAAACTGACGATTTTTTTTACCAAAATGCAAAGGGGGACCCTTACCAAAATACCCAAATTTTCCATAAAATCGAAAATTTTTTTTTTTCTTTGTTTTTATCAAAAATTTACATACTTAAACATTTAAAAACATAAAATAAACATACAAGAGCAAAAATACACAAACGGACGTTTTCAAATAATGACGATTTTTGCCCAAAAATGCTAAGGGCAAAATCGAAAATTTTCCCAAAAATTTAAAATTTTTTTTTTCTTGATTTTTAACAAAAATATATTGTTAACATTTGAAAACATAAAATAAACATACAAGAGCAATAAAAAGGCAAGTTTTTCATTCAAAAATACACAAACGGGCGATTTCCCAAAAAAGGCATGTACTTCGAAATTAGGTAAATTATTTTATGACAATAAAGCTTTCATTTGCATCGTGTTTAAGGGATGCGACTAATCAGTATGAAATGAAAGAACCGTCTTGAGGCTGTTTTTGACTTACTATACATATATTAGTATTTTCGCTATACGGAAATATATTCATTGGTTTTATATTAGGATGGTAATTTCTACTATATCATTTTGCCTCGCCATAAAGTACATATATTCTCAATCCATGTAACAAATGAAGTGGATTTAACTTTGCCCATCTGTATTGAACTCGACCATTTTAACTTTTCTTGCTTGAAATAAAATTGTATGTACACTTCACATAATTGGGGCATCCGTAACCGGTTTTTTTAATTTAAATGTGAAATAAAAGCATTTGCGCATACATATTTATAATTTTTGGTGTATTACCTGTAAAGTTCTTGTCGTATTTGATAAAACCTGTTTGTTAGAAAATGGGGTTTATGTGAACAGGATTGGATACCTAATTTAAATGCAGTCTTATAAGAATGAGTTCCAATGTGCATGGCAACCAAATTTAAATCACCACATTTAGTTTATTTGTGGGAATTTATAATGAAGATCTGCATTAGGATGTGGTGAAATCCGCAAAGGAGCTACTTGACCCCACAACTATCAGTTTCATTGTATTTGTAAGTGAAATGTAACTTTTGGGATATTTATACTAATAAGCACGCTGATTCCACAATAAAACACAATTTTTTTATGATTAAACAATCGCAAAGAGTGAATTCACCGTAAAAATCCTTCCAATGACGTAATAAGTAGTACGTAACCCACATTTACGCAGCAATGAAATTCTGCAATTATTTTATAATATTTGGGCTATGACGAAATATTTTTGAACGGAGCTCCGAAAGGGTATTATTGAAAGAGCAAGACTGAGGCGCAAGACTTGTATTTGCGATAAAATATCTTGGAAAAGCATATGGATACAATAAAGCCCGTTGGCAATGTCAACTGGCAAGAATGGCTTCCAAATGATCATGGCTTATTTATCATAAAAATGAATATCCAAATCGTGCCTCAGAGGGTGTAAAAAGAAACAATTGCGTTCCGATAATTTCTATTCTTAAATTTTTGAGAAACCAAAACCACATTTTCTAGAAGTTTAATTTTATTTCAGTGTAGCATTTTACCTCTTTTTTACTTCACACCGCAAATATTTTTAATATTGCGAAATATTATTATACTCTTCTCTCTTATTATTGAAAACTATAAAAACCTCATTCTCTATAACAAAAATCAATATTCTTGCGAAGTAATCCGTAGTGAGAAAATCATTTTCGACATGAAATTATTTGAAATACTTTTCTTTGTATCCTGCGCTATTGCCTTGGCTTTTGCCAATCCTGGCGTAAGTTTAAATATTTTTATTTAGATATAAAACTAATATTTCTTTTGGCTTCCAGAACGAAATTAATGGGAGCGGTAATTCAGGCAATAAACAATCAGATTCGCAGACCCATGTTAATATAGGAGGCAAATAATGAATATAAAGGACTTAGTTTTGTTTTATATTTTTAAATAAAATATAAATATTGATTTATTGTATACACAATTTTAAATTTAAAATAATATTTAAAGCAATTTATTAATAAAATTTTAAAGAAAAATCATATTTTTATTTACTTTAAAATTACAACTTTATTTTTGTTTTATGAAAGAAACTATTTTTTTATATGCTTTATCGATATGAAAAATTCTACAAGAATACAGTAAAATGTCAATTATCAGCACACATTACATTCTTTAAATAGGAATTTTAATGTATGATAACAGTGATACCTGGCAGAGGAAGGCTCTGACTAATAGTTCCATTATTGAACAGGAGAACAAAATAAAATAATTTTTTGCAGTTGGTATCTTTTATTTTCGGAGTCAATTGGACTTCGAAACGGCTGATGAAATATGCAAACTAACCGATATATGTTTTCTTTGTCAGCATTAGTATTTTCTGAGATTTTTTATCAACCCTTTAATTTTGAATTCCGAAACCACATTTTTATTTAGCAGGCATGTTCTTCAGATAAACACGAATTAAAGTTATTTGGTTTTTAGCAAACCGAACTTTTCTTACACTTTTTTGATGAATGGCTGCTAGAACGAGAGGCATATATTAAACGTTACAAGATGAGACTTACTTACAAAAGAAAATCGAAATGAGAATGAGTCATCAATACATGACAAATATAGAGTAGGGACAGACTAAGGAGAAGAAAGTGGGAACAAAGATCAAACTGGATGAATGTAGTCTCAACTTTCTCGCATTTGCTCAGCTGATAATATATACTATATATACCGCAATTCCCATAGCTGAACTTCAATCTTCGTCGTTAAAATGCTTAAAAATTTATGGCAAAATAAATAAATAAATAATAATAAATAAACTTGTATTCTTTAAGTATTTTTGTTTAGTTAAACTTTCTTATGTTCGCTGTAGCTAATAAGCTGAAAGCCGACAATTTCTTTCCTTCTGCTTGGACCTAATGTAATTTCTACTACTGGGTGGGCCAAAAGTCACAATGGGGTTTAAAAATTTAATAAGTAATAAAAGTAATAAGTAATGATTTAAGTAATAAAATTCTATTATTCTTGTTCTTTGTTCAGTTGTACATCCCTCCATTATTTATTCTCCAGATGTTATTTATATAATCTTAAAAAAAGAAATAAAAAAAAAATAAACAAAAAAGTTCGTTTTTTTAAACCCCATTGTGACTTTTGGCCCACCCTGTATATCATTTTGCTTCTCGTATTTTAATTATAAAAACAATTTTGTCAGTCAGTTGCAATTTTTAGCTAAATTTCCCTTTTGCATAAAATTTATTAATTTCTTTTAACATTCGATCAACAATTAAATTTCTATTCTTAAAATATCAAAAACAAAACCACATTTTCTAGAACTTTAAATTTGTTTCAGTCTAGCATTTTAGTCATACTTTTTGTTCATAAACTAATTATGCATACTTTCTAAATTTTATATATGTTTTATAGTATTTACCATCAATCATATGTTTTATCTTTTGTCATCTTACAATTGTAATGTCAGTTTAACTTCCGTTTTTTATAAACCTTTTCCGTTTGTACACCAAAAGGAGATAACACCATTATTGTGAATAAGGACTTCATCTTTTTTTTAATAATTAAAGATCATAAGAATATCTCAATATTTTTACTTCACATCGCAAGAAATGTTTAATATTAAGAAATATTATTACTTACACTTCTATCAAATTGAAAACCATAAAAATCTACTTTCTCTATAACAAAAATCAATATTCTTGCGAATTGAAATCATTTGAAACATGAAATTATTTGAAATACTTTTCCTTGTATTCTGAGCTGTTGCAAATCATGGCCTAAGTTTAAATATTTTTTTTAGAAATAAAAAGCTATTTTTTTTTTGTTTGCAGAACGAAATTAATGGGAGCGGTAATTCAGGCAATAAACAATCAGATTCGCAGACCCATGTTAATATAGGAGGCAAATAATGAATGTAAAGGACTTAGTTTTGTTTTATATTTTTAAATAAAATATAAATATTGATTTATTGTATACACAATTTGAAATTTAAAATAATATTTAAAGCAATTCATTAATAAGTAGTCTTCTTCGTGGATATGTTCTCTCAAATAAAAGGAACAAAAGAACTTCAATTTTTAATATCTTATTATATAATAAGTATATACTGTATAAGCTAATTATTGTTCATGGATGTAAACATACTTTTGTTAATTGTTAAATAATTAAAACAAAAACTCAAAAAAATACTATAAAATTGTTTTTCCTCGGTTACAGCAGGTGGGTATATGTGTTTTAACGTCCTATATCTATCTCTATCTCTCTCTCTCTGCCTTTCTGATCATACATGTACAAAAATGCTCAAAAAATGGTTATATTCAAACACTTCATATGCAAGAATAATATACAAAGGTATTGCAAATAACTAAATATTGCTATATGTACATATATGCGTATATATACTATATATGTATGCCTGAACACCTACATGCATGCATAATAATAATTTAATACCACAGTTCCAAACAAAAGGGTGAATGTATATAAAAATATGCCCTTATTTTTCTACATCTATTTTTGAAATTAAACAACGAGTTTGGCTGCGAGTAGAGTTGTGTGCTTGTTCTTGGTTTAATAAATGCATGAAATAATTTTTAACTATATTTATATTATTTTTCGCCCGATTTTTTTACATAGGAACAATCGGAAGAAAATTGAAGCAGATGCATAGGAAATTTTTGTTTTTAGACAAAATTTAAGCTCGATTTGGCCAGCAACAAAACTAGAGAAAAAAGAAGACAGACAAACACAGGGAGAAATCTCAATCAACTCCCCTTCTTATAAGGATCCAGAATATGTGTACTTAACTGGGTCACAAATCAATATTATAGAAATTTCATTCTCTCCATAAAACATATTATTTAATAGCCAAATATTAAATTTATTTAACGTGATTTTTCTCAGAAATTATTTATTTTAAAGATTTTGCAACCTTCAAATAATAGACACATTTGAACAATTTTCATATTTTGTTTTTAAAAAACATGGCATAAAACTGTTTCCATTATATTCATTATTTGCCGCCAATGCCAACATGGGTTTGCTGGTCTGTTTGGGTATTTCCTGAATTGCGGTCTCCCTTAATTACATTCTGTAAGAGAAAAAGTTAGTTTTATATCTAAACAACAATATTTTAACTTACGTCAGGATTTGCCAAAGCCAAGGCAATAGCGCAGGATACAAAGAAAAGTATTTCAAATAATTTCATGTTGAAAATGATTTTCTCACTACGGATTACTTCGCAAGAATATTGATTTTTGTTATAGAGAATGAGGTTTTTATAGTTTTCAATAATAAGAGAGAAGAGTATAATAATATTTCGCAATATTAAAAATATTTGCGGTGTGAAGTAAAAAAGAGGTAAAATGCTACACTGAAATAAAATTAAACTTCTAGAAAATGTGGTTTTGGTTTCTCAAATTTTAAGAATAGAAATTTATTCGATGACTGAATGTTAATAGAAATGAAGGGAAAGAAGGGAAATTTAGCTAAACAGCCAGAATAGAATAGAATGACTTCTGATAACCTCTGTAAGATATTGTTTATTGTTTACAGTGTTGTTGTTGCTTTCAATTTCTCCTGCGACAACTGTTTGATGATAAGAATCTCAACTAATTAACTATCTTGTTTTAAAATTAAAGAAACTCTTTAACCTATTTTGTGTCATTTAACCCCTAAGGTTTCTGAAATGTGTGTATGCCGTTTTGCACATCACTTATAAGAAAGCGTTCGAAGACTTAAAAAAGAGCCACACATGTGAGCGGAGTGAGCCCTTTATTTTACTCAGCACATTTAGCAGCTCCCAGTTTTAATTTCAGTTCACCTGTAACTACCACCCTCTAATACTTTACCTTTGTGTAGTTTTATCATTGTAAATAACTTAACAATTTAAAAAATTAACAAAAAGTTATTTTCAAATTTTTTAATATATTTAAATTTTTTTTTTTATACATTTTTGATTAATGTTTTCTACAGTATTTAAAAGTTTCTGTTTTATTTTATCGCGCGTATGATCTGTTTTTATTTATAAAAATTTATTTTATTTTCCGATTTATACTATATAATAATAAAAATATTTATCTGATTGAGTGGAGTTGATATTTTGTCGTGGGTTTTTAAATTTTTGGTATTAAGCAAAATTTAAAACTTTATTTACACAGCGGCTAAAATAGAGGAGGCAGACAGACAGACAGACAAAGCTCAATATGTTATGCACATGCATACATATGCACACAACTAGTAATTTTTATTCTCCCATATCAAGTGTTTGCTAAAGATCTTCCTTTGTGTTTTTTCTTAAGAATTTTGGGACATGTATATTTTTATCGAGGGAGAGAGAGATAGATATATAGCGTTAATACGCACATACACACCTGCTGTAGTTTTTTTGTTCTTGTTTTTGTTTGAATCAACATTTGTAAAACGAAATTACATGTGTATGCATGTATGTTTGTATCATCATATTTGCATGTATGCACAATAATTAGTTACGCAAGGAATTTGTGTTATTATACTAGTATGTAAGTGTTTGAATAATATAATGCAATAACTATTTAATGACCAATGTTGATAATTCGAAGAATTTATTAGATTTTAAATTATATGTGTGTATGTATGGATGTGTTTATAATTATTGGCCTAAAATCAGTACAAAAATTACTCTAAATTAAAGGAAAGAACTATTTTAATTCAGTCATATACTACATGTATATACTCGTACGTACATATGTAGCTATGTACATTGGTTCTTACTTTTAGACAATTTTTGGCCTTAAATAAATTGGGAATGCTTATCCATACATGCACATATGTATGTATGTCGACTCCCTTACGAGTAAAGTAACATATTATTAAAAGCTTTATTTTTTTAGTAAATGTGTATGCCATAGTGAGTGTAGGAATTATTCTGAAATATCCATAAAGGATTATAATATGTATGTATGTATGTATATATATTCATATGTATATGTAAGTATATGTATGTATATGGGGAGTGGTTTGAAATGGAAATACATATGTATGTGCCCTTGTTTGAGCTTATCTAGTCCCCATCGCAGTATAAATAACTACGGTGCAAAATTATAACTTGGGAACATATTCGGGGGAAAGGTGCATAAAATTGACTATGCTTTTACTTGCTTTTAATTTTTATTTATAATCTGTGAGTATAAAAAAAATTTATGCTTCATTATATTTATATTTATGTTTCATTTAGCGTTTTCTTATAAAGAGTAGACACTACAATAAACAATCCTTCTGATTCTCTTCAAAATTGAATCACTCTGACTTTTGGGGGAATGTACAGTACCAAGGGGAAGACAAGTCATTTTAAACTAAAATTAAATGCTTTTATTTAATAATGTTTTTCCATTTCATAAAACATAATAGAAAAGTTCTATTCTTATCCGATATATATTATTTTTTTATTGTAATAAATGTAAAGAACCACAACATACATTCTCTTATTGATGTTTATTTTAGTCCACAAGTGAAGTTTTATTTTAAATTTTTACCACAATTCTTTCACGGTAATAAATATATTTTTTTCGATATAATTAGATGAGTTTTAAAAGTATAAAAGACCAGACTCCAATACAAAAGTCAATATTCTTGCAAAGCAATCCGTAGTGAGAAAATATTTTGCAACATGAAATTATTTGAAATTCTTTTCTTTGTATCCTGCGCAATTGCCTTGGCTTTTGCAAATCCTGGCGTAAGTTTAAATACTTTTCTTTTTTTAAAAAGTAAAACCAATTTTTTTTTTATTTTACAGAATTCTATTGAGGGAAACGGTAATTCAGGCAATACCCAATCAGACCAGCAAACACATGTTGGTATTGGCGGCAAATAATGAATACAATGGAAACAGTTTCAGCCACCTTTTTAAAGAAAAAATATGAAAATTATTCAAATGTATCTATTATTTGAAGATTGAAATATATTTAAAGTAAATCATTTGCGAAAAAATAAATCACGTTAATTAATCTCAATATTTGCGTATTAAATTAAAAAAATTGATTTTCAGTCGCTGAATTCCAGCATTAATGATGAATTGCTGGATTCCAGCATATATTAGAAAGCGCAGTGTGTGCAGATAAGTAGGTGGAGTCAGTTTTTAAAAAATATTACATGCACAAGCAAGAGCTTCCAAGGACTTCAGAACAGTTTAGCTAATATTCATTTCCTTGAAAAAAAAATGGTATGGCAATATGACCTACTGGTCCAAAATGATTTCAGAACACTTGTATTTCAGAACTGAATTTTGTCTTATGTTATTTCAAGAAAATTAAATTATGAAATAAAACTAATTTTCAAAACACAGATATAATTTTGAAAAAAATGCCAAAATCACAAAGGGACAGTTTTTTTAAAATTGTATCCAAAAAAAAAAAAAAAACAAAGATACACACAATTAATTTCAACATTCACACAATACGCTGCCTGATTTTACTATTTCAAACATTTATAACTGAAACTCCTTCAAATTGTTTCCTTGAAAACTTTTTTACTATTTTCTTGTATGAAATTTTCTACAAAATTAAGAAGTTCAGCTTAAATAATTCACTCATAGCTTTTCGGCATCAAATCAAAATATCGATATTTAAAGGTGTTTAACGATTTTGCCACTCAGAAGTCCAACATAATCTTCAGCAGGTGTTGCATATAAAGCGCTCAAAAGGCGCTCAATTAGCGCTCTTTTGGTTCACACAATTCTTTAGTATCACAGAATTTCCATGGTCTGTCATTGGCAATCATGTCAAAGTTAGTAGAAAACCTTTTAGTAAAAGTAGTCGAGGGCAGTATTAAGAGATGCCCCTCCCGAAATTAATTAATTTGAAGCACGGAATTTAAATACAATCAGGTTGTTGTTGACATTTAAAAATTAATGCAATTATGAATTATTCAACTGTACAAAGTGTGTTTCAGGTAAAGGAAAATATTTTTTATTATTAAATTGTTATTTTTAATTGTTATTTATAATTCCAGATTTTTAAAGAAAACATTATATTTCGATATTTGATTTTTATTTAGTGTTTTCTTATAAAGACTAGGCATTCCGATTCTCTTCCCAATTGAATTACTTTGACTTTTGGGGGAATGGAGAGTTAAAACGAAAAGACCAGGAATTTTAAAAAAATTAAATGGTTTTAGATAATAATGTTTCTCTTTCCCCATTTAATATAATAGAAAAGTTCTATTCTTATCCGATATATATTATTTTTTATACTGTAATAAATCTAAAGAACCACAACATACATTCTCTTACTGATGTTTATTTTAGTCCATAAGTGAAGTTTTATTTTAAATTTTTACCACAATTCTTTCACGGTAATAAATATATTTTTTCCGATATAATTAGATGAGTTTGAAAAGTATAAAAACCCAGATTGAAATACAAAAGTCAATATTCTTGCAAAGCAATCCGTAGTGAGAAAATATTTTGCAACATGAAATTATTTGAAATTCTTTTCTTTGTATCCTGCGCAATTGCCTTGGCTTTTGCAAATCCTGGCGTAAGTTTAAATATTTTTCTTTTTTTAAAAAGTAAAACCAAGTTTTTTTTTATTTTACAGAATTCTATTGAGGGAAACGGTAATTACGGGAACAGCCAATCAGACCAGCAAACCCATGTTGGTATAGGAGGCAAATAATGGGTGCATAGAAAATAACTTTTGAATTGTTTTAATTTTAAACCTATTCTAATCTTTAAAATAGTATTTGAAAAAATTTTCTGGACAAAAATTAAGAACTTTAATTAAATATAATTAATTGTTTATTGAATGTCAGCGTAATGCTTTCAGTTTCCTTGTAAAAGTCTTATAATTTTGTTATTTCAATTATTTGTTATTAAAATTTTAAACTTTGATTATCACCGAGAGAAAAAAACATTTTTTTTTAAAGTTTTTTTGGGGAATTTTTTTGCATACTGGGGTCATTGTAAGTAATCTTGCAAGGAGAATGTTTTTAATATTTTAAAGAAATCAATTTTTTTTAATTATGTTTAGATAAATTTTTATCAATAATCTTGTGTTAATGGTCTTTTCAAAAATTGTTGTAAATCTTAAATAATAATTTATTGTAGACTATCCACACTATATACTCGTATAGTGAAACCTTCAAATTGTTTTTATTTAGAAGCAAAAGCACATCGTTGAAAGTCATCACATTGATAACACATTGACATCATATAAATTCTCCATGAGCCCCCGAGGTCATTTGTCATATTTATGCATATCTTGCCTTGTGCCTGATTCGCATCGTATAGAAATTGTAACAATTCTTATACTCTCAAATAGTGTGAATTATAAATTTTGAATTGTATTTGTTGGGCTTGTGGATGCAGAACTTTTGAAAGCATAAATTCAACTAAAACCACAACTCGTCTTATGTATCATTTGAAGAAGAAAAATGGCAAAAACTGTCGACAAGGAGCTGACAGGATGAATATGCTTTTCAAAAATAAAAAATATTTTTTCTGTTTTGAAATACTCTAATAGAAAGATCTTATGATTTCATTTACGGAACATAGTCCGTTTTGGGTAAATCAACTGCTCAGGCGGTTTAGACATTTCGGCTTTCTCAAAGAACTTTAATAAATTTAAATGTAACGTCACTTTATATACAAAAGTATGTAAAGTTATTTACTTCATTACAATTCAGATAAAAAATTTTTGAAATTACAAGCTGTGTTAAATTTTTCTGTTATATATTTCACATTTAATTCAACACTTATTTCTATTTGAGGACAGTTATGGTTACACTTTGTAAGTACTACAAACAAAAAGCTTACCCATACAATACAGAAATATTACTTATACCTTCGGACAATTAACTTTTTTTCAGAAACGATTTACTTTAAAAAATATTTCAACTTTAAATTATAGATACATTTAAATAATTTTGATATTTTTTCTTTAAAAAAGCGTGGCTGGAACGGGTTTCATTATATTCCTTATTTGCCGCCAATGCCGACATGAGTATACTGGTCGTTTTGGGTGTTGTCAGCATTATAGTCTCCAACAATGGAATTCTGCCAAATAAATAAATGCAAATAATTTAATTTTTGGTACAAATTTTAGTAAAAGAAATTAAAGTTACGCCAGGATTTGCAAAAGCCAAGGCAATTGCGCAGGATACAAAGAAAAGAATTTCAAATAATTTCATGTTGCAAAATATTTTCTCACTACGGATTGCTTTGCAAGAATATTGACTTTTGTATTTCAATCTGGGTTTTTATACTTTTCAAACTCATCTAATTATATCGGAAAAAATATATTTATTACCGTGAAAGAATTGTGGTAAAAATTTAAAATAAAACTTCACTTGTGGACTAAAATAAACATCAGTAAGAGAATGTGGGTTGTGGTTCTTTAGATTTAAAACAATAAAAAAATAATATATATCGGATAAGAATAGAACTTTTCTATTATATTAAATGGGGAAAGAGAAACATTATTATCTAAAACCATTTATTTTTTTAAAATTCCTGGTCTTTTCGTTTTAACTCTCCATTCCCCCAAAAGTCAAAGTAATTCAATTGGGAAGAGAATCGGAATGCCTAGTCTTTATAAGAAAACACTAAATAAAAATCAAATATCGAAATATAATGTTTTCTTTAAAAATCTGGAATTATAAATAACAATTAAAAATAACAATTTAATAATAAAAAATATTTTCCTTTACCTGAAACACACTTTGTACAGTTGAATAATTCATAATTGCATTAATTTTTAAATGTCAATAACAACCTGATTGTATTTAAATTCCGTGCTTCAAATTAATTAATTTCGGGAGGGGCATCTCTTAATACTGCCTTCGACTACTTTTACTAAAAGGATTTCTACTAAGTTTGACATGATTGCCAATGACAGACCATGGAAATTCTGTGATACTAAAGAATTGTGTGAACCAAAAGAGCGCTAATTGAGCGATTTTTTGAGCGCTTTATATGCAACACCTGCTGAAGATCATGTTGGACTTCTGAGTGGCAAAATCGTTAAACACTTTTAAATATCGATATTTTGATTTGATGCCGAAAAGCTATGAGTGAATTATTTAAGCTGAACTTCTTAATTTTGTAGAAAATTTCATACAAGAAAATAGTAAAAAAGTTTTCAAGGAAACAATTTGAAGGAGTTTCAGTTATAAATGTCTGAAATAGTAAAATCAGGCAGCGTATTGTGTGAATGTTGAAGTTAATTGTGTGTATCTTTGGTTTTTTTGGATAAAATTTTAAAAAAACTGTCCCTTTGTGATTTTGGCATTTTTTTCAAAATTATATCTGTGTTTTGCAAATTAGTTTTATTTCATAATTTAATGTTCTTGAAATAACATAAGACAAAATTCGGTTCTGAAATATAAGTGTTCTGAAATCATTTTGGACCGGTAGGTCATACTGCCATACCATTTTATTTTTCAAGGAAATGAATATTAGCTAAATTGTTCTGAAATCCTTGGAAGCTATTGCTTGCGCATGTAATATTTTTTAAAAACTGACTCCACTTACTTATCTGCACACACTGCTCTTTCTAATATATGCTGGAATCCAGCAATTCATCATTAATGCTGGAATTCAGTGATTGAAAATCCATTTCTTTTAATTTAATACGCAAATATTGAGGTTAATTAACGTGATTTATTTTTTCGCAAATGATTTACTTTAAATATATTTCAATCTTCAAATAATAGATACATTTGAATAATTTTCATATTTTTTCTTTAAAAAGGTGGCTGAAACTGTTTCCATTGTATTCACTATTTGCCGCCAATGCCAACATGGACTTGTTGGTCTGATTGGGTGTTCCCGGAATTACCGTGCCCAATAATAGCATTCTGTCAAATAAAATAATTTAATTGTGTGCACAAATTGATGAAAGAGAAATTTAACTTACGCCAGGTATCGCCATAGCAAGAGCAGCAAGAGATGATATAAAAACAACTATTTGAAAGAATTTCATTTTGCGGATATCTTCTCACTGAAAGTTACTTGATAAGAATATTGGCTTTTGTAGTGGAAACGGGGCCTTTATACTTTTTCAATCTCAATTATATATATATGTGAATATTTGTATTTAATACGATTTAAAAAATCGTTGGTTAAAATTAAAATGAACAATCCGAGTGTGGAGGTAAAATTATATAAACTGGAGATTGTGGCTTGTGGTTATTATATTTTAAAAATAAATTCACAATGATGGAATATCAGTTGAGATTCATCAATTTTATGTTGTTGGTATTAAAGAGGAAACCCTATTTAGGAATTCCATGATGGAATAAAATCGTTTTAGGTTGAAATAAAATCCATGGTCCTGATAAAAAGTTTTCCCAATTTCTTTTAACGAATCTTGGCTGTTCTGTTAAAAAATTCCAGATGAAGCTTAAATATCAAGAATACTCGTACAATATTTTGTTTAAAGGTAATGAAGAATAAAAGTAAATTGTAAAGTATGATAAAAAAAAATCCTGTAACATATTATCTTTCCGGGAGTTCAACTTGAAATTGTCGAAACGCCGCACAAATTCTTAACAAGCTATTCTTGATATGATACCGTATGCAATTATCAAGTATAACTTTATTATACTTAATTTATTTTATTTATAAGAAAGCCGGGAAATGGTATATTATAAAATATAAATTTCTTTAAAGCTCAAAGTCTCTTCTTTCTAAATCTGTTTATATGTAAATCGACAATGCCTACCGAAAATTACCGTCATAATCCAAGTCTTTCCAATTCGTTCATTTTTGTCAGACAGTATTATTAATGAAAAGGGTTTCGCTTAAATGACACAAAATAAATTAAATTCTTTATCATGATTGTGAATAGTAGACCATGCAAAATCAGTGGTACTAAAGAATTGTCTGGACCAAGAGAGCGCCACTTTAACAGTTATTATGCAAACCTGCTGAGAATCATGTTGGACTTCTAAGTTGTTAAAATCGTTAAACATGTTTATATATCGATATTTTGATTTTGTTTCCGAAACTCGGTTCTCTACGTATAGAGCCCCACATATTCGTATAACCAACATGCCAGTGTTCTCTTCCAAAAACAAATTAAGCTCTCTTTTAATCCCTGAAGAAAAAATTAACATGCGATTTTAAGAACAAAGAAGATCTCCATAATCAATAAAACTACCAACTGCTTTTCCGATTGCTCATAAAATTCAGAAATTCATTGTCAACATAATTAAATAAAGTGTTTTTTTTTACTTAATTGAGTTTATTTTTTTTTTTCATAAAGCATTATTTGAAAATCGAATTGCAGATACAATTAGAATTTAAATTTTGCAATTTATTAAAAAAGGGGACTCAAAACTGTTTCCATTTTATTCATTATTTGCCGTTGAATACACCAACATGGGTTGATTGTACTGGCACTCTGGCATTGGATGAACTATCGGCGATAATGACCGAACTCTGTGAAATAAAATGTTTTTCATTTTGTGTATAAATTTAAGTAAAAGCTGTTAAACTTACGGCAGGCATCGCCACAGCAAGAGCAGCAAGAGATGATATAAAAACAACTATTTGAAGGAATTTCATTTTGCAGAATATCTTCTCACTGGAAGTTACTAGATAAGAATATTGGCTTTTGTAGTGGAAACGGGGCTTTTATACTTTTTCAATCTGATTTATATTTATTACGGTTAAGGAATTGCGGTAAGAAATAAAATTAACAGCAGCAAGAGAATGTGGTTTGCGATTTTTAGATTTTAAAAATAAAATAAATATTTTCGATTCAGAAAGTCCAATATCGAATATGTTTGGCACAAAAAAGTTATAACAGGACATACAAATAGTAATATGAAATAATTTCATGGTCAGTAAAAAATCCTTGTCTCTGATAAAAAGCTTTTCTTATTTTATCAATTTTCTACTCTTTTAAAATAAACCTTTAGGAAGCATTCAGCTGTTATTAGAAAAATGTTAGAAAACTGTCTCCATTATATTTATTATTTGGCAGCCACATGAGTTGCTTGATAGGATTGGGTGTTCCCTTGATTATTATTTTCTGGAATAATATTCCATAAAAAACACCTTTTAAATTTAAGTAAGAATTATAGTTAATTAAAATATAAATTTATAATCAATTATAATATAATTCAAAATAGTTTCCTAGAGAGTAAAAATAGGAATAAAATTATAAATGAAAATTATCTTCAACTTCTAGCAAGTGAGGCCTTCGGTCAGCGACGTCAGTTTATCTTGAATCTCAAAATCAGTTAGTTCATTGCAAGTAAAACGAGATATTATTTCCATTTTGCAAACATTTCATTTTTGATGCAATTGAATTGTGTTTATTTTTCTAAAACCAGAAATTTAGGGGAGTCCCCGATTCATGAAGTAATGCATTTTGTACTAATTACGAGAAAACCGAGTAGTTTCTTTTTGCAGAACATTTGTTGGCGCAGTTAAAGTAATATGTAGTACTTGATCCAACGAGGCAGAATAGTTTGGCCACAGTGGCTATATCCCTCTCAAAGTCATGCATATGGTATATAAGAATTTTCCACTAACTCCCATTTTCAAAGGCTTCTACAAAAGTTAAAAACATCTTTCAGATTTCCCTAAACACAGTTTTATAGGCTTTTGTGTTGGCTTCTGGGCCATATAGGTTTGATCCCCCGAGGAAGAATGATTTAGATGCAGTTAAGAAATTTCGGAAAATAAAGGAGTGAAATTCTATACAAATTCCATACAATTTATACGTACGGCGAAAAAAACATCGCGTGCGATGTTTTCTAAAAATGCATTTAACTTTATGAATTTATCTTCACACACGTACATTTCATTACTTGTTACCACTTTAGGGGTGAAACACTGTTGCAGAAGAGGTGCAAGAGGACGCAGGTCATATGCTGTATTTTGTTTGACCAAAATACCAAAGAAAATTTTTCTATTTCTTAGTACTGCCGGAGGTGGTTGGTATTAACGCCACTAATACGATTAAAAAAATATTTTGTATTAAAAAATCTCAAAACTAAAACAGGACGTCCACAAAAACCTGGGGTGGCAGTTATCAAAACATTTTAAACCCCAAATTACAAATAAAAATCTTCCATTTGAACACCAACCCTCAAATCTGGCAACCATCATCTTAGTTTTTTATGAATTTATTCCCTTACGATGGCGCTGAATCTCATGCCAATTTTCTTATTGCCTTTATGAAGAAGGAGTCGCTAATTAATTTAATAAAATGGGATCTATTTTTTATGAACTGGATTATTTTAAATATTTTTTAAAATATTTTTATTGTTTTTATTTAAAAATGTGGCTAAAACTGTGGCATAACACCAACATGGCTCTGCTGATCTGATTGAGTGTTTCATTGAATAGTATTCTATAAAAGAAGTGGGAATTTTTTTAAAATTTTTAAGTCTAGATAAGAAACATAACTAATTAATAATTATACTTATGACAGGAGATGCTACGGCAATAGCACAAGATATAACGAAAAGTATTTGAAATTGAAAGGAATTTTCTCTTTACGAATTACTTGGTAAGCAAATTGAATTTAGCAATGCAACAAAAGCTTTTATAGTTTAATATTCCCATTTAGTGTAATTACACCACATACATATTTACACGCAATATATGTAGATTACAAATATTTGTTGTGGAAAATTTCCTTCTGAGAAATTTATTGCCTTACGATAACTGAATGCCAATTCCAGCTAATAAGTTTTTATGTTACTTTTGTAAGACCTTAAATGAACTGCAGGAATGCAATAGAACCATAACCGATAACCTCTATGTAAATATTATTATTTCATTTACTCCTTTTTGGTTCTGTTGAGGCAGGTGTTAGAATTGGCTGGCGAAAGCCTTCTTCCTCTCCTTTTGTTCTTAACAATCAAAGTGATTTCGCTTGTGAAGTTGTAAGAAAAAGTTCGCAGTGTTATTGGTATCTCTGAAGTATTGCTTCACTCAAAAGTGAGAGCTAAGGATCATTTTAATTATATCATCTTTTTTAGCAGAGGCCCCTTAAATCTGCACCAATTTCAGAATTAAAAAAAATGAATTTCGGTCTAAATATATATATTACAGCAGAGTCATATTCAAAATTTATTAATTAAGAAAGAGCCGATAACGAGTTTTTAAAATATTCCGTTTGTATTATTCCAGGCAATTAGCTGAAAACATGATCCAAAGAGAGAACTGATTCTACTCCAATGCATTTATCTAAATAAACCACTTAAAATATCGGCTACTGATACGAAGGATTTGCAATACTTTTTGACTTCAATATTCTGGTACTTAAAAATTGACTTTTACAATATTATATTGCCATTTCTATAACTTAAAAGCTAAATAAGCTCCCAATTAGTACCTAAAATATTAAGCACTAGAAATATGCTCGCATGGAACCTTCTTGCAAAAGCAAAATTGCTCTCATTAATCACATTGCTTGAAAGTTAAAGTCAATTATAGTTTATTTGCAGTTTCTTATTTTTAGTTTTTACCGCAAATCGTTTTAATCGTAATAAATATAATTATAAATTTATTTCTAATTTAAAACTAAATAAAATGAGTCATAAAACCATTTAGGTGAATTTTTAAAAAAGAAAAAAAATGATAATAATAATAATAATATTAACAGCTTATTTAGCAGATCCTCCAGGATAATTTATAAATTAACAATTTATGATAAAATAATCCAATATCTGGCCAAATAGGAGAAGATCATTTGCAAAGTTTAATTAATTCAAATAGCTTAGCAATTTTGAATGTACTCGTATGTGGTCACAGGAAGTCTTTTTTCTATAATTTGTACTTAAAATAGAGATGGTAAGCAAAATAATGCACAACCAACTGCATGTACTCATGTTGGTCTACTTGGCAAATAAACAATTTATTGCCAATCTATATTGAAAACAATATTTTATATCTCAACAACATTTTGTAGGGTACAAGAAACGCATACGCACATTTAACACTTAATAAGGTAGTCAAGTGTAAATATTGACTCTGAATACACTTGAGGTTTAAACAAATATTTGAGAAGAATACTCGTATTCGCTGCTAAAATACCTTAAAAACTGTGCTCAATATTTAAATTGTCTTTTACGGCTGACGGTGTTCCATTGCCAAGACGCACAAGTAGCAGCCAACAGCATAATCGATAAGCGGAAGCTGCACTCATTTACAAACACATAAAGATGTCACTGGATTGGTTTGTTAGAGTATACAGTCTGTCAAGTAAGTGGCTGCACATAAAAAGTTCATTTACATTTTACACGCGCATATTAAATTGAATTTAAAAACTGCTCTTGTATCTATTAAAATTGTATATATAAAAACCTCGCGTTCGCTGTTCTGCCGATTTGAAGAATTAAATTTATGGCGTTTTCTTTTCTACATTAAAAATGTTGCCCTGTGAAAAGGTGCCTTTTTAAAATGCATGGCCAGCCCTGTGAAAGTGCAATTTTTTATATAACGAGAAAAGAACACAAATTAGAAAAAAGTGCAATACCCTTTTTTTTAACAGCTGATAAACAACAATTTTCTGTATATTTTATGAAATGTGTATACAAAAATGTTCAGTTGCCAGATTGCTAATTCATCTGCTTGAGAAAACAAATTTTTTTTTTAATATCTCATACAAATAAGCAGCCGCATAGTGGTCTTTTGTTTTTTTATACGATACAAAATATAAAAATAATTATTAAAATCCAATTTTCTGACTCTTTCGACTCAAAAGTCTTTTTTTGAACATTTTCTGGTAACGTTGTGTAAGAATAAAAACCGTGTGTTTTAGAGGGCAATTTCTGTCCTGTAGATTTGCTCAGGGCAAAAGTGCAATCCCTTTTTTTAGAAAAGAACATGAAACCCTTTCACAGGGCAACACATTTTCGAGAAAAGAACACAAAATTGCCCTCCCTGCGGGTAGTGTTGCCTTTTTTTGTAGAAAAGAAAACGCCATTAGTTTTTAATTTATAAAAATGTCCTTACAAGATAAAGATATGTATTTAAAGTTGGATAGTAGTTGATATGAAAAATTATGATATAAAGCGGAATAAAAAAGGACTAGATAGTTTATTATATTATTTATAGTGTTAATTTTTTGCAAAAACTTAAATTTTTAAAATTTGCAAAAAGGCAGGGTTTAAATAAGTAAGCATTTTATAAACAAATACTAAAATAATTTTATCTGTTGAGCCCTTTTTCACTTTACTATAAAAAACATTTCCCAAAATGTTGAACATCTTTAAAAAAATCGCTTCAAAATAGTTTTTTGTCACTTTATTATATAAAAATCATGATAACAAGATTTCTGCGTTCATCTACTTGAAGTAAATGCTGCTTTGATAGCGTGCAAATTTTGATCCCGTCACAGAGTTGCAATTTCAATTCAAACTGTCATATTTTTCTAGGTGATATGCCATATTGGAAATATCGAGCCGCTGTGTAGCATACAATTATATATTTTTTTAAAGCTCTAATGTGTGTTTTATGTAAATAACACAACTAGCATAGAAAGATTGCTAGTGATCAGATGTCTTTGTTAAGTTTCTTGCAATTATTTAGTTTGCAAGTGGAAGCGTATGAAAGAGTAATAAAGAAAAGAAAGGAAATATTTTGCATTTTTGTATGCATGAAAGTGATGTTATGAATATATTAATTTGGTGTGTAGTTGTATAGTTTAGTTTCCTCTACTTGAAGTCATATAAAAACTCATCACAGAAGAAATAAAAGTATCTTTGAGCACATACTTATTGGTTTCATCAATTTAAAATGAATTATTTTTTTTTAGAAGTTACATAGTCCATTCAAATATGGGAGTTTTCTTTTTTTTTCTATTGTAGCATATTAAGACTATTTAATACACCAAGTAACATGTTATTGCTAACACTTATGTGACTGACTGTATACGTATGCATGGGCGTACCCGTACAGTAGCCCTTTGCAACTTCGATTTGTTTCTTCATATAGATTGTTTTGCTAGTCTGTTTTTAAACTTTTAAGCTCTTTATTTAAATTTTAAATAAACAAAGCGTCAAAGCAAAACTGATTTCTAATATGAACCGTCGGAAGCAGTTAAACAAAGTTAAACTACACTTCTCCAGTAGATGAACAGATGCATTAACGAGTAAGAGGCAATAAAGTGATTACTTTCGGAATAGTGATGACGGTGATGATGATGGTGATAATGTTTGCATTACTGATAATGAGTAGAATACTGATGATGAGGTTGCAAGTGCAAATAATGCATTTAAATGTTTGCTATTGTCACCCTAAAGGCGGTTATGACTACCTGTTGGCTTTGATCTTTCCCTGTTGCTGCCTGAATGTGTTTAAATACAAGTCATACATCTCATGCAACTTGCCTTATGGAATGCATATGCATGTGTGTATGTGTTATAAGTATCTTAATATTTGTTTGACTCTCACTTTACACTGTCAACTCCAATTATAATTCAACCGTTACGTCAATCACCTTTGAAAATTAGCCGCTTTCCAAAAGACACCGCCCATTATGACTTAATAGTTAAAACGATTTTTGATGAATTATTTGAAGTTCTGCATTTTCTTTAAATATTTTCTTCGAATAGATTTATATTATAAATGATTTGTTTATACAGTTACTGGCTTCGTTTGTGTAGACAATGTAGATAATCGATCATTGTTTAAGAAGTTGTGTTTAAAGTAGCGGATGGCAGTGCTTTCACAACCATTTATAATATAAAATTAATGTATATGATTGACCGAAATACGTTTCGATTTAAAAACAAAATTCCTTTTTTTTGGAATTTAATTTTTCATGAGAAAAAAGTAAAGAATTTAAAAATTATTTTACTATATAATGAGCTATCAATAAAAAGAGTAAAATCGAAACTGGAAGGTGTTGGCGAAATACATTATAAATAGTATTTAAGTAAATACGTTGTTTAAGTTTAATACGTTGTTAAATAGTGTTTAGTGTTTAATATAAAGATCGATCAACACGAAGTAACTATTGCAGTGACTTAAGAAATACAAACCTCAAATTGAGAACAAATTCTTTCGCCAAGCAAAAACAGCTGAAAGCAATAATCTATAGATAGAATAAGACTTAATTTTTTAAGCTGAAGTATTTGAACTAACTATGAACTTAGCTTTGATCTTGTAAATATTGAGACGAGACTCTACATAATTAATTTTTAATTCGTTGGACAGAGTATTTTCCTATTAAGCACAACTACAAAACCTAAATTACATAAGAAAACTGGAAATGTGGAAAGGAAACTGATACCCAGCAAACACAAAATGTTTGATATATCCATTTACATATAAATACTTTTCAATTTAAATATCAAGCTCACGTTTATTCAAAATGAAATTTTATGATGCTTTTTAAGTTCATGCTTCACTATCCTACACCGATGTACGATTCATTCACACGAAAATCTAATGTGGCTCCACCCAATTTTAAAAAATCCCATGAAAATGGCTTTAATGGCGCCACTCTATCATACATACAAATATGATGCAAAGCAATTTTTCTTTGCTGATTACAATAAATGCAACTCTGCTCTCATGAAAATTTATGAACATTTTTTTAAACTTTTGCAAATCATACGACTATAAATCATATGACTAGGCCACGCCATCCTACCTTTTCAGCACACTTGGCATATTTAACAGATCATGCTCTTGTGTCGGATAGTGAAAAATGGCCTTTACCGGTCGCAACCGCACAATCTAAATATTAGCTTTAACTCGGGCCGAATTCATAAGTTGGACTTACTTCAGTAAATGACAATCATACCTTCCAGCTAAACGGTCAAATTTTGTTATTTGTTTGGTTGGCTGTAAAGCTAATCTTATTTACAGAGTTTTACAGGCTTGCAAATTGTGATACTTCTGGAGATAGTTTAGAGACTTTGTGGAGTTTCCACTTTAGCTTGTTTCAATTCTAAACTTTAAAGAAAGGATTATAATATTATATTATTATATACATCACTAGATTTTTTAAATTCTATTTTTTAAAAATTATTTAAGATCGTATTTGCATTATGCAATGAAGGCCGCACATTTTGCATGAAACAAAAAGTGTAGGGGAAAAATTACAAATCGACGGTTCGTTTAAGTTGCGTTTTTGAACGTGACATGAACAATTTGTCAACATTGATATTTCATTAAAGCGTAAAATCATATTTTACGAAAACTATTGTATGCAGAGGGGATTTAGTACTGGAACAACGAATTATTACTGAGAGTTTTAAAATTCTAAGTACTTACATATTTAAAATCTTCATTTTGAATTGCTTGAATCGGGTGAAACCATAATATATCTGAAATGAAAAATTAAAGAAATTTATCTTTATTATTTAATACTTTCTTATATTCATATTATTATATTCTTTTTTTTTATTATATTCTATTATTACAATGTATTAATTGTATTATTTATTTATTTATAATATCAATGTATTATTGTATATGTATCTATTGTATTACTGCGGAATTGTGATGTATTAAATAGAAATCGGTAGATGGACAGAAAAGCTCTTAAGCAATATCGAAGGATGGAGAGGTTAATTATTTCCTCACTCGATTTCACTCACGAAATGGCTATTTCCGAAAGTACCTATACCGAATGCGAAATATAAATGACTCTGGTTGTATATACTGCGGTGACGATGTAGAGTAGACATTTTATCATTGTGGATCGCGAATTAAGCAGACCATAGGGTGACGTCACTCCTGAAGACATTGTTTACAAAAAGCTGGAGTGTCAAGACTACTGAAATTAGAATTACACAAAGGGCATATTGCGAAGAAAAAAGAAAGATCTCGATGCAATACAGCAAATCGGAACCTCAGGAAGTGGGTTGGGAGTACTAACAATAAGAAATTATTTAGTTAGACAATCTTACTAATGTAGAAGTACTAAGCCCTTTATTTAAATAGAAGGAGATAAAATTTTTAATACACCTGACATTGACATCAAAGTGGGGCAAATAGGCCATGTAATTACTTCGATATAGTTTAATTTTCAGTCATAAATCTGCAGAATACTAGACATATAATACTTTGATTTAGTCAAAGTAAATGATAGAGCCCCCAACGCTTGCAAAGTAGTTTCCTGTATGGGACTTTCAGTCATCTCCTTCCCGAAGTAGTATAGAAAGCAGTTCCGATAAGAAGTAAGCGTAGGGAAGAGGAGGTATTTATAATTTTTATTGTCTGCTTTATTTTGCATTCCACTATTGAATTCAATATTCAGCAAAAGTTTCAAATTGAAGCTTTTTTAAATTGCACCGGTACCTTTTAGGAATTACATATTTGTGAAAAAAGCCACGCTGCACAGGCTTTATCTTTTTACATAAAAACACCCGTTAAAGGTCTACCAAATTTCACACAAATGTTTTAAGCGCTTTTTGACTTTTACTTGATTGTACTTAAGAGAATTTAAAATCGCTTCATAACTAGAGAAAACGCTTGGTTGGCAACACAGTTGCTAAATGCCGTAAAAAATTTGAATGTGAATGCGAAAAGAGTTTGCATGCAACTTTAAAAGGAAGTGAGAAAGGAAATCCAAAAATGTCCAACGACTTAAGTTTGAAGACTTTAACTTCAATAGGTTGCGCGTTAAATATGCGCACTTCAAATTTCAACCCGAAAATAAAAAAAAAAAACAATTAAAATCGTTTACAAATTTCTTCAAAATACTTTAAAGAATCTTTCTATATATAATTGTAGAATTAATCATTAAAATAAATAAATATATAAATATGCTTGGATTGCTTTTCTCACACATACAATAAAACAAACATCATTTTTAGACAGGAAAAAAAATTAATTAATTTAATGTGTAAATAACTATAAAAAGAAAACAAATAAGAAATACTTTTATCCCATTAAATTTTAAATAAATTTTAGACTAAAGGAATGTAATAAGAACAGCATTAGAAAAGCAAACTTTAACAAAAATAATAAAAAAAATTAAAAAAAAAAATTTCAAAAAATGCCTGAAGGGCAATTCCTTGAGAGAAGTACGCAACTAAATTTAATATAAATTAAGATTAATATCTGCATTAAATTTGGAATTTTTATGAATTTATTTCTTATTGATTTTTGCGCATTGGCTTTATGGCGCCACCACAAATTACTCACGAGTGGCGAACAAAAGACGTTTACTGTGGATTATCGCCAAACCACTGAAATGAATTTTTGTCATTTTTTCTTCTTTCCAAAAAAAAAAAGGAAGTGAAATTATTTTAAATTTAATTTCATACAAATGTAGTTATCAAATGCCAAGATATCCTTTACGCAATATAAATATATAAATATAATAAGATGTGGCGATGATCTTTCCAGGCATGAAATACGGCTATCCCTTCATCTGCTCCATTTTCCCGCAATGGCAATGAAATCATGCTGGTGTTGGTTTTCTGAATTCATGGATTAAACAAATACATTAAAAATATATCTTTCCTATTCAAACAAGTAAAAGTAATAAAATATTTTTTAAATTATATATATTTTTAAATCTTTTAGAAAAAAATTTTCCTTTTTATTTTTATTTTCAATATTTCGCTACTGCTATGGGTAACTTCCCCAGGGAAAATTAAATTTAACAATAACTTAAAATATTACAAATACGATCGAACTTTCATAAATTGAACTCCTATAAGTCGAATTTTCTATAACTCGAACCAAATCAAGAGGCAGTAGCGTTTAGTGCTCAAACTTTATGCTATTTCACTTCCATAACTGGAACTTCTATAAGTCCAATTCCTCCATAACTAATTCCTCCATCTCTAAGTCGATTATTTCGTAGAAACAATACAACTTTTTTATTGTTTTTGTTATTTTTATTTTCTCTTTATTTGGGCAATCCCAATTTATTTATTTATAATTTTTAAAGTATATACAGTATAATATATAATTTATACTGTATGTATGATGTCTATCAATAAATTAGTAAATTTTGAAAAAATTCTCTAACTCGAAGTCTGTATTACAAAAAATTTTCCTATGACATTTAACTCGAAAAATAAAAATATTCTTACATATAAAAATAAAAAATGAAAAGAAAATATTTTATAAAAAAAAAATCTAAAATCCAAACAATTAAAAATATGTATATATAAAATAAATAAGATTGCAAGAAAATAAAGAAATATTTTAAAATTATAATAAAAATCCGTGAGCTCACACAGTGGACACACAGAGTGTTAACGAAGTTTATTTCTGATGAATTATAAAATTTATTTTTATTTTTATATTTATTTTTTATTTTTATTATGGTAAGTTGTAAAAATATTCAGTTTCTAGAAGCATCCTTTTTTAATTGCAGCTGATGATTACCTATATCGAGTTTATACTGTAAAAAGTCTTTAAAAAAATATTAACATCAAATGATTTGGATGTCTTAAAAATTTATGGCAACACCTGAAAACTGTTGCACTCATTTTTTATCAAATTTCCACTTATAACGTCCCCAAAGGATTGCTCGTTTTGTAGCTTTAAAAATTAGTAAAAAAAATAAAATAAAAATTATAACATTAATTAATAATTATAATTTAATACTATCAGCTATAAAATAAATATAATAATACAATATTAATAAATCTTTTATTAATAATTTTGCTTTTGCTTCCGTATTGCAGCTTGGCCTAGTTCCCTTTAGGGCAGGTTTCAAAGTGTTAAGCAATTTGATCGCTTCCTTCATTACCCGATAAGTGTGTCACACTGTATAAGCATTTTAATATTAAGAACTACTTGTTTAATATTAAACTAGATATAAACATTTTAGAATAAAAAGTGTGTGAACAGTCTGACGTGAGAATTCCGCAAAACCACATAAATTTTTTTTTCATTATTTGATTAAATTTTATTAATTGGCCAATATATTTTATTAAATTATTTTTAAAAACAATAATTTAATAAAATATTAATTGAAATTTTAGTAATAAATACATTTTTTCATATGAGATTGACCTCGAATTATAAGGGAAATTATAAAGTATTTTATAAAAAATGATTTTAAAAGTTTCAGTATTTGAAGTATTTGAAGTCTCTACAGTTCAAGGCCATCTTCTTTGCTACACTTTTTTGTGTAGCATCATCAGGAAGTAGCGAACTATCGAAAATTAAAATTATTCATTTAAATTTTGTAAAAAAAGAGTTCAGCTTGAGAATACTTCGAATTTGGCAGAAGATGAAGAAAGAAGATATTTCTCAAGATTTTCTTTTCCTTTGAGTTATTTTAATTGTGGTTATAATGATTTGGAAGGGCCTGGTGAGCCCCTTGATATTGATTCTTACGATTTGAAAACGTATATTTGATTAAAAGCTAAAGAAACTTGTGTATACTTGAATTATAATTTCTTTATCTAAGACCACTGCTCAGGGAATAGTACCTATTAATGTAATGCATTGCGCCGGAATTAAGAGAAGACCAGCAACAGAAGACAGGATTTATATCATCCTCGATGTTAATTATTTTAATTTTTTTTCTTTGTAAATATTAAGTGGGGCGTGACCAAGCCTTCGTCATTAAAAAATTTCATCATCATATATATAACTTGTGTTATATATGGAAATGTGTTATATGAAAATACATGGAAAAAATTCTTAAAAAATAGTTTTTACAATTGCTGGAAGTAGAGGTTGGAGCTGTGCATGTACGAAACTTTTCTGTGTTCGGTATTTCCTTAAAGTGTAAAGTTCCAACAGGACACTAAAGGATTTTTTTTTGTTTGGAATATTTTACCAATATTTTACCAATATTTTACCACTTTACCACTACACACACACACACACACTTATCAATGCACTTACGCTTAACCATTTGAAGCAAACATTTACATTAGGAAGTTGAAATGAAAGATGGAGGAGTAGGAAGAGCATTAAATGGATTTGCTTGCCACTGTTTGTATGCACAACAGCACATCAGTGTGTGTTTAAACCACAATTTGGCATTCTCTACCACTTAAGCCACTATTACGACTGGTATCCTACTACTGCACTTACCCGCCAAAAAGAATAAAAAAATAAAAAAAATAAAAAAAATAAAAACGAAAAAAATCAACTAAAAACGCTAATGGATAAACACATTATTAAGTGTTTGCCAGTTGGGATTTTAAGATAGAAAATAATAAAAATAACAAAAAATAAAAAATAAAATAAATGATTGTACAAGAAGTAAGCAGAAGTATTTGTATTCTCGTAAAAGTTGTATCTTTCATTAGCTGTGAATGTGCAAATAAATGTGTTTCGGATGATTCCTTTTGTCGGTTTCTCTGGTTTAGCGCCTTTAAGTGAAAAGTTTCTCAATATTTTCAGTCTCATGTATTTTATCGGTTAACGGTGAGCAAATATGCATGCAAGTGCAAGTTTCTACTCATATTCATATACAAGACGGCACAAGCACGGAAAGTGTTATTTTTTAAGGACTGCCAGTTAATCATTGAGCTTTTCGAAGTTTGTTTGTGAATCTATATGAATGCTTGCTAACTTTTCTTGAACAGAACCTATTTTGCACAACAATGTAATGTAAAAAAAATGTAATCTTAAGGGAAATTTCAAAGCAAGAAAATAATTCACTAAACTAATTCTTTTTTTATATAAAATTATTTTAAAAAATGTTTTAAAATATGTTTCAGAGATTCTTCTTATATATTTCTTGAACACTAATACATTCAAATCACGAACTCTTTAAGTGCTCCCTGCCGATTTCTACAGCTTCGTTTGGTAATTGTGTTCGGCTCCTAAGAAATTTATAAAGTTGATAAAAAAAAAAATATTCCGTTGATACAAGTAGAAAGAAATATAAATGGGTTTTTCTAAATTTATAAAACATATACATACATATGTATATAGAAACATATTTTCAATTTATTTTTAAATTTTAATCGAATTAAAATATCACCTGGATGAAATGTTACAAAAAAAAGAAGAGTAAATCATTATCTAGGAATTTCAGTTCGACACTTAAATGCGCAAATGGAATAATATGAGAAAAACTTGTCAGAAATTATAAATATTATAAGAGATTTGCTACACTAAATGGTATAGATGCAAAAATAAGTTTAATAAAAATTATAAATATCAGATTTAATCCAACTTATTTGGAATAATATATATTTAAGCACACTTATTTAATAATATGTCATACGAGAATTAAACAAAATTTAATTTAACAGCTATACAATTTGCCATCTCTGATTACGTTTTAGAGTTAATCAAAAGCCTCTTTTTATTGGTGTTGGTATTTTTGCTCTTTGAAAAAAGTCACAACGTTTATTATTGCGTTCAGTGGTTTTAATACTTTTTGAAATACTTTTTTGAAAACAAAGAAATTTTTATTTTTTCTTCATTTCAGATAAATTTCTTTCAAAGTTTTTTTAATAGTTTTAAAATACTTACATTTCTATTGTTATACCCCGTTCAGGCACACATTGAAATCCAGTAATTTGTTTGTAATAATTAAAGGTTTATATATGTGACATTCTCGATTAAAGTTTTAGTTTTAGCCAATTAGCATACATATGTACATAAACCAAGAAGATCCGCTTTTTTTTACAGTTTTTGACATTTTAATATTCATAAAATTCAAAACAGTATTGAAAATGAAAAGTTTTTTTTTTTATTTTATTATTATATAAATAAATTTGCAATATATATGAATTGAATGTTTCGTATAATAAATCTGGATAGAAATTGCTTTTCAAATGAGAAAGAGGTTTAATTATGAAATTATCTGTATGTCTGAACAGGGTATTATATTTAACTTTTGCATAAACGTTCCTGTTCGTTAAATAACTTTTAGAAGGCAGAAGAATCTGTAGTCAATTTTTTATAATTGTCGAATAGGAATCGAATTGCAGTTTTCTTACAATCTAAAATAGAAGTGGCTCACAGGCCGTCCGTTAATATCAATGACTTATTAATTTCTCTAACTGCTGGCCTTTGATTTTACTTTCTTTGCTCTATATATTCCACTAAATGACATTTAACTTATTTATATCAGAAGGTTGAAGACATAATTATCAAACGAAAATCTTGTGGCCATAAATTAAATTCCCGAAGCGCCCAATTTTACACTTAATAATTTTGAAAATGCCTTTTTGATTATAATCAATTAAACACACAACCCTGACCAAAAAGATTACTTGCTGACAATTACACACGCATACAAATAGTTGATTGTCATATGACTAAATTCCAATAAACATTATTGTTGCTTGACTAACTTTATAAATGACGTGGCAATCGCTGATTAAAATAGTGGCGGATGGGGAAAGAAAAATTGCCACTGAAATCACACATTTAAATTGAAGTTCAAAAATAATCATTTACTGATAACTGACACACACATACGCACACACCCACACACACACACACATGTGGTTATAACACTTAACATTTCTTTTTAGAACAAGCAACTAAATTAGAAAACATGCAATTACCGACTGTCATTTTGATCTATTTAAGTTGTAATTAGAAATTAAATTGATATTTTATAGAAAACAGATAGTGATAATGCACCTGCACTTAAATTTATCATTTACTAATAATTTGTGTAAACAAGTAAGTTTTAATGTGAAGGCACTAAATAAATATTTTTTTATTTTACTTTACATCGGTGGTAAATATACAATTTCCGTTACTCAAGATATCAGCCCTGATTTTGGCCATCAATTAAACAAAAATCCGACTTATTTATGACAAGCTAATATTTTTATTATTTTGTTTTTGTTATTTAAATACGCCTCAATAAAAGTATTTAATTAAATTCATCTGACTAAAAGCAGACAATGCACCCGATGTCATAAATTTAAAAAATGCATTAAAAGTTTTTTTTTTTTACTTGTGTTAAGACAATATTTTCTGACCATTATCTTTATGAATTGGTCAGAAAAGAATACAATAGACACATTCACTTCAGCAGGCAGCACGACCACACGGCCGCAAATGCCGCCAACATTTAATATTGAGTACTTCAATAACGCCACGCTTAAAAAATTTACATTTAAACAAATCAAAAAAAAGGAGATAAAAAAATTTCTTTAGCAATTCCGAAATGACTGCAAAGTCTTGCTGTATAAAGCCATCCTAAAGCCTATCTGGTAAATAGCCTAAAGCCTATATATGGGGTGCTGCCTCTGCGTCAAATGTGGATAAAATTCAAAGACAACAGAACAGAATCTTACGAACTATGACAGCAGAGCCCTGGTATATTAAAAACTTAAATATACACAAAGATTTGGATGTGCCCTTGTTGAAAGCTGAATTTAAAAAATATGCAGGAAGATACCTAAAAAGGTTAGGTTTGAGTAGGAGGGATCTGGTTAGCCAAAGTAAATAAGTAAGTAAAAATAAGGGGTAATTAGTACAGCGCAATACATCATCTATTGTCTAGCAATGGCTGGATATAATACATATGAATTTGTTTTTATATTAAAAGTTGAATAATTATTGTCATTTCAATATTTTGTAGACGCAATAAATAAGTCATCTTGAAAAAAAATCCGAAATACATTTGTAAGTAAAAACGTAAAAATTCACGTGTTTTTTTATTTTCGCAATACATTTGTCGAGCCATTTACGTCATAAAAGACCACAAAAAACAATTTGTCGTTATAATTAAACTCGTGTTAAGAATTTAATTTTGCTGCAAATTCAATAAAAACAAATAAGAAAACATAATTTATTAATTTTTTCATTAAATTAATTACACGAAATTATTTATTTATTATTTCAAATAAATAATAACAGCTGTTCTTAAGCTTATAAAGACTTGGTTATTTTAAACTCAAAAGGTAAACTTTTTTAAGAAAAATATAAACAAAATATTTAACTTTAAATACATGGGCAGCAACGTAAATTGATGGAATATAAATGGCAGCGTAGGAGAACAATTGGAAGACGATTCGTTAAAAATGAACTCAGTTTTTTTTAGTACGACGCTTACACTTTAAACATCTTGTATAAAAAATTAAAAAAGTTTAGGAATTGCTAATTTACTTAATTAATTCATATTAATTTTTATTTAATTATTGTTTTTTCAAGTTCGAATTGTAATTTTAAAATCACTTACTTGACACTTTTTGTCATACTGGCAGCACTGTTTCGGGTTATTGTCGACCACAAGAATAGCATGTCTAGCGATAGCATGTGTTGACTTTAAAATAATCGTTTTCATAAAAACATATGAAATTATTTTGAGGTTTCGCTGTTGTTAACACGAACTGGTGAATATTTTAAAGCATTAATTAAGGTCGATGGAGGACGATTAACAATACTTTGGATGCGATTTCAAGCACAGGACACAAAAAAAAAATATTAAAAAATTAGTTAATAAAATTCACATGTTTATTGTCAGACAAACATTGACCTAAATGTAAGCGATGCCTATTCTTGGGTATTGAAAATTGGAACGCAGCGATGGAAAACTGAAATAAAATCTTCCAGGATTATTTTTTAATGACAGTTTCGTATCCGCAAAATTTATTTTAAATATGTTTAATACTATTTTAATTCCAACATGACTTTTGTTAGGCACTGTAAAAAATATTTCTGCAGGTCTAAGTTAATGAGCATAAAATAAAAAGCACTGTTCGTTTACTTCTGGATACTACTGTAATTTTAAGAAATATGATTTTTGTCTGTGGAGTTCCTAAAATACATAAATAAATAAATTTGGAATATAATCGCTGTTTGCTACACTTGGGAATATTCCTTACTCACCTCAAGCAAGCTATTTTTACTACGTGTACATTTCTAATCTCATTTTATATACTGTTTTTATAATCCAAACGAGCAACTTGTGTAAAAAGTTTTTACGAAAGTGCTCAAATAATTCTATAAAAATATATAAATTTGGATAACTCAGATCGTCCTTTTGGCTTATAACTTTGACATATAACTTTATTCTGAAAACAAAAATTTATCAACACTAAAAAATTGTAACAGGGAAGAACTACATGGGTAAAAAAATATACCAGCAAACTCATGACTTTATCATAAAATTAACAAACTAGCAGGTTTTATCTTCGGTGAGCCAATAAAAAAAAAGAAATCTAAAACAATAAATATATTAAAATAAAGAAAAAAATTTAGCTGAACTGAAATTAAATAAAATAGAGTGGAGGCAAACAATAATGTAAAGCAAATAATCGGAAGTTATAAATTCAGCAATCTATATCACGGTTAATATTTAAGTATGTTGTTATAAAATATAAATTAAAAGTAAATTATTTATTAAATATTGTGCAATAAGTTTTCGTAAACACCTGCAGGTGTGTTATACGTTGCCCTTATGCGATTAAAGGCAAATGTAACCAGCAATCTGTTTAAAACTCTAAACAAATAAACGATGGTCTTAAACGAAAAATAAACGATTAATAAGCACAAATCCGAGCATATCTTTTCGAATGCGGTTCTTATGACGAAATTTAATTAATTTAAACTGCTGAGCATTTAAAGTGGTTGCCAGCAGTTTAGAGTAGAATTGAAATCAAAAAATAAGGAAATTAAATAAACTCGTTATCGCGCTCTCTTAGCAAGTTTATTTGCCTCTAATAAACGACAAACGTAGCAATTATTTTGACAGTTATTATGATGGATTAATTTTCAATTAAACAGTCTTAAAACATTACTAAGGAATATATCTAAAAGAACGAGTTTGATTAATATGATTTGATAATCTGCCTGTATTTGTTTAAAAGTAAATTGTTATTAAACGACGCATTAAATCGTTACAGTCTTGTAACGAAAAAAAAATTACATTAAAAAGAGATCATGGAAGATCTCTGATTTTTAATAACATGTTAAGTTGAACATTTCTGGGAGGAAATCATGTAGCAAATACATTTTGAGCTGCAACGTAAGGCCTAAAAGTCTTAACGATCCCTTTAATCTGGCTGACATATGATCATAACCATTCTATATGCATATACGAATGTGATCTCATGAATTGCTACGATGTAATGTAGTCCATAATGATTTCCAGTTGGATACGCTTCCCGATCAGTTGGACTTTTACTATCAATTTCGCAATGGCTGGCTGGGTCTTCAAGACGATTGATAAATTCTCTAGTTTTTGTAGCGTAATTGGTATCATTTCAATGCTTTCTTGAGGCACTCAGTAGTCATTCCATTGTTATACCATAACTTGCCACAAGTCGAGCAGTTACTGGCTGACACTTACGAACTTTTAAAAGGACCAGATGCTATGGAAATACACATTATAATTTTTAGCAAGTTGAAGTTAATTGAATCATTCTTTCTTAAGGTCTTGTTTCACTATCCCACACAGTCGAATGAACCATTCACACGAAAGTGATATCAAGCCTTATAACATATAAAATCAAAAAAGTGGAGTATATGGTGGTACACCATATGAGCCATGTATTATGAAAACATATGTTGTATGTTTCCTACAAACAAACAAAGTAATTTATTCTATTTGCTTTGATTACCATTCCAATTTAAACTATAAACAAAACTTTAATAATAATATTGCACTTTTTTGCACTTTTTGCTGTTTTGAGTCAAAAAAGAATAATTCTTTGCTCAGCCCCTTGAAGTGAAATCAAGTCTGATCAGACAAAATCTATCATTTTATGAAAATTTTCAAAAACTTTTGCAAGTGATATTGGACTGTAAAGAAGATCATATAGATAATAAGTTATACTATAATACTTTTTCATTATACAACCCAAATTCGACATGTGTTAATACCGTGTGGGATAGTGAAACCAGCTCTTTAACAATATTCAAAAAATAAAAAAAGGCTTTTGTAAAATAAAAATTCATTTTCCACTTTGTTTATTATTATTTATTTTTAATTATGAAAACATTATTATTAACCGCATATAAATTAAATGAAAATTCATTGATAAGATTATTGAAAGACTTTATCGTTTATAAAGTAAAATTTCTAACAACTAAACTTGTATCAGTAAGTACTTGAAACCTTTTTTGTCTCCAATTGGAAAAATTTAATTTAAAAAAAATTGTGATAATTAAAACTATAGCAAAAGGAATAATAATTGTTTTATTTCATAATTGGAAAAATGAGACCAAATACAAGTATATGTAAATGTTACTATAAATGTTATATAATAAATGTTACTCTTTGCCCCACCGGTAAGCGAAACTAGAACATCTTATTTAGCGTTCCCTAAATAATTATTTCAATGTTATTGCTTAAATGTCTTTAAACTGATTTCATGGAACATGATAGTAAGGTGTCCTCTTGAACAGACGGTGGCAACTTTGATTCCTGCTTAGAGGCTGAGGATTATCGCAGTTTGCTAAGGCTGGGGATTATCGCAATTTGTAAAAGATTGGTCGTAAGATAATATTTATTGATTTGAATTTGGGCATTGATTTGCATTATCTTTCCTACTAATTGAAATTGATTCCGTTCTGAAATTAATTCCATGTTATATAGATTTTTTAAGCTTGCTTTGCGCAAATGGCTGATGTCATGGCTCGATACCTGCCACAGGCATTTCAATGTATGCATTTTTCTCACTTAACATTCCATGTCTTAATTACTATTGGAATATTTAAGAAAAGAATGCACAGTTTCTAGTTATTTATCAGGAAACAGCTCATAACCCCTCCCCCTCTGCTTTATTTGCAGCAGTATTTCAATGACAAAATAAAATTGCTTTCTACCCAATAAAGACGAAGCAGCCTAACAGAGCCTACTTCACAGCCAGAAACACCTTCTCTACCACAATTTTTTTCTCGTAATTCCGAGTGATGTACAAATGTATAGTGCTTCTCCCCCACAAGGTGTGCATAAACAGTAACGCCAAGTGGATGGCTCATTTAAGTAACCGGCACATCAGAAAAAATACTTTGTTAGTTGAAACGCTGGAATTTCCAAATTTTGCGCAATCAGTTTTTTAGATTGAAATTTTGGTTCAATAAAAATTTTTTATAACTTTTAATATTTACGATTTTAAATACCTTGAAATTAATGATCAGGAACTTTTACTAAAAGCAGAGGAGGGGGAAATTTATTACCGACTCACCAATATTTCCAACAATGGTTTTAGTGTTCATTATTGATTTTTGGATTTGCGTTTTATGATTTAATTTATAATTTGCGTAATCTATTTAAAATCGGCGTATATTTTCAATGAAATCCATTGTGAGTTAGACAAGCTCTTTTAAAATTTGTTTATTTATTCATTAATTTTGATTTGAACTGCATTAATAATAGGTTCGTTCGTTTTGTTTACTTTCGTAAAAAAATATAGAAGTTGAACCATGTTGAGCCTTATATTGGAAGGCAAATAAATTTAAAAATTTTTCACTTCAATCAAGAACCGGTGACTTGCTATTTGAGGCAAGAGGCACCTATTTGGTAATAATAGAAAATAATTTACTTTTGTAAGACCAACAGTGAGGTGATGGTCACTACTCTTGAAAGGCCCCAATTGGATGAGGTGGAGTTTAAAATGGTGATGCGGACCAGTAGGAAATAAATAATTAGATACATAGATCGGCATGAATATGGTGTGCTGTTACGATATTTTTGTCAACCATTTCATTCATTTTATTACTTTGACAGAATACCGTTATAATCATGGGGTGGTAAAATGTCAAGTGGCCAGTGCCTTGCATGCCTCTGCAACCCCTGAAGCATTTTAACATCAAATAATCCAAGAGATATCAAATGCACTACGTTTATTCTTTCATGGTTAAGCAAGCTCAGCCAATTTCTGATTCAGCCATCGCAAGAACTTTAGAGCTACTGTATGCCTCAAACGTTCTACTGGTTCGTAATAAAAACAATTTTTAAAAAACATAAATTGAACAAAATTGGTTGAGTGTAATTTAATTGATTTGTTAATAGACTCACAATAAATAAAATTTAAAAATGCTTCGAATTTCTATGGCGCAATTAAATGGCCACGAAATAATCTTTACCATCATGTATAATTCATATTTAATCTCTGAGATTTAATGATTAATTTGTATCGATAAGGAATTATTTTTGCGATTTAAATATTTCTGAAATGAATGATTAAGAAAGCGTGACTTTTTATGGGCAACACCATAAACGAACTGTAGAATAAATTATTTTTAATCTAAATTACTGTATGGGTTTTTTTATTTTAGAATTTATGCTAAAATTTCTTGCAAATATTTCATCAGCATTTGGTATTTTCCACCACTGAATTTCGGAACTTTGAGAAAGTTTTAACGTTTAAAGTTTTTTTTTTTTTGGATTTTTATATCGATAGTGTTCTATTTGTCTTATCTAACGAAAAACCTGGACTTTGATATGGCATATCAGTTAACAAGTTTTAAATAATTAAAGTTCTGGAATCTTTGGTTGATAAGAAAATATAAGACATACTGATGATGTATAATTCATTCGCCTAAACACGGAGTTCGTGCCAGTTATGATGACATTATGTCTGACGTGTTTACCACAGACTAGACTACCGAGTTGAAAAGGTAAAAGTCATAATAAAAATATAATATAAAATACATAAATATAAGATATAAATGATAATAATAATAATATATAATAATATAAAATAGGAATTATATAATAAAATATAAAAAAATAGCCATTCAGAAAGAATTGTAGCGATTTAATAACCTGCAAAGTATTGACGGAATTCAACTAAAATTTCGTTCCGAATTTGCATTATTATAAGCTTTTGAATGCCATTTATGAAACTAAGACGTTTTATAAAGTTTAAAGGAATTATATTAAATATAATTTATATTAAAATATATATTAAAATATAATTTCTTTTTATATACAACGATTAAGCTTAAAATTGTGGAAGCTTTTTTGGATCAAGCATACTTATAATTGTTATGGCATCATATTCCACTAATTCTTAAAGAATTAAGATAATTAATTAATTATAAATGAATGTATAATTTTCACTGCCTTTCAATATCGCAAATGCCGGCACTTCTTTTCCCCCTAATCCCTTTGCCCTAACACACACATATTATAGGAGTACCTGATACCTTACATGCTCTTATAACTTAAATAATTGACCTGATTCTTCGCGAAGTTCAACAAGTATCAACCGTAATCAACAATTATTAAATTGTTAATACTTGTCGATTTACAAAATAACTATTAATAAATAATATTATTATTAAAGCTAATTAAAATTTCTTTTTGTATGGGTGTATGAGTGTATGATTGTCTGTGGCTGGTCTCATAATATTATCAATTCACAATTTCATATGCAATCATGGTCAATTTTGGAATCACACTTAAAATTGCTTCAAAACCACAAAAAACAGCAACAACAACACTATGACTACAGAATAATAATAAAAATAATAACAGCAATTGCAACAACAACAAAAACTGTACAAATACCAATAATGCAATGACATGCAATTGATAATTAAACAAATATTTATAAACAAATAACTGTAATTAAATTGCAATATCTGGACAGAAAAAAACACAGAAAGTATTTTCATAAAATATAAATAATTTTATAATTAAGTGCGTGATTGTATTATTATTGACAATCAAGTATTTTTTACATTGACAAGATTGCAAATTAAAAATTTTTCAAAAAATCACAGTTAATCGATGATTATTTAATGACAAAGAAAAAAGATTTCAATTGCAAATCTTTTTTTTTTTTTGTTTGCAATTTTTTTTTTACATTAACATAAAGATTAATAAACAATTTATAACTACTTATTTAATAAATGAATAAATAAAACAAAATCAATTCAATTGAGTTAATTCAACTATGGCATGTTATTTTAAATGCAAAACAATATTGATTTGTATGTGAATTCACTAATTGTTTAAATTTTATTTTTAAAAATGAATTAAATAACAATTTTGTGATTTAAATTACACTTTGAATCTTTGCTGAGGTAATTCTGGATCGCCAAAATGGGAAGGCTGCCGAGTACTCTTTTAACGCGTTAGCAGTTGGCCGATTTATAATAATATTCGTCCATTGTTTATATTTTATAAAATAAAATAAAGAAACCAAATTATTTGAATCAAAAGGAAAACCCGTTTTGTATTTTTGGCAGAATTATTTATTTTCACACCTTTTCAATTTGTTTAAGTGTTCTTTAGACCTCTAAAAAAAATTTAACGTGTTAAAAGAGGATTAGGTGTGGCTTTATTATATAAAGCGGCAGTTTGATACATCTGCGAAAAAATCTCTTCCGAATTTTAGCCCACTACTTTGTATTCGTTATATTGGAAAGAGAAATACAAATTTTAACCGATTGGCAATGAATATAAGGCAAAGCTCTAAAGTTCAGAAGGTCATACGTTGATTACTTTAACAGTTGGTAAGTACAAATTTTAACCGGTTACATTTACATTTATTCAAAATGCCCTTGCTATCGGTCATCAGTTAATTTTTCCAACACAGAACTGAGTTAAAAATAGAAGTACAAGGCAAACCTCTAAAGTTCAGAAGGTCATACGTTGATTACTTTAACAGTGCTCAGTTGGCAAATAGAAATTTTAACCGTTTGCATTTACATTTATTCAAAATGCATTCGTTATCGGTCATCAGATAATTTTTCCAACATAGAACTGAGTTAAAAATAGAAGTACAAAGCAAAGTTCTCAAATTCAGAAGGTGATACGTTGATTACTTTAACAGTTGTCAGTTGGCAAATAGAAATTTTAACCAGTTGCATAAACATTTATTCAAAATGTATTCGTTATAGGACATCAGTCAATTTTTCCAACTCATATAAGCGAGCTGCCAATGAGTACAAAGCAAAGTACTAAAGTTTAAAAAGTCATACGTTGAATACTTTAGCAGTTGTCAGTTGGCAAATACAAATTTTAACCGGTTGCATTTACATTTATTCAAAATGCCCTTGCTATCGGTCATCAGTTAATTTTTCCAACACAGAACTGAGTTAAAAATAGAAGTACAAGGCAAAGCTCTAAAGTTCAGAAGGTGATACGTTGATTACTTTAACAGTTGTTAGTTGGCAAATAGAAATTTTAACCGTTTGCATTTACATTTATTCAAAATGCATTCGTTATCGGTCATCAGATAGTTTTTCCAACACAGAACTGAGTTAAAAATAGAAGTACAAAGCAAAGTTCTCAAATTCAGAAGGTGATACGTTGATTACTTTAACAGTTGTCAGTTGGCAAATAGAAATTTTAACCGTTTGCATTTACATTTATTCAAAATGTATTCGTTATAGGACATCAGTCAATTTTTCCAACTCATATAAGCGAGCTGCCAATGAGTACAAAGCAAAGTACTAAAGTTTAAAAAGTCATACGTTGGATACTTTAGCAGTTGTCAGTTGGCAAATACAAATTTTAACCGGTTGCATTTACATTTATTTAAATAGCACTCGTCATCAGTCCTGGTTCAACTTTTCCAACACAGAACTACCTTAAAAATACAATAAGTGCACGACAATTTCCCGAAGTTGGGCAATTTTTAATTTTTTAGGCCCGTACGTTAAAAATATACAACACCAAATTGTTAAATAAAAACATGTCAATAAACAGCTGATTGTCAGTACTTTACTGACAGATATTAACGCCAACGTCTGAGGTCAGCAAGTTGATGTCAGTGGTCACAAGGTTTTGCGAGATCCTGTAACTTTTTACACAATTGTCATTGGCTTATACATTTAGCACGGTTACAATACTTCTAAAAGCAATTATTTATTTCAAAAACAAAAAAATAATAATAATAATAATAATAATCTGGATTTGTACGCCGTACGTCTTCATAATTCATGAAGAGTTTATATTTTAAATTGCAAAACTGGTCTCAATTGATTTAATACTTGATGTATTTTTGTGCTGTCAACTAACATGTATTGCTGTCAACCAGCATGTTTTGCTGTTGGTTGATTGTCTCTTATTTTATCGTCATCTTTTTATGCAACATTAACTATTTGGTTGCCTCATTAAGTGTGGAAAAGTAAATATTATATTAAATGTTACTGTTTTATTTCTCTCTCTCTCTTCCTCTCTCTTTTTTGTATTTATTTATAATGTCTCATAAAATACAGGAGTACACACTTGCATTCGTAACACCAATCAATCACTTTTTTATTGATGGTTCACTTCAGGGGTAATTCAATTGGAGATACAATTGCCGGTACAGAATTTTTGATTTCTCATATATAGCGCGAGTTGATTAGCTGGAAAGCATTACGTACATTGACAAGTCAACATTAATTGCATTCTTGAAATGCTTGAGCACGTCACAAGAAAGTAGACATTACAATCTTCGGCCAAATAATGTTGTTAGAAATGAATATTTAAAAATAAATTATTCGGTTTTCTAAATTTGAAAAAAGTACCACCAAATGAATCACTTCCTAATTTAAAGGATAAAAAAATACTTGATGTTGTTTCCTCAAGGATGGAAAACAAACAGACAGCACACGAAAAAGGTCTATTTAGAAATGATTTTAAATACCTGCGTAAGCAGGCATGGAAAATGCAACACCAGCAACATTTAAGTTATTTAATTCTTTTAAATATAATTTAGTATTATTTACTAAAGTTTTCCAATCCTTTTCAAATTAAAACAGCGTGAAAGGAATGACAAGAATAGTAAAATTTTTATTTTTTCCATTTAAACTATTTTTCTTGTAATTTAGTGCAATTCGGTATTTAAAAAAAAATAAAATTTTTTAAAATAATAAAATATTAAAAATGAAGACAATAAAATGAAATGAAATTTTTTAAATTTTAAACTTATTATACTCGTAAAGCTAATAAGGCGCTGAGACCAAGAAATGTCCCATTTACATGAAATGTAAATAAACCAAAAATGAAGAAATTTATTGCGGTGCCGCTGTATAATTTGTAAAAAATAGATACCGTCAGTCCAAAAAAAAAAGAGTCTCAATTTGGTAATATTTTTTCCATCATTATAAATTTTATAAAAATAAATCAATATATTTGTGTTCGACTACAGGAAACCATAATAAAACTGAAATGGTTACAGTTGTCTCTGTAAAAGATAAACAAGCATAAAAATTATATTTTTGTTTAATTATATTACAATTATAGTTATTTTAGACAGGAATAGAAAATATTACCTTTCCACTAAGGAATTTTTACCCGCAACCATCGTTTTCCTGCATGTTATTTCAAACATTTTTCATGATCGAAAAACATCGAAAACTAATTCTCTTTCCAAAATGGGGGGAAATCTTATGCGAATGCCGGTGTTATTTGTAAAAATAGTGATTTTGTTTCTTGCAGGTTATTTAATTTTGTTTTTAAGAATTATTAAATAATAGTGGAATAGCCTTCGAAAATTCGAAAAAAAACAATGTGGACGATTCAACATGATTTTCTAAAAACGAAGCGGAAGCCCGAAAGCGGAAATGCACTATTGGGCTGCACTATAATCGTGTTTAATGCCGTATTCTTTTCTGCTATAAAAATGTTGTTAAAAAGTGAATTTTTAAAGATTTTGTCCGCCCTGAAAAAGTGCAATTTTATATTTAACGAGAAAAGAGCAAAAATTAGAAAAAAGTGTGCTAACTTCTGTTTAACAGCTTTTTAAAAAAATTTCAATTGGCAGAGTGCGAATTCCTCTGATTGAGAAACTAAAAAAATTTTATTTTAATACCTCGCGTAATTAAGAGCCTCGGTTTACTGTTTTACAAAACCGTACGATTTGACAAATTTGCCATGTGAGTTGAAAAAATGAAATATAGTGACATAAAATTGTGCGATTTTTATGACAAGGAAAAGTTTATGAACATTTTCTAAAAATATAATTTTTAGTGCGATGATAGCGTGCTACCAGCAAAGCACGCTATCATCTGATTTGATTTCTTAAAATAGGAGGGTATCACTTTCAAATGAATGAATCGTACAACTGCATAGTGTATTGAAAAGGCCTTATGGTGGTCTTTTGTTTATTTTATACGATATATAACTATAAAAAAAATAATATATATATATTATATATATATAATATAATATAATATAAAATTAATTATTAAAATAAAATTTCCCGGCTCTGCAAATTTTTTTTTTAACATTGTCTGGTAAAGCTATTAAAAATACCAGCAGGAACTATTCACGCCAGCCGATTTGTACGGGACAAAATGTGCAATCCCTGAGAAATAACAACATGTTTACAATAGAATACGCAACCTTTTATGAGGGCAAAACGTTGTTGAGAAACGGACCCAAAATTTCCCTTTTTGGGTACAATATTGTACTTTTTTGTAGAAAAGAAAACGTCATAAGATTTGGTATTGAAAATGTACACATATGCAAATTAGAATAGTAGAGCACTTGCCATCTCTGATTGTAATCTGTAGTATGCAACAGGGAGTTGAGAAGCGCCATATACAGAATGAAACAGTTGTTTAGTTCGTGGCATGTTGTTGATTTATTTAATACTTGCATATGAAAATGATTGAAGAGGCAGAGGTAGGCAGACATACGAGTATTCAGCCAGCAGACAGTCAAATATGCACCCTTTTGAGCCTGTTACATATTTGCGTAACGTAATGCATCATACACGTATATATTTCTATCTGCAAGTTCTCGTTGCTGTAATGGCAGATAAGCCCATCAGAGATGTTTTTGTCGATAAGGATTTTGTTCGGATTCTATTTACTGTTTAGCATACGATTTTTTTTAGTTCGACTGTTTTTGATTGCACGTTAATGTGTTCTATGCGAAAATCGTCTTTTGATTTATATTTGATCAGCCTTTTTATCTCGAAATATTGATACAACAATTGACTACGCATAGACGTGAGTGTGTGCGTGTGTGTTCGTACAGATACAAAAGTCATGTTAAATATTTAAATTGTTTGCTTTTAAATTGCAATTATTTGTTTAAAATAAGTAATTGCTGATAATAAAATATTAGTTTTAAACCAGCCATCAAACTGAATTATTCATATTCGAAAACTTAATAAATTTTTCTTCGAAGTTGCAAAATCACTTTGCTCCTCTTAAAAAAGCTGGCAGGGAAATCTTAAAACTAAATACATTTCCCAAAAGATGAAACATTTTTTAAAATAATTAAAATTATAAAATTAGTTAAAATTAATTATAATTACAAAAATAAACTATATATTTTATTTATTTAAATATTCATTTAATAAAACAGAACGAATAACCATAAAATAAAATAATAATCATTTTGATTATTCGAATAATAATTTTATAATTTACATATAAAAGAATAAAATTAATACACCAACAAGATTTAGAAAAGAATTAAATAAAATTTATTGCTGCGAACTACGAAGATCAAATATTACACATTAAAAGTTATTGTGAATGAAATTATTTAAATAAAGTTTCTTCAAGAGATAATCGATAGCAATTATTCGATTAATCTTTATATAATGCTGATATAAAATACTGTGATTTTACTTCTTCTTTGATTTCCACAGAAAAGGAGTTAGTAAATTAAATATTGATTTTATCAATTTCATACTGGAAAATATTCCTGAAAAAAAGTTTCCATTTTTCATTCACAAATTTTTCTTTTGCATTAGATTTTGATTCGCGAACAAATAAATTCAAATGTATTCGAATATTATTCATTATCATTTATTAGTAATTCTAAAATGTTATTATAATTATAAAATGAAAAAATTGTAAATTTCAGATCATTTATTTTTATATTTCTATATTTTTTATTCGGCTATTCGAATAATTTTTATTTGCTTAGCAATACTTGTATTAATCGTTATTATTAAAATCAAAAAAACAACCTCAAGTACTTTTATAAGTTTTAATACAAAACAATTAATATTTTTCTCTCTATGTCTCTAATGAATTTTGTGGTTTTCTTATGCGGAAAGCAATTTTAATTCTGATAAGCTTCAAATGAAGACACCATAGAAGCGATCAAGTATTTCATTCAGTTATTAATTGTTAATGATATTTCGCGATTGCAATATAAAATAAACATTTAAAGTTGGTGCGATATATTTTGTATATTGTTAAATATTTTTATGCAATTGAAGTAATTTTTTTTTTGTTTTTAATTTAAGCTGCAAAGCTTTTGCCTTGTTTGCAGGAAACACACACAGGATCTGGGCAGGAATCGTACACCCGACCTCTGTCTTAGTAGGCTGTGAATTATTCATTTCCCTACGGAGGCACCCAGTAAGTCTGTCAATTCCATATTTAACTCTGGGTGGTTATAAAAAACTTTACGTAATTTTCCTGAAATGCTTCAGAGGGGCGTCACTGGTTGTACACAGGCATGTACATCTCAGCACGTACATCACTCCTTCGCGAGTCTTATGCGTAAGGAAAATATAACAGAAAATGAAATGGTCAGCAAGAAATTGTTGAACGGAGAATACTTCGAACCTATACGCGCTGCAATAACTGCTTTCACATGCTCAATAATATAATATTTCTTCGACATCTCTCTTTTGCCTGAGGAAGGAAATACGTTACGAGTAGACATCCTTCTCGTTGCTTTGAATAAATGGGACATCACAATTTATCCTTGCAAGAACTACGTTTAATCAATCCGTGCAAAACATTTTGTTTTCCTTTCTAAAATTCTTGGTTTTTAAATACCAATTTTTGAACTAACGAATCATCACAAATTTTTTTAGGGGATTCACACATCTATGCAAGTGCTTTCGTGTCTTGTATGTCTATTCGATCTCACATCGTCGTTATAAATAAATTATTCTACTTTTATATTCCTGTCTGGCCTCAATTTTTAGCACAATAACAATAAAAATTGATTTTTATTAAACTCAGCAAAGGAGCACATCATCAGTGTCACCTACGAAATACTTAAATTGCTAATAAAATAATAAAACTGAGCGATATTTAATCGATATAACGAGCACATAATGCGATTTTCAATACAGTTTGTAGACGACAAGTTCATAATTCTGTCATATAACTGATTAAAACTTAAAAAAAAAATGGAATGAAATGTAAGAAATTTAAAAAGTATTTTCTATTTATTTTATATAAATTTCTGATTTTCTAAACGCAAAGAATATGTGAAAGAATTTTATTTCAATGTCTGCTCAGATTTCAATTTTCAATTAAAAAATCAATTTTCAGGAAGAGAAGTTTTTATTATAGAAAAAAGCTTTTTAGAAACAGTTCTTTAAAAAAAAGTTATTATAATATATTTTTAGTACAATTTAAGTTGAACCATAAAATGCGTCAACTGCAAACGGCTGAGGTTGTGGATTCGATCGCTATCTCCAGCAATCTTAAACAAACTGTCATCTGGATCATTGAAGTCTAACCCAGGAATATATTTATATCTGACCAGATACACTTTCTTTAGCCTTTTTTTATATAGCAGTAATTCTTCGGCCAAGTGAACGAATAGATGAAATGTCAAAAAAAAAAAGCTTAAAAATATCAAGTTTTGCATCTGATGCTTCGGAAGCCTGTTGTATCGAAACTTGTTTTCTGTACCAACATATCTTTCATCCAGTTCAGGCCAATGCAGCAGCCAGAAAAAAAATTGCAATTAAAATTTGCATTGTATTTATTATTATTTTTTTTTTAAATTAACTTAACCCGCAAAGTTTTCGGCTTGACCGCCAGGAATTGAACCGGCGACCTCCGATTTAGTAGGCTACGCGATATTTATTCGCCTAAGGAGACTTCAACTGCATTGAAATTATTTATTGATGTTTCATTCCAAAATTAAAAAGTAGAATCGATGAACTTGTCTATAAATTAATTTTTGCAAGCCGCCGTTGAAACCAATAAATTTTTTTGTAACTTCTAGTAAGTCCAATAATGAAGTTTATGCGATAGATTTTTCTAGAGGAAATTGTTCCCAAAAATAATCAGGATTAGAAAAATTGTTATTTACTTTTGTATACTTTTCTCTGTGAGGGAATAGTGAAAACTTCCCGAATTGAAGTGTGAAGGCTTACTCGGTTAGTAAAGAGCTTCTTCAGTGAAAGCTTTACTATATAAAGAAGAATAGGCAAACGTTAACAGGCATATGCGAAATAATTATAGTATTGCTAGAGAGCTGCAATGGAGAATTTTCGTAATTTATTAAGCAATACTTTTGTCATATAGTTTGTACCAATCCAAATCTTTCCAAGCCAAATGTAGTCAATAATTTTTATTTATTATTTAATAATTTTATATGTAAAAAAGATTTTATTCTATTAAAATTATTATAAGTTTTTGATTCTTTGAACGGACAAGTTCTATTTAAGGATTATTGTACCTTAATCTTAATAAACAAGTGTTTCCAATGGATTTAATCCCACGACCATGATAACGCACCGACTTACACATCGATGCTTCTGCGTCAGTTTTTGGTGAAAAACAAAACCGCAATCATGCCTCAATCACCGTATTCGCCAGACTTGCACCCGCTGACTTAAAATCAAGGCATCGATGAAAGGAAATTTTTTTGCTACAATTGAGGAGATAAAAGAAAAATCGAAGTAGGAGATGTGGGGGATACTAAAAAGCGCTTTTCAGAAGTCTTTCGAGGATTGGAAAAAACGCTGGCTTAAGTGTATTATATATGAGAGGATTACTATGAAGAGGGCAAGATAGTTATGGTTAAATAAACAAATACTTTTGGAAAAAATTATAAATAACGGCTATTTTTTGATCAAACCTCGTATGTATTATTTAATCGAACTGCTGATGGGTCGGATAGTTTGTCTACCCTAGTAAAAAGTAAAAATTGCACATTTTAAAAAGTCTAAAAATAAAACTTTTGAAATTTTGAAAATTTTGAAAAAATTATTCGTATGTAAGGAAAGGCCATTCACACTGCAAGTAACTAAGGAATGGTAACCCTAAAGAAGATGTAGGGTTTTAAATCCTCTCCCACTTACAGTGATTGCCATCACCTGCATCGAGTGGTGTCTCCGCTAAAACACTTTTTCCTTTTTTTTCTGGTGTCCCTTCGCCGGGACTGCAAGAAAAAATTAAAATATAGTAAAATTACAAGTTAATTAATGAAATGGGGGAATACAATAATGAGAGTATTGCAATTGCGCCACAGTAACTTTCCAGATTGGTTTGCAGTCCAAAAGAACATTTTTGGAGAAGTGGTGGGGGCGAAATGGTAGTTAGAAATAATATTTATTAAATTATTTATAAACACTTTTAATGCTTTCTGTATTTTAGGACGTTGAAGGGGGTTTAGCGCAGCACACCGTGTACCGCTTATAGTATCTAAAATTCAATGTATGCAAGTGATTTGAGATGTCTGTTTACATCGGTCTGGCTGCAATATAATCGTACGTGCTGAAGTATATTTTGATTTGATTGTTATTATTTTTATTTTTTTTGTTACTGCTGTATTTTGTTTTACTTTTTTCGGAAGTATCATCATCTCATCGTCTACATGTTCTAATATTTTCATCATTTGTTGGCTTTTCACTGGTGATTTGTTTTTATTAGTTGGACAAAAGTTGAAAATAATCAAAATTGAACAACCATACAAACATGCAGAAAACTAAAATTCATATTTGTTTACTCATTCACGTGCATTTAACAAACATTTACTACTCTGATTGCTCTATGCATTTCTATTCCAAATTTCAAATGCATTTGTCAATATTATAACAAGCGATAGCAAAAGCCAAAAAGCTCTGTTCAAAATAGAAAAAAAAATTGTTTAATTTTTAAATAAATTTGGCTTTAAAAGTTTTGCAGAAAATCATCAAATGGAAATATATTTTTGTAAGGAAAAGTGGTGCATAAGAGCCACTGTGCACAAACCATTTTTATTCATTGAATATTTTGAAAAAATTATACATTTCAAGCAAAGAAAATATTTTTATGAGATCTAAACTATAACTAAGATATAACCTATACCTAATAATATATATACATATATATGTATATTTCCTAGCCGTGATCGAAATCTTGATATAGAAAAATATTGCTAATAGAAATATAGTTTCTATTACTATCCAAAATGAAAAAGTTTTCTTTTCTAAAAATATGCTCTAGGGAAAAATTTTTTTTGGAAAATTATATTTATTAAAAAAAATGATTAGTAAAAGTGTTGAAATTTTTCTTCCAGAAAAGTTTCGAATTAAAAATGATTTATTAAAAATTTTTTCATAAGTTTTAAATTTTTGAAATTGTTTACCAAAAATTTTATTTTTTCAATCAAAAACGCTTTTTTATACAAACTGTGATTTCTAAAAATATTTTCTCTTAAATATTTTCCTTTCCATTTTTGGCCAAAAATCGTCATTCTTTGAAAACGTCCATTTTTGTATTTTTGAATGAAAAACTTGCCTTTTTATTGCTCTTATATGTTTATTTTATGTTTTCAAATGTTTACAATATGTTTTTGGTTAAAAATCAAGACAAAAAAAAATTTTAAATTTTTGGGAATATTTTCGATTTTGCCTTTTGAATTTTTGGGCAAAAATCGTCATTCTTTGAAAACGTCTGTTTGTGTATTTTTGCTCTTGTATGTTTATTTCATGTTTTTAAATGTTTAAATATATAAATTTTTGATAAAAACAAACAAAAAAGAAAAATTTCGATTTTTATGATTTTTATCCCTTTGCATTTTTGGCCAAATATCGTCAAAATTTTGAAAACGTCCGTTTGAGTATTTTGAAATGAAAAACTTGCGTTTTTATTGCTCTTGCAAGTTTGTTTTAAGTTTTTAATTATTTCAAACATATTTTTGCTAATAATAAAGAAAAAAAATTTTTTTTCGACATTTTGTGTAAATTTAAATTTTTGATAAGGGTACCCCCTTTGCATTTTTGGCCAAAATACGTAAAATTTTGAAAACGTCCGTTTGTGAAATTTTTTTTTTCTTATTTCAATCAATAAATATTTAAATAAATCTTAAAAAGTTGTCTATAAACAGGTATCCCTAATCGGAAATTGTATAATTATATAATATATATATATAATAATAAAAGCTCAAGGGATAGCTCTACAAGTGCAATGCATTGTTGCAAAGACAGGTGGCGAAAGAGTAGGTAGTTAAAATAGTTTCCCTTTGCATTTAGTATCGGCTTGTGTGCAGGGTTTTTTATGGCTGCCATGATTTTTTAAGTGTTTTACTTTCCCGATGAAATACTGTTGAAAGAATGCTGATCAATTTTAGTCACTTGAGAAAAATTCGAAAACAATTTTTATTTTACTTCTGCCGGAGGTGGGAATCGAACTCAGAACTTTCCGCTTTTATAGTTGGCAAACTTATTGGTTCATCTTTCGACACTTAAATAATCGGAATAATAAAAATTTCTCTTTCCTTTTTTCTCTTGTATAGGAAAATGTTCAATTAAAAACGTCTATTTTTTAATTTATGTCTGCCGCAGTGGGAAGTCGAACCACAACTTTCGCCATTTTTAGTTGGGAAACTTATTAGTTCATCCATCTACACTCAAATTGGGGAAAAACATTCTAGTTCTATTGCTATTTTCAAGTGTCTCCAATAATACTAAATATAAGCCCGTTGTTTTGAAAGTGGTATAACTCCACTCTTTCAAAAAACTAAGTTAACAGTAATTTTACTGAGCTATAGACACCTTTCTCTTCATGATTATATTCAGAATTTCATTTCAATTCTATATCGATACAAAATGAAGAAAAACAGTGTTGATGTACAATGCTATCGCATAAATATTTACCATAGAGACTTGAATATGCCAACTGTGAAAGAACACTAAGTCGAAAATATAGGTTTTTTTATTTAAAGATCTTAACGAAGTAATTTTAATTTATATATTTTTAATATAACTCGAATAAACTTTGAATGAACTTTGTTATTTGTGTCTTTCTTGTAATATGGCATGTTTGAAAGTGATATAACTCCACTTTAAAAAAAATTTTAGTTTAAAAATTCGTTAATTTTTTTTTGCAATTTTTTTATTGTTTCATAATAAAATTTAAAAGATAAAAAACAGCACTAGAATTGATTTCAATAATTTTAAATTGATTCTAATGCAAACCTTTAAATATCTCAAAGTAGATAAAGCAGCTGATATTGATATTTGGGAGAATATTAAGAAGGCAAGCTTTTTTGCAGACAATTGATAAAAAAATAAGACTTCACTGCCCACAAGTATTTTGCTGACTAACATTCAATCAGAATTTATTTCATACAAAAGAAAATGTTATATATATATATATATATATATATAGTTTACAGTGATATTTAAATGATCATTATTAAGTAATAGCAGTTCTTTTCTAGCCACCTTTACTTAAATGATCATTATTAAACAATCATTAAATATTTAAACGATCGTCATTAAATAATAACAGTTTTTAACAGTACTTAACAGTTCACCGCATATTTTCTTGATGGCGCTTAGAAATTAAATATAAAGCATTAAATATAAAGCATTTTCCGTTTAAATATATATTCATATAACTTTATAAATATATTCATATAAATACATATATCCTATAACTTTAGTGTTGTGCAAATTCAAAGGAATATAATTTATGCCGGGCCCTATCTTCGCTTAACAATGTCTTGCGGGGCCTTAACAGCATTGACATTAATTACTTCGCGCTATCCCCTCGCTGTTATGCGTATGTCTCTATATGGTACAGCAAATGTTCCGAGAACTGCTACCCTAATACTTTTTACAACAAGTGGAGATTTAAGAAATTTTCTACTAAAATAATCGAGAAGTCTAGTAAAAGTTCTAAAAAGGAACTCAAAAATTTTTACTATTATAAGCTGATATATGGTAGAACAATATAAAAAAAAAAAAAAAAAAAAAAAAAAAGTTCTAAAAAGAACAAAACAATCAATTTAAATGCACTGAATTTCTTTGACACTTTTAATTAATTTTAATAAATTTTTTAAAGAAAAAATCTTTTCTATGGAACAACTTTGTTGAATTAAAAATTTACCAAAAAAAAAAGAAGAAAAATAATAGTTTAAAACAGCAAGAACAGGAAGAGGGGAAATTTCCAAAAGAATATACATTTCTATTACAAGTTTAATAGCAATGAATGGTATAAATTGTTCTAATTTCTGGCAATATTTATTAATCGAATAGTTTCCCATTTACACTTAAAATGTTGCCATAATTTTATTATCCTTAATGTCAACAATATGTGTTTAAATATTTATTTATGCTCTTTTCAAATGAATGAGAAACTACGAAATACGTAAAAAATCGTGTCTAATCATGCGTTAAATTACACTTTTCCAAAAATTAAATCGAAAAATCAACATCATACAGCAAACAACACAACAGAGGAAAGCAAAAAGTAAATAAAGAACAACAATAAATACCAAAAAACTACTAATAAATACAAGTACAACAAAAATAGAAACCAGATACAAAAACAAAAACAAAAACAAAAACAAAAATCAAACAACAAAGAGGAAAAAAATGTCACATATGTTGCAGCAATTTAGATTAATTTTCATTAGATCGTTCAGACATAAACTACACAACACAACACAACATCCCGTAAATACAAGGGTTGTCATCATTTCACTCCGTCATCCAGTCATGCAGTCATTCAGTCATTCAGTCCCTTAAGCAGTCACCAGCAAAACAACTTAACATAATCACAATATTAAAACGCCCCTTTGATTTTCCAGAAAAAGCCAACTAACTGCCATTCACTCATTCTAACAGATTTAATTGTACTACTCGTAACCCTTATTAGCCTGGAAACGAATACAAATTGTCATAAAATTTTTTAAATGCGGTTAGACAAAATTCACTAAGTGGTGCACACATTGTGTGTGCGACTGTGTGTATGCGCCAATGGATGCTTCATTCGCTAATAGCAGGAGGCCTCGTGAATACGCTACAGATGACTGTAAATTTTTACTGATATCCTTTTACTTGTAACATGATTTAAGACTCGAATAAAAATTTTCATTGAAATGAAAACCCTACTCACTCGCATACTGAGGGGTTTTCAGAGGGTGAGGGGTTTTACTGGCCAGTGAGTGTGTAGTAAATTTTAAGAAAAATCATTAAAAAAAAGTTAAACGAGTTCAATTTTATTTAAAAATTATTACAAATACTTTAATATTCTTTTTATTAGTATAAAATTTATTGGCTGTCATGGGGCGGGAAAAGCTTTGCAATATTGAAATTCTAATGAGATATTGTTATAAATATTATAAAGATCAAACCGAAAAAGTAGAAGTAAAAACATTAGCTTAATATAATCCTTTTCATGTAAACAGTTTTTTTGCTTGTTTAAAGCAGTTACACGATCAATTTTCCATTGGAAATTTAATGGGTCTTCTCGTAAAAGCTTTGATACACTCAGAAAAAAAAATTCTATTAATTTGCCAAAAAGGATTCCTATTCATTTAATAAGGACTAAATTTGTCCCAAATCACATTGAAGGAAATTAATAGTTTTGTACTATAGAAATAATAAATTTGAAACTATTATATATCAATGTGAAAAACTATTTAACATATGTGATCACCTTATTAAAAATCAGTGAGAACACCCTACAAATTAATGTGGTGCCCCTATTTATTTTCAATGGGAAATTTCACATTATATTTTGTAGAAGATGTAATATTATTCTAATTAATTTTATTGGAATTTAATTAATTAATTAATTTTTTAATGAATTTTTAGCAACGTTAAGTCCACTATTAAATCAGTGGATCATATAAAGTGTAATCACATAAAGTTTTAATATTTATTTAAAGGACTATTGAACTAAAGTGGCCACAATATAAGAAATCCGTTAAAACAGCAAGTACAGTTATGCCAGCGCTGAGTGCTTGCATAGTATTAAAATATTAGTAGAAACCGACTTTTGACTCAATATTATTAATTTAAACTGGTCTATACCATTAACTAAAAACAATAGTAAAAAAACTATTAAAATCATCATTATTAGTATTAATTCCATATAATATTTTTCTGAGTGTAATAGCCGATCCATAATTATAAAAAAAAAATTAAATTATAAAAACATTTAATTATATATTGAAAAAAATGTGTTGGTCCCCGGAAAATAATATATATAATATAATAAAATAAAATAATATATATATAATACATCTATAATATAATTCTCATTTATTTTATAACTTTAATATAAATCGTAAAATGTTAAAATTGAAAAACTGGTTTTGTATGACGATTAAAATAAAATTGCAAATAATGTTATTTAGTCTTACGAGGGTGAGGTAAAAAGTTTCCGTCCTGTTAAAGAAAATCAACTTCTTTTTGGATTAATTTTCGTTTTACTTTTCAAAATAATATTTATCTAGATTAATGCATTTGTCATTGAGGTGATTCGCCAAGCCTCTCAAAATGCTCATTACAGCATCGATGACTTTCCTGTTGCTTTTTAAATATTTTACCTCCCAGCCTTTTTTAAGGTTGGGAAACAGATAATTTAAAGAGGCTGGCAAAGGGCTAAGTCTGATGAATGTGGTTGTTTTGGGGAGAACAATCGAAACTTCATTTTGTTCGGCAGGTGCATTGTAATAGTGAAACATATATTTTTTTCCTTCAAAGTTTGCAATAACTCTGCGTAGTATTAACAATTGATGGTGTTATCCTTCACCAGATAATCAATGAAAATAATTCCTTTAGGATAGCAAAACACAGTCGCCATAACCTTATTCGCTTATAAAATTGTTTTTGCATTCTCAGGTTTCGGTTAATTTAATGAAAGCATTTTCAACAATTACTTTCTTGGTTTTTTCTTGTCCAAACCAGGGATATATTCGTCTCCAGTAATAAAACTTTAACGTTTAAGAACAAGCCTTTTAGGAGTATAGTTAAACGCATTGCAACAAATAAAAGTCTTCTGTTTACTTCAGTGCATGCATGTACCGCTTGGAGTTGCAACTATGTCTTGCAGATTACTTCAATTTACCAACGAGATATAAATTTAACTAACTGATTTATATTGGGCAACAACCCTCGTACATAGAAACCACGAGCTAATATGGCTATAGTGGCATTTATTTATATTTCTCATAACTTTTAGTGTAGGGTATCGCAAGTTCGACTGACTTAAGCCAAGAGTGCTCTGTCGTAGCTGTTGAATTAAATTTTGGTTGTTGTGCATTGTTTTCACCACCACTATTAACAGTCGATTCTCCCTTGAAATGCTGCTCAGGCACTTGTCTAATTTATTTTATTCCAAAAAAGCTTAGAAAATTAAAACAATTCAACACTTGCTGAGTATTCAATATAAATTTTTTTCTCTTTTGTTCACTTTTAATTTGCCGAAATGAGATTATTAGTTGAATAAATACTTAAGTCGGGTTATCCTGGCTGTAGGTGTGCTCATGCGTTTGAGTTTGTTTGGGGTGAAATTTAGCTTGATTGAATTTAAAATGTTGCTAATCCGTGATTTTGAGCAATTTCATTATTTCTATAATTGGTGGGGTGAAAATTTGTGAATTGATTGTTGATCTTTTTTAAATTGTTTTAAGACTATTGTTTTTAAAGTTGTTGACAAATTTAAATTCATTCAATTTATGTACGATTGGGAATTAAAAATTAACGTTTTGAAATGAACCGACTTGAGAACAATGGAGACAATGAAAACGAATAAAAATTTCCCACGCATACACGTATGTAGCTAAGTAACTGTGTATGTGTGCAGTTGTTAAATGATATTTTGTAATGCCAGTGATGTTTTAAATGAAGCATTCATAATAGAATTCATCTTATAAAACACCCAACTGTCTTCCCTTTTGTAAGATAACACAAGGGATTTGTAAGGCTGACCATGTCTGAAACTGATCTTGCCTTATTGTAAGAAGTAATACGTATGCCAGTATCTTTAAGATGAATTTAACAATCGCTAGGCAACTCTTTACAGAACTTCGGAATAAGGAAGCATTAGCAGAATTAATTAATTCAATTAGATTTGAAGCATCCAGCAGATTTGTTTGAAATTTTGTATTTTTACAATTGCAGATTTATTCGAGGGAAATGAGAAGTAGAACCGGAAACAAAGGTATTCAGGAAGGAGAGCTCATCAAAAAGGATACAAAATTTTATTTCTTAGGAATTATGGAAAATTCACTTTAAATATTAAATATTAAATGCATTGGAGCCACAAAATGCTCTGAGAAGTTTTTCCGAGAAAATATTAATTTTATAATTGAAATTAATTATTTCAACAATTTATTTTTATTTATATATCTACATAGTATAATATTATAATTATATTATAATTATATTATAATTATATTATAATTAATATTATAATTATATTATAATTAATAATTATATATTATAATTAATAATTATATATTATAATTAATAATCATATATAATAATTAATAATTATATATTATAATTAATAATTATATATTATAATTAATAATTATATATTATAATTAATAATCATATATAATAATTAATAATTATATATTATAATTAATAATCATATATAATAATTAATAATTATATATTATAATTAATTTTTTAATTATAAAACTATTAGGTTTTTAATTTTCTTTTTTGTAGGCGAAAATATATAAAACAAAAGTATTTTATGAAGTATTTATTGTTCTTTTATACACTTCACGGCAAATAAATTCATATTAATTTCGATCACATTTCGTTGTCAGATTATCTATTTCAGTGTAATTAAAAAATGTTATAATTAGGCGATAAACATTAAGTGACAATCCAGACTTGTAATTCAAGAACTCCTAAAGTGATATTGAAATCTGAACGGAGACCCCACAATGTTGAGAAATTTAAGAACGCCTTGAATTAAACCTGAACTCCAATGAGGTTTGATGTTCACTGAAATCGAAATCATTGGTGAGGCCCTATTCCAAATAAATAAAAATAACTTTTAGAAATTAGCAAAATAATTATTTTCTTTATCAACTCTACTTTGTTTTAATATTGAAAATAATTGGCTTTATTAAAATAAGTCTCATTTTCTTTACCCTACTCGGAGTTTTAGTTCTTAAATGCCTTTTAAATGCCTCTTCAGTCATTAAATTTTCTACTTGTCGGCGGATCTAAACATTAAAATTTGCTTGCTTTAAGAATGCACAACAATTAAGTTTTTAATAAATATGAATAAATAAAATTATAAGGCAGGATTCAAAATTACAAAAATTTCGCAAAAAATGTCTGTATTTTCGTTTGCTTTACTTCTACATGTTGCAATTAAAAACTGAAAACACGTTTTATAAAGTTTTAATTACAGAGAAAATGTAAGAAAAAAACAGCAACTGAATTATTACGGCCACACACACACACACACTCACACACATAAATAAATACATGCGTTCCTACACATTATAAAATTCACAAGTGAATTGGCAACCAAAACGGAAAGAGAAACACAGGAAAATCTTAACAAAATTGAAGTAATTTGAAAAGTAATTAGCATGGCAAACACTAATTAACAAAATAAAATAAAAAGAAAAACAAACAACAATAAAATCAACTTTAGAAATTGCCAAAAATCAGAACATAAAATAAATTAAGACAGGAAGAAACGTAAAATGAGGAAAAAAAAGCTAAAAAGCAATTATGAAACTCCTGCTCACAAAAATAAGGTGTGCGCAAAAAGCTCTTAAAAACATAACAAGTTGTAAATGTTAAGGGAATAAAGTTTCTTAATTTACCCTACGTTGGTGCACTGCAGCCATGCTCCTCCCAGTTCGTGGCCCACTACTTTAAACCTATGCAATTGTTTAAATGTTGGAAAGATTTAAAAAAAAATGGTCTATATCCAGTGGAAATTGTTTGTTTGTGTACTTGGTGTATTTTAAAAAACTCTCATTTAGTTTGTAAATTTGTAAAGAGTTAAAAGTTTACAGAAAATACGGCATAAGCAGCCGGATTCGATGTTGTACACGCTGTTTCTCATATTCACTTTTAAAGGTGTTTCCCATTTTAGTTTTTGGTTTTATTAAGTTTATTTTTTATAAATTCAAATATAATTGGCTCTTTGTGTCCTTTCCGAATGGAAGAATAAGACATGCATCCATATTATTTTTCACTATTTTTTTCTAGATTTTAATAAAAAAAAATTTTTTTTTATAAACAAAAAATATGTGAAAAATATTTTTGAAGTGGAAAAAATTATTTTATATCTTAAAAAAAAATTTCTAGAATTATTAATTTCTAAACCTTGAAGATTGTTCAATTAATCCAATGCAGCCATCTAAATATATAAACTGTTTTTACAAGGTATTTGCTGGAACATGTGAGTCAGTTGGCCACCGATAATTTTTATTTTGGGCTAAAGCTATTGGTTTACATTTTATGGGGTCATGTGAAGTTGTTGGTTTATGCTAACAATCCAAAAAGAATTGAAGCATTGGAACTGAATAGTGAACGAGTCACCGGTGAACTGCAGCCTACTTTATGCGAAAAGCTACTTCATAAGGATCGTTTAGAAGGATCGTTTGCAGTATGTTTGCAGTATGCCTTCAGAACATATGCTAGTAGTTTCCTTTTTCAAAATAATACATTTATATAATTTTTGTTTTATAGGCAATTAATGGCCAAGCCATTGTAATCCTTTTTAATTTTTAATTCACTAAAATATGTTACATTACTAACTGATTTGAATTGGAATATCCTCGCCATATAAAGCAAACCTTTTTCAAAATTGTTTGCCAGCAGAAGTACTGCTTTTCTAGGGCACACAATAAAGCGAATCATCACTTGATCCGTGCTTTGTTTTTCTTTTATAATTCAGTGTAGGGTAGATTTTAAGCACTTCACGTTTCCAGCTGTACATTAACAATGTATTCTTAACAGAGTGAAAATGTAGCAGATCCTTGAAAGTAAATGTTATAACAAAAAAAAAAACAAGAAATTTAATTCAAAAACAAATAAAAAGTTTATTTTGGTATAAATATAAAGTGTGCTGCACACGCACTTATACACCCATACACTACTGTGCATATATATAATATATATGTATGTACATGTTCATTTGCATATTAAACTGGGAATTGGCAAAAAAAAAATTGCTGCACTTAAAGACACATTTTAACTTTAAATTATTTCTTGAGCTTAATTGCTAACACGCAAAATATTGTATTAGAAGAAGGATCAGAAATGGCAGGAGAGAATGTAATTGTGAAAAAAGGCACGAAAAATATCATTAAGGCTAATGAAGCAGTATTTAGTGCAAGGTTCAGCGGCTATGAAAGTCCATATAATAGAATAATAGTAGCTGGCAATAAAATGGTAGTGATATAAATTGAAAATGTCGCAAAATAATCCCTCTGAACATTTAACTAAAGCAAATAGAGATGGCAGCGATGCAAAGCTCAATATGTACAAGCATAAGTGTGTATTATACGACTTAATGACATCAAATTTATGTATCACTGGTAGTAGCAGCAACACTCCATAATGATGGTAATTATATCTCGTTTTTCTAACAATTTTAGGCTAAAAATGGAGTCTCACATTCACATCTGCTGCTGCAGCCATGAATTGTTCTTGCTTTTTATTTCAGCCTGGTGTGTTTTTCATTTTGTTTGATTTCAGCTTGTTATTTGCGAGTGTGTGTGAGTATGTGCGGTAGATCTGTGGTTACTTCTCTGCTTAAGTTTCTCAACTAAATGCCACACCTTTTCGATTTAAAATTTTTTTTTTCTAATCATGGCTACATTAAGCCATGAATTGCATTTGCCACCGCCCCTTTCAATAACAAAGTAAACTCTTTCCTTACAAGTATGTACACAGGAAAGAGACAACACTATTTGCTACAAAATTTAACACCATCTTTAATGGAAAAAAAACCTGTATGAGAATGCGCAAATGAGAGCAGAATAAACGTTGTGTGATTATTTGGGTAAATGAGAGTTCTTTTAGTTCTACTTGCCGAAAGAGAGAGCTCTGAAGAGTGTCAAAATACTGGTTAAACTAACTGTTAATGGCAGTTAAAAGACTTCGTGCATTTAAAAAGGTGGATGAGGAACATACGGGTGCCGCGAACAGTGCGAATGGCATGAAAACGCTTAGACGTGGTATATGATATAGAATTTTTCACAATTTTATCGCAGTTATTAAAACGCGTTAGCACGGCAACAACGTACCCGGTTATCATTTAACTATTATAAGAAATAAAAGTAAAACTAGCAAATAGTTAAACTAAATGGAGAAGAACAAAAATATATTTGAAAGTAAAGCAAAGATTTCCCACAAAGCAAATAAAATTAAAAAATATTAAAAGAAAATACTTGTATGTGTATAAAAATTTAAGAACAGAGTGCATAATAATTGATGAAAAATTGATTAAAAAACAGAAGAAATTTAAGTGGAAAAGAGTGTGTAAAAAATTGAAGTGTTTAATTAAGAACAATATGTCCAGTGCACAGGTATCTCAGCCGCCCACATTGCAGCAATTGCAACAGCATCAGCAACAGCAGCACCAACAACAACAACAGCAGCAGCAGCATATATCGCACTTTCTTAATCACATAGCAGCAGCGCAACAGCATCATCAACAGCAACAACATAATATATCACCACCTTCCAGCGATTACCAGCAAGATTCCAATACACGTTCGACGATCTCACCAAGATCGGCACAGTCTCAAGCCAGTCCGACTCATTCCAGAGGATCACCACATTCCAACAGCAACTCTCCAAAGCCTCCAGCAAATATAGTGCGTCTAGAATCGAGTCTGTCGCCCAATAATAGTACTACTGCATCATCTTTGGCCCCCATTACCACCTCATTACCCCTGCTAGTGCAGCCAATTGCCAGTAACATGCACAACAATATAACGCAGCTGCCATCAAGCGCCGTGGCAGCTGCAGCCAGTTTAAGAGATCAACGCATTTTCAGCTCTCCTCTGGTAGGCCAGCAAAGGCTTTATGATACGTTGCCACCACCAACAGTCAGTCATGGTGCCTACTCTATGCCTCGTTTACCACTTATGATGGCTCCTCAAAATCCCTCTAGTCCTCTGGCCCATTTACCCCAACCCCCTCCACCCACATCGTCATCACCGTCGGCCTCTCGATCACCACCCATAGTGCACCAGAGCCAACCCAAGAAATCCTTTTGTATTGATGCTTTATTGGCGAAAAATCAAAATGGCTCAGAAGTGCAGTCACCAGAAATAATCAGCGTTAGAGCGCCGCCTATGGATGATCGTTTGCCGTTGGGCTTACAGTACGCTCGCGATATGTCAGCAGTAGGCCTCACTGAACACGAAGCCTTGCAACGGCTGCACGAGTCACGAGATTATGATTCGCCCAGCCCCGATGGCATGTCAAGGTGAGTTAAGCATTGCCATCTAATAAATGTGGTTCCAGTATAATCTTTCATTACATCCCAAATTATAGTTACGATTTCAATCTTTAAGCTTTATTGCTATTCTCTTCAAGCTCCAGCTTCCATTCCATTAAGTCCAGTATTTTTTAGCAAGAATAGGAAAAATAGCTTTACTAATTTATTAATTGTTTTCATTAGGTATTAAAAATATAATTTGAATTTTTAAATTTTATAGCCTCTCTTTTAATGGAAAATTAAATTAAAAATTAATTAGATGCAAAAGTTTCACAATTGCAAATATTATATTTTACAAAATTTTTTTATTTTATAGTTTCCTTTTTACAACCACAAATTTCCTTTTACATAATTATAAGAATTCTCGTATTCTTTAAAACAACTTTTAGGTATGTGAAACTGAAAAGCTCTATTTGTTTCCATCTTCATCTCGATCTCCATTTCTAATTTGAAATTTAAATTTAAAAAGCAAGTTTTTAAAATTATAAGAAATCTAATTATTTAATTAATTATTCATTTTATTTATTAAGTCAATAGTTCCTTTTTGTATAATATATATATATAATATATAATTTTCGATCAATAAGTTTGAGATCAGAGTTTGGATAATTCTAAAATGTTTACAAAATGTTTATTTCTTTTTTTTTTTGATTCTACTTTAATGATTAATGCAACGTCGGTGACGACACTGTCTGCTAGCCGGTGTCAAATCGATATTATAGGAGTGATTGTATATGGTGGGTGCATGCTTAAAGCTTATAGAACTAAACGAAACTGTAAAAAAGACCACAAGGTTTCGAATTAGAATAATTATAATAATTCTCGTTTAATTTTTTCAAAAGCTTTTCTTAAGGCGCGCATTTTTATATAAAATTTATAAACTTGGAAGAAATCGCGTTTTATTTAGAGTAGATGGCTGGGAACAGGTGTTCCCGTTGAGTTGAGCCTAAGAAATATTTTAAGAGCTCCAGTCGCATACAATAAATTCGGCATTCTGCTCAACATGAGTTTCTTTTAATATTAATTTTATTTAAATACACACCTTCCTTTTAGTAGGAAATTTCGTAGACAGGCAAGCAAAGAAGGCTTCATACTATTTTGTTAAAGAGTTAAAGTTAAATAAACGAACCTATTTCATTTATTTGAGTTAATTTATTCAAAATGTTTATGAAACAGCTTTCAGTCAATTATTTATTTATTTAAGAAATTATTGCTCAAACATCGCTTAAGCAGGAAATGAAAAAAGAGCTAAAAGATTAATCACATTTCGTTCATAAATATTTTTATTGACTTAAGAAATAATTAAGAAATACAAATAAAAGTCTGTAATGCCAGCGGTATTAAAAATTAATTATCAATTATTGCTTTCAGCTGATTTTTAATACTTTTAATAAAAATAGTACAATAGTGGAATACTTTGTCATTTGGCAACTAATATAAGTAGTACTACTCGTAGTATTGTTAGTAGCAGTAGGAGCAGTAGGTGTAGTATAGTAGTAGCAGTAGTAGTCGTCGTAGGAGTAGTACTAGGGGTAGTAGTAGTAGTGTAGTAGGAGTAGTAGCGGTCGTAGTAGTAGTAGTCGTAGTAGGAGTAGTAGTAGTATACGAGCAGTAGTAGAAGGAGTAGCAATAGTGTAGTAGGAGTCGTAGGCGTAGTAGTAGTAGTAGTGGTAGTAGTAGGGGTAGTAGTAGTAGGAGTAGTAGTAATAGTAGTAGTAGTAGTAGTAGTAGTAGTAGTAGTAGTAGTAGTAGTAGTAGTAGTAGTAGTAGTAGTAGTAGGAGTAGTATTAGTAGTAGTAGTAGTAGTAGTAGTAGTAGTAGTAGTCGTAGTGTTAGTTGTAGTAGTAGTAGTAGTAGTAGTAGTGGTGGTAGTAGTAGTAGTAGTAGTAGTAGTAGTAGTAGTAGTAGTAGTAGTAGTAGTAGTAGTATTAGTAGTAGTAGTGAAATGAATTAGTTTTTAATTCCACAAATAAATTTTATAATTTGGTTAATTCTTTTGAAATTCTACTGTGAAACTTTTGTTTCACAGTATTTTTTTGCACTGCAAACTTAAATAGATATTGAAAAAAATATATATATTTAATTTTATCGAGTGTTTTATAAGCGGCCGCATTTACACATCACTTGCAAAAATGTATTTGTCTTACGATTGTAAACCACCAATATATCGAATATGGTATACCAAGTAAATGCTCGCGATATCCAACCTCGCACCGCAAATCAATATGCAGGACTGTGTGTAAAACTCAAATTCTTTCGTTCGTGTAAAGTTTCCATATAAATTTTCCATAGAATTGCGATTTAGCTAAATATATTCGATTTAATTGTAGTATGAGGAGTTTTTTAATATATAAAAACTAAGCTTGTAAGGCCTCCCTTTGTTTATGTCAATAAAACAATTTTTATTACATATTGTATTCCGAGATGTTTCGTGGATTATTGGTCCACTTCTTCAGGGAATTTGTCTAATTTATTAAATACAAAAACCAGAAAGGAAAAAATATTTATTATATAAAACTTAAAGATAATTATTAATATTATTATAGTTAAGAAATCCAAAACTTCGTTGACCGTCTGATTAATGCACTGTAAATGGCGTTTAAATTGCCTGTATCATCTTAATTTTAATCGATTAATTTTTTGTTTCCAGATCCGAATCTCCTACATCATCGCATCGTTCTAGTCCACCGATTAGTCCCGGTTGTGAAGAACAGCAACACCTTGGCATGCATATGGATTTGGGTGATGAATTTAAGAAACCAGTACCTCCTCATAGTCCCATTCGGCCACAGGATTTCCCTCTATATGCCGGCGGTCATCCCTATCAGCTGCTGGCTCAAAGTGGTTCAGCCTTTCATCGGCCATTGGATCCATCGGGAAAGCCTATACCGGTAAGTTTACAGATGCGATCAAAGATCAATTTGATAATATGCAAATTACGTAAAGAAATCCTTGAGGAATTCAAGAAAATATTGTGTAAGTCACAGGCATCTTATGGCGTATTAGGCCACAGATGGATGAACCAAAGAGGTTTCGGATAATTTCGCTGTTAACACAGCTCTTCATGGATACGATACAAACAAAAATAAACTATTGGGCGGCAAAAAAACTTAAAATGCACAGTAAAGTAAAGACGAAAAATGCAATCGTGTGACGATTTGGCGGGAGTGCTTTGTAAGTTTTTTGCCGCTTAGTAACCATCTGAAATACTTGGATCCATCCTTTAAGATTATAGAGGGGAAAGTCTTAACATATACTTCTTAATTTCATCCGATGGTTGAGCATGTCAATGACGCAAACAAGTGCATCTTCAATTGCAAAAATCATTAAATTTTTGGGTTATGAATCCGGCCTATTCTTCATATTTAGTCTCAAGTGACCATGTCGACGGAAAAAAATTTGACGCCAAAAATTAATCCAACTCACAAGCCAACATCTGTTTAGATGACCTCGACAAATTGAAATTAAAAAACAAAAGTATTTTCTACCTCAAAAGTCATGCACTTATTGATCGGTTGTATGAACACGCCGGAAGTGAAAATAACTTCACTGTACAAACTCAAAGCGGAGAGAATTTCTTTTTGACAGAGCAACAAACAGTAGGAACGAAAGTTTAATCATACAGAAATATTTTTTATAGAGTGACAATGAATTCATTGTTTTCTAAGAGAATTGCTCAGTTCTTAATTTAGTATAATAAATTTAATTATCTGTTTGCAACTCCATATGCCTACATACATAAAATTCGTTTCTTTATTATTTTGACTCTAATTTAGATTCCAATGGGTCAACACTTTATGCCTTCACACTTGCAATTCGAGTTTTTGGCACGTGCCGGAATGCTGCACCATCGCATACCCGAACTAGCAGTCTACCCACATCACGCCATTTTGGGCAAAACTAGACGGCCACGTACAGCCTTCACGTCCCAGCAGTTGCTGGAATTGGAAAAGCAATTCAAGCAGAACAAATATTTATCCCGCCCTAAACGATTTGAAGTGGCCAGTGGGCTAATGCTGTCAGAGACGCAAGTGAAAATCTGGTTTCAAAATCGCCGCATGAAGTGGAAACGTTCAAAGAAGGCGCAACAGGAGGCGAAGGAAAGAATCAAACAGCAGCAGCAAACGCAACAACAGAATTCGGCACCATCGACTGTCAGTTAGTTTCTGGCCAAAGAGAGCAGGGGTTTTTATTAGTATTAACACCCTTTAAACAACAACAATACTAAAACAACTAGTTACGAAGGATAACTGAGCGCTTTTAATTTGAATGTGAATGTGAACTGTGAATGCCTGCACGTATGAATGTATTTCAAAAGATTTGTGACTGCTGTACTCCAACTCCAACTCCAACTCCAGCAGGCTTAGTATTATTGCAATAAAGCAAGCTGATGAGGATTGATGATGCTGTGAAGATGATTCGGCTGATGATGACAATGAGGCTGCTAATTAGGAATGCTAGTCAGTTGGTTAATCAAACTGTTAGTTTGGCCAACACAAAGGGATAATGCAAGAGTATGCGTGCATAAATGTATTAGTGTTGTATGCCACACACAACATGCAGCAGACTAAAATTAAATCCGTCCTGTTGCAATGCACGAGTGTTAATGAATGCAAGAATTTATATTTGTTTCTATTGTTTGTTCTATCCAGTCGCCCTGGTAATGAAACGGGTAATTACATGCATTACACCGATTACAAAATTATTTATTGTTTTAAATACACCCAAATAATGAGATGCAAAGCCGCTGCTGCTTTTCCATTAAATTGTTTAATTGCTTTAAATATTTTTATTAAATAATTCATAATTTTAAGCATTTATGTAAAACGTACATTAATGTGATGAACTAATCATAATTTTTCTTTTTCGTTTTGTTTTAGATGTAAAGCAACTAATTAAACACTAATTAAAAATGTCATTTGTAAATGTCTTTGTAAATATTTATTGTAAAATATTTAGATCTTGTATTTTATGTATAACTTTAGGAATAATTTATTGAAATTTAAAATTTTAATAAACAAATAATAAATAATTAAATAAATAAATAAATAAAAAAAATTATAAAAATAAAACTGCAATGAGAAAACAATTGTGTTAATCGTGTTTAAAATGGTCGCTACATGCACTCAAGGAGCAAATAACATGGAAAGAAAGTATTCAGATTCAGGGAATTGGGGTCGGGAAAATCCCAAATTTCAATACGTGTTATACGATACGTGTGTCGGTTGTCACAATCCCAAAATAAAAGGTTTCGATCGAATTCATTTGATCACGTATACGACGATTTGAGCGCAGATTTCGCTACGCGATATGGATAAGTCACCAATTAAGAAATCTTAATTGGCCTAAAAAATCTTTTAACATTCAAAACATTAGGCATTGTGAGGGAGTAGAGGAGACAGAGATGTTTCCTCTGCGCTTTTGTGTCAATTAGGCACAATTAAACTATTTTCTAGTAGCATTTCATTCGCTTATTTTTACTTTGCTGATGAAGGACTGCTATAGACCAGCGATGAAAGGCGATGTACTCTATGATGTACAATTTTAGACTAAATTTTAGGTGACCAGACACATGAGCTTTTACAGCATTTGAGAAAAATTCATAAGAGTTTTGCATTTATCTTTCATAAATTTTTATATATTCCGATTTTCAATTTAGAGTGATTAATAAAATGTTCATTTTCTATACAATTTAGGAATTTTTCTTTCTTTGCCAGCTGCAATAGAAAACTGCAACAGAATGCATTATCGGATATTTTCTGCGTAACTTTTAATTTTGCACATGACAAGCACAACTGAACGCCAAACGTTAAAATGCTTCGTGAAACTTTTCTTAACTATGAAATCCTTCAGAAGTTTTTTAATATTTTCAAAAGCACATACAAGAGAGGTGGAGCTTTTCTGTGTAATTTTTTTTGAAAATTAATAGAGAACAGGGCCCAAATCGTCGTATACGTGATCGAGTAATCTTTCGCATCGAATGAAATTACGTGATGTATCGTGCAACCGAATCGCGGCAAGCTAATTCGATGGCGTTCGTATCGAAATTTCTTACAAATGTAATAGATTGTTTTTCATTGTAGTAGAACAAAATCATATGTTTGCTTTACTAACAAACTACGTACAGGGCACCACCGGTTTTCCTCTTCGATTTTTTCTTAAAGAAAAGTTTTTTTTAACATTATGCTTTTGGTCTGCGTAAAGCTACAAATTAATTGAAATGTGCAATTTTATTTAAAGAATAGGTATCTATGTATGTGTATATACATATGAACATAGCTTAAGCCAAGCCGACGTCTCTTTCACGGGTGGGTCAAATGCATTCAGTTCATTTGCTAGCTCCTCCAATAACCTCATAGCCACTACTTTTCCTTGCCCGCAATTTGGAATAACATTTCGTTCCAAACTATGGTGTATCTGCCATGAATTGGACTATTAACTCTTTTTGTCCTGCCATTTATTTTATTCAAATTTGTCCTAAACAAATACATAGTGGTTATATATTGTTATTATTGAAGTGCATTCTTATAATTTATTAAAAAATTGCAGCTTCTTATTGTTTTTTCTGCACAATGCAAACTTTATATTCATTTATAAAAACACATGTGTTTGTTTACGAAAGCTCTTTTACTATCGAATGGCTTTAGCAGCGGAAAGAAGGCATTCGATTGACCACTCGTAATCGAATGCCACGATCCCAAATTTCAATACGTGTTATACGATACGTGTGTCGGTTGTCACAATCCCAAAATAAAAGGTTTCGATCGAATTCATTTGGTCACGTATACGACGATTTGAGCGCAGATTTCGCTACGCGATATGGATAAGTCACCAATTAAGAAATCTTAATTGGCCTAAAAAATCTTTTAACATTCAAAACATTTAACATTCTTAATAAATAATTTTTCATATCAAATTATACGATAAAATATTACCTTTTATTTCTTTTAAATTATCGTGGTAATAATAATAATTTTAACAGGCCTTATTTTTCCATTTTCATAAAATCGAGAGCCCACTGTAGACACATCTGACTGTGTTAATAAGATATGAAAGTGCTAAATGTGACATGAAAAGTGATTAAATGAAGTGTGAGAAAGCAACAAAAAAAAAGTTACAGAAAAATATGGTAAGCAGCACCAGGTACTACTAAAAGAAGAATTCAAACTCTTAAACTTTGTAAGTTCTAGCGTATTACATGGCATCGGGCGCATTGATAAGTCGAAAGCAGTGTGTATTTTTTCCATGTTTATATAGTTTTGCATTTCAACTAACGATAAGTTTAAAAGCACTTTTTAGTGATTTTTAAAATACATACAACATTATATATTAAAGTAATTCAGATGAATTTTTTATTTTCCTCAAGAATCTCAATTCTTTGCAAGTTTTCCCAGAACTTTCAATTATTTTTGCAATGGATGTTGTTGGCTTTCAGGTTTTGATTGAAACAAATTATAGGTTAAAGCCTTCATCCTACTAACTCTTTATGTCAAATGGGTTTTCCTTGACCCATGTAAAACCCTCTTTAGTAAGGAACACTAATTAGGTTCTTTACATCCCTGAAATGTAAACTATGCAGATGCCGATTGTCTATTTAAAGATATACTGGTATGTGCAGCTTATTCTCACTCCTTAATATTTTTTCTATTTTCGGAAAATCGAGGCCTCACTGTAAACCCAATTGATGTGTTAATATGTGTGAGGTCTTTCATATTTTCATTAATGCCACAATAATAACAAAATAAAACCAGCAGCGCTTAACAAACTACCCACCAATAAATGTTTTTAGTGACATTCACACTTATAAAAAGTGTTTAAAATGAGACTGATTATAATTTTTATTAGCCTTTAATAGAAGAGGTTAGAAGAGCTCATATTTACGAGCGATACGTCACAATACATCATCATTTCATTATTAGCGAGCAACAGATTTTTGTTCGTCATAAACGGTGGCTTATAATGAGGTGTTAATACAAAGTCTCAGCAAAGAAACTATGCAGTATACAATAAGAATTACTCGTATACATCATTTTATAGTGAACCAACTAAATTTAGTTTCCGGTGAAGAAAGTACGTGAAGCAGGTTGGCAAATATTTTGTAAATTCAATTAAAAATATTCTTGAGAAGATAAAAACTCGTTTTCTTTTCATTAAGGTCACCTGCTTTGTATGTTGTGTTTAAAGTAGCTGTAGTCACTCTCCCGACTTGCCACTTCTTTGGCAGGTGCTTGTAAACTTATGCGTTGAAAAAGATTTTTATATAAAAAAACAGATCCACAAGGAATCAACATCAAGTGTTTAACTAATGAGAATTTGAAAGCAAAAGAGAGTGGCTTTTCACTATACAAGACTTTAGAAACTAAAAATTGCTTCCACAAAATTCAAAAGTTTTGCTGGAGGCCCGCTTCTTCTTAGGGTTCTGTCAATAGAAATTATTTTATAATCAAAAAAAAGAAAAATACAACTTACAAGCTGGAACTCGAAACTAATTACTTAACCTCAATTAAGAAACAACGAAAAATAAAAGCTATTATAAAGAACAACATTTTCGTTAAAAAATTGTGTTTAACAATAAAAACAATTTTTCTTAAAACTACACTCAACTTTAAAGTAAAATAATTAATTTAAGTATTGTAAAATATATTAATAAAATATTTTATATTTCCACTAGTAAAGTGGAAACATTTTCCACCTTGTTTTTATTGAGAAAAAGAATCGTTAAAGAATCGTTAAAGAATCGTTAACAAATCGTTAAAGAATCGTCAACGAATAATCAATGAATCGTTAAAGAATCGTTAAAGAATAGTTAACAAATCGTTAAAGAATCATTAACAAATCATTAAAGAATCGTTAAAGAATCGTTAAAGAATCGGCAACGAATAGTCAACGAATCGTTAGCAAATCGTTAAAGAATCGTTAACAAATCGTTAAAGAATCGTTAGAGAAACATTAAAGAATCGTTAAAGAATCGTCAACGAATAGTCAACGAATCGTTAATAAATCGTTAAAGAATCGTTAACAAATCGTTTAAAAATCGTTAACAAATCGTTAAAGAATCGTTAACAAATCGTTAAAGAATCGTTAGAGAATCATTAAAGAATCGTTAAAGAATCATTAAAGAATCGTTAAAGAATCGTTAGAAAATCATTAAAGAATCGTTAAAGAATCGTCCACGAATCGTTAAAGAATCGTTAGAGAATCATTAAAGAATCGTTAAAGAATAGTTAACAAATCGTTAAAGAATCGTCAACGAATAGTCAATGAATCGTTAAAGAATCGTTAAAGAATAGTTAACAAATCGTTAAAGAATCGTTAACAAATAATTAAAGAATCGTTAACAAATCGTTAAAGAATCGTTAACAAATCGTTAAAGAATCGTCACAGAACCATTAAAGAATCGTTAAAGAATCGTCAACGAATAGTCAACGAATCGTTAAAGAATCGTTAAGAAATCGTTAGCAAATCGTTAAAGAATCGTTAACAAATCGTTAAAGAATCGTTAACAAATCGTTAAAGAATCGTTAGAGAATCATTACAGAACCATTAAAGAATCGGTGAAGAATCGTTAAAGAATCGTCAACGAATAGTCAACAAATCGTTAAAGAATCGTAAAAGAATCGTTAACAAATCATTAAAGAATCGTTAACAAATCGTTAAAGAATAGTTAACAAATCTTTAACAAATCGTTAAAGAATCGTTACAGAATCATTAAAGAATCGTTAAAGAATCGTCAACGAATAGTCAACGAATCGTTAAAGAATCGTTAACAAATCGTTAAAGAATCGTAACAAATCGTTAAAGAATCGTTAAAGAATCATTAAAGAATCGTTAAAGAATCGTTAGAGAATCATTAAAGAATCGTCAACGAATAGTCAACATATCGTCAATGAATCGTTAAAGAATCGTTGAAGAATCGTTAAGGAATCCATAATTAAATATGTCTCGATATGAATCTTAAGTCCAAGAATTTGTCAGAATTAGAGAAAATTATTGTTTCATACGTAAGTTTTCTATTCTAAATAAAGAAAAAACGTTTTGGCTCAGTAAGCAATTTTTACTGGAACAAAATTTTCATTCCGTCGAACGTTTTCATGAGTGGGATTTTTAGTCAGATGCAAAAAGTCAACAATTAAGTGTTGAAAGGGCATGCTCTTGAATCAGTTGAATTGTGCTTGTTTTTTTTTTTTCTTTTTTTTGGTTAGAAAAAACACAAGTTTTTAGAGTACCCTTTAGAAGCCACAAAGAAAGAAGGATTCTTCAGCATCGAAAGCTGTGTAGTGGTACAAAGATGCCAACCACTTTCTGTGCATGTGTGCGTCTACTTTATAGATATTTCTATTGTTCCCATACACGTTTTACCACTTTTGACACTTCCTCATTTCCACTTTAACACATCATACAATCCATTCACTTCAAAAAAAAAAACATCAGTTGAACAATAATGCCACTTGAGAATTTGTTGCGTTCAAATACAATCATCTATTCATTCATCTAAGCGGACGTCACTATTTATTTATTCATTAATTCATTGCTTTTCACCCATTCTTTCATTCATGCAATCGTCCGCCGTTTATCCGTAGCGGATCCATACTACGTGTTAAAGTGGTTTTTATTGGAAAAAAGTGTGTAATAATGTTTTTATTTTGATTGTTGTTTTTGTTATTTAATGTGAACAACGTTCTGAAGCTTCTTTAATTGTTATTATTCTTGTTTTTATTACAACAGTTGTTGGTATTAAACAGTATTATTGTTGATTCTATTTCAGCCAAATGATCCATCCTTTTAAGCACTCACTCAGTTTCATCCGAAGCGTTTGCTCTCCGCTCTCCGCAGCTACGCACCGCATGTGTGCGAATGTGTATGAAATTAAATGGAAAGTATGAATGAGCACTTATTGTAATTTCTTTATTTATTCATGATTATTTTATTAAAATTATCGTTATCGTTATTATTAACAATAATATTACTATTGTTGTTGTTATTGTATGGCCTGCTTTGAGCAAAAGGAATATCTTTTATATTTCCTCAGTTTGATTATAATTCACTGTTGTATAAACAGAGCAAATGTTTGTTCAATATTACATCTGCTGCTCTTGAACTATTAACAAAAATTCAATTAGTTTATGGCCAACGATTAGAAATGCTTTTCCAAATAACAGTACAACACCTACAGTGGCTCTTCTGCTCTAGGACACGATAAAACAATGCTTATTTGTCTAACATTCTTAAAACATTTTGTTTGAGGTGACAGGCGAATTTGCAATCGTGTTTAGCACAGGCGAGCGGCAGAGAAAACAAATAAGGAAATGTTGAAATTTTTTTTGTTTTATTTGATTTAAAGAAAACATCAACAGCAAGTAAATCTTGAAATATTCGCCTCGAAGCAGTTAAGGAAAAAGAAATTCCTCTGCAGTATTAAAGTCTGATGCTAATACAGATTTACTGTCGGGTAAATCAGGAGTACGATTAGTCGTAGGGGAAAATCCTAAAACAAACTTAAAAACCCGGAAATAGAATAAATCAAAATAAAATAAATTATTCATACTTAAATTTATTCCAAAAAAAAAAAAAAATATTTTCAGTAAACCATTTTCAGCAAAAAATTTCTCTTTAATTTTGAAAGTTCGTTTAATTCTTAAAAGCTTTGAATCGTTTGGACATTGACTTTAAAATAATGCTTGTTCAAAACCCTTTACGATTTTATTTTCGGGCCTCGTTAATTACAATAAAATCAGGGACCGCCTTTTTCTTTTTGCTCTTTTACAAGCTCGATACTCCATTTAACTATACTTATTACACAGACTTCAATCACTTTATTTCCAACACTCTGTTGCTAACTTTGGAGCATCTAATAAATACTGCACACTGACTCAATGAAGACATTTTCCACACCAACTCCAAGTCGCACGATTTTGCAACCGGACCTAGAAACTGTTGCCAGAACCTGTTAGAAATCAAATGTTTCCGGAACCAGCCGTCAACGAGCCGTTAATTTGAACTTCAGTAAAGCCAACAACAAAATGATGTTAAAATAATTAACAGCTGGCAACTCCATATTAATAGTGTTTATAGGCTGTGAAATAATTACAATGAAATGAACTACAATTATAAACAGTACAAGTAATAGAATTCTTACGAATCACCAGCTCACATTAACATTTCATTGTCACTGACGTAACAACGCCAAGATGGCAAAAGGAAATCGAAGATGGTATGCTTGCAATGCTGAAGTCTTCCATCTACTCCTCAGTTAAAAGTTTAAATGTCTCCCATTAAGTATTTTAAAAATCAAAGCAGTTGGAAAGAACACTCTATAGAAGTTACTCCATTGAAGTGTTTATTATTAACCGGAAACTATTAGAGGCAAACTTATTAATCAAATTCTAAGGCAAGTAGACACCGTTTGCTATTCTCGGCATATTTTAAAATAAACAATTTTATGCTACCACTTGACAGCTAAACTAAAAAACAGCTGTTTTCACGAACAGTGTTAAAAATGTTATCGAATAGCGATAACACAAATTTTTGCATCTATTAACGCTGTTGACAATTTATATGTCTGCACTTCGTTGTAATGCTCAAACCATAGAGGGCAAATACGTCTTTCAGTTACACCGCCTGAATTTCTCAATTAATATATTTAATTATATACATATATATATATTTTTTTTTTTTTTTTTTTTTTTTTTTTTTTATTATTTTTATTTATTTACAATCTATCTTTAATAATGAGTAAATTTAAGCATATTTAAAAATAAAAAGAAACCTAACGTAGGCTATTAAACTTCAGCAAGCTTAACAGCTTAAATAAATATTAAGTACCAATATTGAATTAGAAATTTCATAAATTATGAATATAAATTTATTTTTTGAAAGGTAAGTCCAGTACATGAAATCTATTCAGTCTTCTTACTTCCTCAGTTTCATCTAAAAGAACAATTGCTAAAATGTTGTTATGGTTACTTAGTCGATTCAAGTACGCTTGACTAAATATATTTATTTCATCTCTAATTAAGGGGATTTTGAGGTCTTTGTGAATTTGTTTATTTGTTACAAACCAAGGAGCATTGACTAACGTTCTTAGTGTTTTAGATTGATATCTTTGTAAAATCTCCACATTTGAGTTGCTTGCAGTACCCCAGAGTTGGATACCGTATGTCCATACCGGTTTTAGTATTGCCTTGTAAACTTTTAGCTTATTTTCTAGACTTAGCTCCAAGTAACTAATACAGTTTTTTCGTTTTTATGTTTAGTTGTAGTCTTTTAGATTTAATATGTTCTTTCCATGTTAATCTTTTGTCAAGGTGCATACCTAAGTATTTTACTGTGTCAACTTTTGGTATAGCAGACCCATTTAAGAACACAGCTGGACATTCTTCCCTCCTTAACGTAAATGTTATTTGAGAAGATTTTTGTGGGTTAATGCTTATTTTCCATTTTTTCAACCAATTTTCCAAGACAACAAGTTGTGTTTGAATTAATAATGTAGCATCATACGGTGACTGTTTCGACGATACAATAGCGGTGTCATCTGCATAAGTAGCCATTGTTATATTTTCATTTACTGGTATGTGTGAAGTGTAAACTGTGTATAAAAGGGGTCCAAGCACACTACCTTGCGGCACTCCTGCTCCGATGCTACATATGTTGGACCTTTCATCATTAATTTTTACATAGAAGGTTCTATCTTCTAAGTATGATCTCAGAAATAAATAAAACGGAGTTGGTAGAATGTTTTTAAGTTTATACAGAAGTCCTACATGCCATACTTTATCAAATGCCTGTTTGACATCTAAAAATACTGCACAACAGTAATGCTTTCTCTCTAGGGAGTCTGAGATAGTTTTTACTATGCGGTGGCACTGCTCAGGAGTTCCGTGTTGATTGCGAAAGCCAAATTGGTGATCTGATATAGTATTTTGATTTTCCAGAATCGGTATTAACCTAGTCTTAAACAATTTTTCGAATATTTTGGAAAAAACTGGCAGAAGGCTAATAGGTCTGTAAGAAGTCACATAATTATATATATAAACAAAAAATTAATAATTTTAAACCTTTAATAAAAAAAGGTTGTTACTTATCACATTTAGTTGAAATGATGGGTTATTCATTTCGTGGTTCCACAAGTCAAACTAATGGCGTTTTCTTTTCTACAAAAAAAGGCAACACTACCCGCAGGGAGGGCAATTTTGTGTTCTTTTCTCGAAAATGCATTGCCCTGTGAAAGGCTTGCGTGTTCTTTTCTAAAAAATTTTGCCCTTTCGCAGGGCAAAAATGCAATGCCTTTTCCTTTGAGCAAATCAACAGGACAGAGATTGCCTTGTAAAACACATGGTTTTTATTCTTGCACAGCGTTACCAGAAAATGTTCAAAAAAAGTCTTTTGAGTTGAAAGAGTCAGAAAATTCGATTTTTATAATTATTTTTATATTTAATATCGTATAAAATAAAAAAAGGCAACAATACGGCTGCCTAATTATATGAGATATTAAAATAAAAATGTTTTAGTTTCTCAAGCAGATGAATTAGCAATCTGGCAACTGATGGTTTATCAGCTGTTAAAAAAAGGCATTACACTTTTTTCTAATTTGTGTTCTTTTCTCGTTATATAAAAAATTGCACTTTCACAGGGTGGGCAAAACATTTTAAAAAGGCACCTTTTCACAGGGCAACCTTTTTAATGTAGAAAAGAAAACGCCATAAGTTGTTAAACCAATATTTTCTTTTTCAATTGAAAGTCTGACACTGACGAATATGGATCGCTTAACTATCACACAGCGTATAAAAATTATCCAAAATTACTATATGTTTTGCTGATTCCGCCACAGCCACATAACGTGCTTTAAGAGTAGATTATGGTTTACATAATCTTCCAACTACGCAAGCAATTGGCAAAATTGTGAAAAAATTTGAGAGACCTGCGTATTACCTTTTCGCTCGTTCCGCTGAAAATATCCTGCTGTAAGTGAAAATGTTGTCTTACGTATTTGGGGTTCTGAAAATTCTTAAGTAATTGAAGGGAGCCCATTACATAGAGAAAAAGTTACTGTTTGGCGTGCTTTTTGATCCGAAGGTATGATTGTACCTTATTTCTTCGAAAATGAAGATGGAACGGGTGGCACCGTCAATTCGCAGCTTTATGGTCTTATTATCACCGACTTTGTTTTGCCTGCTATTGAAAAATATGACTTGGGGAATATGTGGTTTCAACAAGACGGTGCTACATGCCACGCAACTCGAGCGAATGCGGCTTTATTGCAAGAGACGTTTCCTGGCCACGTAATTTCTCGTCGTGGCGATATCAATTGGCCATCAAGATCTTGCGATTTGTCCCTATATTAGACTTTTTTTGTATTGCTACGGAAAGGACCGTAATTATGCAGATAAACATTTACTCTGGAGCACTTGAAACCAACATTCGTCAAGTTATGGCTGAGATACCGCCGAATATGTGTCAAAAAGTGGTCGAAAATTACCTCAAAAGAATCAATGCTTGCAACACCTCGCGTTATGTTCCACACAGAATGTCAACGTTCAAACTTTGTAGTACAAAAGAAATATCATGAAAAAAAAATTTTGTATATGTGTTTCATTTCGGTTTACTTTTGAAACCGCAAAATGGATAACCCGTTATTATCGGACCGTTTTAAAAATTTTCAATAATATTTTTCTTTGTGCAGCCGTGCAAGCATTCATTCCTTGTGGCTGCAGCGCATTTCATTTTATCGCCAAATTTAAAATTATTATGAATTGTTGTTTGCGTTCTTAACGAAATTCTTGGCTTTACATTTTTAAGTAAACAAAAAGAGTTTAATTCAGAATCTCTTGTAAATATAATGATGAATTCATTTGTCGCCCCTCTTTCAAAGTTACTCGCACAAAAGTACAAATGACAAATGTTATTTGCCGCATCTGTTACAAATTAAATTTGAGTTATAAATATGCTGCTAATAAATCTTGAACAATAGACCGAAAGCGTTAAATTGTCGTCAAACAATTAAAACCATAAAAGGGGCGTCAGCCAAAAACACCCTACAAATTAGAAATGAATTGAATATTTAAACTCGTACTGTTAACTCGCCTGTCGCATAAATTCGCCACTTTCAACATGCAACATATAAATAGCGACACGGATTGCAGCCAATATACAGTGCTGGTATAAAAAAAAAAAAGCAATAGAAAAGAAAGAGGATTAATTGATGATTCTGTGCTAATAGTTGTACATAATGAGAGGTTATAAGTTCCCTTTACACTGTGCCACTGTTCTTGTTACACTTTGGCTTTAAAACACATGCGAACGCAAATAATAACATATTCTTGAATTGAAAGGGATTCTATTGTGTGCTGAGGCTGTCATTGTGCTGCTGAGGATATACAGGACTTGTAAAAATATCCTGTTTGCGACTGTATGAATTGTCACCCCAAAAATTTAAGCATATATTTATTTTTTTTTTTTTTTTGTGATTTCGATTGTATAAAAATTATGAATTTTTTTAAATTTATTTGCATTTATATGTTGATTGCCATGTCAACGCAGATGATCACATTTAGAGTTCTTTTACGAGTATTGCAGTTTAAAACAGAATTTTTTGTTGATTTTAGAGATTTACAAGTTTGTGCATCTTTGCGGCTCATTTTGTTTTACAATTTAAGTCATTTGCTAAACTCTGGTGTTAATTTCTTTAAGCAATTTCTAATTAGCTGAGTATTTAATTAAGAAAATTGTTTAATTTAATTAAAGAATTAGTTCAATCTTGTAGAAGTGAAAAATTGTAATAAGAAATGCAGTGGCTTAAAATTGCTTGTGGAAAACATATAAAATAAAAACTAGACTGAAGCTATTAATTGTTTTGAAACTTATCAATTGAAATTGTTGTTAAAAAAATGTGTGTGATTCTTCATATCAATTCGTATAGGATTTCTCACTTTTTCTAGAAATTGTCTCATTGCACCTACGCCGTTATTCCTCAGCAGATGAAACATACGTGGGCGTGGCCGAAAAGCTTTTGAGTATTAAACTGTATTTGCAGAATACCTGAATTGCACTCGTGAAACTTTTAGAACACTTTGAAAATATGATTTAGTACAAATTGCTCACATAGATGACTGCTGGGAGGGATGTGGCCACTCTAGGCGAGACCGTTTTCCCAAAAGGATCAAACTTATATGCCCAGAAAAGCAAGCCATTAAGCTATTACAATGGCATAAAATATGATTTAGTACAAATTGCTCACATAGATGACTGCTGGGAGGGATGTGGCCACTCTAGGCGAGACCGTCTTCCCAAAAGGATCAAACTTATATGCCCAGAAAAGCAAGCCATTAAGCTATTAAAATGACATTTCTAAATTGTATTTGTGTAATATTTTTGAAGCCTTTAAAAATACAACTCAGTACAAATTTCTAATATGCATGACTTCTGTGAGGGATGTGGCTACTTTAGCCGAGACAATCTCCCTCAGCGGATCAGACTTATATGGCCAGAAAAATAACCCATTAGGATATTAAAATGCATTTATGGAATACTTGAATTGCAATCGTGAAATTTTTAGAACCATTTTAAAATATGATTTAGTGCAAATTGCTCACATACATGACGGCTGGCAGGGATGTGGCCACTCTAGGCGAGACCATCTCCTTCAACAGATCAAACCTATATGGCCAGAGAAGCAACCCATTAAGCTTTGAAAATGGCATTTCTAAATTGTATTTGTGTAATTCTTTTGAAGCCTTTGCAAATGACTTCACATACACGAACTCTGAGAGGGATGCGGCATCCCTAGCCGAGACAGTCGCCCTCAGTGGATCAAATCTATGTGGCCAGAAAGCCAACACATTTAGCTACTAAACTGGATTTATGGAATATCTGAATTATATTTGTGAAATATTTTAAAACCACTTGAAATGCTAATGAATTATATACACGACTTGTGGGAGGGATGTATCAACTGTGGGCCAATATTTTACCATCAGCGGAAGAAACTTTGGGAATGGCCAAGTAAAATAAGATAATTTTGAAATCGCATACTTGAGTTTTATTATTACGCTAGTAAGCACTCCTTATTTTAATTCTTGCTTATAAAAATAGAAAGTTATCCCAAGTTGGGCACAGCCGTAGCGATGGCGAGATGCCTTGAAAATAATCATTTTCATATACACACTTGTATTATATTTTTGAGTAACTGTATTCACTAATCTGCGAACATTTTAATGATTCAATGGGATATAAATTCGCTATTGCAGGTAAAGTAAAAAATTCCAGCTCCAAATTTAATTCATTATGAAAATTACGGAAAGGAAATTTCACCAAAAATCATTCCAAGAAGCGGTTGTTTAAAATGAATATTCAACAATTGCAATTCCCATCTAGTGGGGCAGAAAATATTTGGTTTGTTACGTGTTAAGGATGCCAAACACATGTGCCAGCAGTATTTAAAAATTTAACTATAAAATTTTATGAGGTCCATAGTGCCTGCAAAGCTTGCATTGTTTTGTTATTGAACTAACAATTCTCGTTTACTTTTCGTATGTTTTGTTATAAAGTAAAATAGAAATATTATTTAGTATTTGTGTTTATGGAATAATACCAAAGATTTATCTGATTTATCTAATTTTTTATAGGAATTTAAAATATTTTACAGTCTTTATTTTTTTTATTTATGGGAGTTGTTAAAGTTCATAATTAAATTATTTAAATAGATAAAAAATAATACCCAGCCTTGACGATCTTTATAACCACGCAGTATTCTGACATTTCAGAATAGTTTTATTGTTTAGTTTAAAAAAGTTATCTGGTTTTTAAATTTTCCATTACAAAGGATTTTCTCCTTTGCCTTTACCTTAATCTGAAGTTCAGTGCAAGCTTGCCTTCTGACGACTGATACTGTTAAAAGCTTTTAAAGGGAAATTGCATTACGAGTATAAAAGCCAATAGAGCTAAACATAAGTTGCTTAATAGTTTCATTTATTATCATAATTTATCATATTCTGAAATTATCTCTTCACACTGGAACAAATAGTAAAATGTTTACACAAACCATCTGTTCTGATTTCCATGCAAAATAATAATATTTTACTATTTTCAAACTACCGACAAATACAAGCGCAGCGGAATTGCAAAATGCGAACAAACAAAAATCTAATAAAAGATTTCATGTACGAAATTTATCTCTGATTTCCATTTAATCGTTGGAAAATTTTGCACAATTGAAAGCTTTTATTTCCCTAATTTCAGCACTAATTGCCTTTAATGTGATGAACATCGTCATAAAGACGGCACAGCGAACACGTTTTCAAATGCTGACATGCCGTGTTGCTGGCTATTGCCATTAGACCGCTATGAGTTGTCGCATGCGAGAGACAAACAAACTGCGAATGGCGGTGGTGATGATTATGGATGAAGCTGGTGTTTTCCTTGCTAAGAGCATTACGATTTATTTATTTACTTTGTTTTTGTTGTTGTTGTTGTTGTTTTTTGGTTTTTTTTTTTTTTTTTTTTTTTTTTTTTTTGAATAGCCACCAACCTTGCCAGTACCAGCAATACCAGCCTTTGCAGCGGGAATGCATATTTAACTGCAAGAAAGTGTAAATTGTCACCATATGCGTCAACACGCAATAATTTATTAGAGACGTCATACAAAAACTGAACGACTAATTCATAACATTGCTTGGAATTATCTTTACAGCAATGAAGGGGCTGATATTGTGTGCATATTACAAATTATCAATTGCCTTTCTTTATTATTCATTTCGATCATTTCAGCTGAAATTTGTATTATTCATCATTCACAGTAGAAAATATTTGAATCCAAGACTTTTACAAAATGATTCTTCCGTCCGTATTAGGAGCGAAAATATTACGAAAAAAGATGAAAAAAGATATATTAATATCTTAATGCCATATTAATATTCCTCAACTTCAAATCTATTGTTAATTGTTGTCTAATGTTAATTAAAAAAAAAAAAAAAATAGAAAAAAAATCAAATGCATTCTCTGCAACCAATTCGTTTACAATTAAGTCTATTTAACGCTGGTTTTAAGGATTTTCCAAACTATCTCTCATGATAGTACAATTTAATTAAAACAAATGAAAACAATGCCATTCCATTTAATTCAATTCAAAATTTCGTCCTTGTTTTAGAATTTTTTGATTTAAAATTCTCTACGCATAACATGGTTATCGCTAATACAATGCAAATGATTGTAAAATTGTTAGACAACATGTAAATGAATTAAACAAATACAACCTCAACATTAGATAAACAAATGCATACACACACACGCATCTATATATATATACGCACATACAAATGCTCATGTAGATTGTATAGCACTCGTATACGCACTCGCATATAAAATAAAAACAGCACACAAATAAAACATGAAAAATATTAAATTGTAATCCGCTTAAATTAAAACGTATTAAAGCTAATTTACATAATTGTTTCAAATAGCAAAACCATATTCGTACAACTGACAACCAACCGTTTTACGTTGTACACTGTGAAAAGTATACAACAACAAGTACAATAACAAGGACAACAATGAAAATGAGGTGAACAACAAAAAAAGCGCTGAAAGCATGAATTTTAGAAACATTTTCAAATGCACGTTAAGAGCACAATTAGAAACTCCCAAAAAAAGAACGAAAACAAAAACAAAAACAAAAACAAAAACAAAGAGGATGCCACCCCGGTTTCAAAATAAAAACGGCAACAAGGACAACTACAATGTTGACATCATATGAAAATTAAAATACAAGGGCCGTCTTATAAGCACTAAAACTGATTTTCAAATGTCAATTAAAATTAATTATTACAGGCAATTTCAAAACCGGTTAAGTAAACAAATTAGAATAATTTTAATGTTTTTATTACTGCAACTACAAATAATACTTAAGACTTATTTTTCATTCCACTAACGATCCCAAATATACATAAATATTTAGCAGGATATTAAAATTGCATTAAAATAGACTATTTCAGTAACACAGTGAGTTCTTATGCTTTTTTCATCGCGTGTTAGTGCAGGTGTTCAGGTACCCTTAATGCTTCTCAGAAGAGCACAAGATTTAATCAACTTGTAAATAAAGATAAATCGAAAAGGACAAACCAAATAATTTAAATATAATCTTTTACATTGACTGATATTTGCCAGGAAAAATCAAAAATATGCCAGGGGAGCAAATACTACTTTTACACCGAAAAAATCCATTTCAATTTGAAATCATTACAATAATTTTCTTTTGCCAAAAACAAAAAGGACGATATAAATTAAGAAACCAATATGCAAAACTAATTTTTTAACCATTCGGCTTGAATTCTTTTAAATTAGTTTCTCAATTAAATTAAATATTTAGACAACCGCTTTTAAAGGGTTTATTAATTAAGCCGAAGCAACACATATTTCTTAGATATAAAATTATTTAGTTCGATTAAAAGCTGTTGTGAAATCTCTGCTTATACTTTGAATACAAAAAACTATCCTTTTGTTACCAAAAAAGAATAAAATCCTCACAGCAATGATTTTTCTACAACCAGCACTCAGAATACAGCACCTACTCATATAATTTATTGCACCAGAATTGCAGATTTGCTCTTGTAAAAAATTCAGAAATCGAAACCAGGACAAACTTAGCAAGTTAAGAGGAGGCGATTTTTAAACCGATATTAATATAAAGCGTATTGCTGTTCATCCCTCCATCAGACCAACATTTCTTGTCTTAATTATTTTTCATGCCGGCCGACAAATTCTTTTCTACTTAGAAATTATTCTTAAACGCAAAAAGGAAAAAAATCCTGCAAACTGCTAATTAAAAGGAAAAAAAATTTGGAAAACATTTTTTCTAATTCTTTTTTAAGGAATTGAAAAATAATATGAAATTATTCTTAGCAATACATTTTTTAATTGCTTAGCATGTGCTGTCATCACTGTCCGTTGCTGTAAAAGAAAAGTTGCTTAAGGTTACTCTCGCCACCACCCTCGTAACGAGCAAAATTAAATTAAAAATAAAACATAAACAGTTAAAACGTGATGACAATATTAAATGTTTGTTAATTTGCATAATTAACATACAATTCTTTGAATACGAGGAATAACAGGAGACGATTATTTCCCAAACAATTTAGATATGAATTGTTGCCACAACACACAGCCACACACACACACCCCTACTCACACACGCGGAGAGTCAGCGAGAAATTAACGGCAGTGTTTAGAACTGAAATTGAACGTGCCTAATCAACCCTTAAACGAGGTTAAGTTTTTTCCTTATAGCTTGAGGTTATTTATTATCCTTTCCAATGAAGCTGTGAAGTAGATTGAATGAAAAAAGAAAAGAGCACTTTTTCTATGTTTGTCTGCCGTATGGTCGAAATTATAACACTTACGTTATTCCATTGTTAGATGTTCGCTTCGCTCCTGTCAAAACATTGCACCATTCAACCAGGCGCAAAAACAAATGAATAATCAAATTCCGTTCACTTCAGTCAACAATTTTTAGTAGCAAGTATGCATGTTGTAGGGGTTTGTATGTTTATGCTCGTAGTTGGAGTGTCGGTTAATACCCTTGAGGTTTCGCATGCGTAAATTTCAATTTATTATTAGTTTGCCGCTAATTGGCTTGCCAGCCGGAAGGAAGGAAACAACATTTATTTCCCAGCAAATAAGGCAAAAGTTGCTCCTTAAGCATTTACATGTTCAATTGTTTACCTTCAGCAAATTGTTTTATTTCCATTTTTGTTTTCGCTCTTTTCATTATGAAATTGTAGCCCTAAAACCATAAAACCACATCATCGCTTTGCCAGCACTTTGAAAATATTAATTGAATGAAAAAGTTTTGCAGAAATTCTCGTGGTTCGCTTAATAATGTAAGATGGCCGGTTGATTGCTTGCGCGCTTACAATTTGAATATTTCTGCCGAAAAATCTCAAGTACTTGAGCGGTGTATATGTGGCTGTATGTGTGTATCTGTGTTTTGCGTTTTTTCCAATGCAAATAATTTTAATTTTTTTAATTTTAGCAAATTCAGCTTTGGAAATTAAAAAGCATTTTGATGGGAAAGTCCTTCTCCGCCGTCATCAACAACACACTACTTGCCAGTTCTGTCATGTTTTGTGACCTGTTGTTTTTGTTGTTGTTATTTTCTCGTTTTTGATATATTCAAGTTAACAACACAATGTATTTTTTTACATTTTATTTTGCTAACAAACTTTAAAAAAGTTTTGGTTTAGAGCCAACAGCATTGCTTGCTCCACCTCCCCATTGAAGTAATACAAGAAGTTCCTCTTTGTTTGCTTTTCAAAAGTCGAGACGTAATGGAAACCCAACAATTAGGTTGCAATCAACATAAATGTTTTTCTTTTCTTTACCACATTTGGGATTGTGATCAGTTCTACAGTCAAGAATATTTAAATTATATTTCCTTTTTTCACATGGCTAATTAAAGGCATAAGCAGGCATTTGTTTAATAAATTATTTAAAAGGACTTCTAGAGTGGGTATCCTGTAAAAGTTGTGCAAATTCGAAAAGATATTTTCAACTTCATATTGGCAATTAAAAGGTGGATTCAGTCAGATTCAGAACAATTAAAGGCATAAACAGGCATTCGGTTAGTAAATTCTTTAAAAGGACTTCTAGAGTGAATGTCCTGTAAAAGTTGTGCAAATTCGAAAAGATATTTTCAACTTCATATTGGCAATTAAAAGGTGGATTCAGCCAGATTCAGAACAATTAAAGGCATAAACAGGCATTCGGTTAGTAAATCCTTTAAAAGGACTACTAGAGTGGGTATCCTGTAAAGTTGTCAAAATTCGAAAAGATATTTTCCACTTCATATTGGCAATTAAAAGGTAGATTCAGTCATATTAAATGACAATTAAAGGCATAAACAGGCATTCGGTTAGTAAATTCTTTAAAACGACTACTAGAGTGGGTGTCCTGTAAAAGTTGTGCAAATTCGAAAAGATATTTTCAACTTCATATTGGCAATTAAAAGGTGGATTCAGTCAGATTCAGAACAATTAAAGGCATAAACAGGCATTCGGTTAGTAAATTCTTTAAAAGGACTTCTAGAGTGAATGTCCTGTAAAAGTTGTGCAAATTCGAAAAGATATTTTCCACTTCATATTGGCAATTTAAAGCTGCATTCAGTCATATTAAATGACAATTAAAGGCATAAACAGGGATTCGGTTAGTAAATTCTTTAAAAGGACTTCTAGAGCGGGTGTCCTGTAAAGTTGTCAAAATTCGAATAGATATTTTGAACTTCATATTGGCAATTAAAAGGTGGATTCAGTCAGATTCAGAACAATTAAAGGCATAAGCAGGCATTTGTTTAATAAATTATTTAAAAGGACTTCTAGACTGGGTGTCCTGTAAAAGTTGTGCAAATTCGAAAAGATATTTTCAACTTCATATTGGCAATTTAAAGCTGCATTCAGTTAAATTCAGAATAACGTCTCTACTGTGTTCATGAGTAAATTTAAACTCGCCAAGATTTGGGCGGTTTTTTCGTACAAAACGCATATTTTTTGTACTCAATATTGCATCGCCATTTGGAAGCTTTTGCTGTGCAAGGCACCCAACTGGCTCTTGAATAGAAGCAAATCATGACTTCATATTTGCATTACAAATCAATTCGAAGATTTCAAACATTTTTAAAACCCGCTCTTATAATAATCTTAAAAGACCACTATGGATGTACGTGGCCAGTCCTATCAAAGCTGTCCTTTAAAATCCATTTTCTTTTTGTTCGTCACTGTTATATTATGTAATTATGTATGTATTATATGTAATATTTTCAATTGCCACTTTCAAAATCGTTTAATTCATGTTGGATTCGTTTGGAATCAAAATTTTATTTTTGCATTAAAAATAAAATGAAATATAATTTTTTCCAATTTCAATATAAATAAACAGGTGCATCCTTTAAAACCCCTCGTGTATTGCAATAAAATCTTTTTTAAAATTTTGCAAAAATCACAACTTTTACAACTCCACTTACAATACACAAAATATTGTAAACATTTAATTATTTGCCAAATTTAAGAAATTATATTTGAAAAATAATTTTATTATTTTCTACTCTTTAGCAGAACATACAAAATGGAAAATGGAAAATGAAAATTATCATAAAAACACCATAAAGCTCATAATGTATGTTGTGTATGAAAAGATTTCCATGGAAAGAGAAAATACACTCGATTATAGAGAATTGAAATGGAAAAACTTTCTATTATCCAACCACAAACGGGCAACAGCCACCCCCTCAATTTATTTGTTTTGCACACTAAAAAAGCAGCGAAAACTTTGCGAAAATTTTCCAAATGCTGGGGAGAAGGGGAAGTTGGTTGAAAGAATTTTGTTGGGTTACAGCGAGTGCCGGGGTGAGCTAAATGTGGATTTTTATTAAATAAGCACATAAGTGATTTAAGTTACTCATTTACAACTTTTGATTACTTCCAAGAACACTTTAGTAGACTCCTTGCAAAAATTCGTAAGAAAATGGTTGGAGGACTTTCCGTTTAGATTGAAAACTGAGGAGATGGGGGAAAATATTTACAAAAGATTTAAAAATAATTTTAAAAATATTTCATTTGCTCCGGCTTAAGTTCGTGAAATGCAATTTTCAATTAAATCAACTATGAGGATGCAAAAAAAAGGATAATTAAATTTAATCCTGCGAACAAGCCGAAACCTTTACAAGTTGAGTTGATTTAAAAAAAAAACAAAAAAAAATTAAGTCAAAATTATTAAACTATTCATTAAATTAAAGTTTATATAGTTCGAACAAAATATTTAATTCAAAACTTTACTTTCTAAACAATTTCAAAGAAAGTAATAGAATTCGAATTTGAACACGTCCTTCAAAATATTTTTTTCCACAATTCCGAGTATTATTATTATTTGATTTCGTAAAAATTTTTGTGGTTCGAATTGCTTGTTTTTTTCTTAAGTGGAATACAAATTTTATTAAGCGAAATAATTTTTAAAATTGAAAGCAACAATTTACAGGAACTTGCAAATCCTTTTTCTTATTTGAATACTTCTCAACTTTTATTCAAAATTGCTGTTTGAGTGCTGATAGCAGAAGAGGTTGCCTCAAAAGTATCAAAAAGTAAAAGAAAACAAATTGGAAAATGATTGAGAAATTTAAATGTTTAAAAGATGTTAATTTCTGCCATGAATCTACATTTTTCGCAAATCCATCATTTCCTTAAAGACCAGCAAACATAAAAAAAATAGAGATAAAAAATTGTCAGCAAAATAAAATAATAAAAAGCAATTGAACTTTAACAATAAATTCTATACTTTACAAAGCAAGTTTTTTAAACTTTTCTAAATGACTGCGATAAATATTAAAAAGTAAAAGGAAAATTTAAACGACAATTTTTTAAAAAAAATCGCATATCAGCAAATTAGTCAAAAGCATTGCGATCATCAAAATTTTCACGAAATTTAAAAATATTTATTTTCAGTTTGCAGAAGTTTTAAAAGGTTAAACTACGAACCTGAAGCTTTTTTTGCTTCTGCAAAAAAGTGGATCTACCAGCCAACATACAAAAAATAATGTGAAATAGTGCTAAAAAAAAGTGGCGATCTAATGAACTGCTGAAACACACTTCATACCAAAATCTCTATTCGTTCAGAGCAAAGAAAACACGAAAAGTCTGAGGGAGAGTCCTTTTCTCTTACAGTCATCTTTTGTACGCTCTGGCACAATTTCCTGCATAAGTAGATGCCTTCTTTCGAGTGGGGCTGGGATTGTTATACTAACACTGGCCTGAAACTTCATACGAAACTTAAATCTGGGAGTACAAACGCATATTTTACGTAATCATATCACAGGGAGCCCAAAAAAAAAGAAAAAAAAAATTAGACAAAAAACACTTAAAGTTAAAAAAATTAAAACCTTTTTACTACTAAATTTGGCTGCCACTAACCAGACTACCTTAAACTTGATAACTCCGAAAATGTACCAAAAAACTTGATTCCATCAGCATCCCCCATAGTCGGTAGCATGCTAATTAATAATGAAAATGTCATGTTTCGTGTTCCAAAACAGCAAAAGTTTAGAAAAGATTAATAAAATCTAAATTATATTATTATCAATTCATTTAATTTAAGAGAACAAAAAAAAAACTTTATAAAAATTATAACTTCATGTAAAAAAATGGTGACTTTTTACCGACAAAAAAAAAATCATTTAAAAGAGTTCCAAATTTTTTTTCTCCATTTGAAATACAATCAAACCTTCTGGTTTGGTAAAATTTAAAGAACCAACAAACTTTGCGTTTCGTTGGTTTGGTTTTCTTATCCTTTTTCCAGAGCCCATTGGGAAATTTTTTATTAATTTGGTATGAAACTCAAGAATAAACTCACTAATAAACACACCAGCTAAGAAAAAAACTTAAAAAATCAAATGGAAGGAGTCAAAAAATTATCTTTTGTAAAAAAATATGGCAACATTGCTTTTAACTGAGTGCGAAAGTCACACAGAATCTCTCAAACGGCTTGCAATAGTTTTTTCAGCTGTCAAATGAGCTAAAAACACGGATACTAATCAGCTGGTTTGCAGTTAGAGCATCTCCCGTGAAGCACCATACTGCAGCTGAACCAGTTTTGAGAAAACGGACTATTTCGTCAGATGGATGTGAATTGGTTTTCTGCTATTTTATAACTTAAGTCTCCTCAATGAGGTGTTCATTGCGGCACTTCATTTGGTCCACACTGTGTACCAAGTTGGAAAAGTTGATGTATGACGTATGAGTGCTTCTATGAGACGCCTTGCCGTTTTACTGCCTGAACATAAATAAAGACAATACAGAATTGATTCCGCAGGCGGATGAATATGTGCAACCTACTAAACCGGAGTTCGCGGGTTCGATTCCCGCCTTCATCCTGTGTGTTTTCCGGCAAACAAGCCAAAAGCTTTGCGGGCTAAGTTATTTAAAAAAAAAAAAAAATCTCTAGGGGTTTGTATATCAAATTTAGAGATCGGACCAGTGCTAGCCTATATCGCATGCCTTTCCTTTTATGATTTAAAAAAAACAAAAACAAATAAAGAAAAATACTTGAAAAAATTGTCGGCATGGTCCGACATAGTGCTCGCTTTTGGTTATCTAGATTAGATTTTATTATTATTTTCCAAACTTTACGTTGAAACTCATTGTGGAGATGTTGAGGGCGATTATCATCATCATCATCATAATCAGCATCACTATCAGCACCATTATCCACTTGCTAATAATGCTGCCATTTGCCATTCTCGACGAGGGTTTTTAGGCATTTGCCCTTTTGCACGCATTTGCTGGAAGCAACAAACATACAACTGTCAAAAGGTTACATTCCCTTTAAAAAATATTTTTTGGGGATTTTCCTGTTGTTATTGTTGTTGTTGCTCCTTTTGAAAACAACCACTTAAGCCAGTTTTCCGAATGGTATGAGTGCAGTGCTCTACAGCCACCCTCTACAAACCTTCCAAACAGATAAATGGAAGGTGGTAAAGAATAGAGTTACCGATGATTGCCAACAAACTTTCGCTTTAAATATGTATGTGCAAGTATGTGTGTAAGTCGTTAGTAAAAAGCAATCAGAAATAATGTTAAAAATACACTTGAAGTGTTCACGGGAGTAGTCGATGAAAGATTATGTAGAATCTTAACCACATACAAAAATATATTTTCGTTTGGGATTCAAGGATTCGGGCAACTCTAGCGTGAACTTTATCCTTCAGCTTCAATTTCATTTGCTCTCATCATTTTGTGGGTCGTTGGATTCTTTGCATGTTGAATGCTACTTAACATTTTATCTGTGGCAAGCGTAGGTGTATGAGTGCGAATGTGTGTGTGAGTGCGAGTGTGAGTGCGAGTGTGAGTGTTCGTGATTTTGTATATTTAATGTGCAAGGATTTGTTGAAAAATATTGTATATGGATGGATATATAATCTGATATAATATTGCAGCAATTTGTTAACTGTGTGCCTGTGTGAGTGTGTGAGTGTGTGCCTGCCTTTTTTTTTTCTTTACATTTTCTATTCTTATTCAAATGCTTATAAATGGCTTGTCTTGTCGTAAATCACTTTACAATTTGCAATACAAACTGTTAACAAATTTTACAAATATTTCAAAATGTTGTATGAGTTTGTATAATACTTGCAATTGTGTGTTAATACATGATCAGATTAAATAAAATTATATTTATGGTCTGCATGTGTATGCATACTAAATGCCAATATATTTAATTTGTATTGTTTAATAATTTATTTTTATCAATTTACCAAATTGAATTGATTTTAATAAAATACAATTTTACACACGCGAACCATAAAAATATATTTAATGTTTTATTTTTTTATTATCATATCAATATATATAAAAAACGGGATTAGCAATAAGAATAATATAGTGTCAAATAATGCTTCCGTACAACTTTAGCTGAAAATTTTTAAATATTTTTATATAAAATTTCTTTAGATATTGAGAATAAATTTTGGAATTTAAAACGTGTTTCAGCTGAACTAAAATATTGACTTGAATAAAGCATGTAGTGAATTTGTATGATACGGTTTGCTCCTTCAAAGGGGAAGTGGCTCAAATTGATAAACACTAAATGAAATGTCATGTGGAATAAAAACTAGAGAGGAGCTTTTAGTGAAGCGCATAAAATTCGATAAGCCAAAAAATTAATTAATTTTTAGGAATCTTATTATTTTTTTACAATATTTGAGAAATTATAATCTCTATAAGATTAGCTTTATTTTCAACACAAAAAAATTTCTTCAATTCCCGCATGGAAACACTAAAAAGGGTGCCACCGTAGGCGTATGAATAATGCTCACCCCTTAAGCCGGAGGTCGCGAGTTCGATTCCTATTTTCCTGCGGGCAAGCCGAAAGTTTTGCTGGTTAAATTAATTCACAAAGAAAAAAAATATTCAGCAGAATATTGAAAATTTATTGGTTTTTTTGATAAAGCAAATTTTCAGAGAAAAATACTATTATTTGCCTCATTCTGCAATTTTTTCATGGTGGCTTGTTTTGCTCATTGTATGGCGAAGCTGGTCCAAATGCCAGCAATTCGTTGATGCCTAAACCAAACTCATAAGTACCCCTTGCCATGTTCTAGTCCCATTTCCAAAAACCAATTTTGAAATTCAGAAACACAATCATAGCAAGCCTAGAGAAAAGTATTTCAAAACGCAACTGACCATAAACCACTAATAGAATTAATTTCTATTTCATTCCAAAATAATTTGTTTAATTGATTCTTAACGATAATACAAATATGTTAAAAGGCATAATAAAACTCTCGTATACTAATAAAAAAAAAATGTTTTCATTATCATAAATTTTTAGGCCAGCCCATGCCTTTTTTACTGCATCTTTATATCTGCTTGATAACGAATTGATGAATGTTTGATGCACGTATAAAACATCATTAAAAGTAATCAAATATTTCTACTGTTAAACAGAGAAAATAAAGAAGATCGTAAACGTTGAAATGGTAGTCGTTTGTAAATAAGTTAACAACAGATTGAAAATAAATAAAAACACATTCAATAAGTCGGCCCAATTTTCATTCCTGTATTTAAATATTCCGCCAGCCATTTGATGAGGACTCATACCAAAATTTATAATAAAAATTCAAGGATTTAAAAAAAAACAAAAAAAAAAATTGAAGGAGGGAAATATTTGGAAGGGTTGAAATTTATTGCAAATGATATTAAAATATGTGAATAAAAATGGGCTTAAAGCCAAATGAAATCGAGAACGACACCACGAGGCTGTACAATCATACTTGTTTGTCCATCATATATTTGTCAATATTTTTGGATCACGTAATACGTGCCCTCTACCAGAAATATAATTGTTTCTCATTATTACTATTTAAAAAATTTTTCTTAAAGAAAAAAACTCAGTAACTCCGTTCCAAAAAATACTCTACAAAATACAAACAAAGTGACGTTTACGCGTTTTGCTCTGAACAGCTGTTTAGGCCACATTTCTTTTAATTTGAAATAAAAAAATTAAAAAATTAAAAAATTTAAATTATTTTGAATAAAATGTATTGTTTTATTTTATGAAATAATTGTTTTATTTCTCAATTCATATATCTGTTTTTTTTAGTTTGAATAAAAAACTTCAATTTTTTTTGCCAGTATTTGTATAAAAAAATTAATTTATTCAAAATTGACTGAGCAAAGAAAATGATTGATGATTGACTGAGCAAAAAAATTTAATAAATCCAGCTGTATTTCTTTGCTGATTTACTAAAATTATTTATTATTAAAGAATTTTTACAAAATTAAATTTCATTTAGTACGTCAATGGCTCTATACCTTCTGTAGGGTGTTACAAGTAAAAGGATAAATATATTTTATTTCCACTATCATCATTTGAATACAATGATTGTTGCCAATGATTGATGACAGTGAGCAAATTTCCAAAAGGAAAACCTTTTAACATGAAATCAATACACGAGAAACAGTAATTGAACCCAACAGCGATAACACAACAGTAGCAGCCACCCCCACCCCCACCAACAACTAAAACGACTCTTATCTTAAAAAAAAAATGCAGTTAAAGTGTGTAAAACATGGCAAAAACGTTAATAATAAGTCGGAACGGCATTCCAACGATAAAATTTAACGTTAATTAACGATTTGTTAAAATTCAAAAACAACAACAACAACAACAAGAACAAGAATAGCAGCAAAAGCATGTTTAAATGCACAATTATCAAGAATAATTGCATGCATTTGTATGTGTTAATTGCACACATTCGTCTACACCAAGGGGGTTGGGTTAGACACCGTGTATTACCAGCGATATTTAGGCACACAAACCACACTTTTAGTGCTCAACACCAGCATGTTAATAAGCTTCTAATAAGGCCACTATTAAAAGGTTATTTATGTCTATTTTACATGGACCACTGCTAGTCAACGTCAAGACCAATAAAATATTTAAATTTCTATTTCTATTATTTTATATTGAACTTTTACTGTAGTTCTGGGAGTTTCTAGGAATTTCTAAATTCTAAAAGGATTTGAGTTAAATACACGTAAGAAATTATAAACAACTTTTCGAAAATCTTTTTACATACTTTAATGCAGTTTATTAATTGCAAATTAAATTAATTAGAAAAAATTCTTGTAAGCCGTATCGAAAAATTTTCTTACACAGATCATTTTGCCAAAACCAGCGCTCCGGGGCTTCCCTGTATGCAGTGCTAAGGACTCAGATTGTAAGCAAACTAAAGCCAATTAAATTGTGAGAATTACAGACCGCTTTCTCGCCATAACAGTTTCGCATGCGTGTGTGTGTGTGTGTGTGTGTATATAACTTAGCAGGTAATTACAAAATTTTTAATTTTTAATCAAGTTTAAAGCAACACATATCTTTTAAAACTCCTAATAATTATGATGGGAATATGAGAAAAAAAATTGGAAATTATTAAATGGGCCAAGTGGTTTTTTTTAAATTTCATGTCAGTATTAATCAAGGCTCCAAACTTCGCCTTATTTGCTATTTCGCCTCGGTATTATTAAATTATTCATATTCAATTTATTTCATTTTAATCTAAAATAAAATTAGAATAAAATTTAAGAAGAGTTTTTTATTCATTTAACGAATAACACTTTTTAATAATCGATTAAAGTCTCATACGAATAATTTATAACTTTTCAGTGCGAAAAGGTCAAGTTATGAAATTCAATGCATACAAAATTGGAATACGATTTTAAGGCGAAAAGGCTGTAAAATTTAATTTTATTAATTCGCTATATAATTTAAAAAAAAAAATATTTTCTGCTTGCCAAAAATATTTGAAGAAAAAATTTTTTATGTAATTTTTTCTATTGGCGAGCCAGTGAAAATTACAGTGCCGGCCGATTGCCGCGCTACGCTTAATTATTGCTCCAGTCTCATTGACGTAAACAGAATTTTCCTTTAATACATTCTTTCTTCATGCAACTGTTTTTAAAACCCGGTCTAGATAAGTGAAACTTTTTCCGTTTCAATAAATTTAAAGGGGGTTTCTCTCTGAATGTATTTGTGCACGGACGTAGTCTTAAAAATTTTTTCCACACGTCACTGCTGAGACTTTTGATTTTTTCTCAATTTATTTATACATTTTTTGTTTTCATGCAGGAGCGCAGTTTTGAATGTAATTATAAAAAAAAAGAAGAAAATTATTTATACAGCAAAAATTTTGCCCTTTAATTTACATTTAGTTTTTTTGTGTCGCTTATTATTCATGTGTAAAATATTTTATTTACAACTTTAGTTAATAAGTTGACTTTTATTCGTTAAAATTGTGATATGTTCTGATATTAAGTTTTTAGTGGTCGGCTATTGCAACTTCTAGCTGAAAATAAAGACCGCAATTTCCTACTATTTGCGTATATCGAGGTTGTACTGTGACTCAAATATTTTAGCAAATTTGTCTATTAAGATTGATGATCTTGAGAAGATTCATGTAAAAGAAAGCCCTTTGGATTTTCTTCTATTCAAAAACCGTATTCGTTAAGGCCCAAATTCAATAGGCCACATATCACCACCTCTAGCCAAAAGAAATCTCTTACGCAGCTGCATTTTGACTTCACTAACAGATAAATCATGTCTCTTAGTGAAGTCAAAATGAAGTTGTGCAAAAGACTTTTTTGGCAAGAGGCACGATTTGCAACACCTTATCGAATAGCGTTTAGTTATTTAAAATTTCTTACAGCGATTGTACCTAACAGTCCGGCCCCAACAAAGCTATTTTGAATTCTACAAATTGTATAGAATAGTCTGTCAAAACCTTTATTGGCGCAACTTCTATAAAAGCTCCATTACAGATCAAAGTCTCTTGGCCCCAAAGTTAACTGCTTTTACACACTTGACGACAGTTTTAATTAAAACCCCTCTCCCTCTTAAAACAAGTTCTTCGACATTGTCAAATAATTATATGCCATTATCTACACAGCAGTACTACAAACAAATCTATTCCTCTTTATATTTCTATTTAATGAATTCCTAATCCATTTTCGATAATAATTCATTCAAATGAATTAATTGCAAGCGAGCCCATAAATTAATGAAAATAAAAGATAAAACTTAATTTATATTCCAATTTACTTCTTCTTTCCTAATAATATAAATTATCAAAATGTATAAAAACAAATTATTTGCTATTTAATTTATATTCAATAATCTATTATTACCAAAAATTATTTTCCTATCATATCGCCAGTAGCAGAGATAATATTCGTTTATAGTAAATTGTATTTGTTGCAAAAATATTTTTAAAAAAATTATCTTTTTTATTTCTTTTTTTAATAAATATAATTTTTAAGTATTACCATTATTTTTTGATTAAATTATTGATTGAATATTAAATAAAAAAAAGGCTAATTAAACTCTGCAATCAGTTAAGATTTTATTTAATTAAATTTTTATTGCAAGCAAATTTTTAATTTCTATTGCTATTGCTTGTCAGTCATTCAAACACTTTTTTAATTGCACAATATTTAATTTGAAAAAAAAAAAATTAATTATAAAAAAATTTACTCGTCTATTTCATTTTGTTATTTGCAATCAATTAAACTCAGATTTTCTTACAATTCTTAATTGATTTCAAGTAAGACGATCAATTCTAAGTCAAGTATTTATATTTGACAAATCCCTGAAATAATCGTGTTCATGCACACTCGGTTGGGCTCCCTTGCCTTCCTAGTGATGATTAGTTTCATATCTTATCGCAATAACAATTGAACTATAATTAAAATGTAATCATTTTTAACTCAAGCATAACAACACATGCACATACGCAGGCCCTGTACGAGTAAGTAGTCACTTCAGAATAAAATATTTAATATACATAATTATTTTTTATTGTTTACTTATAGATATGAAGGCCTCCTTTGGCTACGTTTTATACGTATTAAATGAATTCCACATTTTTACGTGTTTAAAGCCAAAGTTTCCGTACACTCAGAGAATTTTTGCCGTAATTGATTGCATTCAGTCAAAAAACTTCTCTATTCAATTTCAATTTTTAATAATAAATATTTTTGGTTTTAAAAGCGTAATATTATATTAATTCTCCATCTCTCTCACTCACTCTTATTTAGTATGCCGATGTGTGAGACACTGGCAAACAAAACTAGATGAGGCCAACTTTTGTGGGAGTGGCCGTTGTAAAGCCATTAGAAGGTGGTGTCAATGGAACATATTTTTTCAAAAACGAAGTGGGAACCAACGTTACCGTTAATGGAGTTCGGTAAAGTTCGTTGCTGAATGTTTTTTTTTTTTCAAAAAATCCATGGAAATGATCTGAATGACATGGTCTTTCAACAAGGCGGTGCAACTTCATAAACAGCTCACTAAGTAATGGATCTATTGAGTGGCCAGCGAGTTGGCCGCCAGGACCTTCTGATCTAAAGCCATTGGATTACTTTTTATGAGGTCCTGAGAAGTTGTGAAAAACAAATGAAGCATTGGGATTGTATAGTGACGGCATCATCGATGAATTTGGAAGGATCGTTTGCAGAATATTAAACGCAGCCGAGGCGATCATTTGAATGCAATTGTTTTCAACAACGATTTATTTATTTATTTACTTAATATTAATTACACAATAATATCTGTAGAACCACTGGCTGCTGAGGCCATTGGCTATATAAAACCTTTTATAGTTTATGTAAAGGGTGCAAGCACCTAATGGAAAACCTAATACAAGTATGCATAGATAAAGCAAAATATACTCCGATGGGAATTCTTTTATAAACTGCCCATTTTCTGAGACAAAATTATCTTTTCATGTTTAATTGCATTAAGGATTGGCAAAACTTTGAAATGTATTCGCTGCCTTAAAAAAAAAATCAAATGAGTCAGCAAAGTGGCGCGCAAATTTTTAAGACCCCAAATCGTACAGGGGAGAAAACTTTTTAAACGAGATTCCCCCCCGTCAAATATTATTTCAATTCCTTTACACGAAATTCACTATTTGCTTTTTAAAAATTAAAATCGTATTTGCTAACGAATTGGGAATGGTGAGTGAAATAAAAATGTTGTGCAAACAAAAAAAAAAAAAAAGTAAAAAATAAAAAATAAACGTTTACTAATTGTTATCGCATTTTGAAGCGAATGATGAGATAAAAATGCAATAATGCATTCAACATTATTGACAGTTTAACAAATAAAAATTTATAGTTGTGGAAAAAAATTGTGTTCATTAAAAGATATTAAATATCTTTTTTAAAAGACACTTAAAGCAAACAAAGGGGTCTTAATTTCAAATGCGAGTGCACAGGCAGTATATCCCTTGTCGATTTATTAGCTTTCAAAGATAAATTTGCTTTAATGACACGTTTATATTTGCGTTTGTTAGTAATTTCTTATCTCCAAATTGGAAAAAACAGAAAAATTAAAAACAATGTTCAATGTTACAAGACGTGTATATAAAGAAAACTCGGTTAATTTCTTAAATTGTCAGCTACCGTTTGTTTGCGTCAAGAAATAAACAACAAGTAAATATAAGAATTCCTGATAAAACTCATACTGTAAGACACACACACTTATGCATACTCGTACATACTCGTACATACCCGTATATGTCCAGATATAAAACGTCGTGTTAAATAATAAATTACAATTTCCTTATCCAAAATATTTATATTGGCTGTTGGGCACGTTATCAGTAAAGAGTCGTAAAGATCACATCTGACTTGAGATATGGAAGCTCAAAAAACACCAAATGAAAGACCATTAAAGCACCTCCCGAACCCCATATCCTTCAAATACCAATCTTTAGGTAGGGATTTAAGACTGTTGCTTGTGATAAATTTTTTCTATAGTGATAATATGCAAGGCCACTAAAAAATAGCATATATGAAGTAATCACATACAGCGATTGAGTAAAAATTTTACAAAGTTCATAAAAACAATGAAACATTGTTCATTAATACAATGAATAGCGCCAATAGCTCATTCTGTAAGGCAAATGATATTAACAGCAGATATACTACTACAGATTTTAAAGTTCATAAAAGCAATGAAACATTTTTCATTAATACAATGAACAGCTTTAATAGCATATTCTCTATGGAGTATGCTATTAACAGCAAATGCACTACTACAGATTTTAAAGTTCATAAAAACATTGAAACATTGTTCATTAATACAATGAATAGCGCCAATAGCTCATTCTGTAAGACAAATGATATTAACAGCAGATATACTATTACAGATTTTAAAGTTCATAAAAGCAATGAAACATTGTTCATTAATACAATGAACAGCTTTAATAGCATATTCTCTATGGAGTATGATATTAACAGCAAATGTACTACTACAGATTTTAAAGTTCATAAAAACAATGAAACATTGTTCATTAATATAATGAATAGCGCGAATAACTCATTAAGTATAGCAAATGATATTAACAGCAGATATAATGAGCAGCTATAATAGCTCATTTTCTATGGCAAGTGATATTAACCGCACATGTAGATATTACTACATATTTTATTATTTTCATAAAATTTGAGAACAGCCTCTTTGCTAAAAGAAACGTTTTTGCGAACTTGAAACTTTTCAGCGGAGAAGCCCTTTCAATTTACAAATAAAGTTATTGGTACTTTAGGCTGGCGGAATAAAAAAAATCCCCATTATCCCCAAAGAGAAGAGGACTAGCGAATTTGAGATTTATGACACAATAAGTACAAATTGGGTATTTGTTTTGATAATTCGCCGTTACAGAAGTACTACGTATAGGAACTCGCCCAGAATAACACTACAAAATACGAGATCAAATGGTTCGCATCGATCTCCATAGATGAAAGTAGAACCAAATATCGCGGATAACAATTAGCCAGCAATCGGACGTCTGTGCAACGACTTTTTCTGAATGACTGCTACCAGTTGCTGGCCAACTTCCTATAATTTATGGTTGACTGAAAACTTTTCTTTTATATAAATAACCGTTTAAGTACACAATGAATTAAAAAAAAAAAACTTAAACTCAAAACTTTCTGTTAGGAAATTCAGAAACTTTAAAAAGATTCTGAACAGGCTTTAGTTAACCACATTTGTAGTCGTTTACATCACGCTGCGATGTACCACTAACTTACTCTTAAAGCCTCTATTGGGTGTTTAAGTTAATTGAAATCACGGGAAAACTCTTTTAAAAATAATGAAAAGCTCCAAAACGTATTTGAGCATTAAAAGTTTGCCATTTTAGTTATTATTTTTTAAATTTTTTTTATTTTGATTTCCAAAAATGTTCAGCCGCCCAAGTACACCCATTCACCTGAAATTCATCATTTAGTGGAATTCCAAATTTGAAAACTTTGTAAAATCTAAAAATTAAAACTCCTCCGCCAATATTTACTATTTACCTAAGGTTTTTTGTAATAACGGCATTTATAAAAACTTAAGTCTCGAGGCATGTTTCTAAGGGATTCTTATGTTTCTACAAAAAACTTTAAGTAGTCTAGTAGTAACAGCATTTTTTTTTAATCGATAAAGAAATGCGCACATGATTCGATTTAGAATGTGAACTCCCTGAATTACAACTTTAACAGAGCTATGTTATCACCATAACAGAAGTCTGTTAAATTAAATGTTAATCAAAATTTATAAACATAATAAAAAAAGTCATACTTGCATTTAACAGCAGAAAAATCTTATGGGGTCAAGGTTATGATTGGCCCTTCAAAAACGACATTCGTCTATTTCTGTAAATTAAAATCGTATTTTAAACCGAACCCAACATTGTTACAAGCTTCCCTGATATCACCAACCCCAATTTGATGGATTTGATTTTCGCCAACCCTTCGCTTACTGGATCATATAAAAACTTACATTCTAAACTCCATTGAAGTTATGCTGTGTAGAAAAGGATTTTTCGAAACCAATTATGATTTTTGCGAATACAGCTTTCAAAGCTTTTATTTTCAAGTTTTCTTAACCACAGAAAAGCATGAAGGCAGCAAATTGAATATTTATCTCGCTTTTGTTGACATTTATAACGTGATTGGCGTCAATTTCCATGTCATATTTTTAATCTTTCCCACCCGCTGCTTGCCGATAAATACAGAATGAGAGACAAGAAACCCTTTAAAAGCTTTCTTAATTCTAAAGTTATAAATGTCATGTCAGTAGCTGCATTTGCAACAGCAAACAGATGTAAAATTGATAAAACGCCAAACTCAATGATTGAGTTGCCTTTCACCAGTCGCCTCAGTCACCTTTTCAAATATTGTAACAATAAGGTGCGATAGACAGCCGCTTCGTTATCAAAAAGTCAGTGGAATTTTACGGAAAAATTTACACGCGGTAAGCAAATATACAAGTTGAATTATGTGCGGGTAATAAATTTCTGTTTAACTTTCAGCATGTCTTATGACTGAGTAATGAGTCTTGTTGAGACTGTCGTCTGAATTATGTTTGAATTTGATTTTGTATAGAATTTATTGTTTTCTATATATGTTGAATATGGAAAATAAATAAAAGTTAAATAATAAATAATTTAAACAAATTTAAAAGTAATAAAAAGATTCTTTCAGAAAAATAATTTTTATTTACCGCACGAACACATATCGTACCATGAAATTTATGTTTTTACGATTATAGGAAATGCTAAACAAAATTTTAAACCAAAAAAATGTCTTGGCTTTATTAAAAATTTAGCAATAAAAAAAAAAATAAAAAAAAATTTAACATTTTTTTACTAACATAACCTGCAAAGCTTCCGGCTTGACCGCAGGAAAGCACAAAGAGTCTAGGCAGGAATCGAACCCACGACCTCCGCTTTAGTAGGCTGCGCATTATTCATTCGCCTACAGAGGCACTCAATTGAAAATACTGTACGCCTATTGATTTACTTCAAAGTTTCTCTAAATTACATGTTAAGCTTTTCCAATACTGGCAGGAATTTTTCTAATTTTTCTAAATTACTGCATTGTTGCGTTTGGAGAAGCTGCTAAACTATGATGACTTACAATAAAATTGCTTTTGGTAAATAATTAAAAAGCAACCAAGGAGTTTTGAAGGAGTTTTAAAAAATATTGAAGAAAGCAGAAAGGCGAAATGCAACTCTTACTTTGCCCATTTACGCCACAGTTTAAGAACAACTATCGAACCTATTCATTGCACATTTTTACATATTATATCATAAGCTTTTCAACTTTCAATAATAATTTTAATAAAAATTATGCAAAATATGCTCTTAAGAGAAAAATATGAAAAAATTGTCTGCAACTCCTATGAAATGTTGACAGCAGTGAAAAAAAAACTTCGTATGAAAAATAATACAAAAAAAATATTAAAAGTTTCAACTCACCAAAAAAAAAAAAAAAAAAATTATAAAATTGTAATTTTATAAAAACTAAAAAAAAAAATTAAAATTAAATTGATTACCCCTCTCATAAAGGAAAGAGGAAGATTTGTCACCTCGTTCGCAAATTCCTGCAAAATTACATTGCGGCTTTAAAGGATATATGTGTATTCCGAATCTGAATAGGAGAGGCCTAAGCTTTTGTCAGGATGGTTCTATGCCCATTATGATCTTTTTTGTTTTTTTGATTTTTGCCTAAAATAAAATTCTATTATCAGCTGATAAATAAAAGTAATAAAACCAAAAAGTCATCATTATCAGGATTAAACCAAAAACGCTGCTTGTAGTGGCAGCTCCAGTACTTGTTCCGTTTGAGTGTTAAACTAACTGACGTGTTTTATGTCAAACTGAAATCTCAATCTGGATAAATTGGTTTTAATGCCTCTCTAGGCGAAAGCATAATGAACAGCCTACTCAACCGGAGGTCGCGGGTTCGATTCCTCCCTAGACAATTTATGTTTTCCTGCGGACAAGCCGCTAGCTTTTCAAGTTGAATTAGTAACAACAGAAATTTAATTTAGTTATAGTTTAAATTGCACAGGATTTCGTTGAAATTGATTACGTATGTCTTGTGCCTACTCCACCGTGTAACCTTTAACCAAATATTTCTCAAAACTACTGGAGATTCTTCCAACTTCCAGATAACTTCATGATAACTGCACTGATTTTCTTTCATCCTTTTACAATGGCTGGTATTTGTCAGCTCAAATGTAAAGTAAAAAAGGAAGAGAGAATAATACTTGAACTGATTTTATAGAACAACACATTTTGTTACTAAAGAAATTCTAATAAATTCGAAAATCGCTTACTTAATCGATCATATCGTGAATTGAGAATTTTATCAAATTTAAAAAATAATAAATGGATTTAAGTTTACTTTGGTCGTTACATACAGATTTTTTGTTTATTGAAAAATGTCTTCATTTTAAGCTTTTTAAGAAACTATCCATAAATTGAAAAGACTTCGCCATTTCCATATTGTATAAGTCGGAACACGACACCCCCTACTACCACAATGGAAGGCATATCAGGTGGGAAATGCTTAACGTGAGTACTCGGAACTATAACGAAATAAAATTTATGTTGTTACTAATTCAACTTGGAAAGCTAGCGGCTTGTCCGCAGGAAAACATAAAGCGTCTAGGGAGGAATCGAACCCGCGACCTCCTTTTAAGCTTTTTAAGAAACTATCCATAAATTGCAAAGACTTCGCTATTCCCATATTGTATAAGTCGGAACACGACATCCCCTACTACCACAATGCAACGTATATCAGCCTTCTTGATATTTTTTAACTCAAAATGAGAATTGCAAGCTGCTGGGAAATGCTTAACGTGAGTACTCGGAAACCTCATGGGGTACCACCTGGTTCACAATGATGTTCTAAATTGTTAATTTAAATTTGTTGTCGTCAAATTTAACACATAAATATTTCAACTTTTGTTTTTTCCCCAACCTTTTTTTTATAAATATATTTTCTAACAAATTTTATAAATGCAACTAAAGAAATTTGATGCGATCTTCACTATACAAATACAACAAATAATGCCATGTATATTGTAAGTCCTGTACGAGTTTTAATTGCAAGAATGTCTTCAAAGGAATCAGACACTGTCAGCTTTGCTTGAATAGAAAAGTGTAGGGTAACTCGAATTTCTTTACCAAGCGGTTGGAATTTTATCAAAAACTTTTTTTTATTTCACACTTTTTTTAAGAATAAACAAAAGCTCTTGTATCCTTAATTATTATGATGATACGACAAATAGATGGTAGCAAATCATCAGTTGAGTGGCTGCTGTTCTATCCATTCTATATCTATACTTCTATCCATTGCACTGCAGTGAGTTCAATTTATGAGTAAATTGTTATTCAATTCATGTTATTTGCGTGCAATTTTCAATGAAATTTGTTTTGACTTTTATACTCCTACAATTTGTTCCCTCGTCTGGCATTTGTGTTACGTTTATTTGCGTTTTGTTGTTGTTCTCTATGCCTTTTTATCATTGTTTACTTTCATAATTTTAAAATCAATAGAAATTCATACGTTTACCTAAAATAACAACATACACAAACATACACACAAACACGCGCGTACACACACATATATATATATATATATATAAATGCTTATTGCATGCTTAATACAGCCAACTACGTAGCTGCTTGCTAGTGTGAGTACGACGAGTATCTGTAGGAATCATTGAGTTAGTCAGTGAGTTAAAATATGAAAAAAGAAGACAACAATCAACAGTCAGTCAATAATGAATAATTGGGAAGACCAGATTACCAAGAAAGAGATCTGAAAATTTTTAGCTTTTTTAAAATTTAAGAAATCACTAAAATTTTTCAAATT